>CM071580.1:17872312-18322680 GCA_036426205.1 Ascaphus truei | reverse complement strand
CGACTGTGAGAGTTCACCCACCCTCATTCTTAGAGCATGCTAGACACCCAGCCCAACTCACAGACACCTTGATTTAGAGCTAAACTATTCAGCTTTAATAAAGGAAAATGTGATACAAAAGTATTATCTCTTTTCTTCCCGCCTTGTTACTGATATTTACAAAATCTCTCTGTATGAAATTTCTTGTCGAGTTCCCAGTCAAAAATTTTGTTTTTTAGAAAATTGCTTCCGCTTAGGTCCCTCAGTTGCCTGCCGCATTAGCATGTCCTCTATTTCCAGACACAGACGTATAAAAATTACAGGGCCACTTCCCCAGTACTCTCCCTGTTTTTCCTTCTTACACATCTCCACTCTGCTGTCAACCCCTTCCACACCATGTCTGCCTGTAGTTGTCTCTGCTATTCCTGTACTAGTTATAGGACGCTGTACATACAGTATATTAATTTCTTGATTTGTAGTAAGATAGGCTCTTCTGCACAGCACCACCTTAATCGTTACCACTTATTAGAACTCTTGTCTGTCCTGCTGTTTCTGTACTATACTCACCTCATCCTTGCCCTATACAACACTCCCTGTTTCTGTACACACGCCTCATTCCTGCCCTGTAGCGCGCCCTGCGGTTTGACCCCCTGCACATGCATCCCTTCCCTTTAGACACCCCTGCCGCCCATCTGTACTATACCCCTGCACATATCTCACACCTTTCCCATATATCGGCTTCCGCGTGCGGTTTTTAGTACGTAGCCCCGGCACACACCTCATTCCTGCCCTGTAGCGCTCCCTGCGGTTTAGTAGCGCTCCCTGCACATGCATCCCTTCCCTTCAGCACCCCCTGCCGCCTCTGTACTATACCCCTGCACATATCTCACCCTTTCCCTATATCGCTCCCTGCGGTTTTAGTACGTAGCCCCGGCACACACCTCATTCCTGCCCTGTAGCACTCGCCATGCACACTCGTCTCTGGTTCAGGGCCTCACCGTTCTGCCTCAAAAGTGAAGCGCGAGGAGTCGCTGCCGTAGCGGCGCAGCGCACAGAGTGGCCAGGACAGCAGCTTGTTGCGGGGGTTGTGCGGATCCCAGAGGTAGAGGTTTTCCTGGGTAATTTGCATCTTGCACTCTCCATACACGTCCAGGTGAGAGGAGGGCAACAGAAAGACACTGAAACGCTCTGCAGGGGCAGAACAGCAGCAACATTACACTGAAACGCTCTGCAGGGGCAGAACAGCAGCAACATTACACTGAACGCCATAGTATTAATGTCACACATACAAAACCCTTAATGAATTACACACTTAAACTTCACCCTAATGCACCAATTCCCAACAAGTTTAGGGAACACTTGGGGGATCTGTAAATTTACAGACTTCTATGGAGTCTCGCTGATGAGCATCAGTGCTCTTCCCTGGCAAAGCCATTTTTGGCCTGGAACCCCATATCTCACTGATTTTGGTAGGTGGAGATGGACATACACAGTGTCCCTAGTGAAACAAGTGGTTTATCAAGATGACGCTCAATTTAAACCCGGTGTAATTTTTTTAAGTAAACGCAATTAACTTAATACTCCAAATAAGTGCTTCAGTGAAGAAATAATGTGATTTTAGTGAAAATATAAATAATCGTGAACTGCAGCTCAAACCCTTGTAGAAATCGCTTCTTCAAGCCTGTGTTCTGTAGTCCAAGTCTTGGGGAGCGCATATATGGGGAAAAACAATATAAAGAACACACGAAAATAGTGTCGTATGTCTAAAAATGACAATTAGATTCTGAGTTATTCTATAGAGTGGTGCACCTCACAAACTCAAAGTTCTTTTAAGCATATCCATAAAACTGCGGCAGTGTTGTACCTTTAGATCTCAACGTCGTTGTGTGGCACCTTTGTAGAGAAATTAAAACCACATAGAATAGACTGATAAAAAGTATTTATCTAGGACAGGTAAAGTACTGCACTCACATGAGGCTGGTTTTAAGCAGGCGTATGATAGACGAGACAAGTTGGCACCGGCTGGGGTTGTATGGCGTGCACACCACTCTTCTCCACAGCTCGCTCGCGTCTCCTGCCGCGCCTCTGCGGCTGAGCTGCGCTCCCTTGTTGTGGTACCCGGATGTTCTCTGGGTTAGCAGCAGCTTTCAGCAACACCGCAGTCATCGTCCTGCACAGCGAAGATAGTACTCGTCTGGTCACAACGCGTTTCACCGGATCCCCGGTTTCATCAGGAGTGACGTCAATATCGCTAGGATGTCCTTATGTACCCTCACAGACCACAGCGATTGGCCATTATTGGAGAAGTTCCCCAGAGAGTATCTGATGCATTATTGGCTACAGTTGTAACAATATAAATGCAACTTCATATACAATGTATCTAATCCTCAGTATACCACATATAAAGAGGTCCAAAGATTCACATATAACAATTTATTATTAATACATAATGCTAAAAATATATTAAATGAAAGGTAAAAAATTATAAAAACTAATAGGAATGGAGAGTTGGATGACTGGAATAGAAAATTGTCCAACACCAGACACACCTAAAAAAAATTAGATAAAGAAATTGAGGAAGTTAAAACTGAGTTGGGACCATTAGATAAGATATCTGATTTTAGTAGTAGAGACGCAAATTTGCAGAATAATCTTGATACACTGGAAAAAGGTATTATCTCTACGAAATCAATTCAATGATTCTGCAAACGGAATAGAAATTAGTTGGGACAACTGTAGCCAATAATGCATCAGATACTCTCTGGAGAACTTCTCCAATAATGGCCAATCGCTGTGGTCTGTGAGGGCACAATGACATCCTATGCGATATTAGTCACTCCGATGAAACGGGGTTCCGGTGGAAACGCGTTGTTGACCAGACGAGTGCTACCCTTTCGCGTGTGCAGAGAACCTGACTGCGGTGTGTGGGAAAGCTCTGCTAACCCAGAGAACATCCGGGTACCACACAAGGGAGCGCAGCTCAGCCGCAGAGGAGCGGCAGGAGACGCGAGCGAGCTGTGGAGAAGAGTGGTGTGCACGCCATACAACCCCGGCCGGCGCCAACTTGTCTCGTTTATCATATGGCCTAGCTTAAAAAACCATCCTCGCTGAGTGCGAGTGCAGTACTTTACCTGTCCTAGATAAATACTTTTTATCAGTCTATTCTATGTGGTTTTAATTTCTCTACAAAGGTGCCACACAACAGACGTCTGACGCTAAAGGATACAACACTACCGCAGTTTTATGGATATGCTTAAAAGAACTTTGAGTTTGTGAGTGCACACTCTATAGAATACTCAGAATCTAAATTGTCCATTTCTAGACATACTACACTATTTTCGTGTTCTTTATATTATTTTCACATATATGCGCTCCCCAAGACTTAGACTACAGTGACCCTGTAATGTTCAACAGACACACTACAAATCAAACTATATTACAGTCGAACTGCCTTCCAACTACAGTATATTGCAGTGACTCTGGCCCCTTCTACAGTATATTACATTGACGGTGCCCCCTCCTGTACACTTCCACCTCCCCTACTGCTGTCACAGTGCCCTCCTTCCTTTATCACCTGTCTGTTCATTCTGCACTCCAGGTGTGAGCAGATCCGGCTCTCCTAGGTTGTAGTCGGTGACTCGGGCTCCTGGACACTCCACAGACAGGACCTTGTACCACTCCTCTGCTTCCAGCTCTATGAGAACATACACTGTCAGCACAGAGACCCAATGTACATGTACATAATAGTGGGCAATATATGTAAAACTACATATAGGATCCAGTGTACATGCAGAAAATAGTGTGCAAATACATATTCCTGTGAGTGTGCCAGTGTACATGCAGATAATAGTGTGAAACAGGGAATAAGTGTGAAATTGCACACAGGAATCCAATGAATACACTGATATTATTGTGCAAACCAGAAAATGCATATAGAAATCCAGTGTACATGCAGAGAAGAGTGTGGAACAGGAAACATGAGTGACAATACATAGGAACTCATTGTACAAGCAGATAAGTGTGCAACTAGAAATACTGGTAGCATGACAATACATGCAGCTCTCTGCCTAGATAGGTAAAGGCACTTTATTGCAGATTCCCTGTGTGATGTTCTTCATTATGCACTGCTGACAGACAAGGGTTAAAAAAAGACACCCTTTTTAATCTCTAATTTCTGCATAGTCCAATGTTGGGGGCGGGGGGAACCATCAACCATCATGCCAGAGTGCGAAGCTTGGCTAGTGTCAGTTGAGGAAGGCTGACCAACAGAGCTCGAAGGCTGTGTCACCTCAATGAGAGGGTATAAAAGAGGAGCCTTGGCATGTGCCGTCTTCTCTTCTGCATGAGACAGTTCACAGATAGCATTAGAAGGTACTTGTCTGATAGTATCCAAGGCAGTAACGCCCGACAAAGCGAACAGAGCGAGCTGGGAAGCAGACAATAAGTACAGCTGGGGAGCAGAACATAAGTACAGCTGGGGAGCAGATCATAAGTACAGCTGGAGAGCACGCATCATAAGTACAAACTCGGGGAAAAGCAGATCATAAGTACAACTGGGGAGCAGATCATAAGTACAGCTGGGGAGCAGATCATAAGTACAGCTGGGGAGCAGATCATAAGTACAGCTGGGGAGCAGATCATAAGTACAACTGGGGAGCAGATCATAAGTACAGCTGGGGAGCAGATCATAAGTACAGCTGGGGAGCAGATCATAAGTACAGCTGGGGAGCAGATCATAAGTACAACTGGGGAGCAGATCATAAGTACAACTGGGGAGCAGATCATAAGTACAGCTGGGGAGCAGATCATAAGTACAGCCGGCGAGCAGATCATAAGTACAACTGGGGAGCAGATCATAAGTACAACTGGGGAGCAGAACATAAGTACAGCTGGGGAGCAGAGCATAAGTACAGCTGGGGAGCAGATCATAAGTACAACTGGGGAGCAGAACATAAGTACAGCTGGGGAGCAGAGCATAAGTACAGCTGGGGAGCAGAGCATAAGTACAGTAGAAGGTTGGGTTCTTCTGCTGGGGCCTCTCTGCTGCACCTGCTATCCTAAGAGCCAGACTCTTCTGTGGACCAGCTAAGAACTGTGACTTATCTACCATACCCTCCAATTGTACCTATTTACAGTAGCAGGTAGAGTCCCGGTTTTCCCATGCCCTGTACATACCAGCGGTATATTTGTAAGGCAGTAAGTAGTTCAAGCTCTGAACCCCCAGCTGATTAAAGCAACTGGGAGCTGGATGACTGGTCTAAGGCCTCGTCCCCAGTGATGGCGACCGAGCTCGTGCCGCAAACAAAGAGACGGCCCTCTATGGGGCCGGCCCCAGTCGGTGTGTGCCCGTGCGTACGAAGCGCCATGGCGCAACGACATTGCCAAAAGACAAGAAATTTGTCTTTTGGCGCTGCGGCCAAGCGATGGCTACGTCACGGCGGCGGTTCAGCCAATGAGGGCGTACCAGCCACGTGATGTCATGGCGACGCCCACGCCACGAGGGATCTGAAGTCCTCAGATTTCTTGGGGGAAGGCCACGAGCGCCACCAGGCGCTCCGCTGCTCGCGCGCTCATTGGGGCCGTAGCCTAATGATCAGCTGGTTAGGGGGAAGGAAACACCACTTCTATGGTGTGTATATCTATATTAATAAAAGCGCGTGTGTGTCTGTCAGAGCCATAGCTCCAAGACACCTGAAACTTTGCATGGATACGAAGGGGACCCTAGGGATTTGCACACAGGGGTTATTTTTTAGTTTGTGACTTTTCCCCCTCTGTTTTTAACTGCTCCGCTTCCGATTGGTTGTTCCCTCTCTCCGTGAGGCTGCTGATTGGTCAGTTTCGGGATGGGAGTAAAGAGAGGGAGGTGGGAGAGGTCACTGAGGGAGTGTCAATGGATGGATGTCACTAATTTGGGGTGGGTGTCCCAGTGGTTGGGGGTGCAGCCTCACTCACTGGAAGGTGGAATTATTGATTGGGTTAAAGAGGGCGCCATTATCGATTGATTCACAATTTCAAGTCTGCAATGGAAAAGATAACTCCAGAGTATTGCAACCCGCAGGAAGCCAGGTCCTTTAGCTGGTAAGTATATAAAAACACATTATTGGTAATATTATCTCTGCATATGGTAAATGACATGTGTTACTGTCCCTCCTGTCACTGTCACTTGCATGGAAGCTCCTCTATCCTGCAAACACATGGCGAATACAGTGTATTTATTCTCAGGTGCCAACTATTGGAGGGTCTGATCTACTCCATTCAGGGAGAACAGTTACTATTAGTTAGCGTTAGCAGAGATGTCAAACGCCAAGGTTTCCATAAATGAGGTTAGTAGCTTTTGAATGGAAACGTGACGATGTTTTTATCAATGCGACTCAATTCAAGTCAATGGGAGTTATTGCCCGATTGGCACTATGCCACCTTACTGAATACCCGCCTATGATACCACCAGTGATAAACGACCAGCGTGACTGACTCCAAATCAGCGAGATGCACAGACAATACGTGAGTTTCTATTCACACGCCATTTAGAGACCGCAAACACCTATTCTGCCCCGTCAGGGGTATATTGGGGTAGTTGTCATTAAGTGACACAAAGCACAGTTTTTAAAGGGCACACATTTGTTTTAAGTGCATGGAGTGTACTTCTGAATACACACTGTAGTTGTGGCAGTGTGTTTGTAGGGCCATTAAAGGGTCTGGTCACTTGGCTAGAGTGCTTTATTTGGGTCTTGGTATTGTGCTGGTGAAGATAAAAGAAATTAAGGGGAAATGAAGGGGAGGAAGGGAGTAAAGACCTGGTGGACCATAATATACAAGGGAACAGTAAAAAGGTGCCCACAGCAACCAGAAAAAAACCTACACCTTTTGGATTCAAGGAGCTTTTCCTAAAGCAGCCACAGGGGCCCCCTGCTGGACCCCAAGTAACTCAAGACTGTGGCATGAACTGTAAATATTGTAACCCACTATACATGCAAATAATAGGGTGCAACCAGATATACGTGTGAAAATACATATTGTAACCCACTATACATGCAAATAATAGGGTGCAACCAGATATACGTGTGAAAATACCATTGTAACCCACTATACATGCAAATAATAGGGTGCAACCAGATATACGTGTGAAAATACATATTGTAACCCACTATACATGCCGATAATAGGGTGCAACCAGATATACGTGTGAAAATACATATTGTAACCCACTATACATGCAAATAATAGGGTGCAACAGATATAAACGATGAAATACATAGCCAATTAAACGCAGCCATACCTATGCCAGACTATGGGACAAATAGGTGGAAAATACATATGTAAAACCCAATCCATACATGAGATAATAGGGTGCAACCAGATAGAACTGTGAAATACATATTGTAAAACCCACTTAGTATACCCCCCAAAACTGCAGGATTTCAATAGGGTGCAACCAGATATTATATACTGTGTGAAAATACATATTGTAACCCACTATACATGCAGATAATAGGGTGCATGCGTGCAACCCGATTATATGTCTGAATGAAAAAATACATAATGGTAACCCACTATAAATGCCGATAATAGGGTGCAAGCAAGAATCAGATATACGTGTGAAAATACATATTGTAACCCACTATACATGCAATAATATAGGTGCAAAAAGTTATCGGGTGAATGAAATACATATTGTAACCCACTATAAATGATAATAGGGTTCAACAGATACTGAATTGTTTGACCACAGATATAACGTTGAAAATTAAACTACATATTGTAACCCAGATAATGCAGATATTAGGGTGTTGAACCCAGATATCCGTGTATGATTGAAATACATATTGTACCCACTATAACACTGCAGAATAATAGGGTGCAACCAGCTATAGGTTAAAATAAAAAAATAAAAAAAAAAAAAACAAAAAAAAAAAAAAAAAATCAAAAAAAAAAAAGAAAAAAAAAAAAAACGAAAAAAAAAAAAAACGGGGGTACGCCGTCTCATGCGGCGAAGAGATGCCCCCGCCAGCGGTGGGGTCACGTATCGGCGAGACGGGGGCGCAGGGGGATGGAGGGGGAGGTAGGAGGAGAGAGAAGGGGGAGCTCGCAAGTTGTTAGATCTCCGACCCCGGGTTTTGGGACGTGTCTGCTTGTACGCCTTCTCGCATTTTTCTGTGACACCGTCCGTCGGGGGTCTATCCCTGCGGGTCTTAGTTCTGGCTTACCGGTTGACTTTGTATTAGTTAGGAATCGTCGTCGATTAGCTCCTACTTGTCCACCTATGTAGGCTCCTTTCGCTGGGGATTCCGCGAGCTGGCAGACCCCACGACCGGCCCCGGGCCCACCCAAGGGCTCCTCTTATTCCTGCTCATCCACACTTGCCCTTTCTCTCGCCGTGGGGTGGGCGGTTCTTTATGAGGGTGGTATGGTGCGGACCATCCCCCGCGTCGCTGGCACATCTCTCCCCCACCACCCTCCGTTAACGAGGTACCCCCCCTCCAAGCCCATGTCTTCAGATGATTTCTCGCTCATATACCGCCCTTCTAACCCACCTCCCGTCCCGGGGCACAGCTCCACGGCAGTCCCAGGTGGAGGAGTGGGGGCATAATACTCCGGGTTCACTTTCCTGGGTATTTGTTAACACGTGGATCCCTTTTTTGACGGTAGCAGGGGATACCCTTTTCACCGGGTGTTTTTGGTCTATTTTCCCACTCGAATCTTGTGGGGAAGGATTGGCGTCTTCTGGTCAACTTCTTATGCCACGGGCGCCGCTGATTCATCCCGTTTTGTCAGGGTTATCGTCTTTCGCTCTTACTATGCGCACGCGGCCCACCCGGCGTGGACCCTGCTCACCCCTGCCTTAGTTCCTTTGATCCGTCCGTCTGTTTAGTAGCCCCCGGTACTTCGGGTTGGTCTGAACGGTAAGCTCCTCATGACTCATCGTTCCTGCCGATAAGCAATACACCGATGGCATTATGATTCTGGTTGCTTTCCCCATGGGTTCTTGGTGCTTTGAATCGTGCCGCCCTCAATTGTCTAGTTTCCAAGAAGCGAGCGTGTCCTTCTTTCCAAGTATTGGGAGGGCCTTTGGGCTTTCCTGAACCGAATTTATTGTGTATCGTGGTGAATATCTGACAAAAATTGATTACTTCTTTATCCTTTCCTAACGGGCCTGAATTACTGACCTTTTTAACCTTCGAGGGGTCAGGGGACCGTCCTGGCAGACGTTTGCCGTTTATTCGGCTAATAGAGATCTGGCCTGGGCTCCTCTCTTCTTTTTGTTTATCCAGAAGCTTGTGCTACTCTGGATTCGGCTGTGGCCGTTTGGGCAACTCCGTTAGTGTGCATGATATTACCCCCGTGCCGGGATCCTTAGTGAGTCTTATTAACCCCTCAAGTGGTCTCATGAGGATGTAGCCAGTTATCAGTTCCTACTTCATTGTAATCATTCTATTTTATTGTGTGTGTGGGTCGTTGGGTACATACCGAAAACTGCCGGGCTGTGTGGCCCCCAAGGGACGTTCAGAGAGGGCAGTCCTATGACTAGTGATTCGCCGAGCCACTCGTGGGTGTTTGTTTGTATGCGGAGCCCCACGTCGTGGGGGTGGATGGTGGGAGGGGGGACGAGTGGTTCTACTCGGGCGGGGGGCGGCGATTTGTGGGGTGACAGGGTGGCGGAACGGATGGTATGGATTCCCTCGCACGGTCGTGATCACTTTTCTGATTTGTCTGTAATGCCGACCTAGTAGGTGGGTAAACGTCACGAACCGTGATGTGGGAGCTCGAGGGCGCACCTTCCCGACCTGCGTGACTCTCGGGCGAGCGTCGATCTTGCGCCTTACCAAGCCCAGTCTAGCTGCGTCCGCGTCCTTCTGTCCTCTTGCTCTTTCTTGGCCCCCCCTCGCGTGTGGCTTGAGTCTAGAGCTAAATCTGTGGGGGGTGGCGGGCGACTTTTCGTTTCGATTACTGTGCTGCCGGGGGAGTCTGTGTCGCACAGTTGGCGGTCTCTCTATTTTCGTTTGTTCCCGACGCTTCGGAGGCATACGTCTTTCCATTCCCTCATTAATTATGTTTGAAATTGTCGTCTCCTTGTAGGGCCGCCTGCTATATTCCCTCCTTTGCTCTCTTCGACCGTTTTTTCTCCTGCATTTCTCTTTGCTTAACCAGTTCCATCCGCTTATCTGTGGCTCTACCCCCCATTTGCTTTGCGACAGGATGCCGCAAGTATTCTGGGGGCCTCTCGGGCCGATGGGATCCCGTAGAGAAGTTAGAGTCCTCGCCTTGCGCTCTACTTTTATTGCGGGTCCTCCCTCTGAACGTTCCCCCGTTGGTCCTGTTAATTCTCTGCCTTTTCTACGATCCGGTGTAGCTGGGGAATTCGCCCTACCTCTCGCGTGCCCCCCTTCTATTACTTCTCTCGATCCCACGCGGCGAGAATTTTTGAGGGGGCGTTTTGGTCGTAGACGCGGAGCGGGGATCCGGTCCCGTCTCTTCGCGTCCTTTCTATTAGGCGGTATTCGGTAGCAAAAATCCGAAGCCCATATCTCTACTGTTATCCTATTTACCCGCCCCCCCACTCTCTCGAATTAGCTTCCTCTGCACGCATATCCATTTTGTGAGTCTGTCGGCTTTATGTCACGCCTGGCTTGTTTTTAACCGGCTCGTGTGTCCTTTTTCACGTTTCACCGATGCGGGCTTTTTATGTCTCTCTACCCAATGTCCGATAATGCCCGTTTCCGTTGTACCCCTGTATAGTCCCCAGCATGACTGTGTCACGTAGCGACACTACGCTGTCACCTCTCGTCTTCTACGCTAGGGGCTGGGCACCCTGCTGTGGTAAATGGCGTGCTTGATGTGTCCGTTCTATTGCCCAGGATGCGCGCCGGGCCGTTTTAGTTTTGGCGGGTCCCCCCCATCCTCATTCTGTGTGGCCCGGTGACGCTTCCTTTAACCGGCCTTCGCCCCGGGAGTGGCCTTAGTCCTCTCGGGGTGCCGCGAGCAGCCTTTTTTCATTTGCCTGTTTCCTGCATGTCCTCCGCCGAAGGGAGTGGCAAAGGAATGGTGCACTGTCCGGTTCCGTTATCGAAAACCCTTCTTGTGTCAGCCCATTGAGTCTTCGATAGCCAAACGAGTTCCCAGGTTTGGTCATTAGCTGCAGGCTAGATGGTTCACTTGTTGCCATATGGCCGTTCCCATCCCTACTCTTTCTGCCACGCCCTCTTATACGGCCACCCCCCTTTTACGCCCCCCCACACCCCTACTCCGTGTGCCATACACCTCTCCTCGCGAACTCAGTCCATTACTAGTACCCTGGTTAAAGTTTAATCTTTTTACCTATCCCTTATATTTATGCTCATCTTCCCGTCCCCCCTTCATACATAACGTTCTTTTTGGTCTGTAGAGTCTCCTCTTGCAGGCTCCCACGCCTCCTTTCCTTCTTTACAATCCGCCATGGCCACGTTTGGGGGACATGATCTTGTCTCTTCTTCATCAGCTCTTGCTTCTGCTTATCTCCGTGTTTTCTCCTCCCCCCGTTCCTTTCCCTATATAGCTTCTTTTCACCCTCGGTCTTATTCCACTTGTTCTTGTTTTATTCTTGTTATGATTCTACCTGCCGTCTACCGTAAATTGGTCGGGTCCCACATTGAGGTCATTTCTGTTACCTTCTACGAGTCCATGGGTATTATTCCCTCCGTGGGATCCCGGTGTTGGCCACCTTATACCCCAGCCGGTACACCTATTGCGCCCGGCCTCCGTTGGACTATGATTGTAATGGGTTAGTGGCCTCAGGTTCTTTCCCGAGGGTCTTTTGCGATATTCACAAACCCCTCGGGTGCTTGGAGGGGGGGGGGAAACCCAGGGCTTACCGGGGTACTTCTGGCTAGCTGTTCGGCCGAGGAGCTAACAATCGCTGTCCTACCCCTCGCTTGGCCAATCTGAGACCCCTTGTGGTTCGACAATGGAGGGTTGTAAGGTCCCCATGTGGGCTCTGCTCTCCCGGGGTTGTCTATTACGGCCCTGTAATGTCCTTTCATTCTCGTGTTTCCCCTCACGCATTCCTCACCTTTCAATTGTCACGTGATGGATGAGGGGGTACACCAGTGTAGCCCATCCTGTTGGAGATATACTATTCCCTAGTTGACTATGTGGGAGTTCAGACACCTTCGCATTAAGATTTTACTCTCCGACAAAGCCTATTTCCGACCAATCTTCGGTGTGGTAGCGTTTGTCATTATAATTCTAAGACTTGTCTGCTATGTTATGGTGAATTGTTATTGGTTAATTTTCATTCCTCTCCCCTTGCAGTTATTTCCCTCTTTGGTTCGAATGTTGTTTTTACTCTTTGGCTCGTGGTCAGCATTTCTCCGTCTGTTTGTTAGTATCTCATTTATTTTTGTTGTTTCTGGCTTTTTTTTTTGTTTTTCTTTTACTGTTTATCATCCTTTTTTTTTTGCCATTTTTGTTTTTTGTTTTGTGTGAATTAATACATTAGTGTTGTAACCCATCTATTACAGGCGCATAGTAGGGTGCAACCATGATAATACGTGTGAATTTAATACATATGGTAATCCCACTTATACATGCAGGATTAACAGCTGCGTGTAAAGATATACGTTATGGCAAATAATAGGGTGCAACCAGATATACGTGTGAAAATACATATTGGAACCCATTATACATGCAGATAATGGTGTGAAACCCATTGGAATCCACTATACATGCAGATAAGTGCATAACCATAAATAAGTGTACATATACATATTATATACAGTACCCGGTGCAATTTCAGATACAAGTGTTAAAATACATCAAATGGAGCAAACGTGTCACTAGATAATGGTGTTCACCCCGATATTGATGAGCAGCGTGCTGCAAGCTCCTTCAGCACCGAGGGGGTTACATGCCCAGGGTCAGTCAAAAATGGCTCCTCACCTGAGTCACATGTGAAGGTGCGGGCCAGGTCGTCGCAAAATATGATGGCCACCGCTTGCCGCTTTGTCTCCTTTGGCAGCCGCATGATGCATTTAACATTACTAATCTCTGTCACCTACAGAGAGAGTCAGAAACTGGACCATGAAACCCAACTCCATTTAACACCCCCCCCTCCCCACATTTACTCCCTACAGAGGACCTCCAGCCTCTTAGCAGTTACCCCTCTACTGCAGCTACCCCAGCGGCCGAAAGTGCCTTCCAAAGAATAGCGGCACTCTGCTGGCCAGGAGGGACAGCAACGCATTGTTAAATATTGGGGGAAAGCCGTGTAGATGGCATTTTAGAAAGGGTTGTTGAAAGGGCCAGTGATGGTGTGTGATTATGCCAGGGGCCAGTGATGGTGTGTGATTATGCCAGGGGCCAGTGATGGTACCATGGGCCACACTGATCAAATACTAGTACGTTCTATCAAAACGTATTTTTTTTTGTTCAAAGCCCCAGAATCACAGACTTTGGTCCTACATGGGTAACAATACTATTACTCTGGTAGGGCTTATATTTGTAAAACTGTATTCTCTATTATAGATAATGGATAACATTCCAGAAAACTTTTACAATTATTACATTTAAAAAAAAGTGACACACATGGAGTGCTCATTTGCATGCCATTTCCCAGAATCCCGGACTGCAGTGGAAGCATTGTATGTCAAGAGATAATGGGGAAAGGCAGGTTAATGGACATGTCTGAAGCATGTGAATGTGCTCACAAGTGGTATTTTTTTAACATTTATTTTGTTATAAATAAAAATGGTATGAAATAACATTATTGCATGTTGAACAGTTAAAGATCAGGCCTTCCCAAATATCTTTGGGGGAACCTCAGTGTTCCACAGAACCAAATCGAATCACCAAAAGCTGGTCTCCCTGCAGCTCCCATCCCCACTCCCTGCAGCTCCCTTCCCCACTCCCTGCAACATTCCCATCCTGACTGGTAGCAGGCACTGTTGGCCATGCTGCTTCGGACAGCGGTCTCACCTTGGGGGAAGTCCGCAGGAGAACAGACCTCTCATCAGGGTATTTCTCCAGCCGCCAGGGCCCTTTGCTAGAAGATTTCCTCAGCACCAGCCAGCAGCGCCGGTAAATCTAGGGAGTAAAGTGATAGGAGTAAGGGGACGGCTGCAATGGTTGCAACACGCTGGTAAGTTGATGCTAAGAGTCAATGTATTGGTCCGTCCCTTTGGGTCAGTGTATGACCTGTATTGTTATGCGAGTGGGTATAGGTAATGTAACATTGTGTCTTGTACGTGTCGCTATTTCTTTTGTTTGCTTCAATTAAATCCAATAGTTGACCCTGTGTATAAGATGAGTGTTATATGCAAGATACGTCAATAAGAAGTTTTCATTTGCATGTCGACAAAGAAAATCCGGTCATCTCTTCAAGAAGCAAATTGGTCTAATAAGGGGTATTCAAGGCCGAGGCAGTTAATGCGGGATCAAGATCCAATACCCCTTATCGGAGCTTCGTGAATGCTGGGTGCTGGCCTACAGTATTTGTTAGTCACAACTCAAGTTGCCCAGAGAACAGTGTACTGATGAACCAAGACCTCATTCTATACAGGGGTGACGCGGTGAGTGGACACAGCATACTGCGTATACCCCTCTCAAATACAGAGAGCAATTTCTTGAGCTTGTAGGAAAGTGGTCATAGTGACGGCAGCAGACGTTAAAGGTTCAGTCCCACTTACTGGGTCACACATTTTTTTTTTTATTCAACTAATTACTATAATCAGCTTCCTTTATAAAGATTTAAACCGCAAAAAAAAAACAAACTTAAAAATGTAATGTTTTACTTATTTGTGACCAGCGTTAAATGAATAGGCTTTTTTCTCCGGGCCTGCCGAATTCGAGTATATCAGCCATTTATGGCGCCTCCCCCCCACCCCAGAAAATCTCGTGCCCCCCATTTGCGCACCCCTGCACTATGGAGCAGGGATTCATTGTGTAAAAAAAATACTATTATATTCGTACATAATGTTTTAAACTCGTAATGCCTCCATAGTGACCAAATGCTTTGGAGTCTTTCCCCGATTGTTACCTAATCTCTCTTGTGATAAGATTGTGTATAGCACAGATTCATTGTTGACCTGAACTTTTTTTCTTCTCTTGCTTTGTTTGGCTAACGATGGCAGTGATTACTACTGTTTAACGAGATAATGGGAAAGAACAATAATTACCTCAGAAAATTAATATCGAATAAGAAAATATAAGGATGCTCATTTTTACCCGAGCACCAATTTAGTGAAAATTAGCATTTGTGGTATTGGAAGCGAATTTTCTAAAGAAGCCTTGACTATTAAATGTAATGGTTTGGCTATTACTGAACTTAGCTCCTTCAGGCCTGTAATATAGTGGGCGCGCTTGTGAGCGCGGAGCCGGCCGATCGGGGGGGAACACTCCGAAAACTAATGTTTTTGAGCTGCAACCGTTCAGTGTCTGCAATGTATGTATGTGTGTGTGTGTATGTATTGTTCAAAGTGAGGCTCCCTGAAGTGTTTACCTGCCCCATCGCTCACAGCAGCACGGACCGTACACACAAAAAGTGTGCGTCACGTGCACGAGCGTTTGCACAGGCACGCGCGTGCGCCCACTATATTACTGGTATAGGAACTCTTGGATGTATGCAATCAGTGCCGGGTGCCTTATTTACTTTAATTTTATCAGGCCGCCTATGCACTTCTTCCTCAGTTATCCAGTTGTTTGTTAGTATAGAGGTTGTGGCTTCCTCCTGCAGCACTACTATAGCAATTGATTCTTCCCTGGTAAATACAGAGGCAAAGAATTTGTTTAAACACCTCTACTTTTTCCTTATCTCCAATAATTTGGCTGCTTATCTCACACTGAAATGGTTCTATACTTAATTTTCTTATTAAGGTAATTAAAATAACTTTTTAGGGTTGATCTTACTTTCTATTGCAATCCTTTTTTCGTGATCCATTTTTGCCAATTTGATTGACCTTTTGCTACATTCCTTATAATTCTGACATCATGCCTCTGTCCCTTCTACGCCTACCCGTTAGCCATATTGGTGTAAACTTGTTTCTTTAATATTCATTACTCATGGGCAGTGTTCGACAAACCTATACATTTGCACGCCCCGGGCGAGTGGATTTAGCATCGTGGCGAGCTCCTATTGGCCCAAGCAGCACACGTGTGATACTAGGTGGCGAGTAGATTTTTTTGTTCGGCGAGTAGATTTTTTGGTGATTTGTCGACCACTGCTCATGGGTATACACTGATAAGTGTGCTTTTCGCGCGTACCGTGGCCGGAAAACGCACCCGCTTCAAGCGGGCGATGTCACGGCCGCGCACGCCTCCGCACGGGCGAAGGCACTATGGACCTCGCCTAAGTCTTGCTACATCTGTTGCGCTTCACAAGCAGCAACATACGCAACAAAATAGCATGAGATGCAATACATAATAGGAATAAGTAAATATTAGGTGACGGCACTCACAATCTATACTTCTGGTTACTGATCAGACTGTACCTCTCCCTGTGCAGATTAACATCATACCGACTATCCCTGTTGCTATGTTACATTGCCCGACCGATTTAGGATCAGACAAGATCCCCTTGCTACTAGGCTGTTGTCAGGGCAATACCACTGAGCAGAACAGCCATATAATTGCACTTTCTCACGTTAAATTAGAACTGCTGTAAAGATCTAGTCTTGATAGGTCCCTTCCAAGCCCCCTCGAACGCCAGGTCACTAATAAAGACATTGTAGAGAACTAGTCGTAGAACAGGTTACTCCCTTCTTTGTAGTGTACTCCATTTACTACGATTCTCTACTGTCCAATGCTCAGCTGGTTTATCCTGAACTCATCAGGGTCAAATGCTAGGTGTCTCACAAATCTGTTGACCGGTGTCAACAGCTTTGCTGAGATCTAGATAAGTCCACTGTAACCACTCAGGACTACTGGTTTGGTAACCAGGTCAAATAAATCGATAACATCTGTTTGACATGATGATCTCTCCCCAGTGACATGTTGCCTTGGATGTTGTTGTAGAGAAGATAGAAACACAGCTGAAGGATATAATTGACTATCATTTTCCTAAACACTCACTGGTTTATTGGTTGCCAGCTTCATGTTTGTTTTTACTCCTGTGAATTAGGACATCTGCTACCTCCTCCCATCCAGTGGGACCTCTCCTCTCAGCAGAGGCTGGATAAACAAATATGCTATGGGTTTTGCCAGCGTCTCTAAGTTTGTTCAATATTTTTGAGTGTATCATAAACCATATTACACAGACTAAGGGGGCAAACTTTGACCGTCTTGTAGTGATGTCAACCAGCAAGGACTGAAATCAGTGAGATATGTGGGGGTTTTTGGCAAAAAAAAAAAAAAAGATTTTAAGGAAAAGTGCTGATTTCTATCATTGAGATTCTACAGTTTTTTTTTTTTTGTTTTTTTTAAATATCCTGCGTTTTCACCATATTCATTAAGAATGATCTGTGCATTAAAATTTGACATCTCATTTGAATGCACTTGACAATGCACTTGACTTGGTGGCAATACCGGCAGAAAGCCACATTCAGAAACCTCGCCTCCCTCAGGCAGGCGAAATATGGCTTTCAGAGGAGTGGGGAGAGTTTTTGCCCTTATCGCAGTTTAATGAACTTTGAGACCAATTATTCTAAAAAAAATAAATCAGTGAGACTGATTTATACAGAGGAGACACAGAACGGGCATGGAAACGTCACACGCTGCTCTAACACACACACACACACACACGTATGACAGAACCGCCCAAGCTAGGCTAATCAGAGGGGCATTTTTCAGTCATCACATACCTCTGAAGGCAGTGGACACATTCTGGTGGTACAGAGCACTGCTACTTTTTAATTTACAACTCCAGAGTATCACTACCTTTCTCTTAAAGAACCTGAGTACCACTCATTTTTTATTTACAACTCCTCAGTACCACTCATTTTTATTTACAACTCCTCAGTACCACTTATTTTTATTTACAACTCCTCAGAATCACTCATTTTTTTGCAACCCCAGGAGTACCACTGCTTTTTCTTTTTTTACGACGAGCTTATAGTCCCACTTGCTATGTAAAGAAACATATTTCCTTTAGGAAGCCTCCCTCCCTTTCTGTATCCTAATCTTACATCCTGTATACATCTTTCTGAAATATTGTCCAAGTAGCTTTTCCACATGGTTAAATAAAATTGTTTATGTTGGACCCAGCACTGCTACTTTTTTAAGCAACCCTTTCCGTCCAAGGCACAAGCCATAATTCAGTTTAAAAGAAAAAGTTACATTTGTACAAGAACATTTCAAAATGACACAGGCCTCATATAAAAGGTGTGTACAGGATAAAGGTTGAACATCTATCAATACACAGGGAAAACACAAACACTGCCCTACAAAACCCACAATTTATAATGGAGATTCAGTGCTTCCACACACACAGGCACAGATCTACAACGCTGTTAAGTCACTTATTGTGGGGTTACCCGAACTTATCATGTTTACACTAATGGTGTATCGTCAAAGCACTACTGACCTTCCTTTGTCCTGTAAAGACCATAGCGTGAACTATAATGGCCGTTAATTATAATGACATGCAAATTAAGCATTAGCATACCACTAAAGTTCCATAAAGGTAGGGACACTACGTTAGCTGTCAAACCTATACTTGATGTGGCTGAAATAGACATACATTTAACTAACCGCGTTATTTCCTGGTGGTAATGCCTTCTCACTATCTCAACGTGAATTAAAAACCCATTTCAGGGTCTGGAAGGCATACTTAACTTTATTGGAAGATAACACCACATTATGCCGCTAAGCCTAGGCCAGTGATATGTTGTATGGATGTTTTTGCATATAATTAGCTTTGAAGATACACGTTGACCGCAGAGAACATCACGTCTGTTCCTGTTTTAGATACCATCATGTCCCGAGCCCCAATATAATGGTGCCTTTGTGGACCTAGTCCAATGCCCTCCTAAGTTTTCTATTTATAATCCAATTAAGTTTAGCAGAGAAAGCATCTCCCTTTTGGACACAAAACCAATAGGTGAAGTTGGGCTGGCAATCTAGTGGTTTATATTAATTGAAAAGCTGTTAACAGGCTGTCCATGCCAATAAAGGCTGCAATACAATGTAAAGTGTACCCAGTTTTAGAATACATGTGCCAACCAATCCCGCACAATGTGCATGATGAGTAGAGTGTAAAGTAGTAAAGCATATATACTAAGGGAACGAGTCGATGTAAATCCTGTGCATACAGCATATATACTACTAAGGGAACGAGTCGATGTAAATCCTGTGCATACAGCATATATACTACTAAGGGAACGAGTCGATGTAAATCCTGTGCATACAGCATATATACTAAGGGAACGAGTCGATGTAAATCCTGTGCATACTGACCGGATCCTCCCTATGTATGTGAGAAACTCCCTTAAAAAGGAGCAGTTCCACCTGCCATTTTTTTTTACATAGATGGGAAGGAAGGGGTCTCCAGTGCTGAACTGCGTTTATTTCAGCTCCGGGGACCTTCTGGTTCCCAGGATATGTACCGTGGAAGGGGCCGCCTGTAATATCTTCTCCAGGGGGAACAAAAGGGTGTTTAAATCTCCTGTGTTGCGTGGGCCAATAGGAAGCGATGACACTTCCCATTGGCCCGTGTGACCTGGGAGATTTAAATACCAGGAAGTAACAGTCAGCACATTTCCCAGTACATATCTTGGGAACAAGGGTATTGCCGGAGCTGAAATGAATGTGGTCCAGTTCTGGAGACCCTCTGCTTTGCACCTATATATAAAAATTGGGCCAGCAGCAATTGCTGCTTTAACACTCAATTCAAAATGTATCCTTTTTCAAACTTTCTTCCTGAAGAAAATCCCTCATCCCCATGCAAGTCAATGAAATATGCGATTTCCCACATTTTACTACCGAATCTCACTCAAGAGTTTTCAGGTGTTGGTCAGTATGGCCAAAACTGTGGTGATGAGGGTTCAGAGTTTCTGAGAAAATGATGGATGCAACATCTGGAGGACGAAATCATGAAGTACTGGTGAAGTGTTTTATAGACTGGAAAAGACCATCTTGACCCATGAATGGGAGATAAAAAGGTCTAGTTATGCACTAATTGAGAAGGTCAGATACTGTAGTTCTTCCGCTTAGAAGCTCCACGCAGTAGGGACCTCCCAATGACTACCTACTGTACCAGTTTGTTAATGTTATAATTGCATTATTGCCTATACACCCGCCATTGTACTCCGATGCAGAATATGTTAGGGCATTATAAATAAATGATAAGGATAATAAAACTTAATTCAGTGTAGGAGGCTCTGCTATTTAGTGCAGGCATTATAAAGAGACTTGTCTTGAAGTGTATGTTGGCAGAGCATGCTAATGGACTGAGGGGGTTATTTATTAAACGGCGATAGTGCCGACCAGGGCGCTGTCACACAGACGTCTTGGGGTTTCCGAGTAGTAGTGCCCGAAATCTGCACCCCCCCCCCCCCCAGGACTACATGGCCTGGTGCAGGAATGGGTACAAAGAGCATGAGACGTGGTCTCAAGTGCAGCCTGTTGTTACCTTGCTGTGCACTGGATAAATCTTAGTGCATGAAGTGACCAGGCGTCTAGTTGCAGATTCCATGCAGTAATGGAGAGGTTGGGGAAAAGTGAATGACTTTATAGCTGTGCATTGCAGGGAATGGCTGGAGGAGGAAGAATTGCATGCAGTGAAAGGAATGAAAAAAACAGTGCAAAGTGGGGAATGGAAGGGGTCATCGAAGGCTAGTTTGTCATAATGGGGGGAATGTATTGTTCTGCGTGTCTAGTTTAAGATGTGGTGAGGGTACGGGATTAGCACATGCAGTAATGGCAGTTACACAGTCTAGTTATGTAGTGCAAACAGGTGGAAAGTTGAGACGTTAAAGTGCACACATTGCACATAGATAAAACCACTCTTCTGGAATGGGTGACAGCGAGAGAAGAGTTATCAGGGAACCTGGCTTTGCGATACGTGTGCTAGAGCCTGGATGGAAGGACAATATCATAAAAGGTTCGGAAGGGCTGTTATGGGGTATATAGTGACTTACCGACAGCTGTAAGATACAGATGAGCAAAAAGGAAGAACAATATTTATAAAAGTGCTAAACCTATATGTTGCGGCCATACCAAAAAAGAGAGAAACAAAAAGGTAGCACTGACAACTTACTGCTTGGTCATTTTCACCACAATCAGACACTCCAGTCCATACGTGAAAAAATAAGCGTTGCCATATATTGTGGAGCATGCAAAGGAATAACACGACGTTTTAAGCCTTTAAGGACTTTTTCTTTCTGACTCACCTGTAGAAACGCCTGTAGAGGCTTGAATAGTCGTGTTCCTACGTTGCATGCTCCACAATAAAGGGCACAATGTATTTCAACATATGGACTGGAGAGTCTTATTCTGGTGACAGTGACCAAGCAGTGAGTTGCGAGACTGCGGCCCTTTTCTCTTTTTTGTCTGTATATAGAGACTGTCCATGCATCTCTTTTTTGTCTGTGTATAGAGACTGTCCATGCATTGCTCAGTGAAGAGAGTGTTGTGCTAATATATGAGAGATAGAGGATTAGTTACAGCAATAATGTGGTTAAGTAGAGTACAGGTGCACAGCGCGCAGTGATGATGGATGGAGACTCCCAGATCATACTTTACCAGAACGATACATTGAGATATACATCTGCTTTAAAAGAAGCTGTTGCATTGCAAGCAGTGATAAAGGAGCGCGTCTCGCCATATATCCATTGCATAAATTGTTGGTTGGTAAAGCTCAAGCTGAGCACTGCATTCAGTAACATGCATTGCGTGAGGAGAGCAAAGAACTGACCATGCAATATATACAGCAATAGGGATTAAGTGATGCTCTGCAGGTATATAGTCCAACAGCACAAGATAATAATAATAATAGAAGGTTGTGGTATTAGTCAAGCAGTAATATGAAGTATCAGCAGATGTGGTGTACTGTATGTAGTGGAGTCTGCAGCCATACAAGATCTCACTGTGCAGTGGGGGAGAATGTAAAGGTGCAGTAAATACACGGGTGGTGAAAGCTGTCTGGCCATGAAGACTACTCTTGTGATATAGGTTATAGGTCTGGCCATGGCCTGATGCCATTATTAAGTAACAGAGGGAATGGATCAGGGTGGATACAGTGTCTTGAGCATGAAGTTATATAAATGAGTAGGAGACCTGGAAATGCTCCTATTTACGTGACATATAAGGTATCCATGGAAATCACTGAGCTATGTCAATTAAGTATTTATAGCTGGGATAGAGGATAAAGGTCTAGCTGTAAAGTGAATATTTTAATGGGAATGAGTAAGAAGTCTGGTCGTGCAGTGATTTGGAAGGATGTTAGAGGATGTACAGGTACTGTACTGTGTATCTAGTAATAGGATGTAGAGGGTCTGGTTGTGCAGTATAGGAATACAAGGGGACACATTGTCTGCCCCCATAATGCATGGAAAAAAGGGTGGGGCAAGCAGAACCCTGGCTGCACAGTACATGCAGAAAGTAGGGGGCACGTGGTCTCGCTGTAAAATTCATGCAGTAATGAGGGGCACAGTCTCAATTTGCAGTGCATGTCGTAATGGGGAGGTGGGGGAGTGATAAAAGCTGCGATACCCATGCAGTAAGTGGGCGTTTATATCGGTACTCGAGGTAAACACCTGCAGTAATGGGGGGCGGATGGTATACGCTGGGAACCATGCAGTAATGAGGGGGATATACTCTGTTTGGTGAACCCATGCATAATTAGGGGTGGGATATACTCTGAGGAACCACTGCAGATAATGGGGGCGATATACTCTGGGAACCCATGCAGTAATGGGGGGATATACTGGCGAACCCATGCAGTAATGCCCGGAGGGGATAACTCTGGGACCCATAGCAGTAAATGGGGGGTATATATCGGAACCCATGCAGTATCGGGGATAATAAATCTGGGAACTACCCATGCAGTAATGGGGGGTTATACTCTGGACCCATGCAGTAATGCGGGGGGATATACTACTGGAACCCATGCAGTAATGGGGGGTATACTGCTGGAACCCAGCAGAATGGCGGGATACTCTGGGAACCCATGCAGTAACCCCCCCCCCCCCTCCCATGGGAGGGGGTATACGGTGGGAACCATGCAGTAATGGGGGGGGGTCATACCATGGGAACCATGCAGTAATGGAGGATATAATCTCGGGAAACCCATGCAGTAATGGGGGGTATATACTGCCGGAACCCATGCGTCAATGGGGGGTATATACTGGGAACCCAGCAGTAATGGGGGGTATACGCTGGGAACCCAGATCAGCAGTAATGGGGGGTATATACTGCGGAAACCCATACAGTAATGGGGGGTCGTGTATATACTGGGAACCCATGCAGTAGTAATGGGCGGATGAATGTAACGGGGAACCCATGCAGTAATGGGGGGGTTATACTGGGAACCATGCAGTAATAGGGGGATATACTCTGGGAACCCATGCTATCATGCGGGGATATACACTGGAACCAGCATGTAATGGGGTTTATACTCTCGGGAACCCATGCCGAATGGGGGGTTATACGCTGGGACCCATGCAGTAATGGGGGTTTGAGGGTTATACTCTGGGAACCCATGCAGTAATGGGGGGATATACTCTGGGAACCCATGCAGTAATGGGGGGATATACTCTGGGAACCCATGCAGTAATGGGGGGATATACTCTGGGAACCCATGCAGTAATGGGGGGTATACTCTGGGAACCAGCAGATGGGGTATACGCTGGGACCCTGTAAGGGGGGATATACTCGGGGAACCATACAGTAATGGGGGTGATATACTCTGGGAACCCATGCAATAATGAGGGGGGTATATACTGGGAACCATGCAGTATAATGGGGGGTATACCTGGCGAATCCATGCAGTAATGGGCGTGGTATATACTGGGAACCCATGCAGTAATGGGGGGTATATACTGGGAACCCATGCAGTAATGGGGGATATACGCTGGGAACCCATGCAGTAATGGGGGGTTATACGTTGGGAACCCATGCAGTAACGGATGGAATATACTCTGGAGCCCATGCAGTAATGGGGTATACGCTGGGAACATGCAGTAATGGGGGGTTATACTCTGGGAACCCCATGCAGTAATGGGGGGATATACTCTCGGGAACCCATGCCAATAATGGGGGGTATACTCTGGGAACCCACAGCAGTATGAGGGGTTATACTTGGGAACACTGCAGGAATTGGGGGATATCTGGGAACCCATGCCAGTAATGGGGGGATTTACTGGGACCTGCGTAACGGTGGTGATACTCTGGGAACCCATGCAGTAATGGGGGGATCATACTCTGGGAACCCATGCAGTAATGGGGGATATACCTGGGAACCCATGCACGTATATGGGGTTATACATGGGACACCATGACAGTAATGGGGGGATATACTCTGGGAAACATATGCAGTAATGGGGGATATACTACTGGGAACCCATGCAGTAATGGGGGGATATCCTGGGAACCCATGCAGTAATGGCGGGGAAGCATAGGGGATATACTCTGGGACCCATGCGCAGATATGGGGGGATTATACTCTGGGAACCATGCAGTTAATGGGGGGATAACTCTGGGAACCCATAGCCAGTAAAGGGGGTGATATATCTGCGGAACCCATGCTAGTAAGGGTTGGGGGATATACTCTGGGAACCCATGCAGTATGGGGTAGAAGAAGCTGGGGGGGATATACTCATCGGGAACCCATGCAGTAATGGGGGTATATACTGGGAACCCATGCCAGTAATGGCGGGGATAGTACTCTCGGAACCCATGCAGTAATGCGGGGGTTAAACTCTGGGAACCCATGAGTAATGGGGGGATTATACTCTGGGAACCCACGCAGTAATGGGGGAGTATTGGGGGGGATATACTCTGGGAACCCATGCAGTAACACGATGGGTTGGGATAATCATGCGGAACCCATTGGATCTCGGTAATGCAGTATGGGGGGATATACTCTGGGAACCCCCATGCAGTGGACCCATGCAGTCGGGGGATATACTCTGGAACCCATGCAGTAATGGGGGGATATACCTGAGCAGAACACCATGCAGTAATGGGGGGAGTATATCCTGGGGAACCCATGAGTAATGGGGGGGATAACTCTGGGAACCCATGCAGTAATGGCAGGGTGATTATACTCTGAGGAACCCATGCAGGATTATGAGAGAGGGATATACTCTGGGACCCATGCAGTAATGGGGGGGATATTACTCTGGAACCCATGCAGTAATGGGGGGATATATACCTTGGAACCATGCAGTAATGGGGGGATATACTCTGGGAACCCCATGCTAGTAATGGGGGGAATACTCTGGGAACCCATCGCAAGTAAATGGGGACAGGACGCGCGGGATATACTCTGGGAAACCCATGCAAGTATATGGGGGTATATCCTGGGAACCCATGCCAGTAATGGGGGGATATCTCTGGGAACCCGCAGCAATGCGAGGGATGGGTATATACTATGGGACACCATGCAGTAATGGTGGGGATATACTTGGGAACCCATGCCAGGGGTTTCTCAGTAATGGGGGGATATAACTCGGGACCCATGCAGTAATGGGGGATATACTCTGGGAACCCATGCAGTAATGGGGGATATACTCTGGGAACCCATGCAGTAATGGGGGGGATAATACTCTGGGACCCATGCAAGTAATGGGGGGATATACCTGGGAACCCATGCAGTAATGGGGGGATATACTCTGGGAACCCATGCAGTAATGGGGGGAATACTATGGGAAACCATGCTCAGTAATGGGGGGATATACTCTGGGAACCCATGCAGTAATGGGGGGATATACTCTGGGAACCCATGCAGTATGGGGGGATATACTTGGAACCCATGCAGTAATGGGGATAACTCTGCGGAACCATGCATAATGGGGGGAATACTCTGCGCGACCCATAGCTATAGGAGGGGATGGGGGATATACTCTGAGGAACCCATGCAGTAATGGGCGTGGATAATACTCTGGGTAGGAACCCATGCAGTAATGGGGGGATATATCTGGGAACCCATGCCCAGTATAATAGGGCAGGCGATATACTCGTGGAGAGAAACCCATGCGAGTAATGGTAGTGTGATATACTCGGGCAACCATTTGCCAATAATGGAGAGGAGATTATACTCTGGTGAACCCATAGCCCAGTAATGGGGGGTCGATATGTACTCTAGGGAAAAACCATTGCAAGTTAGTAGTAATGGGGGAACCCGTTTTGTGTCTCTTTATCTGTGCATGTTTATAGCTTAATGGAAGGACGGTGAAGCGGCGGGGGGGAGCGATGAGGCGAGGTTGGCTGTTAACACAGATCCTGTGCCGTTTTTTTTTCTGTGCCCTTTCCGCTGCTTATTAAGATTTTTTTCTCCACTCTCCCCTTTGTTCTCCCCCCCCCGTTCCCCTCACTTTACTTTCGCCTCTCGACTTCACTATGTACCGTAATCTCATTCCCTACATCCACTCCCCCCGCTCCCCCCCTTTTTCTCCTTTGGGCCTAATTCTCGCTGTGCCAGTCTGGATTTTCCCATGCTAATCCTTTGCTCCTTCATGATCCGTTAGCGCCTTGCCCCCTTCCCTCATCTCCCGCCTTAGTTGCCTTTCTCCGCGCCAGTCCTTTTGGTTCCCCCCCCCCTTCCACTACTTTGCAGGTTTCCTTCCCCCTACTTTGTTAGTTACCCCCGGCTTCTACTAGACTTCCTATTAGTTTCTCCCCGGTCAATTCAACTTTTAGGTTTTGTATATATTATTCGCACTCATGTTTCTTTCCCTTACCGACAGTTCCACAGTTCCGCTTGCTCCCTCCCCCATCAGTCCCCCATACTGTTGCCGTTCATCTCCTCTGAGCTGTACCCTCCAACCTACTAGTGTTGCGTTTTCCTCGTCGCCTTTCCAAGAGCTATCATTGGTCCTCTCAGCTATCCCCTGTTCTGACCTTTCCTCCATCCCCCCGTACCCGTAACCCTTTATCTTTTTTTGCACATCCTTGCACCAACACATACCTTCCGTTGGATAGATTGGCTTTTCCTCTGTGAGAGTCCTACAATTTTTATTACTCTTTTGTTACTTCGTCCCGTATACCTGTTAGATCTTCGACGGGATCCTGAAGATGGTTGTTCGTTCCCCTTTAGCCCTAGACTCAGGAGTACTGAAGTCCCCCCATTTCCTTTCTTATGCTTTCTCCCCGATACATTTTTGTGTCTTACTGCGTCAATTTAACTGTCTAACGGCGGTCTACAGACGCTCCTGTGTATCTCGTTGTTTGTCACCTCCTGTTTTAGGCGTCACCTACTCTCCTTTTTTTCTTACGCTCTCCGAGAGCCCCTTTCTGCCCCACTTCCTGCTCAGTTACGCAGTGCTTCCTGACCTTTGGCGGACGCGTACTCCAGTTTAACTAACATTTATGGACGGGTCGACCACTTTGTTGTATGGATTCCAGACTCTCCTCTCGACTACCTTGTATAAACACCCATGGAGCCTATCCACCATTTGGCACTCTCTTCCTTCTTCTTTCTAGTTTTCCCTCCCACCGTCCATAGCCTCTCAATTTCCGTCTCCATCACACCCTTTCCATCGCCTACCCCGCCCTACCTATCGGTTCCCAGCGCCTTTCCCTCCCCAGTCAGTTACCCGACCACCCCTCCTACTTGAGCTGCAAATACATTTTAAACCGATACGCCTCCTTAATTCTACCTCTTCGCTACGGTACTCTTAATATAGGAACCGTTCTTCTGTTCGCTGATAACATTCCCCGGATCGCTCACTTACCAAGATTGCTATTCATTTTACTCTCCAGTCGCGCTCTTGCATCCATCAAACCAAGAGCCCGCCACTCTTTAGTATGCTCCACCCCACCGCCTCTACATTCTAGTTCTTCCTCTATCACTGCTCATTCCCACTCGCTCCCCTTGCTCATCCTTTACCCATTTTTCCTCGTGCTATTATCTCCCCTCTCTCGAAGTCCACTCTTTACGTACTCTTTTTCCTTGTCATTCCTTGTATTTGTCGACTCGATCACCCCCGCGCTATGGCTGTGCTTTATTTTCGACGTGTCCGTTTTTTTATGGTCTCGCCACTGAGCCTTCTCCGTCTTCTTATACCCTCGTAACCCTTAAGTCTTTATTCGTCCCCGAAAGTCTGCGCTTTTTGTCTGTGTCGTACGGTGCGGGGCTATCCCAGTGCCGCATTCTCGTCCATGATCACCCTGTTCGTACTCTTTTTCTTGTGCCAGCCCTTTCGCCGTCCCTCTCTTGAACACTCCTAGCACCTCGTTCGAGGGTGTCTGCCAGATCACTTTAGCCTCCTCGGTCGTCCAAGATGGATAAGGCCGCACTCCCGGGCGCTCGTGGTAGGGTTTCTGTCTGTATCGGTATCAGGGATTGACCCAGTACACACAGTGATCTTGGCTTGTTGAATGCACATGGGGTAAGGAAGTCGGCGCGGGTGCCACGAGGACCGCGGCAGGATGCGCGAAACGCGAGCATGTTTTGTATAGAAGTCAGAGGGCCTAGGGCGAGCGTGTGTGGAATGCTTGCATTGGATACGAGTAGGAGCAGGTACTGCAAGGGGGAGGGAGGAGTGGAAGGTATGCGTAGGGTTAGGAATGTAAGCTGATGGAACGTGCAGGGGTATTTCTCTCTTCGATTACATATAGCTTCGGTTTCCGCCGCCTTCGCGTTTACGTTTTCATCACTCTGGCAATTCAGACGACCCCGCGTGGCCAATGGATATGCGTGCGGACCTTTCGGGGCTGGTGTGTGGCTCGGTGTGGTAACCGTGAGCACGCGGAGTAGAGAGGTGGTGAAGTTGGTTGGTGGTGGGGCTTTGGGCTGTGGTGTTAATTTGTTGGGGCGCTCGCGCTGTTACACCTCCCCTCCATGGCAGTTCATCATTTGCTCTTATGCTTTATGCCCTATGAGTGTTTGTATGTTTCTTCTCTCATTCTTTCCCGCCGCTGGACCTCATGGGTGTGTCTAACTTACGTCCACTCTCTTCCTACAGGCGCTTTTGCTCTGTCATTGCATTATCCCGGTTTATTGTTTTCCTGCCTGGATTCCTCCCCTTTCAGTGTTCAGCGCGTCCGTCTGGCCGCGGGGCTTTCACGATTCAGTCTAGTACCACATGAGTACCTATAAGGCGTTTTGATAGCTTCCGAGCGAAAAGCCAGTTGTTGGGGTACTGTCGGTCTGGTTGTCGGGAAAGATTTCGCTTTTGATTCGCGTATTTGGCCCAAATCCGTAGCTTGTGCAGTTTTTTCCTGCGTCGAAAGCTAGTGATGTTTGCCCGATCACCCGGTTACAGGGCTCTCCCTTCCAAAAGTATACGTTCGGGTCGACATGGGTCTTTACCGGGGTTACATCATTGTTTTATCTTTACAATCCGCTTCGCGGCTTCTACTGTGTCGGGTGTCCCTCGACGGAGAATGTTGGAACACGACTGGTGGTTGTTGCACCTTGGGATGGACTGGGCCCATGAGATATCGCTCTGAGGGGTGTGGTCGGGTGGTAGGTACACGACTATGGGGGCCTTGCGGGGTGGGATATAGGGGTGGAGTAGGGGGATAGGGACGGTGGCCCCTCCAGGGCTATGTACTGTCGCTAAACCAGACCAAGGTGATTCGATTAGTACTGGAGGACACACCTCTAGTCAGTGCATTTATTGTAACAGGTGGGGCCAGTGATCCTGGCTGTTGCATGCAAGTCATAGCAGGGGGGAAGCACGACCAATATATAGGTTAGTGTTGTTAGGGCATGTGCAGTAATGGGAGGGGGGCTGAGAAATTGTCCACTGCCCGCCAGTGCATGCCAGCAGTGAGGAGCGGGTACACGTTAGTCTGTGCGTGCATAGTAGTATGATGGTGCGGCTACACGTGGATATAGAGTTGTGATGCTAGTAATAAGGGGGGCCATACGTTTACACTGGCCCTGTCTCGTGCAGTGGGGAGTAAATGCGCTTGTCCTGACTGCAGCGACGGGGTGTACACTGCAGACGTCCGGTCAGGGGGGGCGTACACATGGACCTGATCTGTGCAGGGTGGGGACACCGAGCCTGGTCTGTGCAGGGGGGGTTACTACGCGAGTAGTCTGTGCCAGGAGGGAGGTACACGCTGTCTGTTTGCCAGGGGGCCGGTACACTGTGCTGTCTGTGAAGGGGTACACTGGCTGTATGTCGCAAGGGGGTGAGTTTTGTTTGTTGCGGTGGTTTTCACACTGGCCTGTGCTGTAGCAGGGGGTGCGTTGGTACACTGGCTAGTCTGTGCCAGGTGGGGGTACAATGGCCTGTCTGATGCAGGGTACACTGAGCTGTCTCGCTAGCAGGGGGGGCAATACACTGGACTGTCTGTGCAGGGGGGCCCAGGTATACACGTCGCTGTCTGTGACAGGGTAGGGGCCTTGGGCGTTACACCGGCTGTCTGTGCATGATGGAGGCTGGACCAGAGATGTATGTGCAGGTGGGGGGTTCACACCGGCCTGTCATGATGAAGGTGGGGGGTACACAAGGCGCTGTCTGTACAGGTGGGGAGATACACCGGCTGTCTTCTACCAGGTCGGGGGTGTCTACAACCGGCTGTCTTCGCTACAGCGTAGTGGCGGCTTTACACCGGCCTACTCTGTCTCGTGCAGGTGCGGGGCCTACACCGGACTACGTCGTGCGATGTGGGTCGAGTACACCGGCCTGTCTCGTAGCAGATGGGGGGTACACCGGACCTTGTCTGGGCCAGTGACCCGACATTGGCAGGGTACACCGGGACTCTGTCTGTGCCAGGAGTGGGGGTACACTCGGCTTAGTCTGTGCAGGAGGGAGGCGGTACACTGGCTGTCTGGCGAAGTGGCTCGGTAGTACACTGCCTGCTGATGAGCCGGGGACGACGACGCAAGTGGACTCGTCTGTACAGGTGAGGGCCGGTACCTGGCCTGTCTGTGCGGTTAGGGAGCGCGTACACTCGGCCTGTCAGTGCAGGTGCGAGGGTACACTCAGGCTGTATGCTGCAATGGGGGGCGAAGGGAGGTCACATGGCTGTCTTTGCAAGTGGGCTGCGTACACTGAGCGGGGTACTGCTGCAGGTGCCGTGGTACACCTGGCACGTGTCCTGCTGCAGACAGTAGGCGGAGGACACTAGGCCGTTTGAAAGGTGGGACGACGACATCTGGCGTCTGCCTGCAAGGGGGACGACAGACACTGGCCTGTATTGAATGCTATGGGGGGGGGTACACTGGCTGTACCTGTGCAGAGGGGGGGGTTACACTGGCACCTGTACTGTGCCCAGCGTGGGGGGAGGCGATACACGGCCCTTGTCTCGTGCAGGTGGCGGCGAACTACACTGAGCTGTGTCGGTGTCAGGTGGGGAGGAATACACGGCCGCTGTATGTCTGTGCATGTGTGGGGAGCGGTACACTGAGCATGATCTGTGCAGGGGCGGCGTACACAAAAGGCTTTGGGGGGTAGCGGTGCAAGGTGGGAGGGTACCACTAGAGCTGCTCTGTGCAGGTGGGGAGAGGCATGATAACACATGGCACTGTAATAGTGCATGAGATAGGGGGGATACTAGCGCCCTGTCTGCTGTAGACAGGTGCGGGGTCGGTACAATAACGGCCTGTCTGTGCAGGTGGGGGAGTACCACTCGGGGATTATATCACACTGGCCTGTCTGTGACTAGGTGGGCGAGTACACTGGATGTCTGTGCCATGAAGCGCTGCCAAGCGAGGAGGGTTAACACCGGCGTTGTTGTGCCAGGTGCAGGGGGCGGGGGTGGAACAATGACGGCGCTCTGTGCACAGCGTGGAGGCGGTTGGGTACACGGCACTGTATCGTGCAGGCTGGAGGGGGTAAACACTGACAGCCTGACTGTGAAAGGTGCCGAGGGCGGTTACACTGGCTGTCTGGTACAGGTGAGCGGGTTCACTGCGCTGTCTGTGCACAGGGTAGGGCGAGGTACACTGAGCTGTTCTGTCAATGAGGGGGGGCGCGGGTAACACTTAGGATGTACTGATGCAGGTGGGAGGCGTACACCGGCTTGTCTGTGCACGTGGTGCGGGGGTACACATGGCCTGTCGCTAGCGGTGGGCCGTTACCACCGGCCTGATCGGTGTGCAGCCGTGGGAGCGGAACACGAGCTGTCTGTGCAGGTGGTGCGTGTACACAGGCATGTCTGAATGCCAGGTGATTGGGGGTATATACATAGCGCATGTCTGTGAGGTGGCGAGGGAAAAGGTACAGTGGCTAAGTCTGCTGCCATGGGTGGGGTGTCACGTGCACCTACCCTTTAGCTCTGTTGCTGCAGTCTGGGGAGGTACACTAGAGCCTGTCTGCTGCTAGGTAAGGCACTGGGTACACCTGCTGTCTGTAGCAGACTGCCGGGAGCACACTAGCAGTAGGCTACAGGAGCGAGGATTGCGGCACTAGGCTTAGTCTGATGCAGGGGAGGCCGACGACACTGGCTCGTCTGGTGCAGCGGCGGACATTAGGCTGCTCTGTGCATGTTGGGCGCAATACAGCGTGGCTGTCTGTGTGTGGGGGGGGGGCTGGGTTACACAATAAGGCTGGATGTGCATGGGGGGCACACGTGGTACTGTCGTTACAGGGACTCTATCCCTGTTTAATTAAAGCCAGCGCTACAGCAGCTCTGAGAATCCAGCAGAGAGGCCAAGCTGATTAGCGCCACTCAACAACTAGTCTCCCACTGCGTACTATATGAGAAGCTCTGTAAAAGAAGCCTCATGTGGAGAAACAGGAGAAGAGAGGTGTATTCCTTAGCTCACATTTGGGCACTGACAAAGCGAGAGCAATGAAGCCCTGATCACACAGGACACTAGTCTTAAGCCACAAAGACTGTGCTGAGATCAGACATCAGACACCTAAATAGTTTTTTTACATGGCGCATCACAGGGCGACCCGGGAACTGTACCAGAGACTGACATCATGGCAGACGGCCACCTGCACTAAGGTACCACCCTGGACTTGCGCGCGTGATGGCTCAGCTTGGTGCGTAATTGGCGAATATCCCTCCAGTCCATGACCCAGCATAATCCGGGTCTCGAGGGCATAGATAATGCTAGCTCTTTGTACAAAGGGATAGGCCGGTTAGTTAATTTTGTCGTTATTTGTATGTGATTGCCTTGGATAAAGGAATCAGGCTCAATAAAAGCCAAAATATTAAATTTCACCCTGAATCTGTAACTCTGATTATATGAACTTCTGCAACACATCTCTTAGTCAGTCGATGTACTGGGCTAGGGGGGCGGGGTGCAACACTAGCGCTAGTCTTGCCAGGGGACACTAGACGCTGTATGGCAGCGGAGAGGCTACACTGTGTCTAGTGCAGCGGGGAGGGGGGGAGGGGGACGGGGGGGGGGGGTGTACACCTGGCTGTCTCGTGCAGATGGACGCACACTGACCCGCTGTCTGCAGGGATAGGTACACTGGACTGTGTGTGCAGAGGGGCGCCCGCATGGGATGGGAGCGGGGGACCCGCCACCAGCTGGTCTGTGCTAACGGGGCAGGAACGGCCTGCTCTGAGGGGGGGGGAGATTACATCTGAAGGCTGTCTGCAGGGGGGGGCGGTACACTGAGCTGTCGCACGGGCGGAGGGTTTACACTGGCGTCTGACAGGGGGCGGACCCTACACTGGCTTATGTCTGCAGGGGGGGAGGGGATACACTGAATGTCGTGCAGGGAGGGGCTACACTGGCTGCGTTGCCAGGGGGGCGGGGGGTTGGATACTACTGGATACTGCCGGTTGAGGCGCGCGGACAGATTCGCAAGTAGACATGGCCTGTCTATGATAGGGGAGGGGGGGATACTCTGGTGTGTATTGCTCAGGGGGGCCATACACTGGTGCCTGCTGCAGGCGCGGTACACTGGCTGTATGTAGCCAGCGGGGAGCGTAAAACTGCAGCATGTCTGTGCCAGGGAGGGGGTCTACACTTTTTCGGCTGTACTGTGCAGGGGGCGGGACACTCGAGACTGATCTCGTGATGCCAGGAGGGAGGTCAATGCGCATGTCTGTGCAGGCGGGAGGGGGGTACATGGATGTCGCTGCAGGGGGGGAGTACACGCTTCATAGGGCAGGGGGGTTACAATGAAGCTATCTGTGCAGGGGGGACCCGCGCTCAGGGGGTACACAGGCTGTACTATGTGCAGGGGGGGTACACTGGCTGTCTGTGCAGGGGGGCGGTACAGCGTGTGCAGGTAGGGTACCACTGTTCTGCAGGGGGTCAATGGGCTGTACGGGGGTACAATGGCTGTTTGCGGTCCTAGTCTCAGGGGGGTACACTGACTGTCTGGTGCAGGGGGAGGTAAGGCGTCTGCTGCAGGGGGGGTACACTGGCTGCTGCGGGTGGACCTGCCTGTGCAGGGGGGGTACACGGTGTCTGTGCAGGGGGGGATACAGTGAGCTGTTTGATGCAGGGGGGGTACACTGGCGTCTGTGCAGGGGGTAACTAGGCTGTCTGTGCAGGGGGGGGTACACTGGGCGTCTGTGACAGGGGGGAGTAACACTGGCTGTCTGTGCAGGGGGGGTACAGGCTGTCTGTGCAGCGGGGGCGGTACACTGGCAGTCTGTGCAGGGAGGGGGGTACACTGGCTGTCTGTGACAGGGGGGGTACACTGGGCTGTGAAGGCGGGCAGGGGGGTACACTGGCTGTCTGTGCAGGGGGGGTACACTGGCTGTCTGTGCAGGGGGGGTACAAGCGTGGCAGGGGGGTACACTGGCTGTCTGTGCAGGGGGGGTACACTGGGCTTAGTCTGTGCACGGGGGGGTACATGGCTGTCTGTGCAGGGGGGGGAGTACAATGGTGTCTGGCAGGGGGGGTACACTGGCTGTCTGTGCAGGGGGGGGGCACACTGGCTGTCTGCTGCAGGCGGTAACTGCGTCTGTAGCAGCCTAGGCGGGGGGGGTACACTGCTGTCTGTGCAGGGGGGGTACACTGGCTGCTCTGTTGCAGCCCGGGGGTACACTGGTGTCTGTAGCAGGGGGGTACACCATGGCTGTCTGTGCAGGGGGGGTGGTACCATGGCTGTTGCTTGCAGGGAGGGGGGGGTACACAGGCTGTCTGTGCAGGGGGGGTATACATGGCACGTCTGTGCAGGGGGGGGGTACACTAAATTAGGATGTCTGTGCAGGGGGGGGGAGTACACTGGCTGTCTGTGCAGGGGGTGGTACACTGCTGGTCTGTGCAGGGGGGGGTACACTGGCTGTCTGTGCAGGGGGGGTACACTGGCTGTCTGTGCAGGGGGGGTACACTGGCTGTCTGTGCAGGGGGGGGTACACTGGCTGTCTGTGCAGGGGGGGTACACTGGCTGTCTGTGCAGGGGGGGTCACAACCGACTTCTGTGCAGGGGGGGTACACTGGCGTTGTGAGGGGAGCAGTACATGGCTGTGTCTGTGCACGGGGGGACGGGTACACGGGTCTGTGCAGGCGGGGTACACTGCTCTTCGCTGGGGGTCTGACTGGCTGTGGCGGGGCATGGGTACACTGGCTGTACTGTGCAGAGGAGGGGGTACACTAGGCTGTCTGTAAGGAGTGGGGTACACGGCTGTCCTGATGCAGGGTACGCTGTCTGGACGGTACACTTGGCTGTCTGTAGGGCCGCTTATTGCAGGGGGTACACTGGCTTGTCTGTCAGAGCGGGGCAGGTAACACTGGCTGTCTGGGGACAGGGGGCGTACACGGTGCGCCGTGGGTGGTTACATAGGTGCAGTGCCGGAAGGGGGGTACACTGGCTGTCTGTGCAGGGGGGGTACACTGGCATGTCCTATCAGGGGCGACAATGTTACACTGAGCTGCGTAGTCATGGGGGTACACTGGTCCTTCTGTGCAGGGGCGGTACACTAGGCTGCTCTTCAACGGGGCGAACTGATGCGGGGGTACACTGGCTGTACTGATGCAGGGGGGGTACACAGGGACTAGCTCTGTGACTAGGGGGGGTACACTCGGCCCTGTCTGCCTTGCAGGGGGGTCGTACACTGGCTGTCTGTGCAGGGGGGTACAACTGGTCGTTCCTGTCATGGTGTACACGGCTGTGTCGGGGGTACACTGCTGTTCTGTGCAAGCGGGGTGCCTACAACGGGCTGTATGTAGCAAGGGGGGTACAATGGCTGACTCTGGCTGACAGGTAGAGGGGTTAACATTCTGTCTTCTGTCGAAGCCCGAGGGGCGATTACACTGCAAGGATGTAGCTGTGACAGGCGGGGGGTACACATGGCCTGTCTGTGCAGGCGACAGGTACACTGGCTTGTCTGTAGCAGGTCGGGGGACGGTACATAAAAGAGCGGTCAATGTGCATGCAGTAATGACAGAGGGTGAACACACTGCCTATTGATGCATGCAGAAAGAGACATGGCACGGCACACTGGCACCTGCTGCCATAGCATGTAACGACAGCCTGGTGGGCCACTAGCGCCATGTGCCATGCAAAGATAATAGACATCGGGCACATGGCTGTTGAATGCAGTATGACAGGGAGGCACACATGATGTGCATGCATGCCCTAATGAAATGCCCGACGGGCTGCAAGGTCCCGATGCAAGCAGTTATTAATGACAGGGGCCCCTCATAGGCCAGTGCATGACCCAGTAATGAGGGGGACGGGAAAACACGCATAGCCCAGTAGTTAAGTGAGGGGTGGGGTGCAGGGGAACAGTGAGCAGCTAATGATGCACGGCGGCGAGACACACTCCTTTCGCAGATACATAGAAGGGAGGGAGGACGCGCCACGAATTTGCAGTAATCACGAGCAGCCCGCGCCAGAGGGCCACTGCATGCAGTATGAGGTGGCCGGGCTGCGGGGGGACACTGCACTGCATGCAGTAATGAGGGGGGGCACTGCATGCAGTAACGGGTGTGCAGAATGTCCATGCAGTAACGCGGGGGCACAGGGTGCGCCCCTCGGCTCTCACACACCCCCAGCTTCCTGCTCTTCATCCTCACGTAGCCCTGCCTGACGATGTCCGTGGAGTTGGTGGCCATGACGCAGCTCACACATGCCCGTCTCTCATCCTCCCCCCCTCGGCATCCTTCTTCTCCGGCACAACAACAGAGCAGGCTCCGCGTCTCCCTCTCACATCCTCCTCTCCTCCTCCTCCTCCTCACATCCTCCTCGCCTCTCCTTCTCCCATCCTCCTCTCCTTCTCACATACTTCCCCCTCCCCTCCCTTTTTTTTTTTGTCTCTCCCTCCCCCCCCTTTCTTCTTGTTCTCTCCCGATCGCTGCGCTTCCTCCGCCTCCTGTCAGACGCGGACTGAACCACTCTCCCCTGGGTGAGGGGGGGGGGGGGATGCTGTATACGGTCTGAATCCAACCAACATCCTCAGCGCCCTGACTCCCTCACTGTATTTATGTATCGGCAACAGTGTACGCAGCGCTGTACCAAATGACAACGTGCATCAATGGCAAACAATGGGGATAAGTGCAACAGGCAAATGACCACATAAATATGGTATGTACAGTATGCATGTCTTTATTTATATAGCGCCATTAATGTACACAGCGCTTCACAGCAGTAATATATGTGACAATCATATAAATAACAAATAATACTAAGAACACATAATGGGAATAAGCGCTTCAGACATAAAAGTGACATTTAGGAAAAGGAGTCCCTGCCCCGAAGAGCTTACAATCTAATTGGTAGGTAGGGAGAACGCACAGAGACAGTGGGAGGGCGTTCTGGTAAGTGCGTCTAGGTTTATGTATGAGGTGTAAAGTATCAGTCACGGAGCTACTCATATTGCCGCTGGTAATGGATCTGTTGCATCCAAATAAAGATTTGTTACTGGAACATATGTGCAAAGCGTTTCTTCTTGTATTGAGCTGCCGTCCAAATAGCGCACAACGTTTTCTGGCGTCAAAGGCCCCTCGTCAGGTGGGCACAGTGATACACGATGCAGCGGGCGAGTTAGCATCCAAAGCTTTGTGCTTTTTAAAGTCCCGACACACGATCGTGTCTGCACCAACCTATAATTACCAAGCGAGTAAGATAATGGAAAATGAGAGCAAAGGGAGACCCTTCCTCACCCGAAGAGCTTACCATCTAAGTGGCACAGTGCAGTGTGTTGGGAGGTTTGCAGACACACTAGGAGTATACGTGCATCATTAAAGTACCTGGAGTTTATTCCCCGTGAGGGAGATATACATATTAATTAGCAGATATAGGTCATAGGGAACACAGATGGGAGAATCTTGTAACCATTAACTCCTTTCTTGCATGAAATTGCTTCAGCAACTGTGTTGGCCTGAGATGTGTTAAAGAAGTGTAACCTCTTCATTGCCAGAGACTTGCCTGAAAAACAATGCAGAGCATCGCTTAACCCTCTTAGCTGCTGGAAGGGTAACATAATGCCTCCCTGATACACATCTGCAGAGCATCAGGGTTACCAGGTGTCCAGTATTGAACCGGACTGCCCTGTGTTTGGACACAATGTCCAGTAAAGAATGAGAGGTAATACTGGACATGTGTGTGTATACCGGTATTACCTCTCTGGACATAGTGACCTGACCGGCTTGGGGGGCTGCGGGATTTCCCCGAGCAGGGCTGTTGCTAGGGAGCTGGGCAGCTTCCTTCATCCTGATTAGCTGCTGCTGGGTAATGCAGCCAATCAGGAGGAGGTGTCAGGAGCCTGGGGGTGGGGCCAAGGAGAGGAGGAAACAGAATGGAGCAGAGAGAGGTGTGCGTGTCTCGAGCGCGTCACACCTTTCACCATTGTGTCCGGTATTTTTGGAGAAGCTGCCTGGCATCCCTACGCCAATCTGCAGAGCATCTCGTGGTCTCTTTTCTGATAAGGATCACAAAAGCATTACTTATTCCTTCTGGGATACAGGTCTGCAGAGCATTGCTCAACTGCCTTCCTGAAGCAGTGCATCGCGTAACCCCTTCCTTACAGACTATGTTCCTGTACAACCTCACAATGCATCTCTTAACCCCTTCACTGCCTGCAACATCTAAGGGTTACAAATGAAACACTCTGACATCCATTTATTTCCTTGTGCACGGTCTCTTCCTGGCTCCGTCCCAAAACGTCTCTGAATGAACGCTCTCACCGAGATGATTGTTTAATTGATCGATGAGACAGCGCCGGGCAGTCTCAATAAGTGTTTGATTGTTCTGCATCTGACTGTTTTATTACTCTGTGTGTGTGCGTTTCCTTCCTGAGAGAAGGGAGCAGGAGAAAGAGGTGTGTGGCAGGCTGACGTATGTGAGAGTGCAATATGTGCTCATCCATGAAGAGTGTAAGAGAGAGAGAGTGTGAGGGGATTAGGAAAAGGAGTGCACATGATTTATATAGGTGGTGCGTTTACTGTCACCGCGGCCAGCCCCCCGATCCATCTCAGCTATGTCTTGCGACCACTGCTTGTAGTGCAAAGGGTTATATCGGTACGGGTCAGTGACGGTGCTTGGCAGTTAGTGGTCAATGTTCAATGGCAGCAGAGGTTACACAGTACCGCTAGTCTGTAATTTAAAACTTCCACAATCTATTTAAAAATAATCTTTTTTTGTGTGTTCCTGTAAAAAAAAAAAAGAGGCGCCATTCCAGTGCCCCATTTCCATGGGAAGGAATCCACGCTTTCATTTCTATGTTACATTTTGTATTTTTGGATATCATTTTTTTTGTGTATTCATTATAGATTTATTAAAGTGTAGACCCCTTTTGGGGAGTACTAAGAAATGTAAGAAGTTAAAAGCCTTATTAACCGGGAGGGATCGCTCTGTTAGTGCCCCTCCCCATCATATTATGTAGGATGATTGTGCAGAAGGGACTGCCACGCCCTTGCAGTTCTTGTGACCAGTGACGTCCCATAGGGAGATAGAAGGGTATATATAGCTCCTCCAAATGTTCTAGAAGCAGGTTCCTCTGAGTTCTGACAGAGGCCTCACCGTGAGTCCTGTAAATATATGTGTGTATGGATATGTATTTTCAGTGTCCAGTCCCTGTTTATAGTTTTCATTTAAGGAACGTGCCCTATATAATTAGCGTCTACAGTAATGGCCCAAGATTGTTCTCATGCGGGGACGAGTGAGCATGTGCTTAGCAGGGGTTCTCAGAGAAAGTGCCCTGGAGCATAATCAGATTGACCCCACCGCAAGGTCCTTGGTAAACTCACGATCCAATATGCATGGAATACGTATGCAGTACACCGTAAGGGGACACTGATCCCAGAAAGCAGAGTGTATTCCCAACAGGGGCCAACCTAAGATGGGTTACTATTGACGCTATGCAGGGGATTGCCAATACTAAGGGAAACAAGCATAAGTACCTCCCCAGCCTAGCGAGAGCCAGCAGGGGAAGAAGCACAGAGTAACTTTATTATTTGCTATCAATTAATATGGCTAATGTGAAGCATGTCCATGTATGGCGAGCTTTATAAACGCATGTTTATGAAGTTGTGGTGCCTGTGTAACCCCGTGTGATGAGATCCACACCCTCGCACTGCCCCCTAGCAGGTTCCTCCCAATGCGCTATGGACATGTGACTGTTAATGGATATGATAGCAGCCAATGATAACGGCTGTGGAAGAGGTGGGACTAAGAAGGAGAGGGGTCTTTAAAAAGGCCATGTTGAAGGCAGGTCTGCGCGGACCTGAGGGCTATCAGGTTCGGTAGAGGATTGGACAGTGTGTACGTGGCAGCAGGAGCAGCAAGTTGCAGACCGGACGTGATCGGAAGTTTGAGCGCCGTCCGAGGGGACCCTCAATGGCTACAAAGCACAGCGGTACCGAAGCACCCTTTGCAGGACTGCAACAATTAGTATGAGCTCCCACGTGTGCCGGCACCACCACAAACCAACATACCCAGGATTGGGTGGCTAACGCACCACTGACACGGACTTCCATCTGTGCTGCGTTATTGGGAAGTGTATTTTATTGTGAACAGGAGCTAATTTTTCTATGTTCTGCATTGGGGTAACTTGCCTGTTGTAAGCATTGGATTTGCACAGTGTAAGCACATGGCATTTTAATCAGCAATCGTGGGCTAATCTGCACCGTTCTTTTCCAATAAATTGTTTGTGCAATGTTTACTTACTCCTCTATTGGACTTTTTATCAGACCACCAAATTTATTTTATATCCCTCTCGTCATACTTTGGATTTCCGATGATATTCTAAGGAAGGAAGGATAATCCTAAATGCATCTTTGGGTTTCAGTTTTTCTTCCGTTTGTTTTGCAGTATTTAAACCCTTTGCTCCACTTGTCGGGTTATAGCCATGGTTCCGAGCTCCAGTACTCAAGAACCTCCAACAGGTCCGGTTCCAAGGGAATCCCTCAGCACAGGAGGTTCGGACAAAACGACTAAGAAAATGATTTCGCTACCTGTGCTCAAGCAGGGATGTAATGAAAACCTGGCCTGTTGGGGGCTCTTGAGGTCTGGAGTTGGGAACTAATGGGTTACAGGATATCGGTAGTATCATAGGCTTTAGCTTCTGCAGGGTAACATTTGTTTTGCATTGAGTCTAATTGTGGTGCCCGAGGTACAGGAAGGTCATGTGCTTGGCCCAAGGACAAAAGGAGCGCTGAGACTGGGAATCGGACACTCCTTTTGACATATATATATATATATAGTAATGTTTGGGGTTTCTCAGAGATTGTTGGGTATCTGTGTTTTTGGGAATCGGACCGGCATCGCCTCCTTTGAAGAATGTGATATTACAGCTGAGTTTTTTTGTTTAAAAAAATAAAAATATCCTTCTGAAACAAACATGTTCATATCTCAGCTGATGAGTATACACGGGCACGTCGGTGGTCTTTGATAATTTATTTAAATAAAAATGCCAATATACTAGCTCAGGGAAGGGATGAAACATATGTATTTTTTGTTTAAATAAACTATAAAAAAAACCTACTGGAGTGGCTATTTTATTTACGCAGATTCTTACGAGAGCCGAGTTTAGGTGAACGATGCACCCGTGGAAGGTACTTGATGACCGAGTGCTTTTCCTGCTGAACTTAATTTCATACAGCAATTAAATGGACAGGTTTGTGCAATCCCAGAAGGAGCAGAAGCCAAGGCACTTAGTAATGAATGAATCTAAATGCAATGCAGCCTGCCTACAATTGCCAATATTATGTAAATGACCACACAAATACAAAATAACTTCCCCCAGAGACCAACAAATGGATATGTCAAACATATATTTTTTGTACATTTCATTTTGTATAACAATGGTGTGTGTGTGTATGTGTGTAACTTGGAAAGCAAAGATAATTCACAAGCTTCAGACAATGCAAAGAAGTATGGTGAGATGCATGCTGGGTGTTACCCAAGGAGAGAAGAAATATAACGAACGGTTTTGAAACCACACAAAATTCTGCAGCAGTGGGCAAGACATATCGTAACATGAAATGACCATCGTTAGACAAAGATAGCACTCAACTGGAATCCAAGATAGATTAAAAGTCCAAGGTGACGACCAAAAGCAATATGGGAAGATGAAATCAGAAAATGTATTGCAGCAACGTGAATATTAGAGGCTGCAACTGCAGAACCTGGGAGATCATTGGGGAGGCTTTTATCCAGGAGTGGATCGCAAGGGATGATGATGATGATATATATAAATCCCAGAATCCCTTGCTGCAGTGGAAGTGCTGTGTGCTGGGTGATAATGGTGAAAGGCAGAGTGGCAGACCTGTCTAAGACATGCAAATGAACATACAGTAATATTTCCATTATATATATATATATATATATATATATATATATATACACATATACATACATACACATTGTATTACATTCCAAGTCCACGTTTTCAAAAGCACAGCATGCCTTCAAATTCTGGATTACATTTACCTTCTAATCCCTCTATATAATGATACAAATGATGAATACTGTTATAAGAACCATACAAAAACTTTACATATTTATAGATATAAAAATATAATATACCCCTTGCAAAAAAATACACCGCTCTTTCTGAGCATAGAATAAAAAAAGGCACTCGTAGAAATACTCCAGATTATTGGGACAGTCAGACACGGTCCTGGTTTTAAAAGCATAAAGGGCGATATGATTTGTAGTGTGTCACAAACTGTGTTTGCTGCAAAAACAGGTGCAAACGGCGTCATTTTTGTGTCATTGTATCAACGTGCTTTGCTCACTAGCGCGCGTGAGCATTTTGAGGAGCGGTTTTTGGCAGAGTTAGGGGAGGAGAGACTTCAGCACCATGTTATAATGGAAAGCATCAAAACTTGCATCTACGAGTACATTATACTGTATCGCCAAACAAAATCCCCCCAGGTCTGCGGTGACATTAACCTCAGCTCTTGCTGAAATGAAAGAAACAAGAGATATAGATCTGCCGCAGGCACAAATGGACACCGATTATGTACACATTTTTGCTCCCTGTTTTGGAGCAAGTTACATAGTTACATAGTTGCATAGTTTGATAGTTACATAGTTACATGTTGAAAAAAAAAGATATGTTCATAAAGTTCAACTATGTTACATTTAGACGACAGAAACGTTATCCTGCCGGCCTTAGGGCAAGGTGGTTGCTTTGGGCCTCACCCCTTTGGGGGGTGCCACACACCTTCCTCCTGTCGGCGCTGGGATCCAAAATTTCTCCCGACAGAAGACATGCGTTATAAGCGGTCAAATTTACAATGTGTGTATAGTGTGTACTGTATAGTGTTTATAGACAGTATTTATTTATTTTATTTATATAATGTTTTACCAGGAAGTAATACATTGAGAGTTACCTCTTGTTTTCAAGTATGTCCTGGGCATAGTTAGCTGAATTGGCTTAAAAAAAAGTAATGTTACTGCACATTACTGTAAAAATGTATTTAACATTGGGATAAGTTATATCAAACATATTTTACAAAGATATATATATATATACTGTATATATATCAGTAAAAAGGTACCGTAGTGATACTCTAAGGTTGTGAAAGATAGAAGTGGTACCTGTCCCCAAGTACAATCTCACTTCGAACAATGTGTGGCCCAAGCAACTGGTATGAAATTAGTGGCACAAAGTGCATTTTTCAAACGAAAGCTCCCTTATAAGTTAAGACAGGGGTACGTAAACTGGGGGGGTATGTCATTTTCTTGGGGGGGGGGGCAAGGGCGCGCTCTTCCCCACATGATATAAATAAAATGCCGGGGGAGCGCGCAAGGCTTCTATATGGCTCTTAGCATCTCTCCAGCGGCTTCTGGCGACGCGTCACCATGACAACGCGGAGTCAAATGACGCTGCACTAATTATATATATATATATACACATATATATATATATATATATATATATATATATACACACAGTAGTGCAGAATAAATGAGTTCTTCAGTATTAGGTGATACCTTTTTTATTTGGACTAACAATTTATGTCATAGGACAAGCTTTCGAGAGTTCTCTCTTCTTCAGGTTAAGTATATAAAATCAAAACAGAATTAGGTGAGCTGAAACCCACCCCTATAACGGAATGTATCAGTGACACTATATGCTTCGATATCTTTATGGAATATGCTGCTGGGGGAAATAGTTGGGCCATACATTTATGGAAAACACATAAAAAAAGACCCTGCGCTCCTCCCAAATTAACTTGCAATTTATTAGTGAAATTCTACATTTTTGTTGCATCCGTTAATCAAAAAACGATTCCGAGCTCGCTAACCCCGGTCAGGTCCCCGGAGCTGAAATTAACACTGTTCCGGAGACCCTCAGCTTCCCACCTAGGGTAAAAAAAACAAAAAACACCAAAAAAAAACCCCCGGCAGGAATGTCACGTGGGAAAGCAAAGTGACACAGTCACAATGACACAATCCGCACCTGTTTTTTCGAGCAATGGTCCAGTTTGCGACACTTGACACACATCCCCCTTAATAGCGAGGCTCAGAATGGTTCCCCTATGTCAAAATCCCATACAGATAGGATTACACCCTTAAAGGAACCCTTCTATTTCAGAGCAGTGGCTAAGACCCCACACATTGCTTCCTATACGGCCTGCCCCTACGGGACTTGGATTTGCAAATCATCCTCATCTGGGTCACTTCCTATTTCCCCGGCATCGTCGTTTCCGAATCGTGAACTGCGCAGCTTCCCGAACAGAGGGGGATTCTGCTGTCGTCGCAGCCTGCAAGAAAGTGTTAGGAGTTAGGAAGCACAAGCTATCTATCTCTCTGCCCCAGTGCGGTTTACAGAGACACACTTCCCAGAATCCTCCCCGCCTAAGTGCATGCTGAACGGGGGAGTGAGTCACTGATGGGGAAAGCGGTATTAATTGCACAGACTTAATGGATATTTGATGTGCGCTCAGAAATAATAAAGATAATTACGAGGCGACGCGTCATCTGTAAATCCAGGAAAGAGACACGGGGGTGGGGAGATAATTGGGAAGAACGGAGAAGCAACGTTACAAATGGTAAGCAATTAAAAAAACAGTAATACAACATATAGAAAAATATTATTCATATGGTTAGAAAATATTAATATTTTAATTATTCATATTCTGATTTTTTTTAATTTTTATACAATGCCTTTGCACAAATTCAGAGGATGGAAAAAAGCAGAGACATTTTATCCGGCACATTGATGAAAGCATAAAACGTGTAATCCTAGGAGGAAGGAACCCCTGACATGTAGCTCTTACAAATGAAATGATATAAAGAGCAGAACACAGACACAGTGAGTAACTGTACAGTAAGTGCTTCAGTGAAAAGGCATAAAATGTGTTTGGTTAGTGGCTTCTCTCTGGGCACTATACATCAAACTGACACTTAACATTATGCAGTGTGTCATTAACTATTATTCTGATATATTTATGTCGTTGTTTTTAATGTCCCTTTGTACTGCACAGCAGAATATGTTAACATGCCATTATTAATCTGCACGGTGGCAATGAGTCCAGCAACATAATGTAAATAATATGAGCTAATACGATGCATTATAATATAAGCCACAATAATAATATACAATGTTGATCACGTGAAGTCCCCCGTCAGCACATCTAATAAAGCACAATTAACCAACTGAATCAAATGATACATACATGTGATAGAATAGAATTGTACTGCGCATAAACTCACACGTGTAGTGACCGAGAGTAATGGAATATAATACCCTTTAATACATTATGGGGGCCTCTGGCCGTGAACAGGTTAGAAACTGGAAAAGGGCCACACCAATAACAGAATAAGGGGGGGGGGGAGGGGATATGAAATGTCCAAGTACATCAGCAGTATTAACAGCGCGGCGGTTACAGAGGCCCCGCGCCCTTCCCCAAGGCATTTAAATTAAATGCCGGGGGAGGCGTGAGGCCTCTGTAACGTCCCTTACCTGCCGCCAGACGGGTCTCGGCGACACGTCGCCATGGCAACATGCGTCATTTGACACCGGATTCTAAGCGAAGTGGGGGGGCACGAACGCTGGGGCTCCCAGGCAGGGGGGTGCACCCCAAAAACTTTGCGCACCCCTGGTCTAAGAGACCCTGGTTTGAATCATATTGATTCCCTCAGGGCTTTGTCCCTAAGGATACATAGTGTAAAGGTCTGATGTTCAATAATAAAGAAAACTAAGGCTGCGCCCATAGTGGTTGCGACGGCGCTAACGACGTCGCTTGCACCAAACGCGAACCAATGGAGGGCAATGCGCATGTGCATACTGCACGCCGAGACAAACTCGTTTGTCTTTGCCGCGCACGACGGCCGGGTCACGTGAGCGGTTCGCCCAATGAGGGCGAACCAGCTCCGTGACGTCACGGCCGCGCCCCCCGACACGCCTCTTCCTGCAGGACAGAAACCTCTCCTGCTAGAGGCGAGCGGGACGCCGCGCGAACACTCGCGTGCACGCTTACACTATGTACGCGGCCTAAGAGACGGAAGTCAAAGCACTGTCACATTCAGGTGCGTCCTCTCTATTGTCACAGCCATTCCTTTGAACAGACTCTGCCCTCTCTATGACATGGGCCTTGCTTCCATTCCATGGAACCGTCATTATTACCTTGACTGTAAGTGCTCAAGTTGGACCTGAAGGTTTTCATTCAGCTCTGTCTGCTCATCCAGTGACCGCTGCAACTTCCGGGTCTGGTTCTGTGCCTCGTCCAACTGGAAAACACACACAGGGGTCTGACAGGCAGAAGATACCAACCTAAAGCCCTACGTAGCAGCACAGTTCTAAACCTGGACATGAAACTGAACCTAGAACTACTGTACGGAGGAAAGTAGAATCAGAAAACTCGAAGAAAGAACAAGAGTCCGTGACACCAGGACTGTGATCCCAAAGCTGGAGCTTCAAACTAGAACCCTTTGCATCATCAGAACATCCAGACTACGTACCAAAACAAGGATACCAAACCAGAAATATTGAGAACCAGAAAGAACATCTAGAACATGGTGCATTACGGAAACCTAAAATCAAGAACACTAATGTGTCAGAACAAGAACTCAAAATGATGTATCTCAAGATTCCAAAGGTAGAACCTTAAACTAGAACCCTGGGCTTCATCAGAAAATCAACCCAGAATCCTTAGCAGAACTAGATGCTGATTCAGGAATGAAACACGAGGCAAGTGGTCGAACAGAGACAAAACCCAGAAACATGCTTCACAAGAAAACAACCTTGAATGTGTATTGGGAAAGCCTAAAAATTAGAGCACCAACTCAGAATACTACCCCAGAACCTCTTGTATCAGCAGCATTTAAACTGCAGAAAACCCCATATTTACCAAAGCACAAGGGCCCATCTATCTTCTACTATACAACACCTTTCGGTGCTGCAAAACGCCATACACCTGATTTAAGTCTATAATAATAACAATAGTTTTACGTAGCACTTTGCAGAGACATTTTGCAGACACAGGTCCCTGACCCGTGGAGCTTACAATCTATGTTTTTGGTGCTTGAGACACAGGGAGATAAAGTGACTTGCCCAAGGTCACAAGGAGCCGACTCCGGGAATTGAACCAGGTTCCCCTGCTTCACACTCAATGCCAGTCAGTGTATTTACTCACTGAGCCACTCCTTCCAATGGGCTGTAAGGGGTCTTCCGGGGGCAGAAGATGTGTTATGGCAGAACACTGCTTGGTAATATGGGCAAAAACCTGATGCAAACCAACATCATGTTTGATACATATTGTGCTACACTAGCTTTGTAACAGACCCTTCCAGAGGGGCTAGGAGCGGGTGGCTCTAGCAGCAAAGGGGATAGCAAATAGTCTCCTCTTCCCTCTCCCGTACTCGTTACCTCATCCTCCGCCTGAGCCAGCTCTTTCTTCAGCTCCTCCACCCGCAGACGGAGCTTCTTCACCTCGCTCTCCAGCTGCTCCATGCGCCGGTTGGCGTGCGTTAGCTCCCCGCTCCTCTCGTGGTGCTGCTTCTTCAGCTTGGTGTGATTGTGACGTAGGTCAGACAGCTCCTGTGGTCACAAAGCGGCACAATTACATCCTCCAGGGGAAGCAACGTACATTTTACTGAAAGGGCCCATATTCACTAAGCACCGCTACCTTATGTATGTATGCATGCCTTTATTTATATAGCGCCATTAGTGTACACAGAGCTTCACAGCAGTAATACACGTGATAATCATATAAATAACCAATAATACAAATAACAGGTCATGGGAATAAGTGCTTCAGACATAAAAGTAACATTTCGGAAGAGGTGTCCCTGCTCCGAAGAGCTTACAATCTAATTGGTATGTAGGAGGAACGCACAGAGACAGTAGGAGGGTGTTCTGGTAAGTGCGTCTGCAGGGGGCCAAGCTTTATGTATCAGGTGTATATTATTAGCCACGGAGCTAATCATATGCTTCTTTAAGCAAGTGTGTCTTAAGGTGGGTCTTAAAGGTGGAGAGAGAGGGTGCTGGTTGGGTATCGAGGGGAAGGGCATTCCAGAGGTGTGGGGCAGTCAGTGAGAAAGGTTTAAGGTGAGAGCGGGCTTTAGATACAAAGGGGGTAGAGAGAAGACATCCTTGAGCAGAACGCAAGAGCCGGGATGGTGCATAGCGAGAAATTAGGGCTGAGATGTCTTATTTAATATGATATTAACCTTGGTTACTGCATGGTAGTAGAAACTATTGAAATAACACAGTATTAATCCCTATCTAATGAGGTCTGGTTACGGCTATTATATTTAGCTCAATGAATCAGATGGTAACTCAGTAAAAGTGGTTGCTCCTGTTTTAGGTAACGTCACATTATTATTTACTGATTTAAAGCCGCAATCACTCCCAAAGAAGACTACACAAGTTTACCTCACATCATGTTAATATCTTGCCCCATGAGCATATCTTCCTCTTTAAAAAAATAAATAAAAAATGTGTTAAAAAGCATGATTTTCTTAATCTGTAGCTGCTGAGGTTACCATGGTAGGGCTCTAGGGAGAGCTTCATTTTAACCTCCCAAAAACTTCAATGCAACACCAGATCAAGAAATAGTTATCCCACGGCACACTACAATATATATAAGGCAAAGACAATCATCTCTACATCACTGCGTGTCAATGACCAGTGGTTGACAAATCACCAAAAAATCTACTCGCCACACAAAAAAATCTACTCGCCACCTAGTACCAAACGTGTGCTGCTTGGGCCAATATTTACTCGCCCGGGGGTTAAATCCACTCGCCCGGGGCGAGCAAATGTATAGGTTTGTCAAACACTGTCAATGACTACTATCCTAAAGCTGTAGAGTTTATGCTAAAAATGCAAGAACTTTCATTTTTTTTGTTTTTGTTTAAATAAAACACATGCAAACCACCGTCTCCCAGAAGTGCGTTTTCGGACCAAAAAAAAACCGAATGAAATTCGACGCGTTAAACATCCGCGTTTTTTTGCCGTTTTCATTAGGAATCACCTATGCAGAACAAACGCCGCCTCTCTCCCATTTCCAATCTCTCCTGCGAGATTCCTGGGCGAACGTTTCCGCGTCCGGTGCAGTCTCAACTGTAACCCTGTCACTGCCAGGGAGGGGGGCAGCCAGGCGTCGCAGGGCCTCTCTGCCAGCGAAAGGTTAATGAATGGCATGTGAATATTTCATATTTCTGGGATTGCCTGCATGTTGCAAAAATCGCACGCGTGGAACACACGGGAAAACCGGTTCATGAATACGGCGAGACACCACAATGCCTTTTCTGTAGTGTAATAAATAGGCCCCATGTGACTAATCATTTCAAAGCAGGGCACAGCACGGCAAAAACGCAGTAATTACAATATTAGTCTTTGTACACAATAATAATTGCAATTACCGTGGCTGTGAGTATGATGCATGTGGGTAATTGCTGCGTTTTGCCTGGGGCTGGTCGGCTCTGGAATTATTACTCATCGGAGGTTATTCATTCAAGTTTCCGTGTTCGCTGTTGGTCATTTCGTGAATAACCTCCACGGACTTCAATGGAGACTCGCTAAACAGCCCCAAAAAATCACTTCCATTTTTAGCGTAATACTTTTAGGAAGCAAACCCAGCATAAAAATAATAAGAATGTTTAACAATTCTACAGAAGTCACCCAGACCTATTATTTATGCCCTTGAGGTGTCTTTAAAGTATAAATCTAGCATGCCTCGTTAAGGCCCAAACTTAGGCCTCAACTTATGCGAGATGACACCTTACGGCTTATTCACTTGAATAGGCTGCAAACCATCTGCCAGCACTAGAAGGGGTCTTCTGGAATAGCTCTGCTTAGCAAATATCAGAATTTATGTTTAAAATCACATTTTTATAACGGTCACTTTATTCTATACATGATTTCAGCGTACCTTTTAAAGCAGCTGTCCTAGGTGCCCTTTAATAAAAAAAATACTTTCCCTTTAATATTTGCAGCAATACAATACGCACAATGACAAGTAATTAGCTAAGTTGCCGATCGATAGGGCGAGATTCGGCTCGGGTGTTCACTAAATGGCTGTCAGTGCAGCAGAAGAGGACCAAAGATGCAAAGTTCTCTGGGGAAGATGATGTGACCCGGCAGTCACTAGATACAATTGGTGCACTGCTAGAGAGGACAGGGCTCAAAAAGGGGTGTGCCAGAGCCTGTTTCAGAAGAGGAAGGGGATGTGACTTTGTAAATGGGTGCTATAGAAACAAAAAATGCTTGTTACATTACAATACATTAAAAATGTCATTCAGAGTTGTTGTTTTTTTGTTTTCTTTATATGCTACAAGTATTTTCTCATAGTACAGAACGGATTTATTAAAAAAAACACACATGTAGGATAATTCTTGGTCTGCAGCTTTAGATTTAGACGACAGATATTGACAGTATATTGATCCAGAGGAAAAACCCTAGTGAAACATTATTTGTTGATGTCTCACAAGGGGAAAAAAAGTTAATTCAACGGCAATCAGATTTCTCCCTGGATGAACATCCTTCCCATGTTTACTTATTTGGTGTATCCCTGTATACCTTTCCTTTCTAAAAACATGCCCCACCTTTTTTAGTGTGTGACATGGAGTCCCATCATACTGTATAACACAACATGTCCCATTATAACGCAGGATATCACAGAGTTTCCATAGGATGCAATGGCAGCGATAATGCAGAACACTATAACATATCCCTCCAGAGAAGAAAATGAAGCCACAAAGCCTGATACATCTGCACGTCGCCGGGACTAGATACATAGCATCAGGGCTCCATATCCTATGGGCATGAATGGGAGGCGTGGTCTGTAGTGGTTGGAATAGCATTACATGAATGAATGGTTTATGGGCCAGATGAATTTATGGTTTAATGGCTATATTGTTAATGTAGACTTTACTGCTTCCCTTGAACCTCTATTTTTAGGAGTTATGTTTTGCTTGGTGCAGGAAATACAGTAGCTCTGTCTATTGATTTAGGACCTGTGCAGGTATAATTCTCTGTGTGGCCCATCACAAGATAGAGAACCCAGGGAAGTTCTGGCAGAATGCAAAATAGGCTCTGATTATTTAATATACATGTTTTTTATTTTGTTTTTTTAAACAACATATTTTTTTAAGCATTAAACATTTAGTCATAGAGGCATTTAACCGTCATTAAAAATTACGAGCAGATTTCTCTGGAGTGCTTCATCATAAAAATAAACTGCATAATGGATATAAGATAAGGATTGGTTTATAAGGCTATCAAATGCATATAACAAAACAAGAAAGAGACTGTAACACGGACATATATTAGATATATCATTTAAAATCCTTTAACTGTGCAATCGACTCTACTCAGAAATGTTCGTACAGTATTTCCATTGAGAGGGCATCCACTGGACATCCATGCAATCCCCTATTAAACTTAATTTGACCTTTCAAAGGCCCTCTGCTGCTTCTGAAAATTCCCACTGCTGCTTGGGATAGAGCGACATGGCGGCTAAACCTTTACTTCCAGTCTGATGAGGTCACTGACCTCAATTGGTAGGAAGAGCGAAACAAGGAGGGAATTCTGGGAAAGAAAACAGCAAGCACAGTGGCAATTCTTAAAAACGTCAATAGATTTTCCTCCTAAAACATGAGGTCCGTGTTTACTAAGCGGTTCCTTGTCATAAGACGCCTTCAAGTGAATGGATCGCTAACTGTTTCCGTGTCATCAGAAGGGGTCATTTTGGCATAGCCCCACTTAATACGTGTGACAAGGAAGGTAGTATTTGCAATTGACCATTCAACTACGCACGCTAGCATTGAGTTTCTTGGTGAGAAGCGTCTTAGAAAAAATTTGAAATAAATAAAGCAAATTAAAATATCCCTTGTGAGCACATTCACATGTCTTAGACAGGTCTGCAACCCTGCCCTTCAGCATTATCGCCTAACATACAGTGCTTCCACTGCTGCAAGGGAGTCTGGGAAATAACATGCAAATGAGAACACAGTTTTGCTGCAATTCCATTTTGACATGGACCCCTGTAAGCTTATGTCTGCTACGTTACACAGCTTTTCAGCACAGCCCGGGTTACAGAAGTGCAAAGCCAGTAAACCTACTCACAGACAGCTATTTGGCCCTTTTTGGTCTCATCAGTGTGAGCCTGGTTAACTTGGCTTTGCAATTTGAAGCTGGGATATGTTTCAACCCCACCTTAAAGAAGTTATGGGGGGTAAAAAAAAAAAGTACCAAAAACCTTTCACCGTACAGCGTACAGCAAATGAATGAGTTGTGAGCTCATTCGTATGTCTGAGACAGGCCTGCACCCCTGCCTTCCCCCATCATCTCCTAACATACAGTGCTTCCACTGCAGCAGGGCATTCTGGGAAATGACATACAAATCAAATAAATACATTTCCCTTTTATATGTTGTGTTTAGCTCAGTGAGGATTTGGGGTGGAACTACATTTTTAAGGACTAGATGACCTATGGTGGAGAACAGTAGGTTTGATCCCTGGATCCCTGCAGAAGACAGGAATGGCATCACCAAATAAATGGCTTTAAGGCTTAGATGAATTATGGTCGTGTTGTTAATGTGCATTTTCTGGTTTCTCTTCCCTCTATTTTTAGGAGCTACATTTTCCTGGGTTGGGGCATGGTGTTGGGATTCATTCTCCGCGCGCTCCGTTTATGTGTTTATCGATCATGATCGGATTCCACTTGTTTCCTTTCACCCTTTGTTCTCTGTGGGCCTGCGAGACTGTGAGAGGATTAACTTTTTATACCTTATTTAGTGTGAAGAAAATTCCTTATTATTGCCTTCTGGTTTTATTTCTGGAGCAGCACAACGCGTTGCGCCTGCGGCCTGCTGTTTACTCTGTATCACTGAGTTAGAGGCCAGCGCTGGGACATTACAGAAGCAGAGAGCAGACAGATCAATAACACATTTAGATACACTAATGTCTCAGACTTTCTGTGACACAAATGTCTTTTGGCGTTTAAATCTCTCTATCCTGCCAGAAGGGAACAGTATGGGGATAGAAAGTGCAGAATAGGAGTCTAATGGTCCAAACCGGCTGTCAGTATCTATGTTTCTATGAAAACGCTGCATTGTTCTGCTGAAGGATTCTTGGCTGATGATTTTATACAAGGTTTTACTATGGAACAGACGGTTTATGAAGCAATTTTCTCAGTTTCAGAGAAATTGATCCTAACAATGTCTATGTTCTATGATCTATGACCAAGGTGGACAAACCTGTCGCCAATCGCCACAAGTGGAGAATTGGCCATGAAAGTGTGGCGAATTTGAGTTTGCCAGCTCCCATAGTAAAATAAACTTTTTCCTGACAGCGTGTGCTGGTTTCCGCTTTCTGAACGAGTCAACAAAGTGAACCAGCAGCAGGTGATAGTGCTGAGGTGAGTGACGCAGCAGCAGGTGATAGTGCTGAGGTGAGTGACGCAGCAGCAGGTGATAGTGCTGAGGTGAGGGAAGCAGATGAACAGTGTGTGTTTTAAATGTTCGATTGAGCAACCTAATGTCTCAATTTTTACATGGAGGGGCGATTTTCACTTCTCATTCGCCACACCTGTGGCTACATTGAAAAATAGGTTTCCCACTTCTGATCTATGAGTACTTTCTATTGCGTTTCTAACTTACCATGTGGTGACGGAGTCTATGATTGGATCATGCAAGCATCTGCTTATGGTTAGGACCCAACTATCTGATCTGTGCCTTCTTAAAAAGCAAATGGTCTACACCTTCTATCAATGTCTATGTTCTATTAATACACTGCATTGTTTCCATGACTGTTCTTGTAGGGGCCAAGTCAATGGCTGGCTGACCCAAGTGTCCACTTATTGTTAGAGTTAGGACACAACCATCTCACCTTGTTCTTCTCAAAGAGTTCGGCCTGGATTGACCTCAGGTCGGTATCAAGGGCACTGGCAGTCTGCCGCCTCTTGCGGGTCAGAATCTCCTCCAGGTCCTGAATCTGAAGCCGCAGCTTCTTGTTCTCGCGTTCCAGACTCAGCTTCTCTGTCTCCAGTCGTTCTCGGCGGCCCCACTCCTCCGCATTCTCGGCCTGAAGACCCTCCATCTATACATCATTATTAAGCAGAATGTTAAAGGAATATTATTGGCCCTCCCGCCAAGGTGGCCAGAACCAAGCCATCCAAGAAGATCACAAATCATTTCACAAACACTAATCTTGAATCCTCTAATGGATCCTCTGGTCAGGACTTTCTGAACTTGTAAGTCTATGAACACAAGGAATAATGGATCCTCTGATATACAAGTATTGTAGATGTAATTTATTATTTAGTAATTACGCACAGGAGATACAAGACCTCACCCTTTCCCCACGGTACCTCTGCTCGGAGCTCTGCCAGCTTCTTGTCCATGCTGGACCGGACTCCAAGCTCATCCTGCAGATCCTCAGAAATCCGACCCAACTCATCCTGGTGTCGCTCCCTCAGGAGGGTGAGCTAAAAAGTGAGGGAGTTACATACGGCTCAACCAACAGAGCATGCGATACCTACCATACCCTCTACCCGCCATTCCCTTCCTGCTCATCCCATGATGCTCCCCCTACCTGTTCGTCCCATAGCATTCCACACGCCATCTTATCCCATGATGCGGCACTGGCTATTCATCCCATGATACAATCTCCTGTACTTGCTTACACCTGAACACCCCGCCAGCCTGCTCATCCTATGATACTCCCCCTATAAACTTATCCCAGGAGTTTCCCCCCCCCGCTCGCGCCCACCTCCTTACCTTATCTCTGGCGTCAAATGACGCTGCGGGGGTCACGTGATGTCACGTTGCCATGGCGACGTGTCGCTGAAGACAAGGTAAGGGAAGTTACAGAGGCCTCACGCGATCCCTCGGCGAAGCGCGCGGGGCCTCTGTAACCACCCCCCCCCCCCCCCCCCTGGAAAATCACCCCCCAGTTTGCGCACCCCTTACTTATCCCATGAAAGTGTCCCCCAGGCCTGCTCTTCCCATTACCCCCCTCCTGTCTGCTCATCCCATGATGCCACTTGTACCTACTCACCCCTTCAGCAGTCTCTTTACTTACCTCTCTCCTATTCTCCCTGTTTCCTCACTCACCTGTTTAACCACTTCCTGTCTGGCCTTGTTTAGCTCCTCACACTTCATCTTCCACTGGCTGAGCTCACCCTCCATCTTCTCAATGGCTTTGCTGAGCAGCATCTTATCCCTGAAGCAGTGAAAAGAACATGTGGGAACATGGATTAAGGAACCAAGGAGCTATCCCCAGCTCCGTCACAGGGTCCTGCAATGCAATGCCGGCACCTCCCAGGAAGGGATCCGAGCAGCAGCACTTTGTGGGATTGTCACAAGCCAACACTTGTTTCAAAGGCAGCTTTGCAAAATCCTGCTTGTTCCCCATTTCTCTACTTTATGCAGGCACAGGAGAGGATGTGGGAGGTTAAAGGTGCAGTCCTGCCAAGCTGGCCAAAAAATAAAAACAACCTTTTATAAACATGCTAAACAATCTAATTTGCCTCCTTAAACTAATGTAAGCATGCTAAAAGCAAACATTTGTTTTTTTATGTGTCCCTGTGTTTTATGTCTCGCTCAGTGGAGGGGATGGGGGAGGTGTATTTCAATGAAATGTTTTCTTCATCCTTATCCCATGCTGTCCTTATCAGACAGCCACTAAAGGGAAGGGGAGGAGAAGGTGGGGGAGGGGGTTGCCTGTGCAACCTCTTGTTGAACACACAGTAACATCACACATAAAGGGAGCACGCAGAAGAAATCAGACCCCCTAACAAGTCTTAGCTTCCCATGTTTGCAAAGAACTTAAGGTGTTAAAAGGCATAAGCCACCCAGATGCACTGCCCTAAACATATCACTGCCATTTGTACACTTTGGTCCTAGGAAAGTTTGTCCTTTTAAATAGAATGAGGAAAGACGCATTATGGAGCCTATTAACTATTTACAGGTCTCCAACAATTGAGGGGACTCAAAAAGTGTTCCTCACTTGTGATCTTATTATTACATCTGGTATTCCGCTGTTGAATTTATTTAATCATATTTATTAGTCCTTCATGCTTGTGATTGCCTTTTTTTCTGAACATAATTCCCATCACAGAATGAGCGGAATTACCTGCTTAGAGCCCTCAGCAGCTTTGTTAACAAAGATTGGACACTCTAGAACAGAGGTTCTCGATCCTCTGCTATGGCCACCCCAGCCAGACCATATTATAGGAATAAGCAATGGATTACCAAGCGCTCAAGTTGGCCCTTATCTTACATGTAAATGTTTGTTTAGGTGGTCATCTTTAAACCATACCCTGTCTGCAGAGCCCCCAGGAGTGGGTCAAGAAACACTGCTCAAAGACTAGATTTACCAAGCGGTTCTCTGCCAATAGACACCATCCAGCTTAGCAAATATGGGCCTATATCACTGGTGCTCTCCCCTGCAGGCGCTGACCTAAACACAATGGTTTTTAAGCTGTGATAATGCAGGATCTTGTGTTAAACTCTAAGCATACATTGCTGCAATGCACTTACTAAAAAGAAAATTACATGTATCCACAGAGTAGGTCTCATAAACATTCCTGACATGTTCTCACATACCCAGACAAGGGTAATATTGGTTATACAGATACCCTTTGTGCCTTTCATTATTAGCGAATGACTGTATAGCATTGACAAGTATACACGAATTCATGTTAGCCCCACAGACTCAAACAAGCATCCTAGTCTGTAGTGCCTTCATTTGCCTATTGCAGAACGAATAGTAAACAAATAATCCAAAGCACAAAAAAAAAGAAGAAAATAAATAAAATGTTACATCATTTGCATAATATAGTACACACATAAACACATCCATCTATCTATATCAGTGTTTCCCAACGCCAGTCCTCAGGGAACCCCAACAGGTCAGGTCTTAAGGATATCCCTGCTCCAGCACAGGTGGGTCAATCAGCAGCTCAGTCATATTGACTGAGCCACCTGTGCTGGAGCAGGGATATCCTTAAGACCTGACCTATTGGGGTTCCCTGAGGACTGGAGTTGGGAAACACTGATCTATGTATAAATATATATATCATTGAATATGCTGAGTGAGCTCGCCATAAAATGTGTGTTTTTGCCTGGTAGATACTTACTCCCTCTCCTTCAGCAGCACCTTTTGGCTCTCATCCAGCCTCAGTTTGAGCGCTGTAACTCTTGTTGCATCCTCCTCACTGGGGCTTACATCCTCCCAGTGACGGGGCCGGGGGCTGCGGGCGGGTCCCCCGTCCTGCAGCTCCCACACCTCAGGCCGCAGATTAGTCTCCAGGTCGGGTTCCTAGAACAATAAGGGGGTGATGGGGGCGCCATTTCTTACTGCTGTTTTATGTCAGTGACCAATAAAGTCAACATTGCCCATTTAGTGTATTGCATTCCTCTGTTGTCACTTTTTTTTTTACTCACCACAACTTGTTTGTGTACCAGCTCCACAATACAAGGCCAGTGACCAGTGACCAGTGACCAATTACACCCTGCTGAGACCCAAAGAGGGAACCGGCGGTTTGTGAATAGGTTTGCTGGCCATGCACTTTTATAATCCAAGCTTTGTTGTAAAAGCTGTGTAAAATAGCAGGAATAAGCTTAAAGGGCCCATGTTAAAGTGGATACGAAGCAATAACTAGTGACCTATAAGTGCTAATTTGCATGTTGTTACCCAGAATTCCTGGCTGCAGTTGAAGCACTGTATGCTGTGTGAACATGCGGCAAGGCAGGTTCGGGACCTTTTGAGACGTGTAAATAAGCTCAGAAGTGTTCTAAGCTGTACTTTGTATGGTGGAGGTTTTTTGTCCCTTTTATACTCACAATCACTTATATGTATTCCTCTTTTATACAATTTCAGAATTGTGTATGTTAACCCTTTCGCTCATCCACCCCGTCCTGCTATTATACAATGTAATCCGTGCACCATGTCGGTCAACAAAGCCGTTTTAAGATGTGCTTGGTTTATTCTTCACTACATCTATCTTTCCAGCACGATGATCAACCACATCCATCTACTATGAACCTCAAAACATCATTCCATCCATTACTTCCTCTGTGTATCAGGCCAGTGCATTGTACATTCAGCCTTCATTGATCCATCAGTCCATCCAATTGCCCATCAGTGGGGCCATCCATTCATCCCTCCAGCAACTTGATTATCTATCAATGACAATATACCGTATCTTATCTACAGTTTATGTGCCCAAAGCATTTGTACTGTCAACCTCCATTGTTCCATTCATCCATTACCCAAGATATTACCTTCAGCCATGAGCTTTTCTGTGTGCCCATTAATCATCCCACCAACAAATCACTCAACTTTACATCTATCTTTTGTTCCCACCATCAGCCTTTACACCATTGCTTCTGACCTTATTCTTAGTTGGTCTTTCGGTTCCCACGTCTCGCACCGGCTCCTCTGTGTCCTGGTCACCGGTCTCTTGTTCTTTTGCATTTCCTTGAAGTCTCTCTAGTTCCCTGCGGAGCTGCTCGGTCTCACCGGCTGTTTCCTGCCTCTCTCGTTTCAGAGCGCTCAGCTCCTTGCTCAGGATCTCCAGCCGGCTCCTAAGCTGAACCCCGTCTTCCCTCGCCTTGTTGCGCTCCGCTCGCACCTTACTCCACTTCTCCCTCCAGTTGGCCGTACAGTCTGACCACCAGCGCATGGTCTTCTCCATCTGAGCAGCCCGTGCCCTTGCCTCCTCTAGCTCTCGCAGCCGCAGCTCTTCCCGACTCTCCCAGTCCCCAGATGGCAGAGGGACGGGTGTCGGGGAGATTGGGGATGGTGGTAAACTCTTGGGTGACGGAGTCAGAGAGTCTGGATGATGCATACGCTCAGGTTGAGAGCTTCCCAGGCTGCAGAGAAGCTCTGTGCTTTGAAGCAGCAGAGGGGAGTCTGCTAGCCGGTGGCTTGGGCCACTACTCTGACTCATATTGGGCTACTAGGAAAGGATCTGAGATACGTGAGATACAAAGCAACGTTCTTGCCGATGGGTGTCAGGGAGGTTGTGGGAGGAGGGGTATGACTAGACTGAGGTTTACTACAAGGTTGGATGACAGATGTCTGAGGGGGACAGGCTCCAGAAACTGGAGACTGTGCACCCCCTCAGACAGTGCCAGGATCCTAGTTACTGATCCCAAACCGCACAAATCAGCCTCTTCCCACCTCTGGCCTGGTCTCACTTCCCCCCAAAATGTCTGTCTACCAACAGGTCCACTTTTCTGCGATGTGTTCTTCACCGTGGTGTATCTCCCCTTGATATCTTCCCTCTGTGGGATGAACCAAACTTGTGAGGAATCGCACAGCCTCTTAATGAGTCCTATAATACAAGAGTACAGAGGTTAAAGCCCCAACTGCACATAAACAAAATACATTTACTTTAGCAAGTACCTTTATTTTTATTATGTTAGCTTAATCACATAATTCATTATGCAAAAACAAAAAAACAGTGCTTATTTTAAGCGAGCTATTGACATAAAATCTTTTTTTTTCTGTGGGGTCTGTCAAATATGGCCTCCATTGCACATGTTCCAAGGAAAAAGCCTTGTAAAAGTTATGTATGTCTCTCTTGTATGTCATTTTCTCTCTGTCTCTTCTTCCCTTTTCATGTCTGTTTTTACCCCTGTGATTTAACCCTTCCCCTCCCTCTCACCTTTCTCAGCCTGTCTCTCAGGCTGCAACTCCAGCCCCACCCACTGAATGAGGCCCTGCCCCTTCCCCTGCCTCACCTTTCCCAGTCTGTCTCTCAGGCTGCAGCACCAGCCCCACACAGGCCCCGCCCTCTGACCGAGGCCCCGCCCTCTGACCGAGGCCCAGCCCGAGGCCCAGCCCTCTGACCGAGGCCCCGCCCACCTATGGAGGCTCTGCAGAGGATGGGATTTCCCCGCTGTGCTTCCTACTGCATCTCAGGGCCCCGCCCCCTTACACAGGCCCCGCCCACCTGCAGAGGAAGGGTTTTACACAGGCCCCGCCCACCTGCAGAGGAAGGGTTTTCCCCTCTGTGCTTCGCTGCTACATCGCAGGGTCCTGTTTACGTTAGTGTCGGGAGAACAATAATTTACGTACATCTCTAGATTCTAACAGTCCTACTACCAGACCTGGTCAAGGGACAACCAGGCCTGGCCAAGGGGCAAGCAAGCCTGGCCAAAGGGCAACCAGGCCTGGCCAAGGGGCAAGCAGGCTTGGCCAAGGGGCAAGCAGGCCTGGCCAAGGGGCAAGCAGGCCTGGCCAAGGGGCAAGCAGGCCTGGCCAAGGGGCAAGCAGGCCTGGCCAAGGGACAAGCAGGCCTGGCCTAGGTGCAAGCAGGCCATAAAACATTTCTTTGTGTTTTTTAAAATCAAACTGTACCCACATTAACCCCTGAAGCACCAGATGGATTAAAATACATATGTCATGACATTATCATGACATACACCGTATGTCAATTCCTGTGATGTGTTTCAGACCGCTTTCAATAAAGCACCTTTCCTGTTTTATAAACGTTCCTGTCGCCCATCTTTTTCCGCATACTTTTATCCACGTGCAGCCGGCACCCGCCCAGCACCCTGTAAAGTCCTGAGAGGCTGAGCATTGCCATTGTACATAATTAATCTAACGTGACTACCTTTAAAGCCGGGTAAGGAGGGTTTCATAATTATGAAGCAACTGTTAACAATGTTATGGCAGGAGTCGTAAGCCTGAGTGCTTTCATGTTATTAAAATCCAATGTTAGGCCGCGTCCATACTCCTGCCTCTCATGCTGACCATGCCCGTGGCCCTAGGCCTCGGACATACTACTGGCGCGACGTTACGCGCGCCTGTACTTGCCGAGATCTGTGTCCTGCAGGGTTGCACGACGGGGGCATGGCGTGGGCGTGCCGGGGGGGAGGCGTGTCCCCGTGACGTCACGTGAGCGGTTCACCCTCATTGGTTGACCCGCGCACGTGACCCCGGCCCTCGCACGGCAAAGGCAAACCAGTTTTTCTCGCCACGCATACGCTGGACACGCGCATTGGCCTCCATTGGTGTGGATTTGGCGCGAGCGACGTCGGATCCACTATGAACGCGGCCTTAGTCTTCCATGTTATTACATGGATCTTTTTAAGTGATGCTCTGCGGGGTTCACTGACAGGGATGGGGGACACCACAAGTCATTTTTATCAGTGAAAGGGGTCAGAGGTGTTCTGCAGGTCGTTAGCATCAAAGGGTTTAAGTGATGTTCTGCAGGTCTTTAGCATCAAAGGGTTTAAGTGATGTTCTGCAGGCCTCTGGAAGGGGTTGCTCATGAAATCACTTGCAAGTACCGAGTTAAGTGCTGGTCCTCCGTCTTGTATCTGGCGGATGGGGGATGGGGGGGGGGGGCGGGCGGTGTATTGATTTTAAGCCCCTATTTTCGGGGCTGGTAGGCTCACAAGGGCAGCTCGTTTGTGTGTGTTTTTGTATTTACCTACAGCAACCCCGCACATTACCCGCCCCCGTCATGGCCGCTCCCACCCAGGCTATTTTGGCGACGCCCTCCGCGCCAAAACAAACTCCCTTTAGACCGCAGATCGCTGTGAAGTGCCGTGCACGCGCCGCCAGGACGCAATGCGGGCGCACCGGCGTGTGCAGTGGGACCTTAGCCTTACAACGGTGCTGCAGGGCAGGAGGAGGGTGGGTGGACTGGACTGTGAAAGGCTGCTTTCACCCCATTGTTATATGCGATGGCTTATTCTCATAGTGCCTTATCTTGCTCTTATCTTAGCTCTTGTAGGCAGAGATTCACTATGCAGTTACTACGTACTGTCCAATGTACAGCACACTGAACAGGATCTGTATAATAAGAGGCAGTGGAGGGGATGCTCAAGTGGCCTCATCATAGCAGGGAATATATGAAGGGATTCACAACCACCAGGTTTGCCAACTCTTCCTGACCTCGAAGGACTCTTAAAAACGCTTCACCGTTTCCCAGCATCTCCTCTTACACGTAGCAGGAGAGGGACATAAATAAGCAGGAGAGGCAACGGGAGTGGAACGCTGTTTTGTGAATCTCCCAATATGTTTTTACTTTCATATCTCTGGTGAATCCGTGTCTATCTTTAAATGTGTCAGCCACCCACGGTCTGCACTTCTCCTGTTTTCCACATCAGAATGGCCTGGCAACACTTCCTTTATTGTACTTTGATGCTTTTCTCGAAATGTCTCTCGCAGATGTTTCTGCAGAATGTAAAAAAAAACAAAGTGCCCACGCGTTCCGTGGGGCAGTACAAGAAGGGCGTGAAAATCAATTACCAGGGGCTTAAAACGTTTCATGGACTTTCTTCAGTCACAGAAACAGCGTGAGGGCTAAGTATCAAGCGTCGCTACGTGATTGTCGTAAAAAAGACGTACACAGCAAGAGCAATTTAGTGCATCTCCATGCTCCAAATATTTTCACAAAGAGCAAAATGATGCCAGCGGGTGGCGTTAGAGGCGGAGTTTGGATGTTTTCTGTGGCGCACGCATATGGAAATGATATATAATATCAAACGTCAACTATGCGCCTCTTTTGTACGCCAACCTTTTTTGGGGGTCGCAAATGACAAATGCAAGTAGATGCAAAGAATTATTATAGCAGGAATCTGTGTGAACATGATGCATACCATACAACGTTTAAGAAACCGTGCGGCAATTGTAATTGCAATACCTTCATATCCCACTAATAATTTGAGGTGATAAATACTTTTTTACACACAATGCACTCTTTCAATTTGTTTAAAAAAACGACAGCCCTCGTAGAATTTGACGACTGATAAGGCCCACTTAGTCTGATCCTGGGATTATTTCATATTTAGAATAGTCTTATGTCTATACCAAGTATTTTGTTATTCCCATAATGTATTTCCATCTACTTTACCATCTCATCTGGGAGCCTATTCCACAAATCCCTCTCCATTTTCATGAAAAAGTACTTCCTCCCACTTCCCCTGAGACTCACAACCTCAGGATTCAGATCTTGACCTCTTGTCCAAGCACATCCCGGATATATGCCACCAACTAAAAATGTCAGAGTGTTGGAAAGCCCATGTGTGCGAATGAACCACATTCGTGGCAGAGCAGTCAATCAATCACTGTTCTGCTTCCTTAAGTTGCACCCCACAAAGCCTTGCATAGTGCTACACCAGATATTCTTCTTCTGCATGTGCCAGACACCCCTAATTTGGCACTCGTCATAGACAAGTGAATTTTTGATCCCTGATAATTACAATAAAATGATATACACTGGTAAAGTAGATACAAAGATACCAGAACTTAATACATTTGCATATTGATTTGTCAAAGCTTATACAATTATATATTTTAATTTCCAAAGAACAATAAAAGGCCCCCCAGAGTGGGCTGTGGCACACATAATGGGGGAGGGGGGGCTGGGGTTGGCATCGGGCTGGTGCCAGGTTGGACGGACCCTCATGGGTTCTTTAAATGGAGGCCTGCCACCTTGGAGTCCCTATGGCCATGCAGGTACCGGCGGCAGCCCGCTGAAGGCCGCACCATGGCTGCTGCACTACACCAGGAGGGAATAGAGTCCCATCACTACACCAACCACGAGACAGGCAGCAACGCCGCAAAAGAGGCCCAGGTCCCAGGTCAGCAGCCCTGTGTAGGGCAGAAGAGACAAACCGGTGAAAGGAGCAACAGCAAAGTAAAGGCCCAACACCCTTCCACTCGGGGAATAACAGCTGCCAGCAAATCCCCCAGGTACCTCACTCACTTTTGCACACAGGGTGACCAGCGCTCTTTCCACCCCACTCAGCACAACCAGTCATATCCAACGCCTGCCGCCCCAGTCTCCCGGTGCAAGCATTTCACTAATCAATGACTGGGCAAACATGGGGGCACCAATACTTCACAGGCCATACTTGGGACCATACCACATCACAGGGTCAAAGATGGTCCTCACTGCCCCCCTTCCGGCCATATTTGCCCTAGTCCCCCCACGGGGGACTGACATGTCAGGGCAATTTGGGGTGCCTCATCAAGCCCACACATACCTGGGCACTCTCCTGGAACCCCCTGGGATACAATGATTGGCATCAACAACAGCATCATCCCCAACATGGATATAGGGTGTTGTGTCTCCCAACAACAAAGGTTCCCACTCGTGAGGAAAGTGAATGTAACCCAGGGACCAGCGATGGCTGATGCACAGAGCAAACAGCAGAGAGAGAGAACGCAAGGGAAGCAGAGCCTGGGGAGAGCAGACAGCAGAATCCTTCCACGTCAGAATCTGGTGAACAGAACCCCCTTTTATTTACACATGATGATCAGGTTTCCCAAATCAGTGAGGCAAGCGAAAGTTCAGCGTCGGAATCGGAGGATTCCTCAAAAAGACGATTATAGAAAATGATGAAGAAGCAGCTGCAGTCTATAAGCCAGGCAGCGAAAGGTCTTGAGAAGGATAAGGAGAACAGCGCACAGGCGGTAAATGCAGACAACTGGGGCAGGAGCGTTGTAGGCGGGGTAATGACATGTACGCATGCGCAAGTAGCTCACTTTATTCTCACCTACCTCTAAAAAGACCATAGTAAGAGGTAAATAAAATACGTGAAAATGTATGAGTTAGCAGGGGTGGACACACAAGAAGGTGCAGGTGGGAATACAGCAAAGAGCGATCAACATAAAAATATGGATAACTGGTTAAACGGTTTCCTGATAATAGCAGTTTTCTAGAATAACACCGGAGTAGTGAAAATGCTAAAATATATACATCTAATATACTCCACAAACAAGACATGTAGGGAGGTAGCGTGGCAGGAATATGCTGAAAATTTGCCAGATAACAAAGTATTGAACATCGGTACCAAAGATATTGGGGGTACTCGCACGTAATAAATGCAACACCTTTTCAAGAAAATCTGCACCGGAGGTTCAGGGCACTCACGGAAAGTCCAAACGGGCAAAAACATAAAGGCTTTATTTGAACATTAAAAAAGTGGCAGTCTAAAAAAAATAGTACAGGAACTAAAAAACTGGACGACACTACCCTTATCACTATTTGGGAGAGCAAGTGCGATCAAAATGATATCGTTTGCCAGACTCCTCTATCCCATGCAGACTCTCCCTATGCTCCCCAAACATGAAGATAATACGGAAATAAATAGAGCGATAACAAAATTCCTATGGGGAAATAAGAGAAGCAGAATAGCTCTAAAAAAACTACAACTACCAAAGGAAATGGGAGGTATCAACCTACCGAATATCAGGAACTATAACATAGGAAGTATAATGAGACATGTAGGAGACTGGATAAACGACACTAATCATTACTCCTCCCTAGAAATAGAAAAGGGGTTCTCTCCAGAGACCTCCCTGAGAGAGCTATTACATACTAAATGGGGAGATATCCCAGTGACCCAAAGAAACAACATTCTAATCAAAGATACCATAGTAACATGGAAAACGGTCAGGAAAAAGTTTAAACTGTCACATACAATCTCAAGATATCTACCAATCCAAGACAACCCCAAATTTATACCAGGGCATACCCCAACATCATTCCAGATTTGGAAACAAAAAGGCATTTCTTGCCTAAAACATGTGATTAACACTGACAAACAGGAATATATGACATTCCAGGAGCTCGCACAAAAATGGGACATCCCCCAAAACCTAATACATGCCTTTTCATATACACAGTTAATCAGTTTCTGCAAAAGAGCAGGACAAAAGTAAATTGTCAGAACTATACAGCATTATTAGAGATCAAGACATAGAGATCACACACGCCAACACACTCAGGGCATGGAAAAAAGACTTCCCAGAAATACAAAGTATGGATCAGCTAATACAGGGCATACACAGGGTGCACAAGATCATACCGTCAAAGACATGGATGGAAATGCAATACAAAATAACACATAGAGCATACATAGCATTCAAACGACAGATAAAGACTAGGACAGAGGATACCACGTTCTGCCCTAAATGCAAGACACCAAAGGTGGACCTTAAGCACTGCCTCTGGACATGCATACACATATCTAGATATTGGGACCAAGTGCTAGACTATATGAAAACAAAATTAAAAGTCTCATGGACAAAGGACCCAATACCTACTATATTTGCAAATATAGAGAGCTGGACAGAGGGTAAACAAATCAGCAAAGCAGTAACCAGACCCACAGAGATTATACTACTAGTGGCAAGAAAGACCATTATGATAAACTGGATACAAACACAACAGCCCTCAATGGAACAACTACAGGACACATTATACAAACTAATGACAATAGACAAACTGGAGACATCCATAGACAGAAACAGAACAACGGAAGACTTCCGCCAAAGATGGGACTGGTTCCTTGAGGAAAGAGACACAAAGACAGGGGACAGTTTAGGGTAAAGACTTGAGACAGAAGACGGAAAGTAGGAAAGGAGTGAACAGGACCAACACGACAAGTAATGTTAGAATATAAGTTTAAAGTTTAAGGTTAATTAGATAGGAATCGAGCTGGAGAAAATCGTAACCATAATGTATAACACAAGTACGTAACAAGGGGAACAGAACCAGAGAAAACAAAAACGCTCGTACATATGACAAAAATGAATCCAAGTTCGAATTCAGAGTTAAGAAAGAAAAAAAAATGTATATGTTTTATATATGAAAAATCTGTAAACAATGTATGTGAACAACGGGCGACATAATATGCATGTAACAGCACAAATTTTTCAAGCGGATCGCCTGTATACTGAAAATGTACCCAATAAAAAAGATTTGTGAAAAAAAAAAAAAAAAGTGGCAGTCTCAAAACAAAGTGTGTCCTCCCACGCGTTTCATGCAATAGTTGCGCTTTCTCAAGCTGGCTTGGGTGGCCATAATAATAATAACACAAGATACAAAAAGAAGGGGAGTGTTGGGTATACGAGAGGCAATGCACCAAGGGTTTTAGCTACAAGTGCAGCCCACCCAGCAAAAAACTGATAAAAAGTACAAGCGGCTCCCATAAGGTACCTCATAAACAGTACCCCTAACAAAGGCAGCAACCCCCGTTAGGCTACACAACCTACTAAATTAGCTGCAGGAATATTCAACGAGAGACATTGCAACATATTTAGCTTCAGGTTTTAACAACGGTTTCTCTCTTCCGGTGCAAAGCGGCATTCAGGTCACACACAGTAACCCGGCTCTTAATTCAGCCTTTGAATATGCACAGATTGTCTGCGAGAAGATCGTAAAGACATTAAAACCAGGACGCCTGGCTGGCCCATTTACCCCAATTTCTTCAAAGTGCCGGTCTCCTCTGAGACAGAGATACAAAGTAACGTTCTACTCACAAGTTCATAATGACGTTCTCCTTTTAACGTGACAGCCAAGAACAGTGGAGAGACAACGTTTCAGGTCTCATGTGGACCTTTCATCAGCTGGCCCATTCACCTCACCGGCCCTTGACAAAACGGATAATCTCCCCTTTAGGAGTAGTTCCAAGAAAACGCTGGGGAGATTTAGGCTAATACAACACCTATCGTTCCCTTTGGGTGGGTCAGTAAATGACACTTTAGATCAAGACTAGTCTTGCGTGCAATACGAATAATTCAAGACCGCTATAGAGTAATCAGGTGGCGTCCATGGCAAAACTAGACATAGAAGCAGCATTTAGGTTACTATCACTGAACCCGGACAGTTTCAGGTACATGGGTTGCAAATTGAATGGACCGCATATCCCAAAACTCTCCCAATGTGCTTCGCCATATTAGGCACCTATTTCGAGGTACTTAGCTCCTTTTTACAACTATTATGTAAGCTTAAACACCTCTGTATTGTAAGTTCTCATGAGCAGGGCCCTCAATACCTTGTGTATCTGTTTGCGTTTGCTTGTCCTTATTTGGTATGTTATTCTGTGTATGTAATATACATAACTCTGTGTCCCTATTGTACCGCGCTCCGGAATACGTTGGCGCTTTAAAAATAAAAAATGATCATAATAATAAAAACAATCACGCATTACCTTGACGATTTTCTCTTAGTCGACCCTACCATCTCCCAAGTTTGCAAAGCGCTCATGATCACGTTCACTCCGCTGATGCAAGAGTTAGGCGTACCCATAGCAGGCGGGGGGGGGGGGGAACGGAGGGTCCCAAACAAGTCATTTCATTCCTGGGAATAGAAATAGACACAGTGGCAATGGAATGTAGACTGCCAGCGGATCAAACAAAGCAAGCTGAGAGAACAGATCCAGGCATGTGCTATGGCTTGCCGAGGTCACGCTGAAGCACAGGCTGGCGGTGCTGAGGTTTGCTGAACTTTACCTGCAGTGTAATACCAATGGGTACAATATTTCTGCCAGGGGCCAGAGAAAGCAGCAGCAGGCCTAAACAGATCTCACGCTCGTTTAAAAAATAATGAAAGGGCTAGACTAGCAATCCAGTCGCCGCCGTTTACAGACGCAGCTGGAGCGCGCGCTTTCAGGGCATACTTCCACTGGTAACGGCGTGCAGGGGTATGGCCACGTGAGGAAGGTGTAACGAAAAACGTGGCTTTCCTGGAGTCGTTGCCAATAATAATGGCCGCGGAGTTATGAGCCCGTAAGCTATCCAATAACGCATCATTTTCTTGACAGACAACCTAGGAGTCGTGTGCGCAGTAAACAGCTTAGCGGCGATAACTCCCCCAGTCTTATGACTGCTTAGGACAGGGGTGCACAAACTTTTCCCCGTGGGCACCCCTGCCTGCTCTCCTCGGCACCTTGCACCCCCACCCCTGCGTCAAATGACGCGCGGGGTAATGTGAAGTGACGTCGCCATGGTAACGTGACGACATGCAACCCCACGGCGTCATTTGACACGTGGGTTACCACGAAGATGCGTCGCTGGAAGGGAAGTATATTATAGAGGTCTCGCGCGGTCCCCCGGCATTTAATTCAAATGCCTGGGGGGAGAGCGCAGGACCTCTATAAATGCTGCCCCCCCCCCCAGAAAATCTAGCGCCCCCCCCAGTTTGTGCAACGCTGGCTTAGGAGACGAGTATTGCAATGCAGGGATCGCAACATAAACTTTGAAGCAAGACTGCCAGAAAACTTAATACCTAGCCCAAGGGTGGCCATATCCTGTCCTCAAGGGCCCCCACATCGTTGCAGCTAGACAGTCAAATAGCCAGCAAGAGGTATGGCACGTGGGCCACTCATGTGTGCACTGGGCCGCTAGGAGGGCACGACACAGGCTCTACGGTCTGCAGTTAGGTATACCAGGCGAAGGATGAATATACAGATTATATATATATATATATATATATATATATATATATATATATATATATATACTGTGACCATGCAGCAAGCTTAAGCCTATAGGGAACCATGTTAAAAATGGTTTTTGAAGCAAAAAGTGGCACTGTGTGCTCGTTTGCATGTCATTTCCCAGAATCCCTTGCTGCAGTGGAAGTGCTGTGTGCTGGGTGATAATGGGGAAAGGCGGGGCTGCAGACCTGTCTAAGACATGCAGATGAGCATACAGTTGTATTTACATTTGCATATTTGCTTTGCTGTGGAGGGTTTTTGTCACTTTTTTTACTCACCATAACTTAACTCAGTATATATATATAATCTAATGTGGCCCTGTAGGTTTCAGGGACCGCACTGAGAGAATGAGGAAGTCAAGGAGTCAGAGTCATCTCCTCCAGAAGCTACTCCGCAGCCAATTACACCTGTGCTATGGTGGGCTGTACCAACAACATCTAGCGAGGAAGCAGCTAGCCTAAGGGAAAATCCAACAGAGCCCAATAATACAGGAAATCCGGGAACAGTTCCAGAGATAGAGGGCGAGACTTCTATTGGAGAAGACCAGGTCATGGAAGGGATTCCGACACCAACGAGGACCAGCGACTCTTCGATCAATTACGTAGCTCAGCCCCAGGAGGGATCTTTCAATGTTTCGGAGGATGGACAGAGTATCATGGTCAACGAGGCTTATGTTCCTCTGTGCCCACAGAATGGGGTCCCCCAAATGGAAAACTATTCATTGTGAGGGGCCCCCACCGTTTACCAAGAATTGACACTTGCTTAACCCCTCCACAAGGGGTAGCTTTCACAGAACTCCCCTCCCCTGAAGGCTGTGTGTGTCAGTGTGTATCTGTGACATACACAGATGGCACGCGCGCGCACAAACACACACACACACACACAGCCTGCCACAACTGAGGTTTCCAGGATAAAATGAGAGGGGGGTAGAGACAAGCCACTTGCCATCTGATTCAGTCCAGTCCAGTCACCTGGGACTGGGTAATATTCCGATTCGCCTGTCCGCTGTTACCTGTCACCTGTAAACCAGTTCCAGCTGGGTACAACAACTGAGCTTACAACTAACACCTTTATCTGTGGGGGTGGTTTAAAAAATAAATAAATAAAAAAATAGAAATATGTTAAATGTTATTTTAATCTACTACTAGAGGCAGAGACCTGACTGCCACTCTCTGTCAGAAATTAGAGGAAATATATATATATATTATATATATATATATTAATAATATAAATAATATATTATATATATATATATATACTGTATAGCTATTTTATCTGTCAGTGCAGGTAAGTAGTTCCAGTTGGGTTTTCCAAGTTACAGGTTAGTAGTTATTACTTTAGAACACACTGTCTTTATTGTGTGTGTGTGTGTGTGTGTGTGTGTGTTTGTTTGTGTGTGTATACTACCACGGTCCACCATCTGACCAGTCTCTACTCGCTCTACCCGTGTACACCAGTCAATATACAGAAGGAAAAAAAGAGATAATTACATTATTATTATTCAGGCAACCAGTTGCAGTTGGGGTAACTACACATATAAATACCTCCATCCTTAGTTTACCTTTTGGGTACTTATTCAGGGCCTTTCTGTTTTTGTTTGTATCTTTTTCCACGCTCAGTAGCACTGCTTTTTGACACTAATATATATGCTGTATATATGATGTGAGGGTGGGTTTTGGGGTTCTGGAGCTTGATGGGTTAATACAACTGTTGTTGCTTGGAGGTGTGCCCCTCCTTCCGAGGGTTAAAGCTCGCCCCGCCCCAATCTCCAATTAGCAGTTTTTAGCATGATCCTGTGAATCACAGACACAGTATGGTCTGTCTCCCTCCAGCAGAAAAGAGAGGTACATGAGAACTGTGCCAGGTAATGTTAGGACCTGCAGATTGGTCATGCTGTGAAGTGGCTGCAGGCTTATAACCTTTTGGCCAAAGGGTTTAACTAAATGACCCTTACTCATGAGCAGATTAGCACTGAAGTACTGTACTATATGTTGTGTCACTTTGGATGTTGCGCTGGGCATTAGTTTTTGTTTTACAGTATGTTGGTGATCAGAGACATGTCTCTAGTCCTACTCTCCCAGAATATATCATACTTAACTGTACCAGTCCGTCAACCCCCTGCATTAAAGTCAGCGCCTTGTATCTATTTCTGTGCATTGGTGCCCCGCTCAGCGCTCTCTCACTTTAATGAATAACTTGGTACCACTTGCGATACGCAAACCACAGGTGCTAATGCCGCTCTACAGGTCTCTTTCAAGCCAGGGACCAAAGGGGCAGTCCTGCTTAGGACAAAGATGAACTAAGGACGGTGGCATGTTCACTAGGTTAAATGGAACTAATTGACATATATATATATATTTTTAAAATAATTCAAGTATGGAGCAATCCATGCAATATCCTGTTTTTAAAAAAATAAATAAACCAGTTCTGCAGTTTAGATGATACTACATTATTATTTTTTTTTTATTAAACTCTTAATGCCATGTTTAAAGCTGCAGTACAAGCAATATCCTGCATGTGTGTTTTTTTTTTAAATAAATCAGTTCTGTAGTAAGAAAAAATACTTTTAGCATTTTCTGTTTAAAAAAACAACAACTTTGAAAGGCCAATTTTCTTGTATTCTATTTTAACAAGCATGCTTGTTACTATAGCAACCATTTACATTCCACATATTTAAAGATGTCGCCAAACTTTGCCGATCAATAGACGGAGAACGAATTGACCGGCAGCTATGCAGTTCTTTAGGTAATTAGAGATTGCCCACATGAAACTATTGAAGTTAAAAAAACAAACTAAAAAAAACGGGAGCTTGAACTGCAGCTTTAATATAGTGAGCGTCCTTTGATTTCTATAGCAGGCTTTACCCCACCTCCCAAGCAGTGCAAGATATTTGCAACACTTTCCTGTTTGTGATCATTTGTTGCCAATAGTCCCAGCAGTTTGAGCTGCTGCAAACTGTGACAATCGATAATGTTACCTTTATAATATAAGGTTACATTGTAGCTGCTGAGTGACACTAACTGAAGGATTGATTGAAACTGAAAGGCAGCCATTTAGTGAACCCCGGGAAGCGGGATCTTTGCTGATTGATCACGGGAGAACTAATCGATCGGTAGCTTAGGTAATTTGTTTTCAATAAAGGTAATCAATGGCTGCATATATTAAAACAAACAGTAAAAAAAATAATATGTAAGTGCCACTTGGATTATCTAACATTTATGTGGCAAACAAAAGCTTTAGAGGTTTGTACAACAGCCGGCAAACATTCTGATCACCAAAACACATTAGTCATCCACATTGTTAGCTTGGCTTTGTTCCTATGTTTGCCAAGTAATTATCAAGCTATCATTAGTCAAACAGATAAACAGGAGTAGCGGATATGCTTAAAACCAGTGTTTCAGGTCAGCAGCAACACATATATATATATCACTAATTTTTCACAAGATAGAAATAAGACAGTCAGTTTAAAGGTGATTGAATATTTCTAAGGAAGCCAAATACACTGATTTAACCCTTTTGGGTGCTCAATGCACAGATGCTATGTCATGGGGTACAGTGCTCCATTCCCATGAAGGAGTATAGCGAACCAGAAGAGGACTCCCTCTCTTCCGGGTTAAGGGCGGCCGCGGTCACATGACCGCGCTTTGCCGGAGAGGCTGTGACATTCTGGTGCCGCAACACTCCGATACTCAAGGGGTTAAAGATGCAGAGCACACACACACACACACACACACACACAAAATACAACCTGTTTTTCCCTAGCTGTTTTTCATTTGCAGAATGCCCAGCCTGCAGTTCAGTATTCACACTGCAACTCCTGCTGTTTCTTCTACCTTTCTCTAGTCCGGCATGCAGCACTGAGCTACTTTTCCATGCAAACATCAAAGGGTCTTATCAGGAAAAAAACAAAATGACTTCTCTTTATCTTCTCAGATAAGGTTCTTTTGAAGTCTACTAATGACACTAAATGAGGTTAATTTAGGAATAAAATGTGCAGCCTAAATTAAAAGAAATCAGGGTCCCTGGTAAGGGTGGGGTCAGGCGGTGTTCTGCCAGACTCTAATGAAGAATAGGGTAACAAGCACTTTGCAGGTTCCTGGTAAAGAATGGGTTAAATCAGTCGTTTTCAACCTGTGTTCAATGACCGGTATTAGGGGTCACCGGAGATCAGAGAATTATTTATTCGGCAAGACCCTACCAGTTTATTTTGCCATATTTCTGCGGTTATAAAATATTACACTAAAAAGATATATAGATATATATATATATATATATATATATATATATATATATATATATATATACAAACACTTTGAATATTACAGTATCATCGCTCCACACCACTTTCTGTTTTTAAAGCATCAATATCATAAACATTTCAGACACAGTACCACTGCTTTGGGAGGAAGTTCAAGAGCTGTGTTGGCTGCACAGTTCTGCATTGTATCCACATACCACAGCGCCCCCCCCCCCCCCCCCCCCCCCATCTACTACAAAGACCAGGAGGGAGGTCACACAAGGATCATTCCCACCCATCCCAGCCACAATGTGTCAACCTCAACCTCTTCCCATTGGCCCATTCACCATTCCACCTTAATCCCATTGGCCCTGCACACCTGCCAATCTCACCGTATCCATGGTCACCATGTCCCTCTGCACCTCCCCCTTCACACACACACACACTCTCTCCAGTATAAACCACAGCATACCAGTCCCATCCCCCAACACTGCACAGGAACTGCCTGTCCCAACATAGGGTCCCATAGTAGAGACCATGGGGGCTGAAACTAGGGGTGCGGGGGTTGCTCTAGCTCCCCCTCGCGGGGGTTTTATACACCTTTACATCATTATAGTAATGTATGCATGTTACTGATTTTGTATGTACAGCACCCCCACCCCAAAAATAGCTCCTGCACTCCTAGTAGAGGCAGCACAGTTGAAGAGCTCCCCTGCCCCATCACCCTAAAAACCAGCAACCCCCTGCCTAGAAACCAACAACCCGTGTTACCTCCCTAGGTGCAATGACTGGGCTGCTGCATCAGTCAGAAACTTCACACACTGTGTGTAAAGTTGTGCAAGTTCAGAGAAAAGCTGTGTGTGTGTGTTTGTGGTAAAGACGTGTCCCTGTGTGTCATCCCACCCGCTCGGCACTTACCTGGAGCAGGGGGGTGGGGGTGTGTGCAGGTAAAGCTGGAGGTCCAGCGAGACTCCCCTTGCACTTTCTGTCTGCCCCCTCACTGGATGAGTCTCCTCCCCAAACCCTGACTGCATTTCCTTGGGAGGGGAGAAGGAGGGAAGTGCAGCTCAGGGAAACGCAAGGGAATTTAGCACTTGTACTGTATGTATATATCGTTATATAGCACAGACAGTGTACACAGGGCTTTACAAAAGAGGCGATATATAGGGAATTCTAATACAATAAGTGCAACAAACATAATCAGACAATAGGAAGGGAAATCCCTGCCCCGGAGAGCTTACAATCTAAATACTGGGTAGAACCAAGAGTCGTGGAAGGTTTTTACTGCACCGTTTTATTAGCAGAGTTAATCAAAAGACACACCATAGATGATATTAAGTGTATGGAATTTGCACACCCAGAGTACCGCTACGCTTTAATTTGCACACCAGAGTGCCTCTACTGTTTAATTTTCACGCCCATCGTACCACTGCTCTCATTTTAGTAGCTCTTTCATTTTCTAATGTTCTAAAATAGAGTCCAAAGAGTTTTACCCCAATATTAAATACATTTAGATTTTATTTACTTATTTTCAATCTGGCAATTCTGTTTTCTAAGCCAGTGGCGGAGAAGGAGAAACGCGTAACTTTAAAACTAGACTACTGGACGCACTCTGCGCAGAAGCAGAAATGCATACAACAGATACGCGTCCAAAGTCATGCAAATTAGAAATGAAGGGCTTACAGATGCAGCCGATGGTTTGTTGCGTAGTGGACACGGAATCCGCCAATGGCGCGGTCCTGACAGCCGCCGCCTACTCGTGGAATCCCCGCGGCCAGTCTAATGGCGATCGGGATTAACACAGCGGGGGTCCCTGCTTCTGAGTGGGACTCCCGCTGTGTGAATCCTACCGGGCTGCACCAGTCTGGAAGAGACGCGCAGTGAGAGCAGACAGAATCAGTCCCTCTCTCTGCGCGCCTCTAACAGGCAGTCACGCGGCTTTTAGTTTAATAACATTATTGAAGCAGGGGGTCTCCGGAGCTGAACTGCATTAATTTCAGCCTCGGGGGCCCCCCTGCTTCCCGAGTTACAGACCCCGGTATGGGGTGCCGGTATCTCCGCCGTGTTTAATTCTCACGTGACCGGGACATTTAAACATGTCGGAGATACCGGGGCTTGATGGGCCATTCCCCCCTTGCCAAGCACGGTGCCGAGAGGCTGAACCTTTGGTCTGCGTTTCGCCAGCACTTGTGCTGCGGCAGGTTAGAGATACAAGTGTCTGCATCTGTATGCATCATTATAACCCACACTCACAGGGCATTGTTCCACTGGCTGCGGGAAGTGCCTCTCTGCGTGGAAAGAATCCTTGTCGCTTGGATATGCCGGTCCCCGTATTTTGAAAGCCCTTCTCGCATGTCCAAACCGTGCCAGAAAGGCTTTTTTTTAAGACGGCGTTACATTCCGACTCTGCAAATCCGAGCGCTGTGACAAAAACGGCTGAAACTTGCAGATTTTGCAAACTCGCTGGAATTCGAGCAGCTCCGTTAAGTGCAAACGGCAAAACCACTTCAAATAACTGGCAGAGTTTGTCTCGCCAACTCAATGCCGGCAAAATCGCTTCAGATAGATGCAGATTTCCATCATTACAAGAAACACAACCTATTTCTGCTCTGCTGAGCATGCACTTAATATGCGTTATTAACTATTCTATTTTTATTCTATTAACTATTCTATTTTAATTTCTGCCCTTCTACACTACTGGCTAACTAAATGATGTACTTTGCTGAAATTTTTTTGTGTGCCTTTTTTTGGGTAATAATGCCATTTTAGTACTCTTTAATTCTTCTGTAAATAAGAATGCTTTCAAAACATATATTTAGCTACATTATTTGTCCAAATTTAGAGCTTACCTGTACATTATATATACAGAAGTTATTAGATATTGCAGGTAGCGGATTAGCTCTGAATAAGCTACATTACAAAGGACATCTTTGGATATCATTAACAGTTTGCATACTGTACACTAAACGTACAGTAAGTAAATAAATAAAATTATTGCTATTTCAGTTCATATTGTTAACAAGTTATTCAATGTTATTGGTGATGAAAGCAATTTTTTTTATTAAAGTTATATTACGGGGCTGTGGGGGGTGGAAATAACTAATTAAATGATCTATTTCAGTTTGACTGGCATGTTGATTTTTTTGACAGAATTTAGGACTCAATATTAATGTGATTTTAGGAGAATTATTGATATGTCAAAATATGAGGGACTTTATGTTGTGGGACATAGGAATAAAAAATATCTAAAAATATAATAATATAAAGTCCAATTCCTTTAAGCAGTATTTTTTTAAAGCATGTAATATCCAATATGGAAGCATTTGTTTTGGGGCTGTTGGTTGCGCTGATGCTAATGCCGCTTCAAAACAAAGTACAATCCGCATGGATTGGCTGTTTAAATGTTCGGAATGTCAATTTTAAAAGACGTGAGGTAATAGATACAATTTCTGCTAAAGAATATGGCTAATTGTAAAAAGAATAAAAAAATCCGTGACTTAAACGGCGCTGTTTGACAAGGACAAACTCGCAGCTACAGTAGCAGAATACTCACCAAAGACACAGACACAAATAAAGCTGCAAAACGATAAGACACAATTTGGGCAGGTTTACAATACAGTTGGTTCAGCCTGCAATATATTGGAGTACACTACAGAGTACATTGTTACTCTATATATTGGGCCATGTTTACTAAGCGCTGTTATTCCATAAGACACCTTCCAGCATGAATGAGTAAATAAGGCCCCTTACAGCCTATCCACTTCAATGGGCAATATCAGGCCTGCACAACTTGTAAAGCGAGAAGGGCCGAACTACTCCAAGGAAAACAGATTTGGGCCGCACGGGTAAAATCATCATCATCATCATCATCATCATCATCATCATCATCATCATCATCATCATATCTCCCCCAGCACCACTCATCATCATCATCCTCATATCTCCTTCAGCACCCCTCATCAATCTCCCCCAGCACCCTTCATCCTCATATCTCCGCCTGCACCCCTCATCATCAACCTTTGTGAGACTCACCCTCTATCTCACACCCCCATCTCTCCCCCTCACCCATTCACAATACTCCCCCGCCACATAACACACAATACCCCCCTGCAGACCACACACATCCCACCCCCCTGCACCTCACCCCCCGCACCACCTCACATCACCCCCCTGCACCTCACATCACCCCCCTGCACCTCACCTCACATCACCCCACTACACCTCACCCCTCCTGCACCACCCATGTACCTCACCTCCCCCCCCTGCCCTCACCCATTCCGCGCCCCCTAGCACCCTCACGCGTCCCCCTTCCCCCACGCATTCTCCTCCCGCTTCCTCTCAACCTCCGCCCCACTCCCCCTCCCCCTCCTTCACCCCCCTTCCCTCACCTCGCAGCCCCCCCATTCCCTCACTGTCCCCCCCTTCACCCCATCCCCCATCCCCCGTCCTCCCCCTCCCCTCCCCCCTTTCCCCTCGGCCTTCCCCTCACCTCCCCCTCCCCCTTCAACCTCCCCCCTTCCCCTCCCCTCCCTGCGCCCTCCCCTTCTCGCTCGGAAGATCCTCCCCAGCTCCCCTCACCTCACACCTTCCCCCCTGCACTCACTTCCCCCTGCAACCTCCCCTTCCCCCCTCTCCCTGCACCTCAACCTTCCCCCCTCCCCTTCACCTCAACACCTTCCCCCTCCCCTGCACCTCACCCCTTCCCCTCTCCACCCCCTCCCCCTGCCCTCACATCACCTTTCCCCCCCTCCCCTGCACCTCACCTTCCCCCCCTCCCCTGCACCTCACCCTCCCCCCCCTCCCCTAGTGCCTCACTCGACCTTCCCCCCCCGCCCCTGCCCCATCACCTTCCCCCCCTCCCTGCACCTACCTTCCCCCCCGCTCCCCTGCACCTCACCTTCCCCCCTCCCCTGCCCCTCCACCTTCCCCCCCTCACCCTGCCCCCTCACCTTCCGCCCCCCCGTCCCCTTCACCTCACCTTCCCTCCCCCGTCCCCTGTACCACTCACCTTCCCCCCCTCCCCTTCCCCTCCCCTCCTTCCCTCCCCCCTCCCCTTCACTCCCGTTCCCCCCTCCCCTCCTTCACCTCCCCTTCCCCCCTCGGCCCATTGCGACCTCCCTTCCCGTCCCCTCCTCCCCTTCCCCTCCCCTTCCCTTCCCCGCCTCCCCTTCACGCTACCCCTATCCCCTCCTGCGCCCCCCACCTCCCGTTCCCCTCCCCTTCCCCCCCCTCCCCTACCCCCCTCCCCATCCGGCCCCCTCCCCTCCCTTTCCCCGCTCGCCTTCCCCCTCCGCCCCTTCCCCCCCTGCGGCCTCCCCTCCCCTTCCCCTCCGACTTCCCATCCCCCCTTCCCCGGCTTCACCTCACTTCCCTCCTCCCCTTCCCCTCCCCTTCCCGTCCCCCCTCCCAGCTTCCCCTCCCCTTTCCCCCGGTTCCCTCCCACCCTGCCTCCTTCACCTCCGCTCCCTTCCCACCCCCCCTCCCCTGCACTCACCTTCCTCCCCCCTCCCTGGCACTTCACCTTCCCCCCTCCTCTGCAACCTCACCTGCCCCGCCTCCTCTGCCCTCACCTCCCCCCCTGCACCTCACCTCCCCCCCTGCACCTCACCTCGGCCCGCCCTAGCCCCCCTCACCCACATCCCCCTGCACCTCACCTGCACCGCTCACACTCCCCACTCCCCTGCACCTCCCCCCTGCACCTCACCTCCCTGCACCTCACCTTCCCCCCCTCCCCTGCACCCAGCGTCCCCGCACTCACTTCCCCCCTGCACCTCACCTTCCCCCCTCCCCTGCACCTCACCTTCCACCCTCCTCCAGCCCCTGCACCGTCACCTTCCCCCCGTCCCCTGCACCACCTTCCCGTCCTCCAGGTCGCGGCCCTCCACCTTCCCCCCTCCCCTGCCCTCACCTTCCCCCCCTCCCTGGCAGCCTCACTTCCCCCCCTTCCCCGTGCACCTCAACTCCCTTCCCCCCCTCCCCTAAACCCCACCTTCGCCCCACCTCCGCCCTGCACTCCCTCCACCCTTCCCCTCACCTCACCTCGCCGCCCCCGCTCCCCTGCACCTTCCCCTCCCCTCCCCTGCACCTCCCCTTCCCCCCTCGCCCTGCAACCTCAACCTTCCCCCACTCCCCTTCACCTCACCTTCCCCCCTCCCTGTCACCGTTCACGCTCCCCCCCTCCCCTTCACCTTTCCCCCCTCCCCTGCACCTCACGAGCCTTCCCATCCACCTCCGGGCCATGCATACTTCCCCCCCTCCCGCAGGCACATAACAGCCTTCCAAGACCCAAGGCAACCCTGACGCCCTTCTCTCAACTGGACCTCACTTTCCCCCCCCTCCCCCTGCACCTCACCTTCCCCCCTGCCCATCACCTCCTCGCCCCTCCCGCCCTGCACTCCCCCCTCCCCTCCTCCCTGCACACTGCACACTTCGCGCGGCCCAGCCCAGCTGCGACCTCAACCTTCCCGCCCTCCTCCCCTGCACTAACCTCTCCGCCAGCTTTTCAACTCACATGCCCAACCTACTGCCACTGAATTTCTGTGAACCCTCAGCCCTCATCCCTGCACTCCCTCGGCACACCTTCCCCACCTCCCCTGCAACCGCTCACCTTCCCCCCTCCCGTGCACCTCACCCTTCCCCCCCGCCACCCTGCACCTCATCCTTACGCCTCCCCTCACCTCCCTTCCCCCCTCCATCACTTCCCCCCCTCCCCTCCTTCACCACTCCCCGCCCTAACCCCACCTCCCTGCACATCACCTTCCCCCCTACCCTGCACTCCCTTCCCCCCCCTCTGGCACCTTCCACCTTCCCCCCTCCCCTAACCCCACGCATCCTCCACTTTCACCCCCCTCGCCCCCCACCTCCCCCTGCCCCTCTCACACCATCAGCGTCCCCCCTCCTGCCTTCAACGCTCACGCACCGGATCTCTCACTGCCTCCATCTTACTGCACCTCCGCCAGCAGCCTCACCTCCCCGCCGCTGCCCACTACACCTAGTGCACCACTCGCTTCACCGCCTGACCATTCAACCTCCACCCTTTGTCACCCTCACATCCTCCTTACCTCACCTCATCTCCCACTGCCCTCCCCGCACTTCCAGGAGGCACTCTGATTGCCATATTTGGAGTCAGGAAGGAATTTATTTTCCCCTTATGAGATATTATTAATGATATGTCACTGGGTTTGTGTTTGCCTTCCTCTGGATAAATATACAGTAAGTACGGATATAGGATAAGATATCTGTCATCACATTTAGTACATTAGGTTGAAACTTAGACAATGGCCCTCATCTACTCTGTAACATGTAACGATGTATAATGTCAATGAGTTACTATACAAAATTAGACTCTCCCCCCCCCGCCCCTTACTTTCTCTCTGATAACATATAGCCCAGGCCTGCACAACACGCGGCCCACGGCGGCTTTCCCCGTCCTCCTCCCTCCCAAACCGCCTTCCCCCCCCCCGCGAGCCCTCTTTCACACACACGCGCGGGAGCCCCGAGCCTTCTCTCGGGGGGGAAGCGGGTTTGGGAGGGAGGAGGACGGGGAAAGCCGCCGTGGGCCGCGGTTTGTGCAGGCCTGGGTCTATATGTTATCAGAGAGAAGTAGGGGGGGGGGGGGAGAGTCTAATTTTGTATAGTACTCATTGACATATACATCGTTACATCGTATACAGAGTAGATGAGGTCCATATGTCTAAGTTCAACCTAAATTAGCTAAATGTAGATGACAGATACTTTATCCTATATCCGTACTTACTGTATATTTATCCAGAGAAGGCAAACACAAACCCCAGTGACATATCATTATAATTCTCATAAGGGGAAAATAAATTCCCCTGACTCCAAATATTGGCAATCAATTGTTCCCTGGATCAGCATCCTTCCCGGTATACTTATTTGGTATGTAACCCCCCCCTCTGGTGTTGGTTACGTATGTTATCTAGAGTAATGTATGCAATGGATGATAGGCTCCACCTGTTGATGATACAGGAACTACGGGACAGGGGTATATGGAGTCAGAGGAAGAGTACTGTACTATAAAAACCCCTGGCGCCCATCTTTTCCACTGCCCAGTTGACCACAGGCAGCATCCCGAGACAAGGTAAATCTATGCTGATGTTCAATACAAAACTACCCCGATGTGACCCTGGCGGGAGGATTACATGTATATCCCTGTATACCTTTCCTTTCTAAAAGATGTTCAACCTTTCTTTGAAGATATCTATTGTATCCCGCCATCACAGTCCCATGGGTAATGAATAACCATTTTGTATTGTGTTGTGTTGCATGTCTTTATTTATTTATAGCGCCATTAATGTCTAGGCGCTTCACAGTAGGAATACACGGGGTAGACAAATAAATAACAGATAATATAAAAACAGGTCATGGAATAAGTGCTTCACATAAAGTACATTAAGGAAGGAGTTCCCTGCTCCGAGAGCTTACAACTAATTGTAACTGCCCTTACTGTAGAACCCTTTCCTTTGTTGCTGGTGAATCTCCTTTCCCCCAACCTTAAGGGATGGCCCCGAGTCCTTTGTACTGCCCGGGGGATAAATAGTCCTTTTGAAGTTCCTTGTTTTTGACCCCGAATATTTTTTTGCATATAGTTATCATGTGCAATTGGACATTTGGCTCTGGCCGTTTTGCTGCTACTAAGTCTCCACCCGCCATTCGGCCGCAATTATCCTCCACCGCAGCCACCCCGCTGCTAACGCTTCGCCAAGCAAGTCATTTAAGGGTCATTTAAACGGTTAGTTTAGGGTTAGGTAAGGTTTTAGGGCAAGGACTAGTTCTTAGGTAGGCGATTAGGTTAGGGTTAAGGTTTTTAGGGTAGGGGGTTAAGGTTTTAGGGTAAGGGGTTAAGGTTTTTAGGTGGGGGTGCGTGACTATTAGATGTTAAGATTAGAGGTTTTAGGGTAGGTTAGGAACTTGAAAAGTAAAATACCCAAGAAATGATGAACAAAGTCCCTCTCCATGCTCAACTACAACTAATCCGCACAGTGATTGCTATCAAAATAGCAGTAGATGGCTCAAATGCTGAAGCTGCGAGCATCTGGTGTTGAGAGGGTTTCAGGGCGAGTGAGTAGCCAGCCGCCGACGGGGGGAGGGCGGCAGCAGGTATTGCTGTCCAGGGCCCACCTAGGTCAGGGTCCGGCCTCAGCAACACTACTGTTTTCATCTGTGCAGGCAAGACGGGCTCTCCCCTTTCCTGGCGACGTGCCCCCCGCCCTTTCCTGGCGCGCCCCCTCCCTTTCCTGGCGGCCGCCCCCCCTCCCTTTCCTGCGGCCGCCCCCTCCCCTTTCCTGGCGGCCGCGGCCCCCATCCCCTTTCCTGGCGGCCGCCCCCTCCCCTTTCCTTCCCGGCCCCCGCCCCCCTCGCCCCTTTCCTGGAGGCCACACCCCCCCCGCCACAACCCCCCCCCCCCCCCCACCCCCCCGCCCCCCCCCCCCCCCCCCCCCCCCCGACCCCCCCCCCCCCCCACCCCCCCCCCCCCCCCCCGCCCCCCCACCCCCCACCCCCCCCCCCCCCCCCCCCCCCCCCCACCACCCCCCCCCCCCCCCCCCCCCCCCCCCCCCCCCCCTCCCCCCCCCCCCCCCCCCCCCCCACCCCCCCCCCGGCCCCCCCCCCCCCCCCACCCCCCCCCCCCCCGCCCCCCCCCCCACACCCCCCCCCCCCCCCCCCCCCCCCCCCCTCCCCCCCCCACCCCCCCCCCCCCCCACCCCCCTCCCCACCCCCCCACGCCCCCCCCCCCCCCACCTCCCCCCAACCCTGCCCCTCCCCCCCCCCCCCACCCCCCCGCCCCCCCCCCCGCCCCCCCCCCCCCCGCCCCAGCCCCCAGCACCCCCCCCCCCCCCCAACCCCCCCCCCCCGCCCCCCCCCCACCCCCCCCTCAGCCCCCAACCCCCCCCCCCCCCTCCCCCCCCCCCTCCACCCCCCCCCCCCTCCTCCCCATCCCCACCCACACACCCCCCCCCCCCCACCCCCCCCCCCCCCCCCCCCCCCCCCCCCCCCCCCCCCCCCCCCCACCCCCCCCCCCCCCCCCCCCCACCCCACCCCCCCCCCCCCCCCCCCCACCCCCCCCCCCCCCCCCTGTCCCCCCTCCCTTCCTGGCGTGCCGCCCCCCTCCCCTTTCCTGGCGGCCGCCCCCTCCCCTTTCCTGGCTGCCGCCCCCCTCCGTTTTCTCCTGCAGGACTGCAGGCCCCGCCCCTTCACTTGGCCCGGCCCCTATGTCCCTCCCTCCGCTGGTCTCTGCCTTGTGCTGGCCATGTGGCCCCAGCAGGCCCATCCACTGGGCCCAGGTAAGCCCACATGCCTCAGGCCCCCCTTATACCACACTCCCAGGCACCTTACCCACCCCATGGGGGAGACGGCTTATTATTGTGTGTGTCACTGTGTGTCAATGTCTGTGTGCATCATTGTATGTGTTTGTGCGTGTGTGTCACTGTGTGCGCGTATATTGGGTACATGGGAGTGGGAGAGGTGGGGGTGAAAGAGAGAAAGGGGGGAAGGAAAGGGGTACGGGGGAGTGTAAGAAGGGGGTGAGAGGTGTGTGAGAAGGGGGGTGTAAGAGAAAATGGGGGGGGGGGGGTTCGCGCAGGGGGGGGGGGGCGGGTGGGGGGGGGGGGGGGGGAAACATTAGTCCTGGGCCCCGGGAAAGCTGTCTGCGGCCCTGCGTATCTCCTGGGCGTAGAGTTATGATAAATAATACATAGTTACAAATACAGTTACATAAGTGAACATTGTTATACATTATATACAAGACATTGCATGCAGTTAGAGATAATATATATTACAGGCGCATGTAACCGTTACAGACCAGATTAAAATGTGAGACAGCCTTAGTTTTGAAAGAACTTAGACCGGTGGCGGCTGTGAGAGTCTCCGGTAGGTTGTTCCAGTTTTGGGGTGCACGGTAAGAGGAGGAGGAGCGGCCGGATACTTTGTTGAACCTTGGGACCATGAACAGTCTTTTGGAGTCAGATCTCAGATGATAAATGCTGCATGTGGTAGGGGTGAGGAGCTTGTTCAGATAGACGGGTAGCTTGTCCAGAAAGTATTTGAAGGCAAGATATGAAAGATGAACTGTGCGCCAAGACTCAAGTGATGACCAATCTAGTCAGGCTTATGACGCTTTAGCCAAAGGGTGTAGCCAAATAACCAAGAAAATATTATTATTTAAGTATTTAACGTTATACTTATTACCATATGTTTTGTCAATTGGATGTAGCATTGGGCTCCCCTGTCTTGTGTTGTATACATTTGCCACGCTCAGCAGCACTCCTTTTGAAATATATAAATATATAAAATGTTTTGGTTAATGAGGCAAAATAGACGTGAGGGGTAGTTACTGAGGTAAAATATTAATTAGGGTTTAATAACTGCAGTAAAATATCAATGAGGGGGCAGCTACTGAGGTAAAGTAGATGTGAGGGGCAATTAGTGAGGTAAAAAAGATTTGTGTGGTAATTGCAGCTGTAAGGGGCTGTTATTGAAGTAAAATAGACATGAGTGGCAATTGCTGAGGGAAATGGATGTGAGGGTCAATTACTAACGTAAAATGGGTAAAAGGGGCAATTGTTGAGGCAAAATAGTAATAAGGGGGATTTACGGAGGTAAAATATTAATTAGGGTTTAATAACTGAGGTAAAATATTAACGAGGGGCCAATTACTGAGGTAAACTAGATGTGAGGGGCAATTACTGAGGTAAAAAAGATTTCAGTACTAATTGCTGAGGTAAAATAGATATGAGGGGCAATTGCGGCTGCAAAATAGCTTCGAGGGGCTGTTGTTGAAGTAAAATAGATACGAGGGGTAATTGCCGAGGTGACATAGATATGGAACGTTTGCTCTCGGTACAAAGTACCGTATGATTTACTAGTGCATTATAATAAGATGTGCGTGTGTACACATATTCAGTCACGTATATATTAAACAATGCATCGCACGCCCCTATGACAAACAAGTGGTTAAACAGGCGACAGCAGCCGCATACACAGCTGTGCTTGCAATGTACATGTGAAGCCGCAATGCATTTCTCTTCCCAGCTGCAACCATTCGCTGCTCAGCGCTGCAGCTGTGCGCTGGTCTTTCAATGACCCCCTTTCTTTCCAGCCACAAGGAAATCACAGCAGCCCCTCTCTCTGCCCAGCGGGTCTCTCCCAAAGTCTGATCTGTCGCTGCACACCTGTTTCACACAACCGCACACCGATGAACCATCTCCCAGTCACGCAGCCTCCCACGTGTGGTGTGGGTCGTATATAGACACGGAGGCTGCATATTATGCAATCTGTGGTGGTCTATTTTTAACAGCATATGTCACCTTTCAATAACTCTGTTATATGCTTCGTACAATGACCCTATTCTATGCAATGACGCCACCCTTTCTTGCTGAACTGGCAGTACGCACGAGGAAGAGACCTGTGAGGTTGGGGATGTTCTGTACACCACAGAACTGGTGCCGGTCCATTAACGCTTCGGGTGCCCCGGGACGTAGTCACTACGCCATGGGGACGCGGGAGGGATCGATGATGTTATCCTCAAAGGGTTAATTTTTTTCCGGGTTCGATCGCGTCTTGCGTTCCCGTGGAGCGCGGGACGAGATCTGCCCAGTAGGTAAATGGAGGACTCCTCCTCTCCCGTCTCCCTGAAAATGGCCCCGCGGTCACGTCCCGCACTCGGGCACCATGACCCCTACGTCTCTCAGAAGGAAAAGGTTAACCGTTCCCCCCCTCTCTTAATTCCTCGTCTCTTCCTGCAATACTCTGGGTGCACAGACCTCTGATCCTCTGCACTGATTGGCTGTAATGTCATGCCATCCTATCTCAGCAGCAAGGGCTTCTGGGAGTTGTAGTGCTGCTGCTCCTTTGCACCTCTTAGGCCTCGGGCATGGTGCCTCGGGCCGCGCTGATCCGCGCTCCTGCTCTGCCTCGCCTGCTCAAACTGGAGCTTTTTTGTGTCCTGGCAGGCGAGGCAGTGAGCGCGTGTTGGGAGGCGGAGCGGAAGGCGGGGCTAGTCCCTCGCTCCCATTGGATGTGAGCGGTCACGTGACCGCTCCTCCGCTTCCCTGAGCGGCAAATTTTAAATTTGCCTGTCTGCTGAAATTTTCTGAGCCTCCGCACGCATGCGGAAGCGTGCGGAAGCAGCTGCTAAAGCCGCGCTGATGACAGATGCAGGGGGTAAGTGCATCTGCTCAGCACGGCTCAGCACAGCCCTATCTACTATGTCCCAGGCCTTAGGCTGCGGCCAGGCTGACACCGAGTGTGTGTGCTCAGGCTCAGCGCGATCAAACACATTGCTACAATGTGTTTGTCCAGCATGAGCATGCGCGTGCGTGTGCCCGTGAGCGCACGGCGCTCAGCCGCTTGCAGAGACAAGCAAATGTGTTTCTGGCGCGTCACGTGGGCGAACCAGCTCCGTGACGTCATGGCAGCGTCCCTCAACGCGCCCCCCCGAGCGTGCAACTGGCTGGCCACAAATCCCCCAAGCAAAATGAGCGCCAAGCTCCAGCGCACTTTCATTCACCCTGGCCGCAGCCTCAGGCTGCGGTCCCAGTGCCTTCTACGTTTACGTACAAGCGCCGTCCCTCAATGGGGCGGGGCCCAGTACGCACCTTCGCGCGGAAGGTGCAGGTGCGCCATACTACAACGTTTTCCTAAAGACAGGGAAATTGAGTTCACAGTCTGCGACAAAGACGTGGCCACGCCCCAACCGGCGCTCCAGCCAATGAGGGCGAACCAGCCGCGTGAGGTCATGGCCACGCCCCTGGAAAACCCAGGCCACGCCCCCGTCGCAAACACTGGAGTCTTCTCCCAGACCGCAGATCGCAGTCAAGCGCTGTGCACACGCCGCCCCCCCCCCCCCCCCCCCCCCGTCCTGCCGGGGCGCGCGTGATACAGTGCTGACTGGGACCGCAGCCTTAACCTGTCACAGGGACCCTGCTTTAGGCTCTCAGTCATTGGCTCAATTACCAGCCGCACACACCAGAGAGGAGGCAGCCAGGGGGTAAGGCCTCGGTCCCGCTGCGCTCGTTGGCGCGGGCGGCCATGTCGCGAGTTCCCCACCAGCAGGGGAATCCTGCTGAGCCGGTCCCGGTCCCCCCTGGCAGCACAGAGCACTACACGCTGTGGCGCGTCAGCCGCTAGGGGACACAAGAAAATGGTGATGTCTAGCGTTGACGCGTCATGTGGTGTGGCTGTGAGCCAATGGGGAGGGGAGGCTTCGGGAGGAGGAGAGGCTTCGGGGAGCGGGGAGGAGTGTGGAGTGAAAGCGTGAGTGCCTGTCTGTGTGTGTGTCTGAGTGCGTGCGTGCGTGCCTGTCTGTGTGTGTGTGTATGTGTGTGCCTGAGTGCGTGAGTGCCTGCCTCTGTCTGTGTGTGTGTGTGTATGAGTGCGTGAGTGCCTGCCTGTGTGTGCGCGCGTGTGTGTATGAGTGCGTGAGTGCCTGCCTCTGTCTGTGTGTGTGTATGTATGAGTGCCTGCGTGTGTGTTTAATACTTACCCTCAGCAGCTCCAGCCCGAGTCCGTGGGGGGAGAGTAGCGGGTCCCTCCGCTCAAGCCACGCCCCCCCTCCCTGTCAAACCTCCCACTCCCGCCCACCTCCCGCTCCGGCTCCCGCTCCCTACAGACCGCATATCGCGGTCTGTGTATGTCAGCGCACCGCCTGTCTGCAGTGCGGGTGCGCTGACTCTGGGAGCGGGGCCTTAGCCTAACATGCATACATAGCTGTGTCCTATCAATGGGGTCACACACACAAACCATGTGTTCCCAAAGGCTTGCTATCCAAGCGCTCCTCTTATTGCTCACCGAGACTAGAATAGCACAGGCATCCATTGATGTATGGAAACATGCACCGCTTAACTGTTTTAACCCTATAAGTGCCAGACTCCTTGACGTACAGGAGGGCCCGCTCATACGGCGGGTTCCGTTCCAGGTCACCGCGGAAATTGCCGTAAAGCGGGGCCCGGCTGTACCGTATTGTGACTTTGAAAACGGAGATGCAGAGCTGCAAACCGACTGTTTCGCTGACAAATGGCATCTGTTGCTTAGTGACAGCCGGATACTTTGCTGCTGAGCGCGTCATGCGGAAAATGGCCGGAAAAAAGGAACAAGCGCCGAACCTAATGAATATGGTATAAAATTGGGAAACGCTGTATGAGCGGAGCGCCGTAAAGCGAGGCCCTACTGTAGTACCTATGTCTTGGGGCACCCAAAGGGTTAACACGACTTCAATTACAACAAGTTAAAAGGTTAAAAGTACCACATTGGAATTGCACCTTAAACCCCCCACGTTTTTAGATGAGTGGTTCTTTGGGAAAAGGGTTGAGATGTTTTTTTTACGAGGGGCAAGGATCTATCCTTACAATCTTCCATATCCTCCAAAAATTCGCATTTTCGCAAGGATTGTGTTTTTTTTTAAATACATTTCACAATTGTAATTCAAAATCTGATAATGGCAACATTTATTAATTTTAGCTCACATTGGTCATGTGACCGGGCAGTTCCTAGAATGCGCTTATAGTGCCGGCGACGCCACGTCGCGGCAAAACAAATGTATTGCCGCCGTCGCGTGCGCTTATTGTTAGCACGACGCGACGGGAGCGACGCTGGCAACGCAAATTTTCTGAAGCCGGTCAAATTTGATTTTTCAGAGGCTGTCGCCACATGTGACAGCCTCTGAACCAATCAAAGACCTGGTCGCCCGCGACGTCGCCGGAAAGCGAAATACAACTTTCGCTAGCGGAAACGGGTGACGTCATCCGTCGTTGTCGCGCGCACTATAAGCGCGGCCTTACGGTGAAAACAGCGAATGTCGCCGTGTTCAGGATTGTTTCTGTGAAACGTTTACTCATCTCTAGTTCCTATATATTCTCAGACGCTAGGGGGCACTGTGACCCCAATCACATATCAGGGGTGGGTGATTTTAAAGTAAAATCCACATTGCTTATTTGAGCTGATGTGAAAAATATGCGCAGGCAGAACCCGTGTCCTGTCTTGTGGGCAAAGTGTGATATAACAAAGGGGGTGTATCATCACATATTTATAAATCATATCACATTCTGCATGTGGTGAGAAATTCAATGTAAAGTTACATACGAACGTTGCAATCCCTTAAAAAAAACCATTATATATGTTTGTTCTCTTTTGAAAGGACATCCTTTCATATTCTTGCACCCCCTGCTTGGATATTTCCAAGGTCGTTATTCAGAATGCTGTGTAGCTACTTTCCTGTGCTGGAGGAGATTGTTGTCCCATTAATTTGCATGGAGCTGATCCCTGTTCCAGCACAGGGAAAGTGTCTTCACAGCACATTTAATAGGGACTTAAACGGGACACAGTCCCTACACCCTTGGGAAGAACAGCATGGCAGATGAACGTTGAATTCGTATTTCACTTGACAGAGACAAATAGTATCTGACAAGTAGTGCATTCTGGGGGGGGGGGGGGGGTATACTGCAGTAACCACGTAGTCATTCCAAAATACAGAAGGAATCATTGAAACTCAAATTATTTATAAATCATTAGAAGTTTGTATCGTTGTTTCTGAAACATAATTAAGGATACTACATCATCCCCATATTCACTATCTTGATTTATTGTTATATATTGGCTCTGACCTTCAAGTCCATACAGTATGTTAAAGAAAACAGCAGAAACACTTATTTAAGAGCAGATAGCGGACATCCACCTGCTCTGCTAAAAGGAATTGCCAAAGGACAATTTCTAAGACTGAAAAGGCTGTGTTCAGACCAATATTCATTTGAAGTTCAAGCCTGGGATCTCACCTCCCAAGTTTATCACGAGAGGATATAACCGCCTTTGTTAACCATCCGGGTCTCTCACGAGGCTCCGTTTTCATTGGCGGAGGAGACGCAATGTTGGGGGCGGAGTTACGTCCCTGCCTATATCCAGGAAGTTTGTGCACGAGTATTTTACGGGAAGATCATGGGGGACGATGATGAAAATGGGGAACGATGGGAAGATAATGGGGGACAGTGGGGGACGCTGGGGAAGGACGGGAAGATCATGGGGGATGCTGGGGAAGGACAGGAAGATCAAGGGGGACGCTGGGGAAAATGGGGAAGGGCAGGAAGATCATGGGGGACGCTGGGGAAGGACGGGAAGATCAAGGGGGACGCTGGGGAAAATGGGGAAGGATGGGACGATTATGGGGGACGCTGGGGAAAATGGGGAACGATGGGAAGATCATGGGGGCCGATAGGGGAAAATGGGGAATGATGGAAAGATCATGGGGGCCGCTAGAGAAAATGGGGAAGGATGGGAAGATCATGGGGGGCCGATGGGGAAAATGGGGTACGATGGGAAGATCATGGGGGATGATGGGGAAAATGGGGAACAATGGGAAGATCATGGGGGCCGATGGGGAAAATGCTTTGATAAAGCCTTGCTAGAGCGCGAAACACATAAGAGGGATACTTTACCTCCTCCTGTCCATGCTGGAGTGTGTACCATATGAATAAACCTCATTTGTAATAGCAGCTTCATTCTCTGGTCCCTGTTTTCCGTTTGCTTTGCCCTTCCGGTTCCTTACCCACGTGGATCAACAGGAACTGGTTTTTTCTACTTCAAAAAGGAATCATGATAAGTAGTTGGTGAGGTCAGTAAAACCCACCTTCAACTGTTTTCGAACAGCTCCAGGATAAACCTCATTACTCAACTATTATTAACCTATTAAACATATTGCTGCCATTAGTTAACTTTTGCCTTATGTGGTACTTTTGTGATAGAAAAGGTAGATGAAAAGTATATAAAAGTGACAGTAAAGTCTGTTCAGAAGAAAAAGAGATAAAAATAAAACACAACGGAGATATAGCAATAGAGATAATGGGCCATATTTACTAAACAATGCTACTCCATCAGACACCTTTGGTGGATTGCCTTTATAGGCACTTCCAGCTCCGGGAATGTGTCATGGAATAGCACCACTTGGTAAACATGAGCCAATATGTGCAGATAAGTGTAGACACCATTGCAAAGCAAGGATTGCTCAATGGACAATACTATAACGTCCTCTTCTCCTGAAGACAGAAGAACCCAGTGCTACATCCAATGTGACAAAAATACACAGTGAAATACTTCAATATTCTTTTGAGTAAGGGTCATTTAGTTAAACCCTTTGGCCAAAGCGTTATAAGCCTGCAGCCACGTCAAGGCATGACCAGTGCGCAGGTCCTAACACTACCTGGTAAAATTATCATTTACCTCTGCTGGATGGAGAATGACCGCAGTGCGTCTGTCCACACAGGAACATGAAAAAACCTGCTACTTAAAAACACGGGGTGGGGTGAGCTTAAATCCTCTTCTCCTAAGCAGCAAACATCCCTTTTGTGATAACATGATGTCATGTTGGCAATTCTCGGTGTACAGCTCTCTTGTCTCAATAGAATAAACGGTCAACCAATGACAGGATGCTTCCAGAAGGATGTTGGCATCCCGATTTGGGATAGCACTTTACAGAACGTTTAAAACTTCCAAGGTGGGAGCAGCTACTTCTTTCATTGAACAGAGTGAGCACAGAAATGGGAGACTTGGGCACTCAGTAGGCCTGCCAGTCTGATTTGTCCAACTTGGTTTACATGTTCACCAAATTCTGAGCCACTAAGAGTGGACATCACTAATGCAGAGAGAGAGAGTGTGAGTGAGTGAGTGAGTGTGTGTGTGTGTGTGTGTGTGTGTGTGTGTGTGTGTGTGTGTGTGACGCTGGCGAGCTCCTACACTGCTCCAACGACGGTACGGTTTGGTCACCCTGAGGATCCATCTCTAGAACAGTCTGAGATTTTGGAGCCACAGACACCTCCAGAGTGACTGCCACTGGCGATGATCTCCTCCTCCTCTGGCACAAGTATAAGACTCTCCAACATGGATGCCTTCTGACTTCCCCTGCCTTTACCAACATGGCCGCTGAGGCAGGAAGTCAGCCTCTTCCTGAGCCGATTTTTGCTTCTGAGCCATTCAGAAGCAGGGTCCCCTCTCCCTTAATCAATATAGGAAGATACTGTACTGAGTTTTTGGGCATGGTCAGGCTCCATTCAGCTGCAGTTTCCTTGCGCCCAAAAAGAACTTAAATAAAAAAAGTTTGTGTACTCCAACGTTATCTTGGCCCTCATCATTCCCTTCGGGATGCTCACCCACAGGGACCGGCCTTCAGGCTCACTGCCTGTTTCTAGTAGAATCCGAGCAGGATGTAATTTCTCTCCAGAGGGACTTGGAGAGACTGGAAACGTGGGCAGGTAAATGGCAGGTGAGGTTTAATACAGATACATGTAAGGGTATGCCTTTGGGAAACAGGAATAAACAGGTGATTTATAAATTAGAGGGCAGAGACACATTATGGCCCGTATTCAATGTATATGTATATCTTTATTTTATATAGCGCCATCCATGTATAGCGCGCTTACCAGCAGTAATACACGCGACATAACAGGAATAAGCACTTCATAGATAAAAGTACATTAGGAAAAGGAGTCCCTGTCCCGGAGAGCTTACAATCTAAGTGGTAAGTAGGGAGAACTTACAGTAGGAGGGTGTTATGGTAAATGCGTATGGGATGTATATGATGTGAAGCGACTTCTCCATGTCAGGGAAGGCACTGAGATAGACTCATTTCAATGGGGTCGCAGGCTTCACAGCATATTAAATAACGCAGGCCTGGCCGCAGAGTCTGCGTGGCCCAAGGCAGCACGCTGGCAGTGGGGCCCCTCCGATGAAAGTATTCAGGGGTAGAATGTGCTTATCTGCCCGCCCGGGGCAATTCCTTGAAGAGCGGCCCTGCCTCCTGCAGCGTGGCCATGTCATGTGACATCAAGATACAAACCGGCGCCTAAAAGTCCAAAGACGGCGCCGGTTTATATTTTGTCTTTTTTGTGATTCCACTGACTGTGTTTTGGGTCAGTAATTCCTGGCAGCCTTGCTTTATTAGTGTAAGGATTTCCAAGTGTATTCCTAAGTGTTTGCACTATTTATTGTTTAGCTTTTAGCGCTAATTGCACCAACCCTTTTTTTCTTTATCAAGTTGTCATGGCAACGCGTCGCCAAGTGACGTTGAGGCGTCATTTGATGCTGGGCCACCATGACGCTGCAGGAGGAGGGTCGCTCCAGAGAAGGTATGACCCCCTCCCCCCAACCCACCTCTCACCACAAGCACACACCTCGGAGTGAGGAGTGGTCCTGCGCCAGTCTGGGGACTGCCCAGCTCCGGTCGGGGCAGAAGTTGGATCTCGGCGCCGACAGGATGAGGGAGAGTAATATGGGCCATGGCACGGTGATAATGCAGCATTTCCGTGGGAGTGCAGGGCTACGAAGGCTTGGAGCCCAATGCAACCACCGCGCTCGCCTCGCCATAAGGCTAAGGCCCCGCTCCCAGAGTCAGCGCGCCCGCACTGCAGACAGGCGGTGCGCTGACATACACAGACCGCGATATGCGGTCTGTAGGGAGCGGGAGGTGGGCGGGAGTGGGAGGATTGACAGGGAGGGGGGGGCGTGGCTTGAGTGGAGGGACCCGCTACTCTCCCCCCCCCCTCCCTCCCTCCACGGGCTCGGGCTGGAGCTGCTGATGGTAAGCGACACACACACACACACACCACACCACCAAACCACACACACACACACACACACACAGGCACTCATACACACACACACAGGCAGGCACTCATACACACACACACACACACACATACACACACATAGACAGGCACGCACGCACTCAGACACACACACAGACAGGCACTCACGCTTTCACTCCACACTCCTCCCCGCTCCCCGAAGCCTCTCCTCCTCCCGAAGCCTCCCCTCCCCATTGGCTCACAGCCAAACCACGTGACGCGTCAACGCTAGGGATCACCATTTTCTTGTCTCCCCTAGCGGCTGACGCGCCACAGCGTGTAGAAAGCTGTGCCGCCAGGGGGGACCGGCTCAGCAGGATTCCCCTGCTGGTGGGGAACTCGCGTGTGGCCGCCCGCGCCAACGAGCGCAGCGGGACCGAGGCCTAAGGCTGGGCCTGCTGCGTTGTGTTCATGAATTCCCACTAAAAGCAAAGGCCTAAGGGGCAGCGGTAGGATCTGCAGTGTTCTAACATGGAACTCTTAGGGAACCCTTTCAATGCCAAAAAAACCCCTAATACACCACTGGTTCCTTTGTCACTGAAAGGGATTAACATATTTGGAGAGGAATGTCAGTGATGTTATACAGGGATTTTTGGATTACTAGTATATTGTACCTAGCTGCCCCCTCCTTTCTTCCCCCCGCCGCCCCCCCCCCCCCCCCCCCCCCCCCCCCCCCTTCCGCTAGAAATCCCCTTTCTGTAATTCTGACATTCCTTCAGTTTGCCTGAAGGGTAAAACATGAAGTGGATACTTAATCAGAGTGCATTGTGTCGCTGACATACCTTTTTATAATACTTTGTGATTATATGCAGCTGTGCCACTAAACCATTTATACCAGTTCTTTCCAAAATGTATTTCCAACTCATTATTCCATATTGAAAATGTATTCGAATGGAAGCTATAAATCCAAGACTATTTCTGGCACGCTGTTCCCTTTGATCCAACCCAATTCCAAGAGGACGTCTCGCTTTTCTACCTCCCATCCTGTGATGGAACCTTTTTATAATAAGGCATACAACCCATAGGGGGCTGTGTCTTGAGAGTTAAAAGGTCTGGGCTAAAGTACAATGCAGCTCTCTTTAACTGGGTAAAGTACCCTTTCTGGTCCGTGATGACCTGAAATGAGGTGGTTACTATGCTCTGAATCCTAAAATGAAATTATTCAAGACTCTCATTGAATCATCATCATTCTCCTTTTTTCAATTTAGGGATTCATGTTGGTGAATTAAAACAGCAGTGTTCTGGGTGTTTACCTTACTCCTTACAGGCCTACAGTGTAACATTGTACTCACCTTTACACTATGTAGGTGCCAATCCTAATCTCTTACTACTGTATCTATAATATATATATATATTAATATATATATATATATATATATATATATATATATAAAAAAAAAAATGAATAGATTATACCGTTCTGTGGCTAACAAAATGCTTTTATTTGTATTTTATTTGTATATTTATTTTATTTTTTATATGTATATATATATATATATATATATAAACCTTACGCGCGCTGCTGTTACCTGTGAGGCTCACAGGAGGCCAAAGCCTCTGCTTCTGGGGAGCCTGGGGTGCTATATCTCGCAGTGCAGCGCCTCCACCTACGAGGATACCAGCGTAGGCGGGATAACTCCTCATAGGAACCAATACTATGCAAGTACTACACACACCTACAGCAGCAGTAGTAATAACAATATTCTTTACCAGCAGGCCCCTGCTCATATGCACAATAACCATACAATAATACCAGTGTGGTAACCCAATGTCCCTCCTCCAGGCCCAGGCACAACCCCACCCCAATGTGTGTGAAGGTAGCGCTGCCCTCCCTGAAGTGTGGTGGTGCACGGTGGGTACCTTCTTGGCTATGACCAGGGAATTAGAGGGATCCTCCGTTACTAGAGTCGCATCAGTGGTCCCACGATGCGGGGTCTGCAAAACTCCCCTCACCTCCGGCAGCGCACAGTGGCAAATTCAGGTTCCATGGAAGCCTCCCTGGTGGTCGGTCCAATCCTGGGGCTCCGCTGCAGCTCGGGGCTAGATGACAAAGTCCCCGAATATGGCCTTCCCTAGTGCACTATATCTAGAATGGCTCAGGGCCTATGGGGGAAACATTCTGGCCTAGTCCAGGAGCCCACTCTCATCAATACATTCAGGCACTCGTGGCGGATGCAATGAGACGTAATATGAGCATCATAATCCTAAAATTAAGAGACCAGTGCATATCTGTCCCTTGTTGTGTCTTAAACATACAATGTGTGATTTGAGAACGTGCCCCTCGGTGACACCGTTACAGATTTGTTACTTTTATTATGCAGAAGGGATGACCTCTTATGATATTCTCATTTTTAATAATGTCCTCTTGGTTTGATACCTCTGTAGCGAGGCCCCTGGCCATCCATAAACCCCCCTGCCGAGAAATCCTTTGAAGCTTAGTTGTAAAAGAATTGTGTTTATAAACGTGTCACAGGGGCCATATTTTATTCCCACGTCTGCCCTTCTCTGGAGACTATCAGCAACATGCAACCCATCTGGCCCTTTTAAGTGAGCTATATGGGATAACCCACCAGATTGAAACCCAGCACCCACCCGATACAAGCCTGGGCTTGTCATAAACCCAATATATTGTATTTAAACTTCATGCTGTAGCTCATTAACCCCTTAAGCACCAAATGGATTAGAATACCTAATATCTCATATTATCATGACAGCCGGACTTCCGGAAATTCTCCCTGATTTAACGGTGCTTAGTACATCGGGGCCAAGGAATAGTATGTGTGTTTGTGGGTTGTCACTCGGCAATGGTTTATCGATCAACATCAGGACTCGGAATAAACACTTCTAGGGTAAAAGAAAGGAGACCGGGGAGAGTTGGATTAGCCTCCGGTAGGGAGTAGGTGAATAAGAATGTTCAGGGGTGAAACAAACAGGATTTGGTGAGGTACTAAATATGTAGGATAAAGGAGATGCAGGAATCAAAAATGACACATTTGGCTTGGGATATCAGGAGGTTAGTGGAATCTTTTATTGTAACATCAGTGAGAAATCAGGTACAAGTGTCTAGTTAGAAGGAAGGACAATTCTAAGTTCGGGTTTTGACATGTTAAGTTTCAGATAGTGACAGGACATTCATGAGGAGATAGCAGAAAGACCGCTATTGACATGAAACTGGAGAGAAGGGAAGAGGTCAGGAGAGGAGAAGTAGATTTTGAGTATCATCAGCATAGAGGTGGCAGTGAAAAGGGAAGAGGTAAAAATGGAGAAGAGTAGATATTCTAGAACAGTTGTAAAGGTTGGAGGAGATTTTAAACTAGGATGGACTGGGGTGGGACAAGAAAGATAATGAACTGAACAGAATAGATAGGGATGGGGAAATAACTAGGGGTCATTGAGGTAGAATGGGGGAAAGTGGGAGTTTGGCAAGCAGGGAGACACCCATACTAAATACAGATAATACTAGAAAACTTCTAAAGACTAAATACAATTGGAGTAGAAAGGCAGGAGCAGATAAGATAATAGCACTGACTGGACAAAAACCTTAAATGCAAGCTTGCTTAATACAAGAAGCCTGACGGCTTGAATTAATAGCTTTAAAGGGAGCAATCTTATATCATAGGCATTACTGAAACATGGTGGGATGAAGCTCATGACTGGGCAGTTAATTTAGAGGGTAATTCCCTTTTTTGGAAGAATTGAGCAAATAGAAGAGGAGGTGGAGTATGTTTATATGTTAAACCGGATCTAAAACCTATTATAAGGGAAGATGTTTGGGTAGGGAATGATGAAAATGTAGAGACCTTGTGGACATAAATGACCAGTGGAGGTAAAAGTACAAAGAAATAGTACGGATATGCTATTAATCCCCAAAATATCTTTGAGATAGAAGAAGCCAAAAGACAGACACTGGGGCAATGAGATTAGCATTAGAACAAAAGGAAACAGGTTTTGGGGGGTTCTTAAAGACAATTACACAACCCAAATTATTGAGGAACCAACCAGGAGAGGGGCAATATTGGATTTGGTAATATCAAACAATGTAAAAGTAATCACAATTATTCAAGACCGGGAACATTTGGAAACAGTGATAATAACATGGTCTCGTTTGAAATAAATTATCCAAACCCTTACATGGCTTCAACAAAGACTTTACATTTTAGAAAAAGCATATTTTAGTAAATAAATGTAATAATCTACAAGGAATAAATTAGGATGATGTTTTAACAGGGGATCATGTGGAAAATAAATGGGCAGTCTTTAAAACATTGTTAGAAAAGCACACATATCAGAGTATACCCTTGGGTTATAAATATAACAGAAACAAGTCTAAACCAATGTGGCTAAATAAAAAGATGGGGGAGGAAATGGAAAAGAAGAGGCAGATGTTTCGATTCTTAGTCAGAAGGGACAGAGGCATATACATTTGTTAAAAGAAACAAAACAAAACATTGAAGAAATGTAACGAGTTGCAAAAGGGCAATCAAATTAGCAAAAATGGATAAGGAAAAAATGATTGCAATAGAAAGTAAGATCAACCCTAAAAAGTTATTTGAGCAACTTAATAACAAAATAGAAAAGGAAATATGGGACCCTTTCAGTGTGAGATGGGCAAGAAAATGATTGGAGATAAGGAAAAAGCAGAGGTATTAAACACATTCTTTGCCTCTGTATATACCAGGGAAGAATCAATTGCAATAGTAGTGCCGCAGGAGGAAGTCACAACCTCCATATTAACGAACAATTGATTAACTGAGGAAGAAGTTCACAGGCGGCTTTATAAAATGAAAGTAAATAAGGCCCCTGACCCCGATGGCATACATCCAAGAGTTCTCAAGGAGCTAAGTTCATAAATAGCCAAATCATTACATTTAATATTCAAGGACTTCAAGCTACTTGAAGGTTTAGTACGGGATAATAGTTAGGAATACCAAATGGAAAACAAAATTATTAGTAATAGTCAGCATGGATTTATGAAGGATAGATCATGCCAAACTAACCTTATTTCTTTGAGGAGGTAAGTAGGAATTTAGACCGGGGTAATGCAGTTGATGTGGTCTACTTAGATTTTGCAAAGGCTTTTCATACAGTTCAAACAAGAGGTTAGTGTACAAAATAAAGCAAATTGGACTCTGTAAAAATATTTGCACATGGATTGAAAACTGGTTGAAGGATAGACAACAGAGAGTTGTCGTAAATTGAACTTTTTCAGGTTGGGCTAAAGTTGTGAGTGGAGTAACTCAGGGATTGGTACTGGGACCCCTGTTTTTTAACTTGTTTATTAATGACCTGGAGGTTGGCATAGAGAGCAAAGTCTCCATCTGTGCTGATGATACTAAATTGTGTAAGGTAGTAGAATCAGAGCAGGATGTCATTTCTCTCCAGAAGGACTTGGAGAGACTGGAAACGTGGGCAGGTAAATGGCAGATGAGGTTTAATACAGATAAATGTAAGGTTATGCATGTGGGAAGCAAGAATAAACAGGTGATTTACAAATTAAATGGGGATATATATGGGGAATCCTTGATGGAGAAGGATTTAGGAGTGCTTGTAGACAGCAGGCTTAGCAATAGTGCCCAAAGTCATGCAGTAGCTGCAAAGGCAAACAAGATCTTATCTTGCATTATATGTGGAATGGATGGAAGGGATGAATACATTATTATGCCCCTTTACAAAGCATTAGTAAGACCACACCATAAATATGGAGTACAATTTTGGGCACCAATCCATAAAAAGACATTATGGAACTAGAAAAAGTGCAGAGAAAAGCCACCTTCCATACCGTGGCTCGGACGTTCTGGCGTCATTTGCCGCCACGTTGCCATGGCAACACATCACCAGAAGACGTCTGAACAAAGGTAAGAGAGAGTTACAGAGGCCTTCACCGCTTCTCCGGCATTTCATTTAAATGCCTTCGGGAAGTGCGTGGGGCGTCTGTAAACCCCGCGCCCCTCGCAGAGAATCTCGTGCTCCCCCTGGGGGGCGCACCCCCCGGTTTGTGCACCCCTGCCTTAAGGCTTAGTATCATGAGTAAATATGCCCCATGTATTGTATCATGCATTTCTAAGCGTTAATAGCCAGGAATGACTACTTTCTGATAGAGCCAGGGTATGACGTAGTGGCGGTATTAATGGGTTCATCAGTGATACCGCCAGTAGTCATTTCCGTGTAACAAATATCAGGAGCAACACATATTTCCTGATTGGGAAACTATCAGCTGGTCAGGCAGGTTATTAAAGAAAGCCATGCTGGTGAGAACAGCCGATGCAGCTGCACGCGTGGGAAATGAGAAAGTTTGAGATTCCACCAAAGTCTATACAACTGCTGATGCTTGGGAGCAATCCGTGCAATACCCTACATGTGAGCGTTTTTTTCCTTTCAATACATACATTCTGTAGTATTAGATAATGCTTTACTACCTTTTTTTATTTTAACATTCAACTCTTAATGCCATTTTTAATGAGTTGTAATATACTGAGCATCCTTTGATTTCTATAGCAGGCTGTAGCACACTTCCCCAGCAGTGCAAGATCTTTGTAACACTTTCCTGTTTGTGGTCATTTGTTGCCAATATTCCCAGCAGTTTGAGCTGCAAACTGTAACAATAGATAATGTTACTTTAGTTATATACGGATACAGCAGGGCCCCTGGTATACGGCAGGTTCCGTTCCAGAGGCCCGCTGTATAGTGAAAATCGCCGGAAAGCGGATCCGGCGATTTTCACTTCTGTGCATGCGCAAACCGGCATTTTTGCCGTTCTGCGCATGTGCAACCTATGGTATGCGCGTGCAACCTGCGGTCTGCGCATGCGCGCCGGGCGCACCTGCCCATTCTGCGCATGCGCGACTGAAAATCCAAGATGGCGGCGCCCTTCTCAGTGCCGCCGTATAAGCGGAACGCAGGATAACGGAGCGCAGAGAAGCGGGGCCCTGCTGTACATTGTAGCTGCTTATTTACACTGACTGAAGGATTAATTTGAAACTATTTAGTGAACCCTGGGAAGGGCGATTTTGCTGATCGATCACGTGAGAACGAATTGATCGGCAGCTTATTTCATTAGTTTTAAATAAAGGTCATCAAAGGCGAGTAGGACTTGAAATGCCTCCAGAAAGCACACAGCAGCCAGCACTGTCGTTTCACAGAATGCAGAGAGCGCAGGGCTCTGGGTATTCATAACCGTGACCACACGCAGCAGAAATAGAAGCACAGTCACCGCGGGCTGCACAGGAGCCAGCAGATAACACACACTGAAAGTGCATGCAAAACACAGATTACCGACTCATGTACACACAGCATCACCACAGCCCGGCTCACAGCGAGCGGCCGCAGGAAGTTGCCAAAAGAGGAAAGGTAATATGCCATATGCAATGAACAATATTCAATTGTATTCTATTCGCTGCTATCTAGGGATGAAATGCTTTGCGATGGAATGTATCCCAGGTAGTGAATGGGTTAAAAAAATTGTTGTTGTTGATGTTTACATGTGTGTGTGTGTGTGTGTGTTTACGTGTGTGTGTGTGTTGGGAGCACTCAATCAGCAAGCTGACACAGGCAGAGTTACATTCCTGCCGTACATGTAAAATAAAGTTTTAATTAGACAGCACTCGCATGATTGTGTGTGAACGGTGTTTAAATGTATTTAAGTGCTTGACATTTTGACCCTTACCACTGACCTTTCTCACCACGAGAAATGACCATGATAAAGGACCGGAATGCCGACAACTGAAATGAATTTGAGCCCGGTTCACAGAAGACTACACACGTGCTTTCTAACTTTATTTTACATGTGTGTGTGTCAGGAGACCGGGTACTCGCATGGTTGTGGTAGTCCAGGGAGCATTTCATCCAACTGGCAGCAAAACAGCACAGGGATACAGAAAAACGGGACAGGACTCCAATGTATATCGAGTGAAATGTATTCTCTACGTTTCGGCTCTAAAGGAGCCGTTATCAGGTCTCAGCTGGAGCCGAAACGTAGAGAATACATTTCCCTTAACACTTAATATACATTGGACCCCTTTTTCTGTATCCCTGTGCTGTTTTGTTGTGTGTGTGATCCTAAAATCAAATAAATAATAATATATATATATATATATAAAGATGGTATTACCAATAAAACCTACACAAAACTAACTCCCCTCTCTCTCTCTCTCATCTCTCTCTCTCTCATCTCTCTCTCTCTCTCATCTCTCTCTCTCACCTCTCTCTCTCCCCTCCCCCCCCCCCCCCCCCTGCTGTCTGTCTCCCTCTTGCTCGTGTCTGTCTTTTTTCATATATGCTCCGGCTCAATATAATCCTCTGTTATTCTGTTCATGGGACTTACGAAGAACTACTTCATAACTCAGCCATGATCACTGTAAGTTTGGAATCACCACTGCATTGTTTCATATGATTTCCTGAACAGATCCTAATGCATAGCACAGTTTAGTTAATATGGCCCTACCTATGGTATATCCTGTGATATGTGTCACTGTTCTTCTCACAGTTAGACGTGTGAGTCTAAGGGATATATTGTCAAAGCTCTGAGATCGCCGTTCCATGCAATCTGACCCAGAAGCCCCAATGAAATTGACTTACATATACCCCCAAATATATATATATCCTATATCATTAAACATTTCTAGATGTTTGTAGTTGTGGGATGGACTTACATGGCAGAATCATCTTCTATTATTGCTATTCAAACATTATATGCTTAGGGGGTAATTCTATATGTGCCCAAGCCGCCATTTGGGCTGTTTTCACTTGAAAATCACCATAGACTTTAATAAGGATTTTCAGTCCAAAGGGTTCACTATGGCAGATATAGAATAAGAACTTTAGTGGCACTGCAGCTGTACCAGGGCTATTGTCTGTGGGGGACCTCACTGGAACTGAGATCAGCCACTCTTTGTAATAGAACAGAACCTATATAAAGTGATCTGGGGAACCAGAGAGTGGACATTTGTTGTAGAGCCCACTGTGACGAAATGGACAACCAGGCTTCCTGAAGAACCCAGGAAGCTCTGCCCGGTACCTATTCTCATCACGGTGTCAATGTTGGGGCAAATGGGTTGCCCTGTTGGTTGCAACATACCTTGTATGTCCCATCCGTGAAAGCAGCGGTACTGCTAGTGTTTGTATATTTCAGATGTCCATTGTATGATGTTGTGCAATATGTAAAAGCGTGATCATTCTCTGGGGGTTAACCTGGACTTTCTCTGCAAGGGCAATCTGTGATCACGGTCATTATCAGACATTTGCTGCCTGGGGGGAGGGGAGGGCAACATTATGTATGTTTTTTAGGTGTGTTCCATATATATTTATTCTGTGTCCTTTGTTGGGGAATTGAGGGGGATTGAGAGACATCTGTGCTGCTTGCATTTTATGTTTGTAGCTGAACTAGCGACGAATAGATGAGGGATAGGGCAACGTGAAGGTCGGGTGGAGTGTTAAGGTCGTTGTGGTTAGACGCGCTGCCCTGCTGGGGAAACACTCCGGAGCTGAAGCATTGTGCTGGATCTTGGGGGGTGAGCGGCATTGACGGGAGACCCCTGGGAACGATCTAGGCACCCTTACAAAGGAGACCAGTGACCCTCCTGCATTCAGAGGATAGCTGCCTGGGGAGCTACGCTGTAGCTGCCTCCAGAAGTATGTTTGGGGAATCCATCTTCTGTAAGCCGCGATCCCAACTGCACCAGCAAGTAGTCAGGTGGCTACCAGTATCTTGGTCTGGGTAGTCAGGATTCTACCAGGCCACGTTTCCTTTTGTGTCCGGTCAAGGACTACCTTTGTGCTGGGTTATCCATGGACCGTGGATAGAGACCCCCCGCACCAACCCAGTAGCTGGGAGGCGACCATTTATCATGGGCTAAGTAGCTCAGAGGCTTTTAGATACTTCCCAGCACTTTGTTCTGTGGAACTGCTGGGAAATTACCCAAGGACAGGGCTGGGGTCGGTGGACTATTCAGGCTCATCTGGAGCCATTACAGGGACTGTGATTACACTCTTTCTGTGAGTATTTTCGCCCATATCATTCCCCTGTATTTTATATCTGTCCTGAGTGTTGGAACCCCTGTTATGTCCCCATATAATAAACCTACAACGTATTATACTCCCTGTGTCAGGCTAGTGTAAACGGTGTATCAGGCAGCCCTAAGGGGCTAGTATAGGGCTGAGCCTACCTTCAAGGGCTCTGGTGGCAGCGGATACCCAAAGTTCTGGGCACTGATCGGGACCTCTGGTTTTGAGGCACTCCATTACGTGACACCCACTATGACTTAAAGCTGCTGACCCTGCTAATACCAGCACCTGTTGCTTTTTAACCATACTGCACAAATTCACTATCATACACTAGTAGACAGGGCTGCCAATAGATTTCCCAGGACTACAGTTTTGACCCCCCCCCCCCTTTCACACCTCCTTGCTCTCCCCTCCTCCCCATGTGATTCTCTCCCACCTCTGTCTATTACTCTTCCCACCTCTCTTTCTCAGTCACTCTCCCCCTTCACAACCCCTTCCCACCTCTCTTCCACGCTCCCTCTTTTACCCCCCCCTCCCCTCCCCCCCCCCCCCCCCCCACTGCTGCCACTTATTTACCCCTTCTCCCTCAGTCCTCCTCTCTCAATCCCCCCCTCCTTACACTCATTCGCTCCTCCCCCCAGACCACACACATACACACACAAAATCCCCCCACAATGCCCACGCAACCCCCCCAACAATAATTACCCACCCACAATCCCCCCTTCAATAATGACCCTCCCCAATACACACAATAATCCCGATATAAAATACATACAACACAATAACTTTGGTGATGGCCTCAGGCCTCTTGTTGGCGCTGAGCCCGGCTGTCCCCAGCTGCTGCGGGCCTCCTGCTGGGCCTGCCTCTCTCCCGCACCAGGTCTCTTTCTCCTGCGGCGTGTGGAGTACCTACCGGGAACTGCGACAAGAAGCAGTTGGTCACCGACCTAGTAGCCTATGAGGCGCAGTGCTCAATGGTTAGAGCTGAGGCGCTGGCCAGCATCGAGGTGGTTCCGGGCCCTTCCGGACTATGGGAATCGCGAGTCTCCATGCTCCAGCTCCTGGCTGCTCGGGCACCCATCTGATCGAGGTCCCGATCGTCCTCTGGAAGTCGGGGGTCCCAGGCCAATCGGGCACCCTAACTCACATGGCAGTTTCGACATGTTCTGCGAGGACACAGATAACATCGATGGGTATCTGCAGTACTTTGAGAACTATTGTGAAATGCACAACTCTCTCTCTCTCTCTCTCTCTCTCTCTCTCTCTCTCTCTCTCTCATTTCCTCCTGCTCCCTATTTTCTCTTTCCTCCTGCTCCTCTATTTCTTTTCCTCTGATCCTCTATTTCTTCACCCGCCCTCTATATTCTCTTCCTCGTGCTCCTCTATTTCTTCTTTCCTCCTGTCCCTCTATGTTCTTCTTTACCTCCTGCTCCTCTATCTTTCTCTCTGCTCTCTATTTTCTCCTCCTGAAATCCGCTAGTTCTTTTCCTGCCTCCTCTATTTCTCTTTCACTTCCTGCTCCATATTTCGTCTTCCTCCTGCTCCTCTATTTCTCTTTCCTCCTGCTCCTCTATTTCTCTTTCCTCCTGCTCCTCTATTTCCTCCTGCCTGTTACTCCATATGTCCCTGAAATGGCCAGCCCAGGACACCTGCTATGAGTGATATTGTTTCTATATGGGATTAAATGTAGTTTGTTATATTGTATATTCTGTAGTACTGTGTATTTATTACGATGATTTATTAAGATAATATAATTCAATTTCTTTGCTGTAATAGAGATGAAATACTGGATTGTTTTTAATCTATTCTAATTGACTGCTGTATAAAAACTTCATTTCTGTTACTAGCGTAGACACTCCATGCTGGGCACGAAACGCGTAGGAGGTTTATTTGTCCTGTTGTAGGAAGATGACCTAAATAAAGCTATATTTTCTCATATTTTCCTCTAATCTTGGTCTCCCGAAGCAATTAAACACCAGATATATTTTTCTCCTCCCTATGATTGCTGCAATATATATCTATAAAACTTAAATGATTGTCCAAGAAGGGGATACCGAGACCTGTAGCAATGAGAAAACGCCATACTGTGTGTTAGGAATGTGAGCGCACAGCGCCTCAGGCGGAGCTCACGCCTCTCTCCTTACACTGCTCAGACCCTTCCACTACAACCACGCAAGCCCCCTTCAGCTTCATCACTTACCCCTCGGTATGGTGGGACGCTCCACGAGGTTCTTCCTCCACGCTCTACGCCGCAGCCGTCGGCGCGGAATCGCCGTCCCGCGCGCACATGCGCACCTCATGTTGCTTCCTCTCATGCACACGTTGGACTTACAGTGCACACACAAAAGCCCTTGAACTTATCCCCACTCAGGCTCCGCCCCCAAACACTGCATGGTTACAATCTGGCTCTTGCTGAGTGTCACCTGAGCTCTAAGAACAGCAGCCAATGCACTGAAGATCCCTGGGCTCCTCCAGGCACGCCCTCTCTCCTGGTTGGCTGTTCCAGCTTTATATACCCTCTCTGTTCTGTGCTTCCTCGCTCGTCCTAGTTTTTGTATGGGTGTTTTACAGTGCTTGTTCTTTGATTCTCTCGGTTTTGACGCGGCTTGGCAGACTACCCCCTTTGGCTCTCGACTTCGGATTGTTCCTGTTTACGTACCTTCTGGCTCCCTTCGACCACGGCTCTCACCTCGATCCCTCCATACGTCTCCTACCCCTCGCTCTGTCGGTGTGTGTATTCATACCTGCCACCTCATTTCTAGGGACAGGTCTGGTCTGCGGGCTACTCCGGCGTAACACTGTGTACCTAAAGTCAACCGTGGAGCTGGAAGACCCCATACAGCCCACTCAAGTCAATGGACTGCAGTGTGTCTTCCAGCACTGAAAGGTGTCTTTTGGCAGATGATTTCATAGTAAATATAAGCCTTAATTTGAAAGAAGAACTACATCTTCAAAATGAAGGAAGGGGTTAGTGTTACACTTGTGTTATTCTGTTACTACGTGACTTGGACTGATCATGTGTTTAGTTAAAGCCCCACACAAGAAGTCGGGATGTATATTATTGTTTTATCTATTAGTGACAGTGGTATGAAACATACAGAAACGACTTCTCCGAAAACTAACAGGCACCCGCCTGATGATTGATTTACAAAGGTACTTCTGCGGTAAGTTTGCATCTTGCACAAGAAGAGTGCGGACAAATTCCAAAGACGCTCATTCAGCAACTAGTATTTTCTCATGTGAGTTTTGCATGTTTGGTTACAGTACAGGAATTATAAATAACACTTATGAGCACATTTACATCTCATAGAGGTCCCCAAACACGCCTTATCTCATAATCATACAGCAAACCGTGCTTCCATTGCAGCCAAGGATTCTGGGTAATGACATGAAAATGAGCACACTATTAACTGGAGTATGGGTTACTGCCAGGTACGTAAGCAGTGCTGTAATGGGATTAGCACCTGTTTAAATATGCATTACCTCTTGGTTTGTTTTCGGGGGACGGTGAGACGTTTGGAATAGGTAGGAAGCGGGGGTCTTTGGAGCTGAATCGCGTTCATTTCAGCTCTGGACCCCCTGCTTCCTGAGATACTTGCTTCTAAAGGTGCTACTGATAGCAGCCCTGGCTGAGCATGGACAATGTCTGTTTAAAGGTCATCCCTTCCAGCTTCCTATTGGCCCACGTGATGCAAAACTTTAAAATAAATATTAGACACCGGCCTCACCTTCAGATGTTTGTATCACGGTGAGCAGGGGGTTCAGATCCGGAAACCCCCTGCTTCCTGCCTAGGTGGAAATAAACTTTTTTTTTTTTTTTTTTTAAACAAATATTCTTTTTTTATTTCCTAACCCATAACCGTTTCAATGCTTTCATGGTTCCCCTGGCAGTGAAAGGGTTGAACATTGATTCCTAATCTTTTTCATCCTTGCTCCCAAAAGCATTTATTTCACCTGTGGGCCCCTGTTCTGTATTTTTATAGTACGTTTTTGTTTCCCATGCGGTTAGTCGGGGTAATTAGCCGCCCGCCACTGCTTGTTAGGACAACACCTATTCTACCCACTACAGAGCAAATGTAACATCATGTTCTATATTTACTTAGAAGGTCATGAAAGGTGAAGTGAAAGCTCCATAAAGAGCTATATTTACTACGTGATGTAACTTCGTAAGAAACCTTGTAGGCTGGAAGACCACCTTACAGCCTACATACTATATCTAACACACAGACCCTACCCAAAAGCCTCCATACCCCAAATAATGATGGGATGTAGCATGTGTATTGCTACTGCATGTACTTCTGGCCAGTATCTGCAGCCGACACCTTCTATGGTCATCTCCCTTTTGAGCCACTTTATTCTGAAGACAAGGCCAAGACAGTGGGAGAAGTCGGCACATCCTGTCCAATGGCAGGGGGAGCGCTGAGAAGTGGCAGCATGGCATTGGAAGCTGTAGCAGCAACAATGGACTTTGGTTGTTCCATAGCTCAGAAGCATCGTCCAGTTTCACCCCCAGCTATTAAGCAGCCTTAGTTTTAAACATTGCCTGATTCAACCTGCTTTGGAAAGTTCACTGCATCTCTCACTGCATGTACTGTGTGGTCGACGTCTGAAGAACAATAACCACATACAAACTTATTCTTACTTCCTGGAATGTGCAAACTCTTAGTGGTTCTATGATCAGGCCTGGCTGCAGGACGGCAGGTTGCTCAGCAGCTGGCGAGATACAAGATCGGCATTGCAGTGAGTGAGGCCAGGCACAGCTCACACCATCCAGCCTGGATTATCCAGGGCTGGATATAGGCTGTAGAATTTGCCATATGCAGACCACTCACATCCAAACTGGAGAACCTTTCTTTAGAAGTCAATGAACACCCAATGAAACTGAGTATGTTGGAATTGTTACATGAATACGTACCTCTGCCCCCACCGTGACAAACACTGACTAGAACAAATTGGAATTCTATGACAGCTAAGATCAGCCACAAAGACAGTCATCATTTTTGGAAACTTCTACATCTCTGTAGAAAGTGACTACAACATATAGAAGTGTACCATAGGAAACATGGCATTACCAACACAATGTATCATGGACCTGGCAAACATAAGACTACATGGAGGCATCCTCACTCTAAACACTGGCACTTCGTTGACTTTAATATCACAATACAAACAAATCTACATGGCTTCCAAACATCCAGCACAATGTTCGGAGCTTATTGTAGGACAGATCACTGTTTAATGCGGTCCAAGATATCCATACTCCTCGCTCGTCATATATGCCCTTCTGATAAACCACCCATCACTATGTTTGACGTAAATAAATTAAAGAAGAGGAACAATGTTACAAAACTTCAAGAACAACCGCATCTCACCCAACTCCATCTTCAAAGTGACTGTGTAGAGGAAGTGTGGTAAGGTCTCAGAGATGCTTTGCGTTGTTTCTCTGAGTCAGCAGTTGGCTATGTTAACGCAGACACTCGGATGGGTGTCCAACCAGGGGTGGACCAGCCTGAGGGGGCAGGGGTGCAGTTTCCCCCTGGGCTGGTGAGATTGCAGAGATGTGGGCTGGTAGCAGGGAGGTGTGGACAGGAACAGTCCAGTCTCTCCCCTGCAGGGCAGCGCTATGTGACTGAAATCCTGCGGCCCATTCTGGTCCTTAGGGGGCGTTCTGCACCAGGCCTCCCTGCTACTATCTGATCTGGGAAAGGCAAGACATACCTGTATGTATTGTGTGTCTGTGAAGCAGGTGGGTGTTGAGGTTCATTTGGTGTATACATAGTTACATAGTAGAGGAGGTTGAAAAAAGACACACGTCCATCAAGTTCAACCTATGCTAAATTTAGACGACAGAAACTTTATCCTATATTTGTATTTACAATATTTTGATCCAGTGGAAGCCAAACAAAAAAAAACATTGATACATCATCCAATGATGTCATAAGGGGAAAAGTAATGAATTAATTTTCCTTCCTGGCTCCAAATAATGACAATAAAGGGTTAATTTGGTGTATGTACTGTATAGGGTGTGAGAGTTAATTTGTATATATAATATATATAGTGTGGAAGGTTACCTTGTATGTATAGAGGGTGTGAGGGTTACTTTGGTGTCTGTATAGGCGTTTTAGGGGGTTACTTTGGTGTATGTGCAGTATGTGTGATTTCTGTAAACTTTGGTATTGTGTGTATGGTGCATGTATATAATTGGGGCACATTTGTTTTGTGTGTGTGTGTCTGTGCGTGTGCGTGTGTGTGAGTGTGCACGTGTGTTTGTTTGTGGGCTGCTGGATATTTCGGCTGGTGGGTTGTGCTTGTCCTTCAGTTTCAAATTTGCCAGCCAGCTCCTGGATCCAACAATTTCTCTCTCACAAACATAACTCCCACATCACATTATTCATCTTCAGGATTCATCTAATCACCGAAATCTGTAATACTACAAAAAGCTGCGTAGCCCGACTCACCGCCCGGAGAGGGAGAATACATGGCAGAAATGCAAGGCCCTGGAGATCCAGTTATTTGTTGGTACTCACAGCACCAAATGCTATTACACAGACAGGTCATCTGTTTATAAACCCAACACCAGTGGCATATCCACCCTCCGGAGCTCTTATGGTGGGGGTGGGTACCACACTTCTCCTTACTCAATCATCTGACATCTATGACGGATACAGTCAGCAATGCCATTGAGTAGGGGGATGCTCTCATGATTCTCAATGATCTCTCTTTATCTGACAAAATCAAACAGCTCCAAGAAAGAACAGCACCTGGTGCTGATGATATACATGGAGAAGTAAGTGATGGGAAATGCAGCTTTCTGCGCTGCACACTCTGTTCTCCTAAATGTTTCCATAGAGCCGGTGTGGATTTGATGCTGGCCTTGCAAGGACTGGTATGATATTCACAGCAAGACAAAAATTCAGAAAAATAGCAGGAAGCAAACCAATGACCCCTCCTGGGTTTTCATTGACATGCCAGAAGCTTCTGACTCTGTCAACATAGCAAGTCTCCGGAAGATCCTTAGCAAGCTGCGCTGTCTAGATGTATTCTGTCATCTCATTTGCTCTTTTCATGGTGGTGTGAAATTCTACTGCATGTACACACACACACACACACACACACACACACACCCTCTTTCACAGTTTCCCTCCCTCCCCCACTACCCCCAACACCTAGCGGCCCCCTCCACTTCCCCTTTTCTTCTCTACCGGCGTTATCCTGTTGCCCTCCGATTTCAGATACCGCGCGGGCTCCCTTCCCAAGCGGAAAAGCCCCTTAGCGCCAACTTTTCCTCGCAACTGCTGCTGCTGCCCAGTGAGTGCGGCAGAGGTTGAGGCCAGGAGCAGGGCAGTTTGGTGCTACCCGTCTTCCTGGCGGTCCACACTGAGCGCCACGGTAAGGATGAGGGGGCATGGTTTTTCAGTGCTCGCCTGCGGTCAATCACCACGAAACCCTGAAAACCTCACAATTCTTAGTACCGCGCTTTCCAACACGCAACGGAGGGAGGTCGCGGGAGTTCTGGAGAACCGACGCAAAACAGCTGAATATCAGTCCTGGCTCCAAGGTTTCTTGCAGATATGGAAGGTGCCCGATGGCAGAGCACCGAAAGTGTACTCGGCGCTTCACAAAGAATACAATACAGGGAATTATAATAATACAATAAGTGCAGCAAAATCAGACAATAGGAAAGGAAATCCCTGCCCCGAAGAGCTTACAATCTAAGTGAATACGGGACCTAATGTCCCCCCTTTTCTTTCATTTTTTTAAAACTGTGTATTTTACTCCTACAGTCCTTTCCTATTGTCTGATTTTGCTGCACTTATTGTATCATTTTAAATTCCCTCTATACTGTATTCTTGTGTGAACGCTGAGTAACTTTTGGCGCTCGCTAATTTAATAAGAACCTACAATACAATACCACAGTGAGCTCAAAGCCTTAATTACACTGGATGCGGCTATCCTCTCTCACGTAATGACAGAATATACCCCCCAACAAAATCCTGATGCTATTAGATGGGATGTTTTTTCTGATAAGACCCATTGTAGTCTGCATGGAAAACAGCTCAGTGCTGCATTGTAGAGAATGTGCAATGAGACACAACCTTCGCCAGCCCCAAACACAGCCCACAGTATTCTATTTTTCTATATTTGATTGTGACAATTGGAGGGCTTCTGGGAAAGTGACCTCAAATATATAACAGTAAACAAAGAATGTGAGGATAAACAGCTGGAGTTGCCATGTAAACACTCTAGTGCAGGCTCTGGGCCTTGTTAGATAGAAATGTAAATAAAAGAAAAAATAGATAGTTATCTGCCTTAACCCTTTGGGTGCCCGAAGGCGTAGTAACGGCATCCACAAATCCTACTAGTTTTGCTAGGGCAGAAAGTGTACGCGATCTAAACTGATGGGAGACGGAAGGGGGATGTCTCCTACACTTCCATCATCGGTGACAGAACCGATATCGCGACCGATTCTCGAGACACTCAAAGGGTTAAAGGGCATCACACGGAGCTCACTTCCATAATAGGTCATATCGGTGGAACTGCACCTTTAGGAGAGTGGAACCACCAATTTTAAAAGGTACCATAGCAAAAACACTCTTTTTATTTTTTATTAAGCATCTTGGATCTCTGATTGAAATGAAAGTTGTGGGTGTACACAGGGGGAGGGGGGACAGCCAGTACTGCTGGCCCGACCCCGGTGAGTTTAGGGTCCCGGCATCAGTGACGGATTTCGCTTTCTGACGCCTGGGGGTGGGGGGGGGCTCCTCTTCAGCTTATGACGTCACATGATGCCACGTTGTCAGGGCAATGCGCGGCCCGTGACACCGCTGGTGTTTGTTATGACGCTAACAGGATAGAAGGGCCTGTCTACAGAAAGGTAAGACAACAACCTCACACAAAACAAATGTTTCCCTAAAAAATTGTCACCCCCCCCCCCCAAAAAAAAAATTGCCACTTTAGACTATAGCCTATCAGCTCCTAAGGGGAAAATTCACAACGTCTGGGCACTGCTTCCGGAACTCACATCTGCAGACAGAGGGCAGCAATCCCTCCTCTCTCCGAGCATGCAGGGTGGCAGAGCTCATAAGTAGGCAAAGTCTGGGGGGGGGGGGGGAGGACGACCTGCTAAAAACAAAAAAGGTGAGAGGGGAAGGAGGGGTAGATAGAGCAAAACCATGTTGGGGGGGGGGGGAAGAGGAGGAGCAAGACTTACTGGGAGAAAAGAGAGAAAGACAGGCTGGGGAGGGGGGGGGGGGAGGGTGAGGTGTGGCAGTGGTTTTTCGTAACGACCGCTGGGGGGCCCGATCTTGGGGGGGAGTTAAGAAGTCGGCCCTCCTCCTCCAGATCTTGGAGCCCTGAACAGAGCCACCTCTTCCATGGTGTGCTGCCGTTACTTCTGTACGCTGGATATCGTCAAGCAATACGCACTCACATGTGCGCTGACGTACGTAGCTATATCATAGCCGAAAAAAAACATGCTTTTTTTAGGACGAGAAGATAGTCCTTGATTGGGGAGGTGGGGGGGGGCAGTAAAGAGAAACATGCGTGGGGGTGAGGAAACGGATGGAAAGACATCTGGGAGAAGAGAGAGAGAACACAATATACTTTGGGGGGGGGGGAGGTGGTAGAAAGAGAAAGATATCCTGGAAAGGGGGGATGGGACAGAAAGAGAAAGAATGCGGGTGGGGGGTGGGGAGTGTGAGAGAAGAAGACCCTTCGTGATCGCTTTGTCACTGATGACAAGATGTCATCCCCCTTCCACTCGCCTTCGCTCCATGCATTTTTGGGGGTACGTTGCTACTATATAATGGGCCCCCCAGGGTGCTAGAACCCATGATGTACGCCCCAGGGCACTCAAAGGGTCGAGCAAAACACATTGCATGGCAGGGACATGGTGATATAAAGCAAAAGTAATCTAACAAAAATATTTTAAAATATTTATTTTCCTTGTCCAAAGTTCTCCTTGTATCAGATGTATTCCACTTATTCCCATCTGGGGGAAAGTCATTTTGAAGGCTATACCATATCTAATTATCTATATCTATATTTTTGAAACCATTGTATGTCTAGCGGCAATCACATTGGACCTTTGGCCCGTCACTCCGCCTCAGGCCAATGAGATGGCTACCTGGCCACTCCGCCCCCGCCACACCTTCATTGGCGGTGTGTCTAACGTATTAACACACATATGTTCCACCCCTCCAATTGCTCGTCCCCCCACGGTCTTAATTGGCCAGTGCGCTCTACCAGGGGTCCCCAACCCTGGCCACACTGCTGGCTGCTGCTGCCTGAGGTGAGCAATGGCTACTGCTGGAGGGGGAATGGGGTGTTGACCCCCCCCAGCTCCCGGTTTTTGACCCCCCCAGCTCCGTTTTTGATCCCCAGCTCCGTTTTGACCCCCCAGCTTGTTTTTTTGACCCCCCCAGATCCGTTTTTTGACCCCTCCCCACTCCCGTTTGACCCTCCCCCAGCTCGTTTTGATCCCCTCCCCCAGCTCCGTTTTTGACCCTCCCCAGCTCTCCGTTTTTGACCCCTCCCCCAGCTCCGTTTTGACCCTTCCCCCAGCTCCGTTTTGACCCCTCCCCAGCTGGTTTTGCCCTCCCCAGCTCCGTTTTTGACCCCCCCCTCACCCCCCCCCTCCCGACATACACCTGACGACACACTGACAGACACACTGACACACAGGGATAGACACCACTGACTGGACACAAAGGAGACACAACCACAGGGACAGACACACTGAACACCACACAGGACAGACACCACCACCACAGGGACAGAAACAATGATACACACAGGACCAGACACAGTGTACCCCTCCTGCCTCCTGCCTCCCCCTCCCCCCCTGCTTTCCCCCCCCTGCCTTCCAACCCCCTCCCCTGCTTCCCCCCCCCACCCCTGCCTTCCCCCCCGCCCCTGCCTTTCACCCACCCGCCGCCTGCACTCCCGCCGCCTCCCGCCTCTGCCTTTCAGCCACCCGCCGCCTCACACCCCTGCGCCCCACAGCCGCCGCCCTCACTCAACAGACACCTGCCGCCTCTCACCCACCTGCCACACTCGACACACACCCGCTGCCTCCCACCCCTACGCACCGACATCACTGACTAGCCGCCGCACCCACTCACCACCCACCCGGCACCTCCCGCCTCACACCCACCCGCCACACTCACACCCCTACGCACCGACATCACTGACCAGCCGCCGCACACACTCACCAGACACCCGCCGCCTCACACCCGCTCACACCCTAGCGGGACTCCCACCCACAGCCTGCACTCCACTACCCACCCGCCACCCGTACTGAACACCCACCCGATGTCTCACACCCACTCACACCCTAGCGGGACACACACCTCACATTTTTACATCACTTATGTCACCAAAATATACATTGTACTGTGGTGTGTTTACAATAAACCATTTTTAAACAACAATATCGTATTACATTTTCTTCCATGTTTCTTTTCAACTATTTATAAATAATAATACCTATTACGGATTTACATCCCGGGCAACGCCGGGTATATCAGCTAGTATACTATAAATTAGAGCTTTAATAATCTTGCAAGACCACAGGCTTTTTGAATATATCACACCGACGGGGGCCCTATGTATGGAACATTTAGGGACAGAGCAATCTGGTTGGAGACAGAAAAGAATTGTAGCTGTATTAGTCCCGTATGCAGGGAGGGGGGGGGGGGGGGGGGGACACAGTACAAATTAGAGGGAAAAATATGTAGTGTCAGAGTATCACATTTTATCCTTTTCATTTTATTTTTCAGAGCAGTCTGATTGGTTGAGGCGGTTGTCATGGATACAGCTGAACCTGTTACTTACCCCCCACAGCGGTAACAGCTACTTGGAATGTACCATTCCTACACAGTCCAGGCATGACCTAAATTCCAGTCTCAGTGAGGAGTCAAACTTTTAGCCAGAGAGTCAGCGGCAGAGCTGAGATCAGACTCATATCATTGATTCAAGTCTCCCAGGAGCCCCTATTTAATATGCTGTGACGGCAGTGACGCCATCTTCAAATGCTGCCCCGAAGAGCTTACAATCTAAGTGGTAAATTGGTTGGTAAATTATGAGATGGACCTTACTTTGCATTGCCATTCTATTTATCTTTTAGATTTGGTTTGATTTATTATATTAGTCAATTAGTTCACTGATTGAGTCAATTACAAGCTAATAAATAAATGCAGACTTCTGCAATTCCCCTGATAAAGGGAACCATAGCCACGAAATGCGTTGGGGCGTTGGTGTCTGTTTTTGGCTCTCATCCTATTGTACTTTTGAGGGCCTGTTTTGCCCTTTTTCAAAATGTTAACAAAATGTAAACAAATACTGTAGATGTTTGTAACTTCATGCGATTCAGATCAGCTTTGTAGTAGATTTGTGCTACAGCCCAAAAAAGAAACACTGTAATTGAAAGGTTTTACTGTAAGGTAAATTTTTTTATAATAAATAATAATTATATATATATATATAGCATTGTAGTATCTCCATTGAGTACTGTTATATTCTCTCAATTAAGCTACAAATTCCTGATTATATCTCTATTCTTGAACGAGATGGGCCATAAATTAACTCACAGGTGTGTGTGTAGAAAATAGTTGCTAGTCAGAAAAATTGTTGGTTCCCAAAGGTTAGGCTTCCCAAAAATACGTCTCCTGTGTAACAGTTCTATATAGGTATGTGTAGTGAATCTTACATTGATGGTGTCACTGAATTAATGCCACCAATAATAAACCCACAACACCTTTTTCCTTCCACACAAACTATATAATGTTGAGCAGTGAGACTTTTCAATGGGTTAAAGATACCCAAGTAACCCCATGGTAAAATCAAGTTCAATGGGTTAAAAGGTCAGTCCCACATAGGCTGAAAGTGACCTTTTGACTGTGATACACAGGTGTAGTGCATGCTATTCCCCTCTCCCCAGTTAACACCCTGTCTGCCCCCAGTTAACCCTGTTATAAATCAGAATATCTCAGAGTCTCGATAGAATGCAATGGCAGAGCTGGCGGCAGAATATAACAACATATCCAAATACAATGCACCCAAGGGGATAATTAATTCTTCCACAACTGTATTAAATGTGTTAAAGGATCAGTCTCCCGTGGCACCAAAGCCGTCTAATGACATCAGCATGTTTAATAGGTTAAAGGGCAAGTTCCATGTGACCTAATGATAGCGATTCCCCAGGAGACTCTGGGGACATGTGTAGACTCTGGAGTTTGGGGTCCATTTCTCAAGGAAGGACGCCCCGCTCGACCCCCCCATGCCCGCAACAGTAGACACCCCAAAAAAATCTATATCTGAGCAATCTTCTATACAACCACTGCAGATATATACATTTACAGGATCTAATTCAATAGAAAAGCTGTGTTAAAGCTCATTATTTTGTCCAATGAAGCGAATCAATGGGTTGATTTGAGCGTTATGATAATATTACTCTTAAAGTGATCACTTTATTGCACACGGTGTCAAATGCACAGCTGGGGACAGGCCCCAATGTGAGGGACAAATGCAGTCTCTCAGCTGGGGAATCCTCCTTTCTCTTGCTATGATTCATTGCCAGTCTATGGGACACCACAAGACACGTGCAGTGTCCTCATCAAACAGACAATGCTGGGATTGATGAGACTGGTGTGAGAACTGAAAGCCAAGACATTCCCACCCCCTCCCTAATGTTAAAAGGGGGAGGAGCAAGGAGAGAAAGGGACCAGATAGGGAGGAGAGAGGGGTAGGAAGCCAAGGGGTGAAGAAAGAAAAGGAAGAGGGGAGAAGATGAAGAGGAGATGAAGAGAGAGATACACATACTGTAGGTGAGGGATTGAGTGAGAGAAAGAATGGAGAAATTAGTATATGTGAGAATAAGAGAGAGAAAGGGGAGGGTGAGCAGAGAGACGGAAAGGGGGGAAGGACATGGAGGAGAGAGTATGGAGAAAGTCATGGACACAATGGAAGAAAATAGGATACAGTAAGTGGACTGGAGAAAATAATGAAGACAGGTCAGAGGGTGAAAATTAGGTGAATAGGAAAAGTAGAGAGACAGAGTGAAAGAGAATAATAATAATAACAGCAAGTTATTGTATAGCGCTGCTAGTTTTACGTAGCGCCTTACAGAGACATTTTGCAGGCGCAGGTCCCTGCCCCATGGAGCTTACAATCTATGTTTTTGGTGCCTCAGGCACAAGGAAGTAAAGTGACTTGCCCAAGGTCACAAGGAGCCGACACTGGGAATTGAAACAAGTTCCCCTGCTTCAAACTCAGTGCCAGTCAGTGTCTTTACTCATTGAGATGCTCCTTCTCCCTAGAATAGAATAAAGAATGGGTAGCAATATTGACCCTTTCTTCCATGTAGCAAAGAAGGGAGGAGTAGGTAGTATGAGACCTTTTATTGGACCAACAGATAGTTGATAAATTACAAGCTTTCGAACCTCACAGGGACCCTGATGAAGAACCCTGTGAGGTTTGAAAGCTGGTAACTTATCAACTATTCATTGATCCAATAAAAGGTCTCATAGTACCTAGTCCTCCTTCCTTTGCTACTTTACTACACAGTGATGTGGTGGGGAAGATCGTGAGAAAGGTGAGAAAAGAGGGAGGAGGAAGGGGAAAGGGGGAAAGGAGAGGGTGGGAAGAATGTGAAGAGGGGGAGAGAAGAAAAGTGAGGCGGAATGTGAGTTGTGAGAAAGATCAGGGTAATGGAGAGAGGTGGAAGAAAGGCGTTACAGTAGGAAGAGTGTATGGGATCTGCAGGAAGAGGAGAATGAAGGTAGAAAGAAGGGTGAGTTATGTGAGGGAAATGTGGGTGGGAGTTTATACATAGGGAAAGCAAAAAGAGATTTAGGGAGATGTTTACTTGAATGGGCTGTAAGGTGTCTGCCAGAACCAGATGTCTTCTGGCAGGAGACTGCTTAGTAAATATGGGCCTTTAATAGGAAGAGAAGGAAAGAGTGTAAAGGAAAAGCCGAAAGAGGTTGGAGCAATGAAAGTAAAGAAAGAAGCAAAGAGCAAGAGGGTCAAATGGAAGGAAAAAGAGGGGAGATGTGTGAGAAGGAGGGAGATAGGGGGAGGAGTTATTAAGGGGAGAGGGAAGGTAAAATGCAGAATGTGGGCGAGGGGGTGAAATGGAAGTATAGGGTAAAATAGGGGGAAGAGATTGTGAATACAAGGATGGCAGAAGAAGATTAAAGGAGGAAGAAGAGTGAGGGAGTAGGGAGACCTGGTGGTTTAAGAAAGCAGAGAAGGTGTAAGGAACAAAGTGTGCAGGGAACACCACTGGGCTGGTGTAGAGAAGGTGTAAGGGACAAGGTGTGCAGGGAACACTGGGCTGGTGTAGAGAAGGTGTAAGGGACAAAGTGTGCAGGGAACACCACTGGGCTGGTGTAGAGAAGGTGTAAGGGACAAGGTGTGCAGGGAACACTGGGCTGGTGTAGAGAAGGTGTAAGGGACAAAGTGTGCAGGGAACACCACCGGAGATGGTGTAGATAAGTGTATGTTAAGGGACAAGGTGGGCAGGAACACTGGGTGGTGTAGAGAAGTGTAAGGGACAAGGTGTGCAGGAAACTGGGCTTGTTGTACAAAAGGTGAAGGAAGGTTGCAGGGAAAACTGGGCTGGTGTAGAGAAGGTGTAAGGGACAAGGTGTGCAGGGAACACTGGGCTGGTGTACAAAAGGTGGAAGGGACAAGGTGTGCAGGGAACACTGGGCTGGTGTAGAGAAGGTGGAAGGGACAAGGTGTGCAGGGAACACTGGGCTAGTTTAGAGAAGGTGTAAGGGACAAGGTGTGCAGGGAACACTGGAGTGGTGTAGAGAAGGTGTAAAGGACAAGGTGTGTAGTGAATACTGGAGTGGTGTAGAGAAGGTGTAAGGGACAAGGTGTGCAAGGAACACTGGAGTAGTGTAGAGAAGGTGTAAGGGACAGGTGGCAGGAACATGGGCTGGTGTAGAGAAAGTGGAAGGGACAAGGTGTGTGCGGGAACACTGGGCTGGTTAGAGAAGGTGTAAGGGACAAGGTGTCAGGAAAACCACTGGGTGGTGGGTAGTAGAGAAGGTGTAAGGGACAAGGTGTGCAGGGAACACTGGGCTGGTGTAGAGTGTAGAGAAGTGTAAGGGACAAGGTGTGCAGGGAAACCTGGCTGGTGTAGAGAAGGTGTAAGGGACAAGGTGTTGCAGGGAACACTGGCTGGTGTGTGTAGAGAAGGGTGTAAGGGAAAAAGGTGTGCAAGAACACTGGAGTGGTGTACAGAAAGGTTTAAGGGACACAGGTGTGCAGGAAACACTGGGCTGGTGTAGAGAAGGTGTAAGGGACAAGGACATGTGCAGGGAACATGGTTGGTGTAGGAAGGTGTAAGAGGACAAGGTGCAGTGCGGGAACACTGGGCTGGTGTAGAGAAGGTGTAAGGGACAAGGTGTGCAGGAAAAGGGTGGTGTAGAGAAAGTGTAAGGGACAAGGTGTGCAGGAAACACTGGGTGGTGTAGAGAAGGTGTAAGGGACAGGTGTGCAGGAACACTGGGCTGTTTAGAGAAGGTGTAAGGACAAGGTGTGGGGAACACGGGCTGGTTTGTAGAGAAGGTGTAAGGGACAAGGTGTGCGTGGGAAACACTGGGTTGGTGTAGAGAAGTGTAAGGGGACAAGGTGTGCAGGGGAAACACTGGGCTGGTGTAGAGAAGGTGTAAGGGACAAGGTGTGCAGGAACACTGGGCTGAGTTTAGAGAAGGTTTGGTTTGAAGGGACAAGGTGTGCAGGGAACACTGGAGTGGTGTAGAGAAGGTGTAAGGGACAAGGTGTGCAGGGAACACTGGGCTGGTGTTAGAAAGTGTAAGGGACAGGTGTGCAGGGAACATGGGGTCTAGTGTAGAGGAAGGTTTGTAAGGGACAAGGTGTGCAGGGAACACTGGGCTGGTGTAGAGAAGGTGTAAGGGACAAGTGTGCAGGGAACACTGGGTGAGTAGAGAAAGTGTAAGGGACAAGGTGTGCAGGGAACACTGGGTGTGTAAGAAAGTGTAAGGGAAAGAGGTGTGCAGGGGGAACACTGGGTGGTTGTAGAGAAGGTGTAAGGACAAGGTGTGTGCAGGGAAACAATGGGTGGTTTGTAGAGAAGGTGTAAGGGACAAGGTGTTGCAGGGAACACTGGGCTGGGTGTAGAGACAGGTGTAAGGGACAAGGTGTGCAGGGAACACTGGTGGTGTAGGAAAGTGTGTAAGGAAAGGTATGCAGGGAACACGGTGGTGTGGAAGTGTAAGAAGGTGTAAGGGACAATGTGTGCAGGGAACACTGGGTGTGTTGTAAGAGAAAGTGTAGGGACAAGGTGTGCGAGGGAACACTGGGCTGGTGTAGAGAAGGTGGTAAGGGACAGGTGGCAGGGACACTGGGCTGTTTAGAGAAGGTGTAGGGACAACGGTGTGCAGGAAACACTGGAGTGGGTAGTAGAGAAGGTGTAAGGGAACGGTGGGAAGGGAAAAGGATGTGAGAGGAATGGAATTGTGAATTGTACAATGAACAGGGGGTGTTAAGTTGTAAGGGACAAGGTGTCAGGGAACACTGAGTGGTGTAGAAAAGGTGTAAGGGACAAGGTGTGCAGGGAACACTGGGTAGTTTTAGAGAAGCTGAGCTGTAAGGGACAAGGTGTTGCAGGGGAACACTGGGTGGTGTAGAGAAGGTGGAAGGGACAAGGTGTGCAGGGAAACTGGGCTGGTGTTGTAGAGAAGGTGTGTAAGGGACAAGGTGTGCAGGAGGAAAAACACTGGGCTGGGTGAGTGTAGAGAAGGTGTAAGGGACAAGGTGTGCAGGAAACACTGGAGTGGTGTAGAGAAAGTGTAAGGGACAAGGTGTGCAGGGAACACTGGAGTAGTGTAGAGAAGGTGTAAGGGACAAGGTGTGCAGGGAACACTGGGCTGGTGTGTAGAGAAGGTGTAAGGGACAAGGTGTGCAGGGAACACTGGGGCTAGTTAGAGAAGCGTTGTAAGGGACAAGTGTGCAGGGAACACTGGGCTGTGTAGAGAAGTGTAAGGGACAAGGTGTGCAGGGAACACTGGGCTGGTGTGTGTGTAGAGGTGTAAGGGACAAGGTTGTGCAGGGAAACACTGGGCTGTGTAGAAGTGTAAGGACAAGGTGTGCAGAGGAACACTGGGCTGTGTAAGAGTAAGTGTAAGGGACAAGTGTGCAGGGAAAAAATGGGGCTGGTGGTAGAGATGTGTGTGAGAGAGGTGTAAGGTGTAAGGGACAAGGTGTGCAGGAAACACTGGGTGTGTAGGAAGGAGGAAGGGACAAGGTGTGCAGGAACACTGGGCTGGTGTAGAGAAGTGTAAGGGACAAGGTTGTGCAGGGAAACACTGGGCTAGTTTAGAGAAGGGGTAAGGGACAAGGTGTGCAGGGAACACTGAGCTGGGGTAGTTGGTAGAGAAGTGTGTAAGGGACAAGGGTGGCAGGGAACACTGGAGTGGTGTAGAGAAAAGGTGGTTGTGTATGTAAGGGACAAGGTGTGCAGGGAACACTGGGCTAGTGTAGAGAAGCTGTAAGGGAGAAGGTGTGCAGGGACACTGGGCTGGTTAGGAGAGGTGGTGAAGGGAAGGTTGTGCAGGAAACACGGGGCTAGTTTAGAGAAGGTTGTTGTAAGGGACAAGGTGTGCAAGGAAACACTGGGCTGTTTAGAGAAGGGGAGGACAAGGTGTGCAGGGAACACGGAGGGGTAGAGAGAAGGTGGAAGGGACAAGGTGTTGCAGGGAACACTGGCTGGTGTGAGAAGGGTAAGGGACAAGGTGTGCAGGGAACACCGGGACTGAGTGTTAGAGAAGGTTGTAAGGGACAAGGTGTGCAGGGAACAATGCGGGGCCTAGTTAGAGAAGGGGTGTAAGGGACAAAGGTGTGCAGGGAACAAATGGAGTAGTGGTGTAGAGAATAGCGAGAAGGTGGAAGGGACAAGGGTTGCAGGGAACACTGCGGGCTAGTTTAAGAGAAGGTGTAAGAGGACAAGGTGTGCAGGGACACTGGGCTAGTTGTTAGAGAAGGGTGTAAGGGACAAGGTGTGCAGGAAACACTGGGCTAGTTTAGAGAAGGTGATGTAAGGGACAAGGTGTGCAGGGAACACTGGGCTGTTTTGGTTGTAGAAGGGTAAGGGGACAAGGTGGGCAGGGAAACACTGGGCTAGTTGTAGAGAAGTTGTAAGGGGACAGGTGTGCAGGGAACACTGGGCTGTTTAGAGAAGCGTTGTAAGGGACAAGGTGTGCAGGGAACACTGGGCGTGTGTTGTAGAGAAGGTTGTAAGGGACAAGGATGTGCAGGGAAACACTGGGCTGTTTAGAGAAGGTGTAAGGGACAAGGTGTGCAGGGAACAGTGGCTAGTTTAGAGAAGGTGTAAGGGACAAGGTGTGCAGGGAAACACTGGGCTAGTATTAGAGAAGGTGTAAGGGACAAGGTGTGCAGGAACACTGGGCTAGTTAGAGAAGTGTTAAGGGACAAGGGTGTGCAGGAACACTGGGCTAGTTTAGAGAAGCTGTAAGGGACAAGGTGTGCAGGGAACACTGGGGTAGGATTTTGTAGAGAAGGTGTATAAGTAAGGGACAAGGTGTGCAGGGAACACTGGGCTAGTTTAGAGAAGTGTAAGGGACAAGTGTGTGCGGGAACACCTGGGCGGTGTAGAGAAGGTGGAAGGGACAAGGTGTGCAGGGAACACGGGCTGGTGTAGAGAAGGGTGAAGGGACAAGGTGCAGGGAAACATGGGTAGTTTAGAGAACGTGTAGGGACAAGGTGTGCAGGGAACACTGGGCTGTGTTAGAGAATGTGTAAGGGACAAGTGGCAGGAAACACGGAGTGGTGTAGAGAAGGTGTAAGGGACAAGGTGGTGCAGGGAACACTGGAGTGTTGTGATGTAGAGAAGGTGTAAGGATAAATGTGTGCAGGGAAACGGAGTGGTGTAGAGAAGGAGGACAGGTTGAAATGTGTTAAGCAAAAAAAAAAAAAGAAAGGAAGTGGATGAGAAGTATATAAGAGATCGTAAGTTATTAATAGAAGAGAGAGGACAGACAGCAAGTTCTGTGTGACAGACTGCGTAGGATGTTTCACCAGAGTCACTGTCTGTGTGTGACAATGGGGATTTCCCCCAGTAACACCCACCCACCTCTCACACACACTCTGCTGCTCTTCACACTCTCTAGGGAAGGGGGGGGGGGGCAGTGTAGTCGTATAGTCATTGCGGACCTGGGGAATGGAGCCCCAGTTATGAATGCTGGACAGCTGGGTAGGGAACCAGTTAAACTAGTAGGGAGGGGAGGTGTGGAAGTGTGACAGAGCCTGGGAGGGAGGGGATCGCAATGCACCAGCAGGGTGGGGAGGAGAACAGGGAAGCAGGAGCCTGGGGGGTGGCAGGAGAAAGTCCCAGGGATCTCCTATGTTATGTGTGTCTGCAGCACCACTGGGGACGGTGTGAGCTCAGGACCGTGACAACTGGACCTGTTTGTTGTGCAAATGTCACCCAGAATGGGTGTGAGGAGGAGGGGGGGGGGGGGGAGGGCTTTGATGGTAATGATCTGAGTGGATCGTATTTGTGTATAATTACAGGTGTGAGTGCTACAGTTGTGTTTTATGCCAGGATCTATATGTGAGTGACTATGTGTGTGTGTGTGTAACTCTCTCTCTCTCATTACAGCTAGTGTGTGTGTGTGTGTGTGGTGTGTGTGTGGTGTGTGTAACTCTCTCTCTCATTACATCTAGTGTGTGTGTGTTGTGTGTGTGTGTGTGTTAATCTGTATTGGTGTATACCGGTGTCTGTGCCATATATACGTATGTGTGTGTCCATGTATGGTTCTGCCATCTTCCGGAAACACACAACTTCTGCGTGTGTGAGTGTGATATTGTGTCTTTGTGTTTCATTAGTACACAGCTTTCTATATTAGATGGGCAACTGATCTCCAGATGTGTGTTGGATGCCAGAAAGTGTGTGGGTATCTTTGTGTACCGGATCTGTGTGAGTTGTCTGCCAGGATCTGTGTGTGTGCCAAGTGTACCTGCCAGTGTCTGGGATTCAGGCAGTGTGGTTACAGCATGTATATGGATGTGTGTACAGTACATGGCGGCCAGGTTTACCTGTCTCATACACCTGAGGGGTGGGGTTACTACAGTCTAGGAACTTCTGTGCTCTATGACAAAGGCTGCACCATCAGACTGGCAACAGAGCAGCTAACAGAACAGGTAACACAAACACTGGACAAGAACAGGTAACACAAGAACATATAACACAGAAATAACAGGACAACACAATAAAAGAACAGACACAACACACACACAAGAACAGCTAACAACATCACACACTGACACAGAAAACAGGTAACACAACACACTGACACAGAACAGGTAACACAACACACTGACACAGAACAGCTAACACATCACACTGACACAGAACAGGTAACACAACAACCCTACAACAGATAATTCCATAACAGACAGAAATAAACCCATACACTTTGTGTAGACACAGTGAAGCAACATTTAACCACTTCTGTGGGGTGTGATGTTATGCATTCTGTACTGTACGCTTCTGTGGGGGTGATGTATGCATTCTGTTGTGCCGCTTTTGTGTGGGGTGGGTGATGTATGCATTCTGTATGTGTACCACTTCAAAGTATCGTTAGCACATTAACCACTTCCCTTCCAAGGAGATGGCAGATACTTTTAGGGCATTTTTGTTTTCAGAAGCCTGCAGAGCATGCTCTTACCTGATATCTGCAGCGCATCTCTGACCCTGATACTGCAGCGATCTCTTACCACTGATACCTGCAGCAGCATCTCTGACCTGATACCTGCATAGCTACAGCATCTCTTAACCGATATCTGCAGCGCCCTCTCTGCCCTGAATCTGCAGAGCATCTCTTTACCTGATTCTGCAGCGACATCTCTTACGCCTGATTATCTGCAGCGCATATCTTACCCTGATACTGATATGCAGCGTATCTCTTACCCTGATATCTGCAGCGCATTCTCTTCCCCTGATCTACAGCGCATCTCTTACCCTGACCTCTGCAGCGCATCTCTAACCTGAATGCAGGCATCTCTTACCCTGATATCTGCGCGCATTCTCGTTACCCATGAGTATCTGCGATCTGCAGCGCATCTCTAACCCTGGGTGATACCTACAGCGCCATCTCTTACCCTGACTATCTGCCAGCGCATTCTTACCCTGATATCTGCAGCGGAATCTCTTACCTGAATCTGCAGGCATCTTTACCCTGATATCTGCTCAGCGGCACTTTCTTACCCTGATATCTTGACAGGCGAATCTCTTATGCCCTGATATCTGCAGCGCATCTCTTACCCTGATATCTGCAGCGCATCTTTTACCCTGATATCTGCAGCGGAGACATGCAGAACTTTGCTTAACCCTTGCCCTGCCCAGAAGACGGCAGAGCATTGAGTACACCCTACCTGGCAAGGAGACCTGCGACTGTTGCATTTCTTAACCACTTCTCTTCCAAGGAAACCTACCAACTATAGCTTAACCCTCTCCTTGCCAGGAGATCTGGGGATCATTGCTAACCCCATATCTGTCAGAAAGTCCTGCACCATTTAGCACTTTCCTTGTCTGGCAGATCTGCAGAGCACTGGTACTGTGCCCCTCCAGTGATGGGTACTGTGCCCCTCCAGTGATGGGTACTGTGCCCCTCCAGTGATGGGTACTGTGCCCCTCCAGTGATGGGTACTGTGCCCCTCCAGAGATGCTTAAAGCTCGGTTTAAGTTAACTCTTTCCCAACAAGAGAGCCGCAGGTGGCCACTGTGCCCTGCTCAGCATCTTGTAGCTAAAGAGAAACCTGCAGAGCTTTGCTAAACCCCTTCCCTGTCCCCCAGACCCGCAGAGTATCTCATATTCGAGTACCACTGCAGAGCACCACTTAACCATTACCCTGCCACAGAGACCTCCAGAGCACCCCCTAACCCATTCCCCTGCCGGGGTTGCTCTTGGAGTCTCTGTGGCAGGGGATGGGTTAGGGGGGTGCTCGGAGGTCTCTGTGGCAGGGGAATGGGTTAGGGGGTGCTCTGGAGGTCTCTGTGGCAGGGAATGGGTTAGGGGGTGCTCTGGAGTCTGCTGTGCAGGGTATTGGTTAATGTGGTGCTCTGGCAGTGGTACTCGAATATGAGATACTCTGCGGGTCTGGGGACAGGGAAGGGGTTTAGCAAAGCTCGCGGTTTCCTCTTTGCTCACAAGATGCTGACGGGCACAGTGGCCACCTGCGGCTCTCTTGTTGGGAAGAGTTAACTTAAACCGGTTTTGCGTTAGGCAGTCTCTGGAGGGGCACCAGTACCCATCACTGGAGGGCACAGTACCCATCACTGGAGGGGACACCAGTACCCATCACTGGAGGGGCACAGTACCCATCACTGGAGGGCCAGTACCACCCGAGGGCACTACCATCACTGGAGGGGCACAGTACCCATCATGGAGGGCACAGTACCAGTGCTCTGCAGATCTGCCAGACCAGGAAATTGCTAAATGGGTGCGGGACTTTCTGACAGATATGGGGTTAGCAATGATCCCCAGATCTCCTGGCAAGGAGAGGGTTAAGCTATAGTTGGTAGGTTCCTGGAAGAGAAGTGGTTAAGAAATGCAACAGTCGCAGGTCTCCTTGCCAGTTAGGGTGTACTCAATGCTCTGCCGTCTTCTTCTGGGCAGGGCAGGGTTAAGCAAAGTTCTGCATGTTCCGCTGCAGATATCAGGGTAAAAGGAATGCGCTGCAGATATCAGGGTAAGAGATCGCTGCGATATCAGGTAAGAGATGCGCTGCAGATACATGGGAAAGATGCGCTGCAGATATCAGGGTAAAGAGCGCCTGCAGATATCAGGGTAAGAGATGCGCTGCAGATAGCAGGGTAAGAGATGCGCCTGCAAGAGGGTAAGTGCGCTGTGTATCAGGGTTAGAGATGCGCTGCAGATATCAGGGTAAGAGATGCGCTGCAGATATCAGGGTAAGAGATGCGCTGCATATATCAGGGTTAGAGATGCGCTGCAGATAGCATGGGTAGAGATGCGTGTAGTATCAGGTAGAGATGCGCTGCAGATACAGGTAATCAGATACGCTGCATATCATTATCGGTAAGAGATGCGCTGCAGATATCAGGGTAAGAGATGCGCTGCAGATATCAGGGTAAAGAGATGCTCTGCAGATATCAGGGCAAGAGAGGCGCTGCAGATATCGGTAAGAGATGCGCTGCAGGTATCAGGGTAAGAGATGCTCTGCAGGTATCAGGGTAAGAGATGCGCTGCAGATATCAGGGTAAGAGATGCGCTGCAGATATCAGGGTAAGAGATGCTCTGCAGGCTTCTGAAAAACAGAAAATGCCCTAAAAGTATCTGCCAATCTCCTTGGAAGGGAAGTGGTTAAATGTCTAACAGATACGTGAAGTGGTACAATACAGAATGCATACATCACCCCCACAGAAGCGGTACAGTACAGAATGCATACATCACCCCCACAGAAGCGGTACAGTACAGAATGCATACATCACCCCCACAGAAGTGGTTAAATGTTGCTTCACTGTGTCTACACAAAGTGTATGTGGTTTATTCTGTCTGTATAGATGGAATTATCTGTGTGTAGGGTTGTGTTACCTGTTCTGTGTCAGTGTGTTGTGTTACCTGTTCTGTGTCAGTGTGTTGTGTTACCTGTTCTGTGTCAGTGTGTTGTGTTACCTGTTCTGTGTCAGTGTGATGTGTTAGCTGTTCTGTGTCAGTGTGTTGTGTTACCTGTTCTGTGTCAGTGGTGTTGTGTTAGCTGCGCTGTGTCAGTGTGTTGTGTTCCCTGTTCTGTCAGTGTGTTGTGTTACCTGTTCTGTTAGCTGCTCTGTTGCACAGTCTGATGGTGCAGCCTTTGGTCATGAGCACAGGAAGTTCCTAGACTGTAGTAACCCCACCCCTCAGGTGTATGAGACAGGTAAACCTGGCCGCCATGTACTGTACACACATCCATATACATGCTGTAACCACACTGCCTGAATCCCAGACACTGGCAGGTACACTTGGCACACACACAGATCCTGGCAGACAACTCACACAGATCCGGTACACAAAGATACCCACACACTTTCTGGCATCCAACAACACTCTGTATATCAGTTTGCCACTAATATAGAAAGCTGTGTACTAATGAAACACAAAGACACAATATCACACTCACACACGCAGAAGTTGTGTGTTTCCGGAAGATGGCAGAACCATACATGGACACACACATACGTATATATGGCACAGACACCGGTATACACCAATACAGATTAACACACACACACACACACACACACACACACTAGATGTAATGAGAGAGAGAGTTACACACACACACACACACACACACACACACACACACACTAGCTGTAATGAGAGAGAGAGAGTTACACACACACACACATAGTCACTCACATATAGATCCTGGCATAAAACACACTGTAGCACTCACACGCTTAATTATACACAAATACAGATCCACTCAGATCATTACCATCAAGAGCCCTCCCCCCCCCCCCCCTTCCTCACACACACATTCTGGGTGACATTTGCACACACAAACAGGTCCAAGTTGTCACGGTCCCTGAGCTCACCGTCCCCAGTGGTGCTGCAGACACACAATATACAGGGAGATCCCTGGGACTTTCTCCTGCCACCCCACAGGCTCCTGACTCCCTGTTCTCTCCCCACCCTGCTGGTGCATTGCGATCCCCTCCCTCCCAGGCTCTGTCACACATTCCACACCTCCCTACTAGTTACTGGTTCCCTACCCAGCTGTCCAGCATTCATAAACTGGGGCTCCATTCCCCAGGTCTCGCAATGACTACTACACTGCCCCCCCCCCCCTTCCCTAGAGAGATGAAGAGCAGCAGAGTGTGTGTTGAGAGGTGGTGGGTGTTACTGGGGGAATCCCCATTGTCACACACAGACGGTGACTCTGTGAATCCTACTTACCGTCTGTGTCACACACGACTGCTGCTCTGTCGGTCTCTCCCTATATTTACTTACGTCTCTGTATACTTTCTCTCATCCACTTTCCTTTTTTTTTGCTTAACACATTAACCTGTCCTCCTTCTCTACACCACTCCAGTGTTCCCTGCACACATTATCCCTTACACCTTCTCTACACCACTCCAGTGTTCCCTGCACACCTTGTCCCTTACACCTTCTCTACACCACTCCAGTGTTTCCTGCACACCTTGTCCCTTACACATTCTCTACACCAGCCCAGTGTTCCCTGCACACCTTGTCCCTTACAGCTTCTCTAAACTAGCCCAGTGTTCCCTGCACCCTTGTCCCTTAACACCTTCTCTACACCAGCCCAGTGTTCCCTGCACACCTTGTCCCTTCCACCTTCTCTTCCACACCACACCAGCCCAGTGTTTCCCTGCACACTTGTCCCTTAACCCTTCTCTAAACTAGCCCGTGTTCCCTGCACACCTTGTCCCTTACACTTCTATACACCAGCCCATTGTTCCCTGCACCCTGTCCTTACATCTTTCAAACTAGCCCAGTGTTCCCTGCACACCTTGTCCCTTACAGCTTCTCTAAACTAGCCCAGTGTTTCCTGCACACCTTGTCCCTTACACCTTCTCTAAACTAGCCCAGTGTTCCCTGCACACCTTGTCCCTTACACCTTCTCTAATAAACTAGCCCAGTGTTTTCCCTGCACACCTTGTCCCTTACACACTCTTCTCTAAACTAGCCAGTGTTCCCTGCACACCTTGTCCCTTACACCTTCTCTAACACAGCCCATTGTTTCCCTGCACATCCTTGTCCCCTTACACCTTCTCTCACACAGCCCAGTGTTCCCTGCACACCTTGTCCCTTACAAGCTTTCTCTAAACAGCCCAGTGTTTCCTGCACACCTTGTCCCTTACACCTTCTCTACAACCCAGCCCAGTGTTCCCCCCTGCACAAAAAAACAAAAACTTGTCTCCCCTTACATACAGCTTCTCTAAACTAGCCCAGTGTTTCCTGCACACCTTGTCCCTTACACCTTCTCTAACCTAGCCCAGTGTCCCTGCACACCTTGTCCCTTACACCTTCTCTAAACTAGCCCAGTGTTCCCTGCAACCTTGTCCCTTCCACCTTCGCTCTACCCCACCCAGTGTCCCTGCACACTTGTCCCTTACACCTTCTCTAACTACCCAGTGTTCCCCATGCACACCCTTTCCCTTACAACCTCCTAAACTAGCCCAGTGTTTTCCCTGCACACCTTGTCCCTTACAACCTTCTCTACACCATCCCGTGTTTCCCTGCACACCTTGTTCCCTTCCACCTTCTCTACTACCTCTACAACCACTCCAGTTTCCCTGCACCCTTGTCCCCTTACACTTCTCTAAACGACCCAGTGTTCCCTGCACACCTTGTCCCTCAACACCTTCTCTAAACTAGCCCAGTGTTTCCTGCACAACCCTTGTCCCTTCCACCTTCTCCAAAACCAGCCCAGTGTTCCCTGCACACCTTGTCCCTTACAGCTTCTCTAAACTAGCCCAGTGTTTCCTGCACACCTTGTCCCTTACACCTTTTCTACACCACTCCAGTGTTCCCTGCACACCTTGTCCCTTACACACCTTCTCTACCAACAACCACTCCAGTGTTCCCTGCACACCTTGTCCCTTACACCCTCTAAACTAGCCCATTGTTTCCCTGCACACTTGTCCCTTACACACCTTCTCTACACGCCCAGTGTTTCCTGCACCCTTGTCCCTTCCACCTCTCTACACCACCCAGTGTTTTCCCCTGCACACCTTGTCCCTTACCCTTCTCTACACACAGCCCATGTTTTTCCTGCACCCTTGTCCTTACAACTTCTCTACACCAGCCAGTGTTTTTCCTGCACACCTTGTCCCTTACAACCTGGTGTTTTTTTTTTTGCTGTTTCTTTTTTTTGTTTTCTCTACACACCAGCCCAGTGTTCCCGTTGCACAGCCTTTCCCTACATGTCCACCTTTCGTAACACAACCAGCCCAGTGGTTCCCTGCACACCTTGTCCCTTACCTTCTCTACACACCTCCAGTGTTCCCTGCACACCTTGTCCCTTACAAGCTTCTCTCTAACTAGCCCCAGTGTTTCCCTGCACACTTTGTCCCTTCACCTTCTCTAACACCAGCCCATGTTCCCTGCACACTTGTCCCTTACACCTTCTCTACACCCCACTCCAGTGTTCCCTGCACACCTGTCCCTTACCTTTCTCTACTAACACCACTCCAGTGTTTCCTGCACACCTTGTCCCTTACACCTTCTCTACAACCAGCCCAGTGTTCCCTGCACACCTTGTCCCTACAATACACCTTCTCTACATACACCAGCACCAGTTTCCCCGCACACCTTGTCCCTCCACCTTCTCTACAACACAGCCCAGTGTTCCCTGCACACCTTGTCCCTTACAGCTTATGCTCTAACTATCCCAGTGTTTCCTCCTGCACCCTTGTCCCTTACACTTTTCTACACCACTCAGTGTTCCCTGCACACCTTGTCCCTTACACAACACGCCTTTCTACAACCAGCCCATGTTCCTCTGCACACCTTGTACCCTTACACCTTCTCTACTACACCACTCCAGTGTTTCCTGCACCCTTGTCCCCTTACACCTTCTCTAAACTACCCAGTGTTTCCCTGCACACTTGTCCCTTACACACCTTCCTTACAACCAGCCCAGTGTTCCCTCCCTGCACACCTTGTCCCTTACACTTTCTCTACACCAGCCCATTGTTCCCTGCACGACAACTTGGTCCCTTACACCTTCTCTACTACCCAGTGTTCCCCTGCATACCTTGTCCCTTACACCTTCTCTACACCACCCAGTGTTCCCTGCACAACCTTGTCCCTTACACTGTCTCTACACCCAGCCCATGTTTCCCCTGCCACCCTTGTCCCTTACACCTTCTCTACACCACTCCATTTTTCCCTGCATGCACCCTTGTCCTTACCACACCTTCTCTAAGCACCATCACCCAGTGTTCCCTGCACACCTTGTCCCTCACCTTCTCAACACTTACCCAGTGTTCCCTGCACACCTTGTCCCTTACACCTTCTCTAACACCCTAACCCATTCCCCTGCCACAGAGACCTCCAGAGCACCCCCTAACCAATTTCCCTGCCACAGGGACCTCCAGAGTACCCCCTAACCCATTCCCCTGCCACAGAGACCTCTAGAGTACCCCCTAACCCATCCCCCTGCCACAGAGACCCCCAGAGTACCCCCTAACCCATCCCCCTGCCACAGAGACCCCCAGAGTACCCCCTAACCCATTCCCCTGCCACAGAGACCTCCAGAGTACCCCCTAACCAATTTCCCTGCCACAGAGACCTACGGGGCATCTCAGAACCTTACACACAAAAAAACAAAAACTTTTTTTAAAGGTTACATGGTAGAAAGGGTAATACTTTCCATAGGCTGACCCCGTGCTTGTGTGCATGTTTGTATGTGTGTGAGCATACTTGTATCTGTGTGGTTCTGTGGCTGTCTGCAGCAATCTCAGTATCAGCTCTTTTGGGACCAGCAGTAAATTTATTCTTTGTCACTGCAGTGACGTGTCCCTTTCTTTTGGAGGGGGAGAAGCCAGCCTCCTTACCCCCCCTTACCCCCAGCCATAACAAAGCTCCTCTTTATTCACAGCTCCATCAGTGATTCCCAAGGTGGCACAAGATGTACTTGTTTGCCCTGCTCCCTCTTGCCCTGCTTCAAGGTAAGTGCACACAACACCCCTGCCTGCGTGACTGTGGGCAGGGGTGTGTTGTGTCTGTCTTGTTGTGTGTCTTTGTGGCTCACGGTGTAAGGCAGCTTTAAACACACAATGTTTGTATGGTGTCTAGATGTTGACATAGAGAAGACATATGCCGCTCACAAGGTTCAGTGGCAGTAACACAGCTCTGTGCTGACTTATTTCACCACATTATGGTGCAGAAAAATAAATAACACAACGTTTTGAGGGGTTACCCCCCCCCCCTTTGTGTTCTTTGTGTACAATAAAAAAGCCAGCACAGAGCTGTTTAAGTGGCACTGAACCCCATGAGAAGTTGTCTATATTTCTATTCTGTATAGATTTAGGAGTGAGGACAGGGCTCCCCAGACACACCTGCCAGGTAACTAGAAAGGGGGCTCAGTAGCTACCATGGAAATGGAAGATACATCCTGCGAATGAGCAGGTGGAAGCCTGCAATCTCTGCATCACAAACACCGCTTTAGTCTGCATGTCTGTGTGTGACATGATGTGTCTTTCTGTGTAGAAGTTGTGTAACATACAGCGAATGTTGTGATATATTGTATGTCTCTGTGTGGCACTGCCTTAACAGTTTGTGTAACACTGCTTCTCTGTGTGACATGTGTGATATTGTATGTCTTTATCACATTGTGTATTTGTGTATAACATTTTAACATACACAACTTATCTGTGGTGTGTCATACTGTATGTCTTTGTGATATTGTATATTTGTAGTGTGTGTGTATGTGTTTACGTGGTATCTTATATTTGTATTGTACAGTTTGTGTAGGATGACAACTATGTAGCTGTGTGTATGTGATTGGTATTGTTGCAATGTATGTTTGCTTATGTGGAGGATAAAGCTGTGTTGTGTTTGTTTTGTGATATTAGAGTAATTTGGTCTTTGTGACATATATTTGTGTATTACACCTTGTAGAGCATACAGCTGCTGTGTGTGTTTGCTATAGTATATTTTTGTATTGCAGTTTGAAAGACACAGCTGCTCCATTGTGTGTTTGAGAGAGACACTGCATCTTTATGTGACTTTTTGTTTGCTTATTGTGTAAATAACACAGTATGGGAACCTACAGAGTCTTTAGCCTTTATGCACTGTATTCATGTATTGATAGAATTCATCATTATGCCCAGTTCACAGCAAGTTTAAAAGCGAAAAACAAAAACAACGATACCAATATTAGAGGCGATGTATAAAAGTATCAAAGCTGGAAACAGGTGAATAAAGCAGTCAGGACAAAACAGTGCCGCATTGAACCAATTATCAGTGCTATGTTCAAAAAGTTCAATTTAGGTGATTGGCATCTTTATTAAAAAAAGTAAAAAAAATCACAGTAAACAAAAAAGGTCAAAGTTTTATATTAAATAAAACAGTATGTTAAAATAAATGGATTTGATATGTCCTTTTCCATGTCCTATTCCAACGTATATGTTTATTTTTTAGTAGAAGCTTTTACACATATGTGCATGCCATGTGATGAGTAATATGTGCTGTGTATCACATGCAGACAGAGGCACAGTGATCGGATTACTGAGAATGAAAGAAAGATTTGACGTAGTCTTAGCATATTTTCCAATTCTCTGTCTGCACAGACCTGCCAGAGAGGTGCAAGGTGGAGCAGTGTGAGAGTGACTTTGATTATTTGTTTTGGGTAATTACAGAGGAACAGTTTCCCTTTGTGTGCATGGTGCAGTGTATAGCTGTGTGTCCGAGCTCATATCTATTGTGTGTGGGTATTATGTGATGTGTGTCTGTGTGTGCATGTCTAGTTCTGGGAGCACAGGACTCCTGTTTGTGGGTTGAGCAGAACATGACTTTACATTGGTGACATCCCATGAGTGTCAGACTGGGCTCCTGTGTGCTGGTTTCATGTCTTTGTTTCCCCTTCTGTGTGTTGTTTCATTTGATATCAGTCAGACAGGGAGATAAAGGATCAGAGAGAGAGTTTCTCACACCTAAAAGCCAATGGGGCTGTGTTGTGTGTTGTGTGTTGTGTCTATGTATGTTGAGAACTGCTTGTTGGAACACGTGGACTCAGAATCCTTTGGGTGCAAAAAAAACTGCACAAGATCTATCAAAAGAAAATGTTTCATTGCACTTAATTCGGTTTAAATTCATTGGATAAGTTCTGCCCTGATTTTGCAGCAGTGATGCTTTGATAAACAGAGCCATAGCATTAATTGATGTCCTGCATCCACATTTATCTCTCTAGTTTTGTGTAGGAAAGTTTCTAAGTAGACATCTATATACTGTATATTAGATAATGTCCAGGGACTCCAGTATAGCAAAAGTATTAATAGTGGACATATTCACTGGTGATTGCATAAACCAACAAAACCAGGAATACTACTTTCCAACTTTTTTTTCTTTTCCCTTTGTTTCTTATTTTTATATGTAAAGCATATGACATTATATATTTCTACATTCTTACCTAAGCTGCCAATCGGTTGGTGCTTCAGTTATAAATCTGTAAAAAAATCCTGATTGTGTGCCTAACATAATGGCCGCCTTTCCGTTTCAATCAATCCTTCAGTCAGTGTAACTCCGCAGCTACAATGTATCCCGAGGTAACATTATCTATTGTTACAGTTTACAGCTCAGACTGCTGGGACATTGGCAACAAACAATCAGAAACAGGGAAGTGTTGCAAAGATCTTGCACTGCTTGGCAAGCTAAAACCTGCTATAGAAATCAAACAATGCTTTTAAAAATGACATTAAAGCTGCAGTTCAGTCAATATCCTGCATGTGTGTTTTTTTTAATAAATCAGTTCTGTAGTAAGAAAAAATACTTTTAGCATTTTCTGTTTTTAAAAAAACAACTTTGAAAGACCAATTTTCTTGTATTCTATTTTAACAGCCATTTGCTAAGGCACTGCCCCTTCGTGTCCTGTCACAAGCCCTGGCACACCCCTTTGTCAGCCCTGCCCTCCCTCTAGCACATGTCAGTGCAGGAGTGCTCATGAATATTCATGAGCTTCCACTGACAGACAAGAAGAATATAAACAGATGCCTTCACTAATTATGTCACCAAATTTCGACCTATCAATACATGGAGAACGAATTGACCTGCAGCTCAAGACAGTTCTTTAGGTAATTAGAGATTGCACACATAAAACTATTGAAGTAAAAAAATAAATTAAAAAAAAAAAAGACTGAACTGCAGCTTTAAGAGTTGAATAAAAACAAAACAAACAAAAAAACAGTCACTAGTATCTAATAATACAGAACTGATTTTTTGTTTAAATCTCACGTTTTGCTGCACAAAGAATAACCACCAAACATGCAGAATATTCTTCCAAAGTGTCAGAATGGAAAGAAACTTCAGACCTTTCATTGCATTGCAAAAGCATGAACAGCGTACATATATATTGGTAATTAGAAAAACCACCATTTCAATCCACGTAGAACCTAAGGACACTGTCTCTTATAGACTCCCTTCTGATAAAAATGATTTAAAGACAGAAACATTGATTATTTCACATTTTCCTGATGAATTTCCAGCAGATCTTGGCTGTTTTCTTCGCACTTTCTATCCTCAATTTGAAGATGGTCAATAAAGCAGCGAAATGTGAAATCTGATGGGATTTATAAAAAAAAAAATCAATTCTGTAGTGTTAGATAATAGTGACTTTTTTTTATTATTCAACTCTTAATGCCATTTTGTAATTAATTTTAAAGCATCTCTTGATGTCTAAAGCAGGTTTTATCCCACCTCCCCAGCAATGCAAGATCCTTGCAACACTTTCCTGTTTGTGATAATTTGTTGTCAATGTTCCCAGTAGTTTGAGCTGCAAACTGTAACAATATACCATGTTACCGTAGTAACATTAGGATACTGTATATTGTAGCTGCTGAGTTACATTGACGGAAAACTGAAAGGTGGCCATTATGTTAGGCACACAATCAGGATTTATAACAGAAGCACCAAACAGTAGGCAGTGAGAATGTAGAAATATCTTTTTATGTAAAGCATGAGACAATGTATAAGAAAGAAAGAAAAGTTGGAACATAGTATCGCTGTTTTAATGCTGGTGTGTGGTTTACAAAAAAATCTGCATACATGAGTGCAACAATGTTTTTGTGTAAGACTTGATTACGGTGAATAACAATGTGTCTTTGTGTAGGGCTTACACCGGGCACCCACTGCTTCTCGTTGTGCGGCCGGCGGAGGCAGTTTGCTGGAGGGGGAGTTTTGCAGTACCGTGGGGTCTCCGGTGATGATACAGTGACTGTGGTGAACCATCTGGATAGTCTTATTGTGAGAGCTGCCTTTCTGCCATCCAAAAACTTCACCCTGCAGGAGCTTCCTGGAGATTACAGTTTCTGTGTCCACTGGTTCCCCGGTCTCAAGTTCTTCAACTTCACATATGGGCTTCAGAACCATACATGGAAGGTGCTAAAGAGGTCGGAGGGGAAGGCGGATGCTCCCAAAATCCTTACAGAACACAGCTGCCGTCCAAACACCTCCCTCTTCAACATGACAGCCAATGGGCAGCGGGTCAACGATAACTGTTGGTACCAGTCTTGGGATTGGAGTAATGGTAAGCGAAAGGGAAATAAGTAAGAGACAATGAATAACCAGGTTGGGTTAAGTAGGTTAAGTGTCATTTAGGAGGGGTGTGCATCTACTTGTAATGCCCTGCAGTATTTATAGTTCTACTGAGTAACTATTTAGAAACCTCAAGTGGTACTATACTGTAACAGTACACTTGAAGTGGAGACTTGTGAGGTTTTGGAAGCTCGGTACACTAGTTTTGCACCTATGAAGAACTCTCATGTCTGTGCCCTGAATGGTAGGATGACCTACGACTACGAGTCAGCTGTCTGCCTTTTTTGCGCATGGGTATCTCACCACGTATCAGTGGCGTAACTACAATTTTTGAGCCCCTATGCAAAACTTTTTTTAAAGGCCCCCCTCTGTCACTCTCTTCTTTCCCTCACCTCTAACTCTTCTCCACTCTAACTTTCCTCCCGTCTTTAACTCCCCTCCTCATCTCAAATTCCCTCCACTCCTCCTCTAACGATCCCCCTTCTCTCCACCCTTCTGTCTAACTCTGCTACCTTTCTGTCTAACTCTGCCACCCTTTTCTGTAACTCTGCCCCTTCTCTCACCCTTCTCTCTAAGTCACTCTCCTCTATAACTCTTTCACGCTCCCCACTCCACCCTAACTCTCTCACACTTCCCCCTCCTCTCTAACTATCTCTCACTCTTCACCCCCCTCCCTCACTCTCCCCCTCCTCAGTAACTCTCTCCCCCTCCTCTCTAACTCTCTCACTCTTCCCCTTCCTCTGTAACTCTCTCTCCCACCTACTCTGTAATTCTTACTCCCCCCTCTCTAACTCTTCCCCCCCTCGTCTCTACCCTCACTCAATTCCCCCTTCCTCTCACACTCAACCCCCTTCTCTTTCACTGAATCCCCCAACTTCTTACCTTGCCTTGTGGCAATGTGAGGCAGGGGTGACACGTTGGTGGCAGGCTGGGGCCACACAGATGGATGCAGAAGTTGGGCCCAATTTCTGGGCGGACTCAACTTCTGGCGCCGACCAGGACATAGGTACACTGGCGTGCTTTGGGGGCTGGCGTGAGGGCCCGCAGCAAACAAAGGCCCCGGCAGCCCGACACAGAGGTTAAGCCCAACCTCTGGCCATGTACAATTCCCATTGCCGGCAAGCCGCTCCCCCCCTACCCCTAGTCCTACTCTTGGGCCCTCCTGCATGGCAGGGTTTTGCAGTAGTGTAGTTGTGCCTCTGCCACATATTCTATAAAAAGGATGTATTGTATTGTATGTCTTTATTTATATAGCGCCATTAATGTACATAGCGCTTCACAGCAGTAATACACGTGGTAATCAAATAAATAACAGATAATATAAATAACAGATCATGGGAATAAGTGCTTTAGACATAAAAGTAACATTAAGGAAGAGGAGTCCCTGCCCCGAGGAGCTTACAGTCTAATTGGTAGGTAGGGAGAACGTACAGAGACAGTAGGAGGGAGTTCTGGTAAGTGCATCTGCAGGGGGCCAAGCTTTATGTATCATGTGTTCAGAATATTCACAGTGCTACTCATATGCTTCTTTAAGCAAGTGTGTCTTAATGTGAGTAACGATGTGAGTAACGTCACCTGTAGGTAAGACAGGCATAACACAAGCCATATTATTCAAAGCTAATACAAGGTAGTGTTAACTTAACATGCTGGGAAGCCATGGTGGTTAATGAGATAAACAACGGCTGTTGTTTTTGCATATAACTAGTTTCATGTCTGTTATTAGCACTGAGAACCAGCTTCTAACGCCAAAAGACTGCTTAATAAATATGGCCCCAAATCCCTTATCTGTCAGAGGGACCAGCAATTTATTTCTGCCCCTCTAGCAAATAATAGGTTAATCCAACAGTCAATGCACCTTTTTAAAGCTGGGTTATCAGCTTACAATACTGAACCTATGAGGACATTCTTTACAGAGTTATCTGTGCCCTAGGCAAAAGCTATATAGATTACTTTACTGGTAATTGACAGTTTGTCATTCAGCACACATCCTTGGGACATGTATGTAAAAACCTCGGCTGTGTATCACAAGGAGTGGATTAAAGCAGCCACACCCTCAGGCTAGTGTGTGTGCGCGTGCATGTGTGTGTGTGTGTGTGTGTGTGTGTGTACCTAATAGCCAACTTGCCTGAGTGCACTAAAGCAAATAGTTATGAAAATAAAGCAAAGTAAGTCAGGCACTCGGATACTATAAAAAATAAGTGAAAAGATTTATTCTGTACAATCCATCAACATCTCAGTCCTATTCCTGAAAGCGCTTGGCTTACTCTGCTATCTATACATATTCCTTCTCACCTGAGTGTCTTACATTGCCTGCCTGCACAGGTAATTCTACCTGGAGAAAATGCTTACGTATTCATAGACAGCAGCATGTCAGCTGTGTTGAACTCCCTCAGGGGAGTTATTAAACAAGGCCTGTAATGTTCCCTCCCCCGTACAGCAAATACAGGCTTTAGCCATTCCGTTGTCACCTATGTACATACAGTAGGGTACACACAGGGTTATGTAAACTGTGTCTTTCTTGCCCTAGAGAGATTTGGACTTTCTTTCACCTTCCATAGTAAATGCAGGTCCGTGATTATGAAGGAGACCTAACCTAATAAGGGTGAGTCCCCAGTCTTCACTGTGACACGCGCGCACGGTGGGGGGGGGGGGGGGGGGCGCGTGCACAGCGCTACAGCGCGATCTGAAGGGAGAGGGAAGGTTTGCGACGGGATGGGGCGTGGCGGTGGGATTGCGGGGGCGTGGCCATGACGTCCCACGGCTGGTTCGCCCTCATTGGCTGAACCGCCGGCGGGGGCGTGGCCACGCCTCCCTCGCAAACACTGAACTCAAATTCCCCTGCCTGCCTGAAAACCTGTCGCGCACCGCTGGGGAAAGGTGCGCGACAAGGTAGGAACTGGGGCCGGAGGTACTGGGGGGCGGGGCGTGATCGCACAGCGCACGCGTGCGCTGTAGTAGTTAGTGGGACCGCAGCCTAAGTCGTTAATAGCAGCGTGCAGGAGAGGAAACCTGAGGAATCCCGGCGGCTGTACAGCCCGTCATCCGGCTAATAAAGAAGTGTTTTAGTGATGTTACTTTCCAAGCCTGGTAGAGCGTGACTATGACCGGGGAGCAGCAGTCCTGTTGGCCATTTCATTTTTTTTTACAGCATGGGAACCGAGGGGTTCTCCGGAGCGGACCCGAGCTATGTTCAGCTGCTTGGACCTCTTTGGTAGTTACTGGTGTTCTTGCTTCCTGGAGAGAAATCAGAATAACTGCTAATGTCTGGGGTCCCCTGGGCCAGCAGGGAGCCGTCCTATTCAATAGCCCATTTGACAGTCATTTAAATCTCTGGTAACTTTGCCAGTAAGTATCTTGGGAATTGGGGGACCCCCTATAGCTGAAAATAAATGCATTCAGCTCTATAGAATTCTATAATTACCCCCACCCCCCCAAAGTCATTATTGTGGGACTTCTGTATTTAAATCCCCAAAACGAGTAGGATACCAAGATCAGTCAATCCCTACCTGAAAAAGTTGCGAGCGTTGTTAAACCCTTTAGTGCCAGCGCTGAAGGAGTTAAGGTTTGAGTGAAGTGGGGCAAGGACAATAAGGAGGTGAGGGGGAAATGCCAGGGCAGATGTGGAAGTATGGGACACTGAGGAAGATGGGGATATGTGGGGCACCAGCAGTGTTGGCTTGATGGCGGTTCCATTGGCGCCCCTACACAGCGCCCGGCACTTACAGAGGCCCCTGCACAGAGCCCGGCACTTACACAGGCCCCTGCACAGAGCCCGGCACTTACAGAGGCCCCTGCACAGAGCCCGGCACTTACAGAGGCCCCTGCACAGAGCCCGGCACTTACAGAGGCCCATGATTGTCGGGAGAGAGTGGGGGACTTCTGTAAGTATCTCAAACCTGGCCCGGCGGCATCTCTTACAGCATCCTGTCAGCATGGTGCCGCAACGTCAAATGGTGTCGCGTTGCCATGAAAATGTTACGTCATGCGGCATTGCCATGACAACGTGACGCTGCATGGTACCTTGATGCCGCGATGCCTAAGGAGGAGATGCCGTGCCGAACCAGGTAAAAGGCCCCTTGAAAGCTCCTGAACCGAGCCCCGGAAAACTACAAGCCGGTCCTGGCCCACCAGGATGAGTGTGGAGGGGTGGGAGTAGTTAACAAGCTAAGGGAATAGGTGCAGATTAAGGTTTCAGGCAGTATAGACACCTGAATCTGGCAAGGGGATTAAAAAAGGGTCTTGAATAAAGACTCAGCCCCAGTGGTTGTGACATTTCTACTCAGCCAAGCAGTCAGCTGGAAAAATGCCCGAATAAGCAGAATCATGTGAGATGCAAAGAAATTGCTGTGCTCAATGGAAAAGCAGGAATGTGGCTACTACCCACGTGATAAATCCAGGCCTTCCTGGAGCTTGTTAGGGGTTAGGAACAGAGATGTATCAGCAGAGATACCCAAAGACCCAAATCAGTGAGACGAGGTGGAGTCTGTACCATAAATGGCATTTTACTGGAAGAGTGCCAACTTCTACCAGTGAAACTCCATTGTCTACGTTGGATATCTTTTATTTATTTATAAAAAATGCTTTAGGAGGAAGTAATACACTAAGAGTTACTTCTCGTTTCCAACTATGTCCTGGCCACAGAGTTATAACAATACACGGTTACATTAGATGAACAGAGTTATACAGTCAACTCGCAGCCATTTCATGGGCAGATAGAGCGTTGGAAAATTGGGTACAGGGGATAAAAGGGCTGGTGAGGTTCAGATTGAAATAGAGAAGCTTTAACATCACCGAGCATCAGCAAACGTCTCACTCTCTTTCGCTGCCCTTCGGGCTGCGCCAAAAGCTGTCCGCGACGCAGATGTACACTGAAGGGGTTCAGATTGAATGCAGCTGTGAATGCAAGTTCTTTGTCCTCTTGGCTCATTAACATTCCAGTGGGTGGGGTTGATGTTCCACAAAGTACAAGCAAATGTTAACCCTTAGCACGCTGGTTCTGTGCCGAGGGGAGCAGCTCTTGGGTAACCCCATCAGGCCTCCCGCCTTTGGGGTGACACAGATGTACACTGAAGGGGTTCAGATTGAATGAAGGATGTCTCCAAAAACCCGTGCAAATTGCAAAATTCTGACTCTGTGCCACTTGTGCCATGAGTGTTTTTGGGGGGGGAGGGGGTGTAAATTTACGCTGATGAACATTTTTGCTTCATTGTGTTAGAGCAAATTGCTCCTCTGGATACAGGAGTCACTGATGCTTATAATCACTGTGACTGACTAAATCAGCGAGACTCACAAAATAGCAGCGAGAGCTGAAATAGTTTATTTGTCACTATCATCACTAATACTTTATTAATATTTAATTTTTTTTTTATTAACATTTTATCTTTGGTACTTATTTGAGATTGTTGTTTTATTCACCTTACACTTACTGTCGTTTTCAACAATATTTCATTATAAATTGAACATGTCAGGGCACCTGTGTATACCTGTAATGACACAGTGAATGTTAGAGGGGACATGCGGCAGGTCGGGGCTCACACGTCATGATGTGGAGATAATATATATATTATAACAGTACTATTAAAGATTGAGGGGATCCCTAGCAAGGGGGGGGGGGGGGGTTCATGTGATGCCACGAGAAAGACGCTCTGCACCGTAGTATGGCTTATGCTTGTTATTAAAATGCGGCGTTCCATTCATGTGCTTCACTGCTTCCTAAACTCACAAAGGGTATTTACATGGTCAAAAGTGCTGAATGAGACGTGTTAGTCACTTTCCTGCGGTCTGCAGTGCTGGAAAAAGAGCAAGTGCAGCAGTGAGGAACAGAGGCGCACAGGCTGTTGTACATACTGGATGTATTGTATCTCCCATTCATCCCGCAGTCCTGTAGGACAATTGGCCGCAGCTGTTCCCCCGCTGGATATTTGGCCACCGGGACAGTTGGCCGCCGGAGTCCGGTAATCTTAACCCCTAACCCAGGGGTTCTTACTTCCAGTCCTCAAGACCCAGTCTTTGACTGAGCCCTGATTGAGTCACCTGTGCTGAAGCAGGGATATCCGACTGGGCCACCTGTGCTGAAGCAGGGATATCCTGAAAACCTGACCTGTTGGGGAGGTCTTGAAGACTGGAGTTGAGAGCCCCTGTCCTAACCCCAATCCTAACCCCTACCTCAGTAACGAAACAGCCACGGCCAATTGTCCCTCATCGGCTAAGTAGCAGCAGCTAATTATACGATTCTGTCCTGAAGCTATCTGGCAATATTGCAGAAAACTGGAGTTTTGAACTGTATTTGGTGGCAAGAGGAGCCGAGGAGAAACCTGATGAAGTTAAATGATCAAACAATATTTGCACATGGGGGAGGAAGCATTGGGTATTTACAATAACTTTACGTTTGGATAATGTACAAGTATGAAGTTCAAGTGAGATACTGACCACATCTGAGGCATACTGTATGCTAAAAAAAAGAATGAGACTTTTGAAAGCGACACACTGTTTTGCACGCACAGGGAAAAAATGATGAAATGTTAGAACAATGTCACTGAATTACTGAAACTTAGTAGGACTCGTGCCTTTAGTGAATTGATCTGATCAGAGAACGAATTCTTTGCAGCACAAAACAAAAATGTGTTGAGAGAGACTTTTCCGTAAAGCAGATGTACCCTTGGCTAAATCTCTCCAGATATGCACATGGCATCAGAAGCTGTGAAAGTGCAAGAGATGAAACTAGCGCAGCCGAGGGGGACTGGATACTAACAATGACACAGTAGCCACACCTCATTCCTTTGAAACTGGACACGGGAGCTCAAGTTCACATTCTGCCTAAAAGAATATAATAGACTAAAAAAAAAAAATCAAAACTAGCAAAAATAAAAGTAACAGGGTTTTCTGGGGCACAATGATAAACCAGAGACGAAAGGTGTATTTTGAGCATTAATCTTAAAAACACCTCTATATCAGAGGTACTCAGTCCTCAAGGGCTACCAAAAGGCCAGGTTTTAAGGACACCCCTGCTTCAGCAGAGGTATCTCAATTAGTTGATCAGTCATTTTGATTGAGCCACCTGTGCTGAAGCAGGGGTATCCTTAAAACCTGACCTAAGTATGCTGGACAATACCAAAAATAATTTTGTGTAAAAGTATGTTTTTCTGTGTTTCTTATTTTTTTTTTTTCTGTATTGTAATGCTGTTGTTTTAATGGTTGTAAACCCAATAAAACAAAAACAAAAAAAAACCTGTCCTGTTGGGGGTTCTTGAGGACTGAGTTTGAGAAGCACTGTTCTACATAATAAACATTAAGACACAGTTAGGATGGAAGTGAGGAACCGATGGACTGGGCGAGCGCTCTAATTACAGTGGAACAAAGCACAAGTCCATTACGCACTAGCCTAAATCTTAGAGATCTTAATAAAGATATAAAAAGGGAACAAATTGTAAACCAGAGAAGATATTGGGGCTCCGTTTTTAAAAGAAGTTTTCCGTAAATTAGATGCTTCTTCTGGATTTTGACAGATGAAACTAACAGAAGAAAGTTTAAAACGACTGTATGCACCCTTACCCCATTTGGTAGATAGTAATCCCTATTCGAACCCTTTGGCATATCTTCAGCATCAGTTGAATCACAGAACTATACCTATGCTTTATGAACATAATGAGGGTGCCAACACCCCATGGATGTCATAGTTATTTGGGGTTAAACTAAAGAGTGTGATCGTAGGCTTTCGAAGGCTGCGGGCTGTCTTGGAAGCAACTAGAACTGCAAACTTGAAATCCAATAAGGAGAAATGCATTTTTGGCGTTAAATAATTAACATTTGTTAGTGACGTTTGCCATGAAGGTATGAAACCGACGAAAGAAGTGCCGACCATAGAAAATATACCTTATCTGAAGTCAACCACGAATATTTAGACGTTCCTAGCATGGAGAACTACCCTGGAAAGTTCATTCCTACTCTATAAACATAGCTGGCACTACTGGGAACACTCCCGGAAACCAACAATGACTGGTTATTGGGTCCAGAGCAGGGGGAACCGTAAGCATTTTTTAAACAAAAATGGTCACAGAAGGCAGTATTGTAGTTTTATGCACCAGAAAGGCCTATTAAATATCATCAGATGCATCACTATAAATCCTGCGTGCAGTAATTCTCCAGAAGAACAATGTTGGCAAACCCATGAATCGTGCCCCCAGGTCATGGACTGATGTGGAAAAACAGGTATGCACAGATTGAGAAGAAGCTTTAAGGAACCTTGTTTGCCTGTGAACAGTGTAATCAATATATTCCTGGCCAGAGAGCGGAAATACACAAAGATCGCATAGGTATATTTAAACCATTGAACGAGCGCACTTTGAGGATTCAAAGAATGACCATCAAAAAATGTAGCTGCAAATTTTATGCTACTTAAAATTGCAGCGGATGAACAGTGGCTCAAAGCATGATGAGAAGACTTTAGATACAGGGATGCAAGCCCAACTAGCCATATAATTGTATAGTAAATCCCTGCAGTTGCCAACAAATGCAAAGAATCAAATGAGGAACAGAGAAGGATAAACCACTCCGGGTCCTTGCAGAGGGCGACCTGATGAAAAAGGACATTTCTCTACGAATGTAAAAGATTACTGGAACTGCAGCCCTGGACTTTCAGTGATCGCACGTGACATTTTATTAACAAAATGTAACAATTTGTGAGGGCTGTACCCTTGTGATGAAGCTTTGACATGAGTCAAGAGGACAACTCCAATTCAGCTGAAGGGCCAATGTTGAGAAGATCAGCGAGGGACATCAGGCTCCCTGAAAGAGTCATTGGGCCTTACTCTGTAAGGCAGGGGTCTCCAAACTCAGTCCCCAAGGGCCGCCAATGGGCCGGCTTTTATGAATATCTCTTCCTCCCACTTGTTTCCCTCCCAGAACCAAAGTGTAATAATAATCATAATAATAATAATGGCTGTAACACGACGAAGGGGTCAAATCTTTCGTGCCTTGTCAACAAAATCTGACACCTATTAATATATTCATTAAATATGGTGAGCGGAGACTTGGGAGGGGTCTGCACAACCAGAACCCACTGCCCTTATCTTTATGGGTTCTCTGATAAGGACGGGGTGGGCGGTGGGTGATAAACACTTGATTGACAAACACGCCCCTATTCAGAAGCCCAGCAGAGAGATAAATTGCGCTTCTTGGTTGCTGAAGAACCAGTTGCTGGTAAATCTAAGCTTTAAGCATGGTTACATTCGTTCAGGAATAACCGGCTATATGGGATTGCACCTTTTTAAAAGTGGAATAGAAACATATTGAATCTTTACACAGGGAGCAAATAAGGGACAGTTCTACTTGAACCCCCTTTGTTGCCAGACGGCCTGAAACACATTGCAATATGATAAGGGGTGGTTGAATATTTCTAATAAAGTCAATGACCCATTAACATATTTATTTCTCCAAAACTTTATTTTAACTCTTTTTAAGATCTCTCTCTCCCTCTGTCCCTTCTCTCTTCATCTGTCCCTTCTCTATCTCCCTCGGTCCCTTCTCTCTCTCCCTCTGTCCCTTCTCTCTCTCCCTCTGTCCCTTCTCTCTCTCCTCTCTCTCTCTCCTCTCTCTCGCTCTCTCTGTACCTTCTCTCTCTCGCTCTTTCTGTCCCTTCTCTCTCCCTCTGTCCCATCTCCCTTTCTCTGTCCCATCTCCCTCTCTCTGTCCTTTCTCTCTCTCTATCTCTTTTCTCTCTTACCCTTCTCCCCTCCCCCTTCTCTCTCCCTCTGTCCCTTCCCTCTCCCCCCTTCTCTCTCCATCTGTCCCTTCTCTCTCCCCCTCCCCCTTCTCTCTCCCTTTCTCCCTCTCTCCCTCTCTTCCTCTCTCCCAACCTTCCTCTCCCTCCCTTCCTCTCTCCATCTCCCCCCCTTCTCTTTCCATCTCCCCCCTTCTCTCTCCATCTCCCCCCCTTCTTTCTCCATCTCCCCCTTCTTTCTCCCACTGTCCCTTCTCAAAGGCAAAGCAAACTATCTGAGCTAAGTCACTGGGATTCACTAAGCAGGGCTTTGCACAGCAATCCTGTGTTAACAGCCATTGATTTGACTCACTGGGGCGGATTAATCGAGCATGGCGCAGGTCAGCAGCTCGATTACTCAGCTCAATCAGTACCAGCTCTTGACGAAACTGTCCCACTGCACATCACCAATGAATGTGCAAAGCTGGCCTGAGCCAGGAGAAGCTGGCCCAATATAGGTCTGTAACAGTCACATAGTGTCCCTCGTACAGACCAGGCTCCTCCTCACCACGCTTTCCTTCAGGCCGCCTTACAAATAAAGAAGTCATTTGAGGAGAAACTTGGATAGGGAACTAACACAACTTGTTCATGTTTCAATGGTTTAGAGTGGCTAATAAAACATCGGATTAGTAGCAAGTTACTGATTTACAAATAATGGCAAAGTCACCGGAAACCAACCTTTTTATGACGATCATGATGAAGGATAGCAAAGGTGGCTGAGAGCCAGTAATGTGTAACTAATTACATTGTTATTTGAAGCTGTTATACAATAGAAGGTGGATACCATATGTGGCCTGTTCTTCTTCCATCCTATCCCTCTCTTCATTGATTTTAAAACCTGGAAGAGTGGAAGAGGTTGTTCTGTTGTAGGAACCACAACATGTCCCCTTCCTACAAAATGGAAGAAAGAAACTTGGTCAGTTTATCCCCCCTAAAATTCTCCCTGGAGCTTCATGGATGCAGAACCCGTATGCATTAGTAACGTGGTTAAGTATTATGGTGGGTCTGTAGCATTCTACAACAGTGGCAGACAACATGAGGTGATCATATGACCTCAGGTATAGCTTCAAGGTCGCAAAGTACTCCGAACACAAAATGCTATATTTGCTTTTAAACCAGTCACAGAACATGGGGATCCTAATGACCAACAATTCAACACACAAAACTAACACCAGCCACCTGATAACACACTCCTTTTTAGCTTGAATTCTCTTATAGACCCTTATTTAATATTCTGTGAAACTTTGTTGCCCATGCCAAAGAAGACTGTAGTCTCATTCACTTGAATGGAGCTGAACTCTTCACCAGCACTGCATATTCTATATGGGTGTGTAAGAGACATGTGCTTGTTATCAGCACCAACCTTCTGTGTGCAATATATATTCTTGTGAGTCTCTTTTGGCAACACAGTTATCACTGTACTCAAGAGATCTCCTGCAGTTCAAGCAGGAAGCTTTTCTACCTGTCTTGATTAGCCAGGTAGAGACTGGTTAGTTGTCTCTAGTTGCAATTAACCAGCTCCTTGCGAGATTGTATTGTATGTCTTTATTTATATAGCTCCAAAAGTGTACTCAGCGCTTCACAAAGAATACAGTACAGGGAATTATAATAATACAATAAGCTCAGCAAAATCAGACAATAGGAAAGGAAATCCCTGCCCCGAAGAGCTTACAATCTGAGTGGTATGATGGGAGACTTGCAGAGACAGCAGGTGAGGGAATAAGTGCTGTAGATGGCAGTGCTTGGCCACAATGGTTGGTAGGAAGGAGTGACTGTGGGTGTGGACAATAGCCATGAGTGCAGGCTATTGGGATGCTTGATTTGTGGGGCAATAATGGTGCAGTGTATGAGCACAGGCATAGGTGGAGGAGAGGAGAGATGAAGAAATGTGGATAGGAGTGGGGAAGTTGGGGAGAACAGAAACATTTACAAAGGAGTGAGGAAATCATAAACAGAAAAAAGCAAGAGGGAGGGCATAGCGAGATGCGGGAGGAGAGACTTCCCAGGCACTGGAGGATAGGAAGAGGACAAATTATCAGAGCTTTCCTCAGACCAATATAGGTTTTCTATTGATGGCTTTTTAGACAGGGGTTAAGGCCCTGTTACAGGGGGATAATGTGGTTTTTCCTTCCTACCACCCAGTGGTTATGTATCAAAGCAAAAGCAATGCAATTCTGGGGCAAAAACATCCTATTGATTTCAACTGGAATTTTTTTCCATGCAGTATGGTAATTTTCTCCCCACCAGGATTGTACCAAGTCTGCCTGGATACATAAACCCCAAAGTTTCCATAAACTCTGTCTCCCCATTGTTCAGTTTGTTCTTCCGGAATTGAACCCTTTCAATCTGAATGTAGCTCATCACTTACTAGAGGTGAGAGTCATGAAGTAACCTCACACCTAGCTAACATGTTACCACTTGCCAGCTATGTCCTTTTCAGGTTTTTTTTTTTTACAATGTATTGTAATTCTGTAGCCAGACAATTATTCAATATTATTTTCACTAGTACTGTTTTTTTTTTTAACACTTTAAGAACTGTGACATGGTGTTACCACTTATAAATCTATTTTGATATCACAGAACTCCAACCAACTTATCCTATGTAGGGAAAAGTAATAATGGTGTGGAAGGGTTAATGCAGATGTTATTACACCCATTTTTTTAATTCTTACATGTAGATTTTGTAGAGTTAAAGCAACAATTTCCCCATTTTTGGAATGTCTTTTTTTTTGTTTTGCATAATTGAAACTGGAATGTTCCCCAGAGCTGAACCGCGCTATTCCTGGCTCTGGGGATCTCTCTGTTGTCGAGATATTGACCTTTTTGTATCTGCCGGTAAAATGAAAGTTAATTCCAAGATAGCCTCCTGCGTCGTCCAATTGGAAGCTGCCGTGTCATGCTCTAGTTGACATAACGGCTTCCTATTGGCCCGTGGGAGTGAGGCTTGGGTGGCAGCCATATGTATTTCCCCAAGGTGACCAAAAACACTGCCACATAAAAAGCTAACTATCTCTGGAATCGGGGTGTCATCTGAGCCAAAATAGTGCCGTTCAGTCAGCTCCGGCAAAAAAAAAAGTGTGGAATTGCTGCTTTAAATGTCCGGTAGTAATACAAGTTTCTCATGGAAGCCTGGGATAAAAACCACTGCTCTAGTATCTGAGGGGGGGTTTATAAACCATCTCCTCACTACAAAACCTATTAAAAATAAATAAAAGCACTTTATTTAATAAAATAAATATCACAAATATTTGCAATTGTCTTTAGATTAATCCGCTGGGAGCCACATGAGGCCTGGAGAAGAATTTGTTGCAGGCTGTGATACATTTTGGTGGACCCACATTAGAATTCTTCATAGGTGAAATTATACTGCAAAGAAATGTGCTAATCTCCAATTGTTCTTGTTCAATTGTACGTTCTTCCTCACACACCTGAGAAAGAAATCTGAGGTATTGAATGTCTAAGGCCTGGGACATGGTGCAGGGAGCGGCGCTGGGACATGGTGCAGGGAGCGGCGCTGGGCAGCGCTGACGCTCACGCAGGAGATTTTTCTTGTCCCTGCATGAGCGTCAGCGAGCGCGCTTGTGTGCCGGGTGGGAGGCTTTTGGGAGGCGGGCCTGGAGGCAGATCGGGAGGCGGGGCTAGCGCGCCACGTCACGGCGCCGACGTCACGGACTGCCATTGGCTTCTGGCAGTCACGTGACTGGCCCTGCGCTTCCATGAGCGGTAAAATTTAAACTTGCCTGTCTCCTGCATTACCACACACCTCCGCACGCCTGCGGAGGCGCCGTCTAAAGCCGCGCTGATAGGGATAATGTTTCCCCTCAGCGCGCCTCAGCACGGTCTTTTTGACCATGTCCGAGGCCTAACACTACAATGTGATCTATCAAGAACCTAAATGTTGATCCCTGTAAGAGATGGGTGCAGGGGTGCGCAATGGAGACCGTTTTTAAGGTGAAACTAATAAAAGGCTTTATTGTCTGTTCCTTTAAACAATACAGTAAACACAAATATACATAAAACAACAAACACCTATCCCTGTGTAAGGGCTAACTCACTGCCAGTCCCTCTCTGCAAGGCTGGGGGGGGAGACACCCCTTACCCACTTATCACCCCAAAGTCTCAGCGGTACCTTAACACAGGTGGCCTCTCAGGTCAGTGGTGTCCGGGTAGTTGTCTGCTGGAGGGTCCAGGCAGAGAGGTCTGGTCCCCTTGTGTCTTGCTCTCAGAACACAGCCATCCTTATTCCTTATGTCAGCTCCATTGTGAGCTAAGGAATCTCTCCCCTGTTTCTCAGATCAGGTTTTTTCTAAAAGTCCTAATCAGCCTGGTGGAGTCTGGTTGATTGCCTGTGTGCAATTAACCAGCACACTGCTGGTGATAAGTCCCTGATACAGTCCCCTACAAGATTTCATGGCCTACAACCAATCTACTTTCATCTGGTGATATTTTCTGCCTCTCACCAAAAAACTCTTTTCAAGGAGAATTTGGTAGGAAAATGTGAAGAGAGATCTCCTTCCCATTAATTCCTCAATTCACACCAAGGACATCTTCCCATTAATTCCTCAATTCACACCAAGGACATCTTCCCATTAATTCCTCAATTCACACCAAGGACATCTTCCCATTGACTTCAATTGAGTATTTTTTTTGCCAGAGAGAAAGTAAACACACGATTCCTCTTTCAGCAAATTGTGAGGGAGTTTCGCACATACGTAGGGAGGCTTGGGCAGTGTGCCCGTTACTGCGGCCACGACACAGCCCTGTGCTACACTGTACATGTCATAATATAGTCATATGAACACATTACCCATTATAGAGGACTCTCCCTTCCACATCCTTCCCAATGCACAATAATGGAATTGTTAGTCGTAAGAATGTGCGGAAAGGTCTGGAGGTGGTTGGAACAGAGTCAGAGGTGAACAATGCCTGGCTGGGAGCTGTTTTGGACCCGGAATGGAATTCGATAAGGTGATGCCAGCTCAGATGGGAGTGTAATTAACCATTTCAGTCTCGGAAAGCCTGCAATGCAATGCATCACACCCCTCCTGTCACTGAAGGCGTTAAACCATAAAAAGAATATATATATATACTAGCTGATATACCCGGCGTTGCCCGGGATTGCAGGGGCGGGGTGCATGAAGGGCGGGGTGGGAAGGGGGGGTGCGTAAAGGGCGGGGAGTGAAGGGCGGGGTGGGTGTGGGGGGTGAAGGGTGGGGAGGGGGTGGGGGGCGAAGGGCGGGGAGGGGGCGAAGGGGAGGGGGTGGGGGAGAAGGGCAGGGGGAGGGGGGCGAAGGGGAGGGGGAGGGGGGCGAAGGGCATGGGGTGGGGGGCAAAGGGCAGGGGGCGAAGGGCAGGGGTAGGGTGTGGGGGGCGAAGGGCAGGGGGTGAAGGGCAGGAGTAGGGAATGGGGGGTGAAGGGCAGGAGTGGGGGGTGAAGGGTAGGGGTGGGGGGTGAAGGGCAGGGGTAGGGGGTGGGGGGGGGAAGGGAGGGTAGGCGTTGTGGGGGGTGATGAGGGCGGGGGGTGAAGGGCAGGGGGGGGGTGACGGGGCAGTGTGGGGGTGAGAATGGCAGGGGGGGAGAAAGGCAGGGGCTGGGGCGGGAGGGTTGAAGGGCAGGGGTGGCGGGGGGAGTGAAGGGTGGGGGGGGGGTAGGGTGGGTGGTGGAAGGACGGGGTAGGGGGGGCTGAAGGGCAGGTGGTGTGGCGGGGCGGGGGGAAGGGCAGGGGTGGGATGTGGGGGTGAAGGGCAGATGGGGGTAAGGTGGGGTGGGGGGTGAGTGCAGGGAGGGTGGTGGGGGGGGGGAAGGGCAGGGAGGGTGTGAGGGAAGGGATGGGGGTGAAGGACAGGGGAGGGGGGTGGTGAAGGCAGGGAGGGGTAAGGGGGGGGTGAAGGGCAGGGGGGGGTTAGGCAGAGGTGGTGGGGGTGAGGGAGGGCAGGGTGAAGGGGGCGTAGGGGGGGGTGAAGGGAACAGGGGTGGGGGGGTGAAGGGCAGGTTGGGGGGTGGTGGGAAGGGCGCAGGGTGGGTGTAGGGAGGGTGAAGGCAGGGGTGGGGGTGGGAACGGGCCGGGCGGGGTGCGTGCGGGCAGGGTTGTTATGGGGGGGTGCAAGGGAAGGGGTTGGTGCATTAAGCGTGGGGGTGAAGGGCAGGTGGGCGGGGCGGTGGGGGGGGTGAAGGGGGGGGGGGGAGGGAGCGGGGGGGGTGAGGGCAGGGGGGGAAGGGAGCGGGGGGGGGGGGGGGTAGGGTGGGGGGGTGGGGTGAGGGCAGGGGTCGGGGGGGTGAGGGCAGGGGGGGGGTGGGGGGGCGGGGGGGTTTGTGTTGGGGGAAGGGCAGGGGGAAGGGCAGGGGTGGGGGTGGGGGGTGGGCAGGGGGTAGGGCAGGGGGGGCGTAGAAGGGAAGGGCCAAGGGGTAGGGGTGGCGAGGGCAGGGAGTGGAAGTGGCAGGGTGGGGGGTGAAGGGTAGTGGGTGGGGGGGTGAAGGGCAGGGGTATGGGGGGTTAAGGGCAGGGGTGGGGGGTGAAGGGTAGGGGTAGGGGTGGGGGGTGAAGGGCAGGGGTATGGGGGGTGAAGGACAGGGGTAGGGGAGGTTAAGGGCAAGGGGGGTGAAGGGCAGGGGTAGGGGGGGTGAAGGGCAGGTAGGGGGGTTGGAATGAAGAGGGCATGTTTTAGGGGTATGGGGGGTGAAAGGCAGGGGTAGGGGGGGTGAAGGGCAGGGGTAGGGGGGGTGAAAGGACGGCAGGGGGTGGTAGGGGGGGGTGAGGGCAGGGGTGGGGGGTGAAGGGGGCAGGGTGCCGGGGTGTCCCGGGCAGGCCGCGTTGTAGGTGTTGTTCCGTTTAGGGGTGAGGTGGGGGGGAGGTGAAGGGCAGGGGTGAGGGCGGGTGAAGGCAGGGGTAGGGGGGTGAAGGTGGGGGGGAGGGCAGGGGGGGGGGGGTGAAGGGCAAAGGGGTGGGGGGCGATAGTGAAGGGCAGGGTGGGTGGAGGGGGACAGGGTGGGGGGGGACTGTGAAGGGCAGGCGGGGTTAGGGGTGGTGAAGGAAGGGTAGGGTGGGTGAAGGTGCACAGGGGTGTAAGGGCGGTGAAGGGGGTGGGGTGAAGGGCAGGGGGGGTGAAGGGCAGGGGGGGATGAAGGGCAGGGGTGGGGGGGAGTGAAGGGCAGGGGTGGGTGGGGGTGAAGGGTGGGGGTTAGGGGTGTGGGTGGGTGAAGGCAGGGGTAGGGGGGGTGAATGGCAGGGGTAGGGGGGTGAAGGGCCAGGGGTAGGAGAGGGGGTGAAGTGCAGAGGGGTTAGGGCGGGGTTGAACTGGGCAGGGGTAGGGGTGAAAGTGAGGCACAAATTGTTGGCAGGAGTAAATGGTCCCTATCACACACTACAACACGACGGGAGTGAGAAGGTGGTGGAGATGTGGGACTGGAGCCAGATCTGAGGAGGTGCATGGCACCCCTATGGCCAGGCAGAGGGTGGGTTATAGCAGCCGGGGAGGTAAGGGAGGATGCGCAGTCACTCCACCTCAGGCCAATGAGAGGTGGTGCGGGGGCAGGCGGCCAAAGGGGCCATTCCTCATTGGCCTGAGCGGGAAGTGACGGGCCAAGGTCCAATGCGATGGCCCTAGAACAGAGGACACAGCAAACAGACACGAATACAAAGAGTTGACAGGAAAAGCATCTATCTAATATATATACGTAGTAAGTTAGATGGGTAAAAATGTGACCAAAAACCCTCCACAGCAAAGCAATAGCAATGGAAAATAAAATATCCTGTATGTCATTTGCATGTATAGACAGGTCTGCACCCCGGCATTTCATATTATCACCCAGGCACTACAGCCCTTCCACTGAAAAGATTTGGAAATTGACAGGTTAAGCTTGCTGCATTGTCACAGCTTTAAGCCAGCAGGGTTAAGTGCATAGCCAGAAAACCCATCCACAGACAGCGGTTCGACCTAATGGGGTCCATCAGTGTGGGGTTTTGTGGGGGTTAATGGATAGGCAATTGAAGCAATGAGGATGGGGGAGGGTTTCCCATACTTAGTAAAGTTATGTGGGGTTTATGGGTAGTAGATGAAGCCGATGTCTAGCGTGAAACGCGTTGAGAGGGAGAGATCGTGGTTGTAGCCATGTGTCTGTGAGGCTTCAATAAAGTTTGGTCTACTAACCCGGACGGACAGTCCAGTTGTCACGGACAGTAGGCCGGAAACTTCTTTCTTCCATGTCCTGCTCTTTTAATCCTGTGAGTGGGCCCAGTAAAATGTATCTACGTAAAAAATAAAAGAAGAAAATGCTCGTTATTTAGGGGAGATCGGGCACTGATGGGGGATGACTCCTACCTTACTTCCATCATACCGCCACGGAGCGGTCAGGTGACCGCTTCCTGATGAGCCGGGGAGTAATCGCGAAGTGCGGAAGGGAGGCCGCGGGACCACTGGCCCCACGGGCCCCATACAGCACTAATGGGGACGTTAAAAAAGATAACTCTTTTAAGGTTATCATGGTACCGTTAGACTGCACTGGGCTCTGGAGGGCGCTGTCTTTTAATATCCGGGCCCTTTTAAAGACAGCAAACCGTGACATTTTATGTTTTTATTACACCAATAAAATTGGGGTGTTTTAACCTACTTCCATTACACCATGATATGTGCCCATAGGGACAACTGCGCATTGATTGTTTTGGTGGGTACTACGTATGCATCTACATCCCATCACTAGCTAGTCCTCACGTTAGGTTCAAACTATGAATTTCCCCTGATCAGGATTAGATTAGACGATGCTGTGCCCTATTGGGGGCCCCTCTAAGCTCTATCATCATTTGGAGAGTTTCTTCGGCTTAGATCCTGCTCGAATCGAATATTATGTATTAATTTTCTGCTCAATCATCGGAACTGTGCTTAAATTACCAATTTAAAAATGATATATCAGGCAAAAAATTTGCCGTTTGGGTTCTTTGGGTGGCCCAAAAACAGTATTGAAGAGCTAACTAGGTGATTGGAAAGACTCTGACTCTTCTGTTCTCTCCCAGAACGATACAGAGTAGTGGACTATGAGATGACAGCAGTCAGTCAAGATCTAACATGCCGGTATCCCCAGTTACTGCACAAGAAGTAATGTGTCACCTGTCCTATCCTGGGAGTTTTTGATAGAAGTGTCACCTGTAAGAGGTGACAATGTAGAGAGTCTTTAGAACAGGAACATATTGTCACGTGAAATGTGATATTTCTGCCCCCAAGATCCCTGGCTTTTTAATTATACTTACCGTGGAAAGTAGAGCTGGCACCAAAACCCGGTGCAGGGGAAACAAATGGAGATTACCTTCCGGTGTCACATGGAGCTCTAGGAACCACAAACCTCCAGCTGTTGTGGCCTCTATTGACCACGCTCAGCAGAGGATTGAAATAAGCAGGATTTGTACAGCGCTATCGTTACCTGGTCTGTATCTCAGAAGAACCAAGGGGGTCATTGGAGTGAAAGTTAATGCGGGTCTGCTCTTAGTAACCCTTCCTATCCATGGACAAAGAGGGGGTGGTCTGAGGGGTGACTGCTGCTTAGACCCTTCCTCTAAAAACACAGGCTATGAAGTAGAGATCCCACAAGGTAACTGCATTCTATACAGATCCGAAAGCCTGCATTCATCCTCCTCCGTACAGGGAAGCTTACAGAAAGGAAGTCTGGGTGTGAATGAAAATTACACCGCGTGCACAGCAAAACCGGGTTGGGAAGCGCAGTGGGTTTTTGAGTCAGATGCAGCAGTCAACATTCTCTAGGGAATGCAATATAGTGAGAAAGCGACGTAAGCTAAAAAGGTGAACCACCCCAGGGGTGATCTTGATAGTAATTACCAGAATCTCCTATGCTGTTTAAATAATATTGACATGACAATGGGGAATGAATCAGGTCTTGTGGGCCGTAGAAGGATGCACCGCACTCATGGACTTCTACTTTACGTGTCTGTTTTCCTAATCCAACCTTGCTGGAAGACAGCACTGCAAGGTTGTGCATTACGGGTCCCGGCAATTGACAATAAGAAGAAACGACCATTAACCTTTCTCGAGTGCCTTAGTTATCTATATAGGTGAAAACTAAATGTAAATTGTGAAGGGGGCCTCTGTCCGTAATAAGTCACCTTTTAAAAATGTGATTTTTTATTTCCACCGCGCTGTAACGAGGAGTGTAAATTAATAGCAACGGAACAGCCCCAGTATGGGATTAAAGGGCGGCCCAACACAAAAGCAGCCCAACAATATTTTATTGCACCGTGTGACTTGTAGTCGTAGATGACATGATGTAGAAAAACGTTCCTTTCGTGTTAGGCTACAGCTAGGTACTGGATGGATTTTTGATCATTTTGTAAGAGGGATGCGTTACAGACCTACCACTCGGAATTTAAAGGGGCAGTACCTCCCAGACAAAAGCAGCCACTGATGACCAGTGAATGTTTACCAGATTACATGTGGGTGAATTATTGACTGTTTTATCCCCCCAACCCCCCCCCCCCACCCCACACACACACAACACAAAAAAAAAGTTATCTTTTTTAAAGTTAGTGTGTAATCTACGGCGACTGAGACCGGGGTTGGTTTTCTCTGGCTGCTCCGTTTTGTCTCATGTCACTGTGTATTAACCACACTTATTGCCCGCCATATCCCGTCTCAGCTCCCTCATTTCCTTCCCGTTTTTGTATTGGCCACGATAAGGGCGTATCAGTAAACTGCGACTCGTGTTGATTGAGGAAATGGGAGATCGGTGCCAAAACAGTGTTACGATCGGCAAATCGCAGTTTAAACAAAAATACCCCCACGCAGTCAGTGTGGATAATTGATAAAGGACAACACTTGATTAACTAAAACAACATTCGGAGGGCCATGAGAAAAGGATTTTTGTGCTTAATTCAAAAGAAACAAAAGCAGACAAACAGGGTTGATGTAGGTATTATTATATATTTTTTTAAGGAACCAGTAAGATTGTTATTTTTCTTTTAGAAATGTTGTTTTTGGTACCCTACAAGGGAATTATAACTTTAAAGATTCAGATGTTTTTTTTGTTTAATGTTAAATTTTTATTTATAAAGATGTTTGTTTGTAGAATAAGTCTATCCATGACACCCCAGGTATTTTCTTCTTCTCCGATCCTGTGTGTATGCTTGTAGTGTGGTGTATTGCAGTTATAGTAGCGGCGTTGGTTGTGGGTGCATGTGTGTAGTTTGGCGTGCTTTGAATAGTACGGTTGTTGTCTGGTGTGCTTTGTGTGTGTGTTTTTTGTGTGTGGGGTTGTGGATGTGTGTGTGTTGGTCGTTGTTGTTGTGTGGTTGTGTGTTGTGTGTGTGTGTGTGTACGTGTGTGTGTGATGTGTTGTTTGGTTTTGGACTGTTGCAGCTAAACACTGTTATTATGTAAAAATGGTGCAAGGCATAAAGAGAGCAGACTGTCCTGATTTCTGCTGGTATATTAGACAATATAACTTCCTGCTGGTTTAACACGGTTTCCATTTAACACTTACCATATTGGTAAAGTTGGATTTTATCATGACACACAGCACAACTCACTTCCTCTTGTTACTGTATATTGTGTAAGAAAGTTGGCACATTTCTCAAGCGATTGTGACACTTACTTTCCTAATTGTTTTCATTGATTTATTAGTTATTGTATATGGAGCCACTTGTTAATTGCTTCTCTGAGTTATTTGACCCATTTTCCTCCTGCTTATTTGAGTGACGTTTGTGCCAAATTTAAAAAAAAATTTAAAATTCCAATACCCAAACAAATTACATTTCTCAAGTCCCGACCAATAATATAACACAGCAACAAAAAAAAATTAACAAAGAGAAAACCAGACCAAACCATAAAAACCCGCCCCAAACCAATAAAGAAGAGAAAGAACGCACCCAACAAACACACCTGTTGAGACAGTGCCCAGTCCTCAGTCTAACATTTGTGTAATTTTCATCATCCAGAGATCGTGAGCCGTGAAAGCTGGGTGTTTCTTTCTTGCGAGGCCAGGAGAATACACTCCAAACACAAGACTAAGCTCATGCTCACTCTTCTTACACACACAAAGGTGCTATAAAAACCCACCGCCCTTTTTTATTCCGAGCAGACACAGCTGGTCTTTGCATAATCACGTGATTGCAGTTATCTGGGGGAAAGCCAGGGAACCCAATTACTAATTAAATGGGAATTCAGTTACGGCCCTCGTGTCCCAAACAAGCTGATAAGAAAGGGGAGGAGGATCCTCCAGCGTGAGGAGGATGCTTTTTCATGACTGTGTACGAACACGTTTTGTGAAAGAAATTAAAGTTGTTGGGACATTTAGTAGTGTGTACTTCAAAAGAAAGGGCTTTTATAGATGGGCAATCAAAGAGCTGGTTTTTTCATGGTTTGTTGGGATTGAAGCAGGGGGTCTTACAGAGTGAATAGCGTTAATTTCAGCTCTGGAGACCCCCCTCTTCCCGAGATATATACCTTTCGTAGGTGTCTGGTCACGTTCTTCAGGTACCCTTGGTCACCATCAAAGTTGGCGTCTTCAAAAATAACTCCTGACGCCTTCGAGTTTACCAATAGGAAGTCGTGACATCATCCCTTGCAGCTTCCTATTGGCCTGCGTGACCGGGAGCTTTAAAAACACACGAGAAGAAGCACCCAATACGGAGATACGTTTATCTCGGGAAGCAGGCGTCCACGACGGCTGAATTTTAACTGGTGTGTTCAGCTCTGGGACCCCCGTTCCCAAACCTGTGTAAAGAAAAACACAACGCTCAATTCCTGTATGTTTATTTTTTATTGTGAAAGATTTCTTTGCCTAGGGGCGGGTGTCTGGTCCTCCGTCTTTACCTTTCAATGATTTCTCGGTGCTTAATAAACGCGATTGTTGTATTTTATTCCAAAATTAAATTAATATGGCTGCCTAAGCCCCTCTACTTAGTGAAAATTAGTAGACCTCAAGGTAGGGTTAGAGAGTAGAAAGACTTGACGCCTTCAGTGACACGACTGAGGGACGTCCCATCAGGAAGCAACGAACCCCCTTCCGCGCGATCGTGGCAGACAACTGTCCGTAGCCACAGAGTGCTTGCTTGTCTGTCTGCGCGCAGCTGGGTACAGTAATTCTTGCTGCATTTTGTAACTGATCCGAGAAAATAGGATACAAGACGTCTTTTTTTTAAGATACCCTTTTTGTGTCTGCAGGGAGCGCAGCTCTGTGCTCTGGCAGAAATGTGAAAGTGAGAATAAATGGCAGGAGTTGCCATGGGACTGCAGTTTTTTGAGGGCTTTCTAAACTAAAAAAAGCGAAAAAAAATAAATAAGAATACGGCTGTTAAATGAGCTCCATAGAAGCGCGCTTTCAAAATGTTGTATTAATGTACATTAGCGCTTCACCGCAGTAATACACGTGACATAATCATATAAATAACAAATAATATAAAAAACACCAAGGGGAGAAGAAGTTCCTGCTCGAAGGAGCTTACAATCTTAATGGTGGGGAGAGAGAGAACTACAAGAGACAGTAGGAGGGCGTTCTGGTAAGGGCTTATTGGTGGAACTGCACCTTAAAGAGACAGCCCCCTCTGGGATCCACGTGATTGTCAGTGGTTGGCATGTTTAACACCTGATGATAGGTCCGTGTGGGACCTGAAACATTGTCTTTCCGCTGTTCTTGGCTGTCACATAAATGTTACTTTGTATCTCCAGTGGTGGGATTCTGCGGTTCGCACCGGTTCGTGTGAACCTGTTGCTAAAATGTCAAAAGTTCGCCGAACCGGTGCTTCATTCTATTACCTTCATGGGACCGTATCTATTCCCTGACAATAATCTCTTAATATGGGTACGCCCACTCTCTGCACGACAATCGTTTTGTTTATCAGGTTGCGCGGCTGGATAGATACGACGCTTTCGCAGGTCGAGTTTGTGAGGGGGGGGGAGTTGCTTTTTCGGAAAAGGAGACCTGCGGTGGCTGTGTTCAAATTGGACTCTGCAGACACAGGTGAGGAAAAGCTCCTTCCCTATCCTCACACCGGATAGGGAGCCCGTTGTACTGTGTATCCCCCCAAATCCCTCGAAAGTAATGACACCCCAAACAAGAACAGCCTACCATTTGCATCATACCCCTACATGCAAACCCTCTCCAATCCCCCCCTAAAATCCCCGTCCCTATAACAGATCCCCTTCCTGTAACCCCAAATGTGGGAGATTTGGGAATTTATAATGAAAATATATATTATTATTTTTGAAAGAACAATGATGGTGGATGAAGACATAGATGGTGACAGGGGTGTATATTCCTGTGGGAGAACTAGAGTGTGTGGGAAACTATTAAATAAAGGGTGTACTTCGCACCAAGGTCACCCCACCCACAATCTGTCATCTCTTTCACCATTCAAGGTCTGCCCACAAATTGTCTTCTCCTTCTACCACAGGGTCCCAATATGCTGCCGTCCACCCCAACAATCGCCAAATCTGTTTCTCATTCCAACATCAAGGTCCTCCACATATGTCTTCTCCTTCCACAATAAAGGGCATACAAAATCTATTCGTCTACTCACCCATCAAGGTCCTCCACAATCTGTCTTCTCCTTCCACCATCAAGGTCCTCCACAATCTGTCCTTTCCTTCCACCATCAAGATCCTCCACAATCTGTCCTTTCCTTCCACCATCAAGGTCCCCCACAATCTGTCCTCTCCTTCCACCATCAAGGTCCTCCACAATCTGTCTTCTCCTTCCACCATCTGCCTTGTCCTTCCACCATCAAGATCCTCCACAATCTGTCCTTTCCTTCCACCATCAAGGTCCCCCAAAATCAGTCCTCTCCTTCCACCATCCCTCTCACACAGAACGCATTATATACCTCTATTGAGCTGCATCCCGCTTAATGCAAAGTCGTTGATGTCAATGCCCGATAATGCTGTATAAAATCTGATTAGAATAAAAACACAGACCGTTGAAAACAAAACGGTCAGAAAATAGCTTTCTTGCTCCACACTGTATCTCTGCCAATGCACATTTCGCACCAACTACATACAGGGGCTAATTCCGGGCCAGAACACATAGACTTCCACGGCTGTATTTAAAGCTTAATCAGACCAGGAGTAGCCTAGCGAAAAAGACTATATTAACAATAACACACCAAAGAAAATAAGAGACAAATTCTAAATGAAAAAGCATGTTTAAATGTGTTATAAAGAGGGAAAGGGTGGCTTTTTATCCGCAAAAAGATAAGAACACGCCCTGCACTCCCGTTGTTCCAATAAGGTTTTCAATACAGTTTACTGCGGTGCATAGCATCTCCGTGATGGGATTCCCCAACCAGCACCACGTTACCACGATTAGGAGAAAGAGCCGCACCCTCGTGTTCAAAGGATCCTCAGATCATGTATTTGTATTTAAATGAGACCAGTAATAGCACAACGCTTCGGGCACAAAGTTGACCTGAGTACAGTACATGCCATGTTGTGTATGGAAAAGGGATAGCGGAGGTACATAAATGGTTTAAGGAGACGACGGATTGCTGAACTACGTCACGTGTGCGGAGATGCACACAAGGTGTACAAATGTTTGGCGTGTTACATAGGAACCGGATTACACTGTGTATCCTTTTTGCTGGGATTATCCTGCAGACAAGAGAAGGCTTGCCGGTACTTTTTATGAGGATGAATGTTCTGCTTTGATGAGTTTGTTTAATAGAACAATATCTTCACCTGCTGTTTATGACTTTAAGTGTTGACATGGTAGTCAGGGAACATTTCCCCTTCATTATAAATTTTTCTACCAAGATTGATTTGGATGGGCTGTGTAGAGGTTATTGGTTTTTCTGGCTCGATGATGTCAACATTAATGCAAAACGATGTTTCCTTGGGTCATATTTATATGTCTTATTTATTAATGTGTCTTTTATTATTATTATTATTATATATGTTTATTTATGTATCAAATGTTTTTACCAGGAAGTAGTACATTGAGAGTTACTTCTCGTTTTCAAGTATGTCCTGGGGACACAGTTATAATGACAAATACATGGTTACAAATACTTGGTTACAATGAGTGAAAAGGGTTATACATTATATACAAGACATTATACTGTATGCACAGTTAAAGATAATATATATTATAGGTGTATATAACAGTTACAGACCAGATTAAAATAAGAGACAGCTTTAGTTTTGAAAGAACTTAGACTGGGGGCGGCAGTGAGAGTCAACGGTAGACTGTTCCAGTTGTGGGGTGCACGGTAAGAGGAGGAGCGGCCATGAACAGTCTTTTGGAGTCACATCTCAGACGATAAGTGCTGCATGTGGTAGGGGTGAGGAGCTTGTTCAGATAGGCGGGTAGCTTGCCCAGAAAGTATTTGAAGGCAAGACTAGAAAGGTGAACTTTGAACCAAGACTCAAGAGATGACAATCTAGTTCTTTGAGCATTTCGCAGTGATGTGTGTTGTAGTTGCATTGGAGGACAAAGCGGCATATTGCATTGTAGAGGGTGTCAAGTTTGCTGAGGTGAGTTTGGGGTGCCGTGCCATATACTATGTCCCCATAGTCTATAATTGGCATCAGCATCTGCTGTGCAATACGCTTTCTGACCAGCAGACTTAGGGACATGTAGGCAACATTACATTGTCATTTGTGTGTGGATGATGGTCATTAAATGAAATTATTGATTTTTCTACAAATGTATTGATTTAAAATTTTTTGTATGGAATAAATCATTTTCTATAATTGTATTTTGTATTAATAATTATATTGGGGGGGGGGCAGATGTGCTCTATATTACCTTTGTTTTTTTCCCCCTTTTAATATAACGTTACTTCATATAATCCCGTTCCCCACCAACCCACATTTTTGTCCCCACTTTATACTAAAAAAGAACTTGGTCCCCTGTTTTACAGCTCAGTTCCATCCGCAAGGAGATGGGGGTCTCTGTGTCCGTTCCGAAAGAGCTTCTGGAGAACAGGAAGAGCAGCAGTCCAAAGAGACTGCACGTGGTCAGGGTCCAAGGCAGCTCTCTCTTCCAGGTATGAATAAAGTCTGGACGTGAGAGCAAATTACTGAAGTTAGAGCACAGAGGTGGCTGCACATACTAAGTTAGAGCACAGAGGTGGCTGCACATACTTATATGTGTAAGGAGACATGTGGATTGCTCAAGCTCCCGCTCACTTACTATGGATACTACCATATATGGTATATAGTGATGAGGCACTGCATTGTTATATAATTATAGTACATTTATTGTGTCAACGTTTTAGTCTTACCAGAGACTCTGTTCTGGTGAAGGAGAACCCAAATTGCCTCTGGGAGTATCATTCATTAATCCCTTCATCCCCCGAGCTTCAGGCTCACAATTAAGTTGTGAACGGGGAAGAGACGTGTATTTTGCTTGTTGGGTCTTTGCCTCTGACTTCTCTCCCACAGCCGTAAGCTTGAAAGGAGAGACGTATGAGACTTTTGCCCGAGGTTGCGAGCCAGGCAAAATGTGCAATTTTCCAGCCGAGGTCACAAGCGTTTTGTCAATGTGCTTTATATGTGAATTTGCTAAATTCTCTAAAATCGGTAGATTCATTTAATGCTGAGATATTCATATAAATACTTACAAAACAAAAACATGTTTTGTTCACTGTCTGGCAAAAGCTTGCAAATTTGTAAAATTCCTCTTGAATTCCCTGCATGTAATAGCAGACGTATACTAGGGTGGGACCCTGTTATCCCCTCCCCTGTTATAGATGTTTGATGGTTCGTGATATCCCCACCCCACACACACATCGAGAGAGATTCCACCAAGGAGACAGTATTCAACCAGCTGAGAATCGGGGCTTGAGTTGGACAACACAGCTTGAAACTTTTCTTATGAAAACAATGGTTTATCGGTGGGGAATGCAAGTGCAGTGGTCCTCGCGTTTGGGTGGCCACACATACAAGCATAACACAGTAATGGTATCACTGCGCTATTGTTCCTGCGAGTCACTTAGTTTGTCTCGGTGGCCTGTGCACTAAATAATGGGCCATTGTTGGTGCCAGCACAGCGTTGGAGCACATGTAGCACAGCGCACTGGCAATAGTTGCAGGCCTGGTATGCAGACGGGTGTCGTTAGCTGTACACTGATAAAAGGATATCGATGAGTGGTGCCAGCTATCTCCCAGGTTCTTTCCTTCTTTACTACTCATGGCTTCGAAGCCGCGCTTGCATGGGGTCTCTCTCGCAGGTGGAATGTCACTTCTAGCTCTTGTCCACTATCTCTTGTAAGTGCTGTCCTGCTGAGCCTTGAGGCTCTGCCACCACGCTGCCTTTTCCGCCGGTATTCTTGGAACAGGTTCTCTTTCCTCTCTCGTAGAGGGTCTGACCCTCAACTCGCACCCCCCTATCTATGTATCTTCACACTCCTGTTTCTGTGACATCACGATTCCTCAGGGTCCTATAGTCTTTCTCCCCTCTTCTGTTCCCAGGCATTGGCCAGGGATACTGTCTATTACTGCCCTTGGCACTGTGTGATTGGTAGGGTAGTTTAAGTCCTTCATATCCACCCTGCACACACATAGATATATATAGTGATTGTTACACTAAAACAAATGTTTGCAACATTATTAGAATTTGGACGCTTGATAAAATGTTTTGCAATGGAGCAAAAATGAAATTAAAACGCTAACCGTTTTAAGACTGCATTTTGGATCGTTTTGCACGTCTATACTTGAAAACCACAGGAGTGTGAGGTAACACTTTGTAAGGCTTCGTATATCACTAGTATACCACAGGAGTATGAGGTAACACTTTGTAAGGCTTCGTGTATCACTAGTGTACCACAGGAGTGTGAGCTAACACTTTGTAAGGCTTCGTGTATCACTAGTGTACCACAGGAGTGTGAGGTAACACTTTGTAAGGCTTCGTATATCACTAGTGTACCACAGGAGTGTGAGCTAACACTTTGTAAGGCTTCGTGTATCACTAGTATACCACAGGAGTGTGAGGTAACACTTTAGGCTTCGTGTATCACTAGTGTACCACAGGAGTGTGAGGTAACACTTTGTAAGGCTTCGTGTATCACTAGTATACCACAGGAGTGTGAGGTAACACTTTGTAAGGCTTCGTGTATCACTAGTATACCACAGGAGTGTGAGCTAACACTTTGTAAGGCTTCGTGTATCACTAGTGTACCACAGGAGTGTGAGCTAACACTTTGTAAGGCTTCGTGTATCACTAGTATACCACAGGAGTGTGAGGTAACACTTTGTAAGGCTTCGTGTATCACTAGTGTACCACAGGAGTGTGAGGTAACACTTTGTAAGGCTTTGTGTATCACTAGTGTACCACAGGAGTGTGAGGTAACACTTTGTAAGGCTTCGGATATCACTAGTATACCACAGGAGTGTGAGGTAACACTTTGTAAGGCTTCGTATATCACTAGTGTACCACAGGACTGTGAGGTAACACTTTGTAAGGCTTCGTGTATCACTAGTGTACCACAGGACTGTGAGGTAACACTTTGTAAGGCTTCGTATATCACTAGTGTACCACAGGACTGTGAGGTAACACTTTGTAAGGCTTCGTGTATCACTAGTGTACCACAGGATGAGGACCGCCCTGACCTGAAGCATGAGAAAGAATTCGGCCGTGTCTTATTAAAAAATTGCAAACAATCACGAGCTTCGAAAAAGAAAAATTCACTTCCCCCAGACCCTCTAAAACTCTGTCTTTTCCCCCAGGATGCAGCCAACAGCACTGTGCTTGGGAACCAAGTGATTGGTGTAAGTCTGGAGCACACAAATGTCTCTTTTCTCCAGGAAGACATCGTGTTCACCTTCCAGCACGAGCCTGTGCAGGTAAACCCTCTGTCCTTGTCAACATACTTATGACATCATGGTACTGTCACAGTGACATGGGGGGGGGGGGGGGGGGAGCAGACCATGTGATGTTTGGTGGGCAGGGCATTCTTGATAACATGATGATGCAGTCCTGGTGATATTAGGGGTGGGCTGATGATGTCATTTGTTTGTTTTTTTATTGATTGTGCTCTAAAATTGCCTTGGTAAATATATGTAGCACCCCGTATTTAAAAATATTCAAATTTGTTTTATTTAATAGTTCTGTGGGCGGAAAATGGGGGAAGCCGTGCACACCAAAAAAAGATAAAAAGAGTTAATGCAAAAAAGGATTTTTGTGACTGTTTTTAGTCAATAAATGACTTTTTTTGCATGAACTTTTTTGCATCTTTTTTTTTTTTTTTGGTGTGCACGGCTTCCCCCATTTTCCATTCATGCCAGTATCCTGACTAGGTGTCTTGCCTGCAGCACCCATGCTTTCATTGCCTTTTTTTCATGTCCCCTCGGATTAGGGGCATCGCCAGTTGCATATTCTTGATTCCCTCCTTTTTGTTTGATTCAACCATAGTTCTGTGGGCCCTAGAGAAACCTAGACAGTCACATCAGATAAAAGCCGCTTGCCAACCCAGTGTGCCCATTTTACCGTCCTGCTGTGAAAACTCCTTTGCAGTCATATCCACCAAGAGGATTCATTGGGGCCCGGTCTCATGCAAGAACTGGAGCCCTAAGAGTTGGATGGGGTAAGAAGGTGGGAGGATGCCAGCGCAATCTTCTTGAGCTTGTGGCCCCAAAGGGAGAGGGGGAAGCTAAGCCCTCTCAGTCAGGGTCGACAGGCACCCCTCCTTGACCAGTGCAGTGATACCAGTCACCCCCCTTCCCCCCTATGCCCTGGACCCAATTACATCCTTGGCTTCTTTATACATTTTTTAAATGTTATGTGTCTCCTGCAGCGTTTTTATCCTGATGTTATTATACCAGTTTTGCACGGAGAATGTTGATACACATACCCCTATAAGTGTTATTTCTGTCTGTGGCGGTTAGAGTGCAGTAGAGCAGGCAGTAGGGTCAGCAGTTGTGGCTACTGGTGGAGTCCCAATAATATTTTTGGCTCTCTGTTCCCTGTAGAGAAGAAGCTGTAGGGCTATGTCACTGATTTTCTGTGGGCCTCACTGTTTTGGAGCCCATCTCACTGGCTTTTAGCATCTGCGCCGTATAGACTTCAATAGAATTTCAATGACAAAAGTCAGTATTTTTCCATGAAAATGCCATATTTTGATCCAGTACCCCCAAATCTCACTGATGTTGGTTCTTGGAAGTCGACATCTCTGTCATCTATCAAAGTATCTCGGCTGAAAATCTGGGGAGAAAAAACGGCACAGGCTTTTTTTTGTATATTATTGAAAAATTATAAATTGACAGATGTTATGCCATTTTTGTTGGTGTTACAATTTATTGGCAAGTCGATATACAATTTTTTATCCCCAATATATATATATATATACTGTGAGTGTTCAGCAAGACATAAGGTCATACAATCAAAACTTCATATTATGATTGTACAAATAAAAATAATGTCAAAAATATTTGTACAAATGACTATCTCACCATCATCTTTTATTTTGTGGTCTAACTTTATATAGATTTATATCTTGGCATTGTTATGCTTTATTTCTTCTCTTTATCTTCTGCCTACTTTTTTCTTCTTTAAAAGAATAATACAAATAAGTGCATTATATACTGTATAAAAGGCAAGTTTGTGGGGGGGGGGGGGGGGGGAAAGTCCCTGTACCAAAAAGTGTACAATCTAACCCCCAGATTAATCAAGGTTAACGCATGCAAACAAGCATTCACTCCCATTGGTTTGATTGGGAGTTAACGCCCAATTGGGTGCGTTAGCCAATAACAGAGCTTGCTGAACAACCTTCATCTCTAGTGTTTTGGGAGACATACAGAGATACGAGTACATAGAATGGAAAATGTTACAGGGCGAGGGAAAGAGGGTACGTGCGTAGGAAGCCGGTCTTGTGGCCAATTCATTTTCAGTGGGGTCTTGATGGGGAGGGTGATTTTCGGATAGGGAGGGGAAGAGTTGCAGAGGAGATTTCAGGTTGGACTAAGCAGTAGAGACATGTGGGACAGGGATGAGACAGTCTTGGGAAGAGTGGAGGACAGGTACATAATGACATATGAAAGTAGAAGTAGAAGGAGGAAAGACAAACCGTGAAAGGAGAAGTCACGCCGAAATGCCGAGCCAAACTGTGTTTAGCTCTGCAATATGGTTTTTTATTTAGAAGTATGACTTGGAAAAATGTGAACCGCAGTGTTCTCGTGACGCTTGATTGTGTGAGAGATAATGACTAATTGCAGTATATGTATCCAGACAAGAACATATAATATATGCATAATCTTTGATTGCTGTGATAATGAAACTGACTGCATAACAGTGTTTGCCACAATGACTACAAAAGTACCTAATGCATTATACGATTGAAAATGTGTCTGCTGCTGTATTTAGTATGTGACTGTATTTAAAGGGAGAGTCCCAGTTAAACCAGCAGTCTGCATCAATAACACACAGCTGTTAGCATGGCCACCTCGTTTGTTTTACTGTGAGTGAATGGTGAATAGCGGCCATTTTAACTTCCCAGGGAGGCACATTTTCAACCACTGATATCTCTAGGATTTGAGAAAGGGTGGCATTGCTACATATATAGCAGCAAAATCACGGCAGGTTAATGTAGGCGATGACAAATATAGGTGTTGCAGTGCACAATTAGGAAGAGCTGAAAGTAAATCTCCAGTCAGAAATAACAGAAGGTGGAAATTAACCCCTAAAGCAAGAGTCGGACTTTGCAACGTGAACATTTTACCCCAAAATGCGGTCAGCAGAGCTCAGTAAAATGAGCAATGTCATCGTTCAGGGCAGATATTTATCACTGTGATCGGCAAGGTTTGTGGAATCAGTTCAGTCAGGGAACGTCAACGAAAAGGTACTGCAGCGGTAACGCCACGACTGCCAATTCCCGACACCGAAAGAAGGGCTGAGGGTAGAGCAGCACGTTCATACCAGGAAGCTAGCGTCCTCGTCGTTGGCGCACGCCAACTCCTGCTCACCATTTCCCGCTGCCTTCCGCTCTGACCCGGTGTGGAATAGGTGCACTATATGATTCCAATGCAGAGTCCTCATTGTCGAAATAACAGCGCACAAATGACCTTGAAGTAGGACCAATCAATAATCACAGGAACAACAAGTGTCACCATACACTTCCATAACCATAAATCAAAAATGGCCACTACAACATAAGCCCCAGGGAGCGCTCCTGGTCTGCATTTTACACTTTAATTTGCTGCGACCCAGCAGTTGAAGGGTATAAGAAGCAGTCCCAGGATGCACAGTATGTCAAATATTTTCACACTGTTCCAAGTCTTAAAAGAACAGTCTTTCATTGAAGTAAAATTGAAAATAGAGCACTCTAAAGATATAAAAAAATTGTAAAAAAAATGACAAACACTAAAATGAATGTTAAATGGTTACATACGTCCATCCAGTTCAACCTATGCTAAATTTAGACGATAGATACTTTATCCTATATTTGTAAACCCTCTGTAAACCCCACGCCCCCCCCTGCAGATAATCGCTCCCCAGTTTGCGCACCCCTGCGCTGTTCCCCCCCACATACTCAGGACACTATACTCCCTGTTAGCAATATTCTGATGAGTAGGCAATAAGATTTATTAATCTGGCTCACTGAACAAATATTTTCTAGCAAGGGGATGCACAGTGTAAAAAAAGATTGGGAACGTCTCTAAGAAAATGCTGCTATGGACTTCAATAGAAATCTGTGAATAATCAGAGTGTAAGTGTATAATAAGGTGCGAGTTATGATGAAAGTGTCGGTAAAGTATTGGGATTTATAGTTGCTAAGAGAGAGGCACATGTTTAAACTGACTTGTCAGGACAGCATCCGAATGGCTTCCCCGGCCCCCTTTGATCCTATGAACGCCTAACACTCCCTTTTTCTCCTTTGTTCCCGGCAGAGAAACGTCTCTCCTGTCTGCGTGTTCTGGGACGGTAAGTAATGTGTTGTCACTTCTGCAGAGCATCACGTGACCGACCATTGCCGTAAACCTGCAGAGCATCATAACCCCCTACTGTAGATCTGCAGTGCTACAGTGCATAACTGAAGCATCACTTAAGCCACGCCCACAGTGTGAGCAACCGCGCGCGCGAACAACAGGCCGCACCTCTATGACGCAGGCCATACAGCGCACGAGATGAATCGCGGCGGCGTTTTCAGCCGCCAAAATACATTTGATTTTGGTGCACGACCGTCTGGTCACGTAAGCGGTTCAGCCAATGAGGGCAAATCGGCCTAATGACATCACGCCTCCGCTACGCCTCCCCGTCACTGTGGATCTCAGGCCACCGATCTCTCGGCTTACAGGCGCATGTGACGCCATGCGCTCCCACTCTCTGAGGCCTTAAGCCATTTCCTGACAGACTTGCAGAGTATGCTGCTCCTCTCCCATGCTGCTCCTCTCCCATGCTGCTCCTCTCCCATGCTGCTCCTCTCCCATGCTGCGCCTCTCCCAGGCTGTAGGAAAAAAGCAGAGCACCACTTAACCCCTTCTTTTCTAGAGAGAACAAGCAGAACATTTCCGAATTCCTATTTGCTATAGAAATTAACTTCCCCTCTACTAGAGCTGCAGAGCTGGTGCTATTATATAAGCAGACTGGTTCAGGGGGCCCAATTTCTCCCCCATTGCATCTCCGATCACTGCAGTCGGGAACATTTTAGGATTCTGCCTTCTGGTCGTACACACCTGAGTATGCTGTGGCCCACACCCTCCCACCAGGGTCGCCAACAGTAATATTGGGGCCCAGGACAAAATAAAGGAGCAGGACCCCCACCCTTAATCCCCCTGGGGGTCCTTGAGGTGGAGGAGGGAAGGAGATAAGGGCCTAGAGGGGTAAGTTATGGGCCTAAGGGGGGGGGGGGGAGATAGAGGAAGGGGAAAGAAAGGGGGGCAGGAGAAATATAGGGGGGGCAGAGGGAGGGGGAGGCGCTCACTGCCTACCTGCTGGGGGCCTGTTAGAGGCCTGTGGTGGGGTCTTGCAGAGCAAACTGCTGGAGTGTGTCACATTGGTGCCTATTGAGGAGCCGACAGCATGCTGCCTCAGACAGGCACCTCCAAGAAGACCTCCAGCAGGTCTCCTCTGAAACACCTTCCAGGAAGCCCCCTCTGCAAAGTTTGCCAGCAGGGGTAGTCAGGCCCCTTTACTCACCAGGGCCAGGACAGAAGCCCCAGCTCTCCCTCCCCCCTTGTCGGCAGCCCTGCTACCCACATCCCACTCAACAACTTACCATGGCTGGAGTCCTGGGTATGCTTAGGGCCCTCAAAAAGCAAGAGCTACCCGTGGCAGAGAGGCCCTTAGTACATTCAGAGACCTGCAGGGGATAACGATACCAGGGACTTGTTTGAAAGCTTTAATCTGGAAATGAATCCCTCCTCTTGTTCACACAGAATGTACGGTTGGATGGAGCACATACGGCTGCAAAACATTCCCTGGGGAGATTGAGACACAGTGCAAGTGCAATCACCTGACATATTTTGCAGTGCTGATGGTAAGTGTCCCCCCACTCACCCTGCCGCTTGTCCTGCTTGGAGCCAGCCACTATCATGAACTCTCCTCCCACAGCAAGTCTCCAGCCTGACCATCTCAGAGGACCACCTGGTGTCTCTGACTGTTATCACCTTCGTTGGGTGCAGCCTCTCCGCTGTTGCTGCTCTGTTCACCATTTGCTGGTACCTATGTCGCAGGTACAGTCAGAAGTAACAGCAGTGAATGTATGTGTCAGATTGGTTGTGTGTGTGTGTCACTGTCTGCGTGTCAGACTCACACACATTATTTACATGTGTGCATCTATGTTACGTGTGATGTGTGTCACATAGCATGTGCATTTGTTTCTGTGTTTAGATGTCCTACATGTACTGTATGTACGTGTCTGTCTTTTTATCCTGTGCACCTTCCAGGGTGTATAGTTGCCTTGTGTAGATGAGCGTGCATGTCCTTCTGTGTGCAGCCGCTGTATGTGCAGTATCAGGATTGCCTTATCTTTCACACAGGAAGAAGCAGTCCAACCCCACACTGCAGATCCACATGAACCTGCTGGGGGCAGTGCTGCTGCTGGACCTGACCTTCATGGTCAGTGCGGTGCTGGGGGCACTGCCCGGGCTCCCTGTGTGCCAATTGTCAGCCATCCTGCTTCATGCGGCCCTGCTTTGCACATTCACGTGGATGGCCATCGAGGGGTTTAACCTTTATACACGGGTGGTCAAAGTCTTTCACTCACCGTCCCTAACCATACGGAAAATGGCGCTTCTTGGCTGGGGTGAGTACCGGGACACCGTATTCCTCTACACTACGACACATCGGTACCTGGGGAGTTATGTATGAAACCTTCATATGTTCTAAATGCCCCGAGACACATCATAGACATGCAACGTAAATATCTCTTAAAGTCAACGCATTAAACTAACTTGAATAATGTTATGCTTCCCATCAGAATACAGACGCACACTGTAACGCTTCACTAATTCCCACTGCAACTTCTCCCCAAATCCAATCCTGGCACCCAGGCGACAAAAGAGATGGAAACCATCTTAATATACAGTATGTGGTAGATGTACGAGACGCGGGGTACAAATGTACCGCTGAATGGAAATGTCAAAGCACATTAGGTACAAAGAGAGATCAGTAGGCACTTCAAATGTGCTGCAAAATCTTAATATTTATTTAGCACACGTTGAACTGACCACAAACATTTAATTTCCATCCCTTGATACACTGGGCCATAATCACTTATCAGCCTTCTGTCATAAGACCCCTGGATTGCTTGGCAGCCAATTCAAGTCCATAGGCAGTTAGTGTCTTCCAAGCCATCTTTATAGCAGAAGATGGCTTGGTTAAATATGGAGCCATTTTATCATTGTGTTCTGCAGCAAATATATACAGTACCTATGTGAAAATACATATAGTTTCTTTAAAAATAGTAATAATAATAATTACTTTACTACTTGAAAACAAATGCTGTATGTTAGTCACTTAGGCTCAGGCTTACTAAGTGGTGTTCTGCCATAACACACTTTCAGGCGCATTTTAAGCCCCGTTACAGTGAATAGGCTGTAAGGTATATTACGGGATAGCACCACTTAGCGCTGTAAATATGAGATTTAATGTCTTCCAACCTGAACTCTCTTGCTAATGATAACTAGATCCCCTTGAATGACATGTGCTGCACATTAAGCTCTTCTATCTCTGCACATATGTAGCATGAGGAAGCAGAATGCATTCTGAACCTGGTTTCCTCACGAAGGTACAAATCCACAACGCCTCATTAAGTGCTAATGTACATCTCCAAAGCTCACACGGTGTTCTATTAAATGTATTGAGAGCAAGAGACAGACTCTTTTTGAAGTGAAACTTCTTTGCTGGCATCCAAAGCATCTGGTTACATTTTTGTTTTAAAATCTTTAACAATAGTTACACTTGTGCATTTTTGTTTTTTTTAATGGCATCAACCATTAAGATATAATGCATTAGCCTGTATATTGCATGCTCCTCTGACAGTGAAAGGGTTAAACCATATCACTTCCATTAGATCCCATTAATGGGCCAGCACACTTATTATTCTCAGGACATGGTGTTCCGACTCATGCACACTGTGGCTAGTGAGTAGAGGCAGACAGCTCAGCTCAGCTCAGCTCAACTCAACTCAATTCCTATTCTACACAAAAGGAGGCCTCTTATTCTCTGACACATTTTATTAGGGGAACAAAACAGAAATAAAAGGGGGAAAAGTACAAGGGAAATACAACACTAGGGGATGGGAACGTACCGGATAGGTAAATGACAAAGCTTCTCACTGGGAAGCAGTGGGAGAACTGTGCAGCAAAGAGGCAAGCTCTGAAAAGGCAGGAAATTACCCGGACAGAGCAGTAAATAGGGGTACGACTGCACCAAGTGACAAGGGGAGGAGGGGCTGCCCAAGTCAGAGAGGAGAGATGGGGGTGTTGCCAGGGCAACAGAAATAAACCAGGAAGTGAACTGAAACAGGAGACAGAACACATGGTATTATTGAATGGGTCCGGATCAGAACGATAACTGTGTTCTTCTTTTCCACAGGAGCTCCTGTTTTGATTGTAATTATCATTATTTTGTTGGATCACCACAATTATGGCCCTTACAATCTTAAAGTCAACCGAGACTTCTCACCTAACTCCAGCGCCACAATGTAAGTTGTCAGAACATTGCGTGTCCTCACCCCCTTTGCTGTCCATTGGTGGGGGTTAACCCCAATTTAAAGCGCCGGCTTAACATAGCGGGTCAAAGCTTAGATTTTTTTAAACAACGTATTGTAATTGGCTGCATTACAAAGATTTTATCCCCCTTAAAGTATCCGTCTTACTTATTTGTATCTTATGAAAAACAAACATGCACCCCCCTCTACATGGGAAAAACACATCTCAAACAAATCACAGCGACTTCTGATTATCTGTTTGACAAATGTCACCTTACTGACTTGTGACAGTGACAGTGGGCACGTCACTTTATTTACAGAAGACATTAGCTAAAGATTGTAACCCCCCCCCCCCGCCCGAGCATTTGTTACCAAGAATAAGTTAAAAGTTTAAAAGAGGATTAAAATTAAAATACTTATACATGCCCAATTTATTTAAACCTGTGTCAATCAGCTCCATTTAACCTAGTCAAAATGCCACGGCCCTTGTTTCACTTTCATCCTAGGAAGGATTGCGCATTTAACTCATGACTTATTTTATTACCTTTATAGTGCTCTACTGATGTATCTGGTGCTTCGCGGCCCGCCAGGCATCCTTGTGATGTACCAGATACATTCATGGGCACATGCTCGTTTTTATGGGGCCGTTCGGACTCGCTGCTCCGCTTGAGCGGCCAGACCGTTCAAAAACGACGTGGAGCTCCCGTCCACTTTACTTTCCCGTGGCCTGAATGTGTCATGTGATAGTGTCAGGACTGATCACATGACATGGAAGTGACAGGGGTCCGGTGGCACTGAGCAAAACTTCCTTCTGGTGACAGGTTGTATCTGCAGTAGGGTCACCCTGAAGGTGCCTTTATATGGGAAGGTCGGACATAAAGGGACATAAAGTCTCATCAATCCTCAATCACTTTGTCAGCTTGTGGTGGGATGGACAGACAAGATGGGAAGACTCGGGTGGACTACAGACCCTGTCTTTCTTTGTGTCACTATAACTATAGTCCTTCTGTCTCACTATACTAAAGTGAGATGGATCTCTGTCATTTTGGGGTGGTAAGGACAGTTCCGTCTATTTTGTCTCTGTGTCACCTAGGAGAGATAGAGCTGAACATGATGGGATGCAGGTCTCTCGTGTCATGCTTTTCTTCAGTGACCTGGACTAATGCAAAGATTGTCACTGTAATATCAGGGTGACAGCCAGCGTGAGGCCATGGACCCTTCTGTCATTTCATCAATGTCCCACCCTAGGTTGGGAGACGCTGTCTTAATAGACTATGGGCCATGTTTACTAAGCGATGCTATTCCACAAGACACATTCCAGTGCTGGAAGAAACTCATTCATTTGAATTAGCCATAACACCCCAGTATGAGCCCATGCAGTATGTACTTGTGTCATGTTAGTATTAGTTTTTTTCAGCTAGTAATCTCTTTCAGTGGACCGGCAGCAGAATTCACCGTATAGTTTTACACATGCTTTGTATACCTGCTCTTTTAATTCGCTGTAACCACGTAACACACTTTTCCTGCAGCTGCTGGCTCACTGACCCCCTCATTCACAAAGTGGTGAATATGGGCTTCTTCGCCACCGTCCTCCTGTTCAACACGGTGATGCTGATTGCCATGACGCGCTGCGTCCTCCGCCTGAAGCCGCACACCCGGGGGGAGCAGATCCGGCACTGCCTCACCCTGCTGGGGTTCAGCTGCATGCTTGGGGTGCCCTGGGGCCTAGCCTTCTTCTCCTTTGGGGTTCTGTACCTGCCTGTCCAGTATATATTCAGCATCCTCAACTCCTTGCAAGGTGAGTGTCCGACGGTCCCCCGCGGCTATCTCTCAGCCGGTCTAATTGTGTGTCTGAATCTTGCACCTCTGTCTCTTTAAAAGTGAAAGCCGACATAGCCAGAAAAAATACAACCTCCAAACGGTCTAACAGTCTAATTGTCTGCCTTCAACTAATCTTAACTTAAAGCAAAAATGTTAGATTTCTTTTCTCTTTGAAAAGGAATTAGAAATGTCATTTATTCGGGGCCTCTGAATGGGGGGCTGTTTGTCAAGCAAGTGTTTTATTTACCCTTATTCGCCCTGCCCTAATATCAGCGAGTGAATAAAGGTAAGGGGACGGGGGCATGCCTGCGCAAACTCCTGTTAAACACACAGTGACATACGGGGGTCGCCAGCTTCTACTGAAGGCGAACCCAGAGATAACATTTTTAACATTTAGGTAAGTACAGGTTGCAGAGGCCTCACACGATCCCCCCGGCATTTAATTTAAATGCCTGGTGGAAGAGCGCGGGACCTCTGCATCCACCAGCGCCCCCCACTTTGCGCACCGCTGCCCTATAGGACTGGAGTTGGCCAGCCCTGGTTTAAGTGAATGCTTTAATTCGATGCAAAACATGTGTGTTTAGAAGTGAGAAGCAGTGGCTATCTGTAGCACTGTGATTCTGCCACTGATTTTAATGTTGCAATAAACAATGCGACACCTCAACCGTATCATTTTCAAATCTGACTTTATTTGGTCTCAAAGCCTCTCTGGAGAATGTTCTCGTTGGCCCAGTGATGGATATTCGAGCCTGCCAAAAGTATTGTGGTTACATTGTTGACTACTGTCCTTGTAGATTGAAGCTGCTCCATAGTGTCACTAGAAATTCAGTGCCTGCCACAACTTCATATACAGTATATGAGATTCATATGTATACGTGCGGTATTAACACCTTCGCTGCCAGAGGGGGCTGGCCACACATGCTTTGGCCACACAGATGTTAAATGTGCACCATCTAATTAGCAATAGGACAAAATAACTCAGGTGTGGAATACCCTACTCCAACCCCAGCCACCGCTTCCTTTGACATCCCAGGGATATGCCGCCACCTTGCTCCTTTGTGATGGTGGTTGTTCAGCAAATTCACATTTCTTGGGCAGGTCCACAACCCTGCCTTTCTCCATTATCTCTGAGCATACAATGCTTCGACTGCAGCTAGGAATTCTGGGTAAGGACATGCAAATAAGCACACGGTGTCACTGTGCTTCTTATCCACTTTAACATGGAGCCCTATAAGGCTGCGTCCATGCTTAGCGCGACCGCACGCGCAGTTGGACTCTCTCTGTGTCTCTCAAACTGATAGACTGTTGAAACAAACTTTGTGTTTTTCTCCTTATCCAATCCCATATCCCCTGTCATATGTTGCCAGGCAGATCAGGAACAGTGTCTCTTATTCCTTATCGCACCATGTGATAGGTGGAGCAGATTAATTGTGACCTATTTATAATATATTTAAAAGGAGAGTCTTTTGAAATGAAATGGGATTTATTTTCGAAAGTGTGAATGTTTTAAACACCATTACCCCACATTCATGTCCAACCCCTCACTGTCTCTCATATCTTCATTCCTCCCAGGCTTTTTCATCTTCCTCTGGTACTGGGTACTGTCTCAGCAACATGTGACGGACCAATCACGTTCCACCGACAGCACCAGCGTGACGCCAATATCACCGAGAACAAACTTCACAACATCTGATCAGAAGAAGCTGCTCACTTGAGTGTCTGTGGGTAGAATCATGGGGAATTTCCACTGACCAGTTGGGGCATTCCAGGGTTTATACCTCACATTCCAATAGGTTTTACTATAAGAATAGCAGCACAACCTACTTACTTGGCCCCTCATCGATAAGTCAGTCGCCTGCAGTAAGAAAGTCCATCCGCAGGACTCTCAAACACCTGAAGCATTAGCAGCTTTGTGCTGAAGCAGCTTGCAATGCAGTGCGTCCTATACACTTTCACCTGTAGGTAAGACCTGTAGTGTAATGGTTAAGGTGCTGGTGTTGGATACACAAGCTTATGGGTTTCATTCTAGGCTCAGCTAGTTTTCATAGTTGTGAGTGGCTTTAGGCTAGTCTCCTTCAGACTAAACGTTTGGATGGTAAACTCCTCCAGACAAGGACTTCTGGGTTTAGTATTCTATAGAGTATAATTATGCTCATGTTACAGAGACGGCCTTACATTTTAGCGGGGCCGGAGGCGGCATGCCGGCAGCGGGGGCCCTCCTCCCGCAGCATCATAGCGTGACGTCGCGTTGTCATGGCAATGTGACGCTGCAGAAGGAAGGCCGCTCTGCAGAAGGTAAGATCCGCCCCTGCACACGCACGCACCCTCACCATCTGTCCCTACCCTGGGGTGAGCAGCGGAGCTCCCAGAAGGCGCAGAGCCCAAGGCAACCGCCAAGCACGCCTTGCCCTAAGGCGGCAAGTTCAGGGGTCTGCAACTTTAAGGAAGAGGAGACTTTTTTGTTTGTTTTTTTCTTTGACCAAAATATTTAGAGAGCTGCAACATATACATAAATATGATTGCTCACATATACATACACTATACCCACACACTATTAGGTACTGTATATATACGCATTAACATATGACAAACTTACTTAAATCAGAATCGGGGAAAGAAAAATAATACTGCCCTCCTTTTCCTTGCCCCTCCCCCCTCCAATATCCCCCCCTTCTCCCTCCCTTCTCTCGTCCCTCCCTCCCTTCTCTCGTCCCTCCCTCCCTTCTCTCGTCCCTCCCTTCCTTCTCTCGCCCCTCCCTCCTCTCGTCCCTCCCTCCTCTCGTCCCTCCCTCCTTTATCTCCCTACGCCCTCACTTAATTTCTCAATGCAATCATTTTGCCTTGGGGCTCGGTGAGAGGTTTCCCCTGGTCCTGTGTCACTGGAGTGGCCACTTGGGCGCATGCGCAATTTGGGCCCAACTTCCATGCGGGCTCAACTTCCGGCCCCCCGCGCCTATAAGTTAAACAGATCAGGCTCTAAACCTTAGATTGCAAGCTCTTCGGGTTACGAATTCATTGTGTTTTTAAATTCTACTGTGTACAACACTGTGGGCCAAATTTACTAAGTAATGCTATTGGATAACCTTCCCAGTCCCCGATAACACCTTACTTGAATGGACTTTTTAGGTGTCTTCCAGGGCTGGAAGGTGTCTTGTGGAATAGCACTCCTTAGCTAATATGGGCATTGAACAAAGTGTAATAGTATTAGGGGGTACAGCGTACCACTGCTTTTTTTTAATTTACAACATCAGAGTACCACTAACTTTGTTTTTAATTGGCGAGCTCCGTTCCGCTTTCTACGTGTCCCACTTTCTGTCTGGCCCTTTTCTCAGGTTTTTCTAGGGCTGAGAATACATTTTTACATCATCAAAATATGGCCGAGTAAGTGGTGCTGATTCATTTATTTATTTTTTTGATAACTTTCCACACCAGGGAGGGAGGGGAGGGGGGGGGAATGTTGTCCTGTTTTGTTAATGACGTAGTCCTATCCATGGGGTAGCGGCCTGTAACATATTACTCTGCAATCCATCGCTGGCCTTATTCTGTTACCCAGCAGAAAACGTGTGGGGTGATTTTTCTCTTTTTTTTTTTATGCAACCGCAGAAGCTTATTTTTTTTTTACTATTTCCCATCTCACAATGAACCAACTTTTTCTGCGGTATGAAATTTCACCAAGAATATTCAAAATCACCCAAGTCTGAGTCACCCAACAATTCTGCCAACTGTCATATATACAAAGTATATTGGCAGTATAAACCCGTTTCTAAACCTTTTCACAGCTGGAAGTAAAGGGTAAACGTGAAATGGCAAAATTCCTCCCCAGAAATGACCTATTTTGAAAATAGGATGCCCTGTAAATCAGATAACCAACCTTATTTGTTTTTCTAGTTTTTGATGTTTACATTTTTATTATTGTAGGCCCAAAGCCTGCCGTAGAGTACCCAACCACTGCTGCTTAATCTAATTTGCTCCAGCCCTGCAGTTAGTACAGAGTTGGTTTCAATGCAGTGACTTTGAAGTCAAGCATCTCAGAGAAGGCTCTTTGGAGTCCAGTAAAGACACAAAGTGTGAGGTGTTTAACAGCCGTGTTAACAGTTTGTGCGCTCACTTTCCAGGGACACAACACCGTTTAACCCTTTGAGTGGCTATGTCATGGACAATTTTTTTGAGCTCTTTTCCTATGGGAGATCGCGTTGGGGAAGAACGCGGTCTGGCACGCATGGAAACGGAAGAGGATGACGACTTTTCCGTTTCTGTAATTAGTGACACTACGTTCACGTGATCACAATGTGCCGGAACGGCCATGGCACTCAAAGGGTTAAGTCGGTGGGGGGGGGGGGGGGGGGGGGGTGGAGAAACTAGAGGTGGAATTAGATACATTATTGTATTGTACAGTGAAGAAATCTTGAGGTAAACCATGCAGGGGGAATACACCTTTAAGTCTTTCTCTGCCATAGCCCAACACCGCATACAGAAAGGATTATGGGAACATATTTGTCTCCCTCTATACATAGATTGCAAGCTTTTCAGGCCAGATTTTTCCTGCTTGAAGCTGTTACATTTGTATTGAGATTTGTATTTAGTGATGTAATATATTACTTTAATAGATCATGTCGCTCTGTATATATGGGAACCTGTATAAAGTAACAGCCTTATTGTGTCTGCCCTAAATAAAGTCTAAACCCAACCCAAATGATGTCTTCGATTTATTCAGCTTCTTCAAACTCCATGAACGCGACCATTATATATGCATGTGTTTGGTGGAACACTGATTGCAGGGAGAGATTCCTCTCTGCTCTGATGGATTGTGAGACCCTTTGAGAGTCTAATTCGCCAGTAGATTAATGGAATCCTTGATCCGGTTAATAATATACTGGAACTCAATTCTATTAATGTTCTCCACAAGTGACATTAGCTCACATCTCAGAGTGACGAGTGCACAGGCTATCTGAAAAGCAGCAAACCCGGACCTTTTATTTTACATTAGCTCAGAGCCCAAATGGGTCTCAAAAGACTTACAGTTTTAGGTGCCGGTGTTCACATCCCCGGCAATAAAAAAGTACTGTCAAAGTGCAGCCAACCGGAACGGATGACCACAAGCACCATCTCTGTAGGCCCCTCTGCCAGTGAAGGGGGGTTAAAGCTGTAATCTCCCACAAAATCCATTAAATGCCATTTTATATTATTCAGTTGTGTGCTAGAGCTGTCACCTTCTAAGGACCAATATCCATGAATTTAAAGGCTTGGGACTCTGTTTCGCAAGTCTGCATCGTCAGCTGACTCCTGACGAAGCTGACTTGCGAAACGCGTAGTCTTGGTAGCCAGACTAGTGGGATCCGGAAGGTGATGTCATCCTCGAGCGTTTGGAACGCAGAAGTGGTAGGACCGCAGGGAGCTGTAAGCGCACCAGCCCTGTGCGAGGACATCTGTTTGACCACCACACTTCCAATCGCCGGAGACCCACCCAGCTCGTCCGAGGGGGAGTAATGGGGGGCAGAGAGACTAAAACAAGGATGGAGAAAAGAGCACGAGGTAAAAGGGAGGCAGAGAGACCACAAGGAGGTTGGGCCCCCCCCCCCCCCCGCAGAGAGGCCGCAACAGATCTGAGCTCCACAGAAGTTGCAAGGTGATCCTCAGGAACACTTAAGTGGTTCATGACAAATGTAGAGTTTGGAAACGCTGCACTAAATGCTATGTCACAAAATGGAGTTGCATAGCCTATATAAAGTAGCAACTCAGCGATGTCACAGCTAAATCCTAAATGTCTTTATTACAGATGACCAATGATTATGAAGTCTGGAAAAATGTATACATTGTATAAGTACCAAAAAAAAAAAAAAAACTTATACATTGTATAAGTACTCGAATATAACATTTACCCCCCCCCCCCCCCCCTCTGGGAGATTCTGCTGCTACATTGAGTGTGGTGCATAACTGCTGGCCCACAGGAGTTCCGAGTCTCCCGCACAATGGTAGGGGGATGTCTGAACAGGCTTCTGGGGCATAAACTGAGTCGTACTCACGGTGACAGCGCCTCCATCTCTTGCAGTCCCCTGGGATGAGGGGAGAAATCCCTGCAGGAGAACTGCTTTACGCTTCTCCCTGATAGATTTCAGTCTCAGGTAAGAAGGTATGGTGAAACAGTAACACTTTTACTCCTTACAGATGTACAGCTTATACACCAGCAACAGCAGAGCTTAGGGCCTTCACCTCAGGATGCCCCTGGATCTTCACTCCCAGCCAAGGGCACAAGGAGCAGTCCCTGCTCTTCCCCCTACCCCCTGGTGGAGTAGGAGGAATAGTCTCCCGCCGCTCCCCTAAGGGAGGGCCCACAGATTGGCAGAGCCCTGCCAACTGGTTGGGGTAGACTGGCCTCTCTCAAAGGTAGAGGCTAACTGACTAAATTTGGTTTGTGCAGCTCCTTAAATATAGGAAGCAGACTTGAGTCACTGATTGGACACAAGGCCTGGTTGCACCGCCCTCTCTATGACTCACTGAAGCTGCATAGGAGTGAGGAAAACCCATGATTACTCCTGGCAAGCCTGTTCTTAACAGGACTTGTTACCAGGAGGAGGTTAGACCAAAACCAGCCAGGAATACATATCAGAAAGTACAATCTTGTGGCATAGCTCTCATACCACTTGGCTTTCACTACCAGCATCTATCCAGGAGGTTATAACTCACAGGCGCAATAAATTAGACAGCCAAAAAAAATGTCAATTTATGCATTTTTTTTATTTTTTATTTAGGATGTGGTAGAAACATTACAGGCGTCTGGACCTTTCGTCAGCCGCCTAACTTTCAGTGCTTTGGCAACTGCAACCAGACAGAGCAGGAGAAGGACAGCTCCTGCTGCAAAGGATGCTGGGATTGTGAGCTGACGGATACCTGGGAAAAGAGTAATGTCAATCAGGGATGGGCTGTGTTTAGATCAGTGATTCTTAACCAGGGTGTATACATCAAGACATAATAGGATACACTAATTTAAAATACATAATGGAATTTGCAGCAAAACAATATATTGGGGGGGTGGGGGAGGGAGGGAATCAAGACAATATTTCAAGGGAACCTTCCACTGTGCCTGAAGGTCGAACATTCTTAACCAGTGTATCCAGCCTGTGCTCACACATGGATTTAAAACTTGGACCTTAAATGCAAAGATGATTCAGAAGCGTCAGACAATGCAAAGACATGGAGAGATGCATGCTGGGTATTACCCAAAGAGACAGGGAAAAAATAATGAATGTGTTCGAAACCAAATCTGACAATCAGAAGGTGAAGAAATGAAAATGGAAGTGGGCTGGACTTATTGCAAGAAGAAACCCCTCATTTGACAAAAGATGGTACTCTACAGGATCCCAAGAGAAATGAAGACCAAGGCGATGACCAAAGTAAGATGGGAGGGTGAAATCAGACGTGTATACACAAACATTCTGCAGAAAGCGACAGACTATATTGCAATGCGATGTCACCTCTTGGCACAAAAATGTGAATAGTAACTTTGCATAGACCTTACATGGAGTAAAAGAATAGTCTTTAGGGGGTTGCAGATTTTCCAGTCCCATTTTTAGTCTTAGTTTGGGGATCATGAGCTCTTGCAGTGTTCTGTAAAATTGTTGTAGCCTCATGTCCTTTGCATCTGTTCCTAGCAATGCGTTAATTAAGAATACATGTGCCCTTTGTATTCTAGAGAAGGTTCTGCAAGTTGAAATTTGGGAGTAGTACAGGGGTAACATCTTTCCTTAGACAAAGTGACTCAGGGTCGGCTCACCTTGTGATCTCAGTAGTCACTTTACCGCTGAGCTCAAGCACCAAAAATTAGATAGCAACCTTCCCAGTAGAGTTTGCAAATAAAATTCTATGTACAATGGAGGGAATTGGACAATTACTTGTGGAAATGTGAAAATAAGGGGAGCGGAAAGTGAAATTACAATATATAAAATATAGTGTACAACTGGTGTAATAAAGAGAAAGTATTGTATAACCATAAAATGTGTGGTCTCTTAAAAACAATTTCCTCAAACCGCAAGCGGGAGTCTTCCTCCAGGGTTTCATAGATGGAGAAAGGAGAAAATCCAATGCAGCAAATTGTACAGGTAAATTTTATAGAAAATGCAGATCTTCAATAATCACTCACATTTTGGAAATTTTCAAAGGGCAATGTACAGGGTTTTTTGGCAGGTCCTTATACAGTGCGCAATATTGAGCCACTCTTGTGGCTCAGGGGAATGCGGTGACCGCCGGCACTCTCACCCGGTGTTCACTTCCTGACACTGATGTCACGAGCTACATTGCACTTTGAAATTTTCCAAAATGTGAGCGATTATTGAAGATCTACGTGTTGTATAAAATTTACCTGTACAATTAGCAGCATTGGATTGTCTCCTTTCTCCGTCTACGAAGCCCCCTGCTTGCGGTTTAAGAGGAAATCATTCTCGAGACCACACGTTTTACGGTTATACAATACTTTATTTCCTTTTACACCAGTTGTACACTATATTATATATTGTAATTTCACTTTTGTACTCCCCTTACTTTCACATCTTTGAACCTAGTGGTTGTTCTTTTCTGGGTTTGAGCTGCAACACTGCATTTCACCATTTTCACTTTTTATTCACTAGCGTCAGGTTATCTTGCACTTTTCACTTATTTAGACAGGTTATTTACAAAGTATCCAGCCTGCAAAACCAGTGCAATTTATTATATTTATTTAAAAAAACAAAAACAAAAAAAAAAACAAGATTAAGAAAAAAGGAATCTCATTGATACTTGAGTTTCCTTTAATAAATAGTGTGCAATTCATTTGGTTTTGCAGTTGGGAGACGTGTGTGCATGATAATAATAAACGTTCTTGTATAGCGTTTTACGTAGCGCTTTACAGAGACATTTAAATGAGCTTACAATCTATATTTTTGGTGCCTGAGGCACAGGGAGATAAAGTGGCTTGTTCAAGGAGCCAAGACTGGGAATTGAACCGACTCCCCTGCTTCAAACTCAGGGCCAGTCAGTGTCGTTACTCACTGAGCCACTCCATTATATGCTACATTAAAAAATATGATACTCAAAAAAATTCACTCAAATGTTTCTGCCGTGCCATCTTCACATCTCCCTAGGTAATAGCATCACTTCCTGCACCAGCACAGACTTCCTGTGCTAACCGATGTTCAGTGGTTCTCTACCTTTGAACAGATGCACCCGTTAAGCATTTTTAAACTCTCAAAGCACCCCCTCCTCGCTTGCACAACCACCCTTATATCAGAATGGGACATTTTGCGGCGACCAAAAGGCCAGAGTTCGGTCGCAGATATGCCTGCTGTGGGCCACTTCTACATTAAGGTATGTTTTTGGTGCTTAGTGGGCTAACTTTAGGGGTCGGGGTAGGGATTCATTTAATCGATTTTAGGGTAAGGGTTAAGGTTAGTGACACTAGCAGTGAAGCGGGTTACGGCCAAGCGCCAGGGGTCACGGCAAAACTGCTGCGACCAAATTTTAGACCATTATATACTCATCCTTTTACTAAACGTACTCCATATTTATCGCCTTCTCGCAGAGCACTCATTTCTAACTCATAAGCCCCCCCCCCCTTATCTTACTTACCACATACCTCTTCCAACCCCACAAAAGCACTATCCCACCCCCCTCCCCCACAAAGCTAGCAAACCCTCACTCCTTCCACACACCTCAAACAGGTCAGCTGCTTTGTGGGTGCATCCTGAGCGGGCTGCAGATGGACGAGGCTTCGCTCTGTCCCAGGCGGAGGAGAGGTGGATCAGAGCCCCTACGTCTCTAGGCAGCTCTGAATTTATGTTATAATTTTTTTTACCAGGAAGTAATACATTGAGAGTCACCGCTCGTTTCCAGGTATGTCCTGGGCACAGAGTTATGATGACTATCACTGTGAGCAGCCAGTGTTTCCCCTCAAGGTTGCAGCCCCCTTGGCAGAGAGTCACGGCAAACAGTGCCATCAGTCCCTGCAATGGCCCAACAGGAGCGCTATATAGATAACGCTGGAGACCACAAGTCTGTACTGTAGGTGTAGATCTGAGACGTTTCAAGTTTTTGATACAGATCTACAGTATAAATTATTCCCCCTCCCCTCCTTTTTTTCCTGTAAAGCATGTGACTGTATAATTCTACATCCTTACCTAAGCTGGCAATCATGTGGTGCGCCTGTTGTAAATCTGTAAAAGTCCTGATTGTGTGCGCGCGCCTAACTTAATGGCCATCTTTCAGTTCCAATCATTCAGTCAGTGTAACTCAGCAGCTACAATGTATCTGGATATTACCAAGGTAACATTATGTATTGTTACAGTTTAGAGCTCAAACTGCTGGGAATATCAGCAACAAATTATCACAAAACAGGGGGTGGGGGGGAAGAATCTACATATGATTTCACATGTTTTGCCGCTTTAAGAAGCAAAGCAATCATGATTTATATGTACACACTTTAATTTTCATCTAAGCCCAAGGATCACCCAGAGCTGACCGGTGGTCCTGCAAAGTCTGGGGAAACGGCGGTTCCAGAGACATTTGTAGATTTTGGTGCCAGTTGTGACAAGCTACAAACATGGCTGCAGAGAAGGTTAGATTGCAGATGGGATTGCATTTTTAAAAGAAACCTGGCCTGTGTCAAAGTGGAGGTCCAGCAAAGATTAAAATGTGAGTGTATCACCATGGGGAGGGAGGGGAGGGGGGACTAGTTTGGGAACCACTAAGTAAGCGAGAGAAAGCGACTGTACCAGAGTCAGGATTCCCAACGCTGGACACTGTAGTTCTGACCAACTTTATGGGTCCACAGGACAAAATCTTCCTGTAAGGGTCATCGCTCAGGTCTCTCCTTTGCCGCTCGATGCTTTGTTCTTGCTGCAAAGAGAGTGTGGTTAGGCCAATGTGTTACTGGTCCCTCTGGCAGTGAGGTGTTTGAACCTCCCTTCTACAGAGCCATGCCTCACATGGAGGAAAGGAAATCAGGCTGATCCCCTGGGGAAGTCTCAGATACAAGTGTACAGCTCCTGGGGGTGAGATGCAAAGGGGGTGGGAGGTGCAGAAAGTCTGGCAGCTGGGAGGTAGGTCATCCACAGGAGCGGAGCCCAGGTGGGAGATCCAATTTAGTGGGAGATACAAAGTGGCAAAGACCAGGGAGGATGTTGAGCGACAGCTGTTTGGAAAGGAAGAACAGTTTGAAATGGGGCACCCGGTTTAGGATGGTCCCTTGGTCATTTTTGTATTATATTTTGCCTATAACATTAATTCCCAGAGTATAGGGCATTTACCTGGCCATGAATGCCTGGGTGGGTAAAAAACAAAAAACAAAAAAAAAGTGGCACCATTAATGGTCAGGTAAGGTTCTATCCTAGAGGGATTCCTACTTAACTCAAGTGAATGGGCTGCAAGGTCTTATAGAGAAACACTGGCCCATTATCTTTAAGACTTTCCAATAAGATACAGTTAAGGACTAGTTTGGCCTCTTGGAAACATTTATGAAGCAGCATGTTAAGCCATAAGGCAATTTACGGATTAAGTCAATGGGCGTAAAGTGCCTTTCAGTTTTAGCATGGCTTCTTAAAATGTAACCCTTTGTCTTTCCCATTTATTCTGAAACATCAGAAAACTTAGGCATTTGTTTACACATTACCATTTTAACCAGGAATTACACCAAAAATATATTTATTTTTCCAAATATGTTCTGTGATAAAAATAAAGCAATCAACCAAAAACGATTACAGTACTTCACTGTAAACATACTGAACACAAATCTAGAAGGTCCTAACAGATACCAGAGGTGGATGGGAGTCTCCTTACCTTGTCCAAGCACTCTGTGGTGTTGGATTGGCATAGCCAGATGCGACAGTGTAGGTAGACCTCTGTGTAACTGACAAAGTGAAACATCTGCAGGGAGAAGCGGGTCAGGGAGCCGTTCCCAGAGCTAATCATGGCCACGGTTGAGTCGTTGGCCTGGCTGTGGAAGAGCAAGACACAACCTATTGATTCCCCAAGGAGTGGGTGGTACTATTGAAATCTTTGTGGGATAGGGTTTTAAAGTTGTAATGGGTGCAAGGTCATCCTATTAAAGTCTGGAAGCAACTGATTAAGTGGAAGAGGTCATCCCGAAGAAGTTAAGATGTGAAAGTGAAGTACATTAAAAAAAAAAAAAAAAAAAAAAAAAGAAGGTTCATTATAGCGAGGTCTACAGGGGAAAGGAACGAATATATTTGTGTAAGTGATCATTGCATGGAGTTGCAGGGTGGGGAGCAGTTTAATTTATTTAACATGAACACCCCAATGAAGTCTGTTGAAGAGGGGAGTGGGGTCATTCCAAGTCATGCCATAAAAATCGATAAGGGCTACAGGTGTGTAAATTATTCCATTTAAAACATGGTAAATATTGCCCAAAATGGTCATCCCACTGAAAAGGAAATGTGGGGCACAAAAGGTGTGCAAGTGTAAACTAGCTTTTAATTTTTAAACCTATATCCCATTGAGGTCTATGGCCATAGAATTGCAGCGACAATACATGGCAGAATTAGAGCTTTGTTTTATTCAAGTCTCCCCAAAATGTAATACTGCCACAAATCGTACGCTACGGTAGGACTTTGGAATTACGCAGAGAACAAAAAACCCTGAACATTTGTTAAAAACCTGAAACAAGCGTGACTATCTTTAACCTACACCACATACATGCTAATGTAATGTATGTGTTATCTAGCATGCAAGGATTGATAGAGGCTTTATAAATACATCCAAGGTTCAAGTCCGTACTGTCTTCTTACCCATTTGTGATTATTGGATGTTTTATTTCATGGCTGGGATCGGCTGCAGGGGTAGCCCAGCACTCCTCTAGCTTGAGCGTAAAGTTGGTTTGTGGCCCATGCATTTGGAGCTGGACATAGAGTCGGTGAGAAAGAGGGATGATCGGGGGCCAGTAGTAGGGTTCTAGGAACGCCGACGTCTGGTGGAGAGTCATGGTGACGTTGAACTCCCCTTCTTGGACCACAAAGGTCACCAGCCTGAGTGGAAGGAGAAGAGCATGACAAACGGTACTGAACATCAGTAGTGGGATCCTAGATTATGTAATGAAGGGGTTAAGGTGGCAATTTACTTAAGCTTGTGGGTTTCATTGAAGCCTCACCTACTTAGAACCACTATAATGGAAGTATACCCATCCATCTGTCTCTCACTAGTGACCAACATCTGGACCTGTGCTTCTAGAATGCCAATGTAGCTGCATGGACACTTCTAACGTGTTTATTATAAGACTGATCCATGTTTTTTTTTTTTAAACTCCTACCTCTGTCTAAATAGATATTTGAAGCCCCATCTGGACAAGAACATGGGGAGATACAGTAGGCTGGAAATATTGAGCAAGTTCAACCTTTTTGTTAACGGCTCAATGATTTCACACCTGGCTCTTGATCTGGATAGGTCAATTCCCTCTGGACTTTGAAATGGAGGTAACGGATCTAAATCCCTAAATTTACTCAAGGTTTATAGAGCCAGCAGCCTCCGCCGGCTGATGTAATTAAAAACCTGCAAGGGATGGTCATTTCAGGGTCGTTAGAAGCCAAGTGGCAACTTTTAATGTCAGTCAAGTCAAGCTCTTTGCTGGTGGTGATTGAGGTGGTTTGGCCAAAAAGCTGCGGTACTTTACGATTCATGCAATTCAAGCCCAATGGATTGCCTCACTTGCAGGAAACTGAACATAAGTTAGCTTCCTTCAACGTTATTATCTTTACACCCTATAGAAAGCTGGGGAGGTAAATGGTTTGTAACCACCACCTTTTGTGCCCTTCAGGTCACTTGTGGAAAGGGTTTCAAGTTAACCCCACAAGTTACATCCAAGAGTGGTGAAGGTTATATCCTTCAGTAATGGATAGTAGTACATACGAGGCACTGGTTAGCAGGGGGTATGGCAAGGACACTATCCGGTCATAGCGATAGACACAGAAGAATCTGATGCTGATATTAGAGGATCTGGAGATTAGCCCCCCTCCGGGAATCATATCTTCCTTCTCCACGCTTGTCCCGGTAGTCAGCTCATTGGAATAAACCAGGTGAGAGCCATTCACCTGTCAAAGCAAATGACAAGAACAGATACTACACAACCATCCGCCAAGCCTTCACGATGTATAGAATCTATACATCTATAGTCAATTCTATATCATTTTATTGTACCATTTGTATTCCTAGCACATGTATATCAATAATTTATATACACATCCCCATCACCTTTCCAAAGTCACACTATTATTACCCAGGCTGAATGGCCCACTGCATACCTGTACTTGGGTGCCACAGTAAGTGTGGTTTTCATAGGTCAGGGTGATGGACACATGCAATTCAGAGGTTTCTTGCACCTTACAATTGGGATTTGACATGTGCAGGAGAGAGGAGTTAACACCCAAGTCATCAAACACGCTCTTCAGAATCTGCAGCCTCATCTGATCATCACAGGTCAGATCCAGCTTCACATCTAGGGACAGCCCAAGAGTGTGACCATTGTCACTGTTAGAACAATGCTATTCGGAAACCTTCAATGTGAACTTTCATATGAGTATCCCCGTCAAAAAACAATAACAGGAAACCCTACTCATTATGGCAACATCCGAGCACACGGGAGAAATACCTGTGAGAATATTTGCTTCTTGGGACTATACTGTAAGTCTCGATATGAGAGACGCCATTACAAGAATATCCCCAATGTACTGTAAGTACATCACTTCAGAGTTTAAATTGAGACTTCAGGGCCAGTCATCTACTACAGGGAGACCAGAACCCTCATCAGAACGTACTACAGGGAGACCACGACCTTCATCAGAACGTACTACAGGGAGACCACGACCTTCATCCGAACGCCTTAACAATCATGTGTGCCCAGTGCCATAAGAAATAATCCAATTATAGGATCCATCTGATGTTAACGTGTCACAGCCCCAATCAAGAATGCCTGTTGCATACATACGTGTGAAGACCTGTAGATTTACTATCCTAAGAACATTGCAGGGCCACAGTATTCTTGCCCATCAGTTTCCCGTTAGAAGCATTCTACTTACAACATGTCAATGTTAAGCTGCATTACCTTTAAGAGAAGAAAAATGCTTGGAAACAAAATAGCATTGGTCCTTCGAATGTGTGTCTTTCTACTTGTTAAAGAAGCAATACCCTTAGTAAAACATCCCATACCGGTCAAATAATTTTCTGGATAGTTCCACCCAACTGTAGATTGTAAACACTCATTGTCTAGTGTTCTGGAATCTGAACTCTTGTTCTTATTGAAAGTATTTTTATTAAATGGGTGTGGGCCAGACAATTTTGGTTTTTTTAACATTTTGCAATCTGGGAACAGACACACGCGCACACGATCAGTATGATAGTCCAGACCAGTCTTTCAGATTGTGCTTTGTAATTCCAAAAATGTCACCAGCAACAAAGTAAATGGTTCTTTACAGTAAGGGCAGTTACAATGTGGGATTCATTACCCATTGAGACTGATGGCAGATACAATAGATTTATTTAAAAAAAAAAAAGTTGAACATCTTTTTAGACAGGAAAGGTATTCAGGGATATACCAATTAAGTAAACATGGGAAGGATGGTGATCCAGGGAAAAATCCGATTGCCAATATTTGGAGTCAGGAAGGAATTTATTTTTCCCATTATGAGATATCATTGGATGATGTGTCACTGGGGTTTCTGTTTGCCTTCCTCTGGATCAATATTGTAAGTACAAATATAGGATTAAATATAGATCTAAATTTAGCATAGGTTTAATTTGGATGCATGTCTTTTTTCAACCTCATCTACGATGCAACTCAAAACCAGATCATTGACAATCTGGAATTAGCCGACCCCTTTGCTTCCAAAAAGAACCTTGCAATGCATTGCACAACGCTCGCATGGAAATACTAAGATCCATGAGACCGAGCCCCCTCACCCCCCCCCCCTGTAAAACTGGAGCTGGTTGGTAGGTGTGGGGGTTAAATCCTTCTCCGTACCTTCACAGTAGCGGCCCGTGAACCCTGGTCTACAGCGACAGGTTGCCTTCCTGTTCACCATGTGGCAAACACCGCCATTGTCACAGGTATCAGAGGAGCATGCTCTACCATACTCCGCTACTCTGGTGTCGTTGTCCTTCGGCCAAGGTTCGTTGTAAAACGTGTGCACGGTCGCCGACTGGTTCCTCGCTGCTCAGAAGATAAAAACAGACATTGATGCACAGGCCATCAATAGTGCAATCTAGTGTTACTGGTTAAAAAACATTTTAACAAGTTAACAGTAACTGGCTTACTTTAACCAATCTAACTATACTAAAAGCAAAGATTTGCCTTTTATCTAAAATCGAATATACAAATTCCATCTTAGTGGGCTCTAAATGATTAGGGGGAAGTCAAGCGCTGCACTCCCCGGGACACTACCAAGCGCTGCGCTCCCCGGGACAATACCAAGCGCTGCACTCCCCGGGGATAATACCAAGCGCTGCACTCCCCGGACGATAATACCACAAGCCGCTGCACTCGCCCGGGGTACATACCAAGCGCTGCACTCCCCGGTGACAATACACCGCTGCACTCCCCGGGGACAATACCAAGCGCTGCACTCCCCGGGACAATACCAACGCTGCGCTCCACCCCGGAGACAATACCAAGCCTGCCTCCCGGGATAATCCAGCGCTGCCTCCCGGGGACAATACCAAGCGCTTTGCATCCCGGGGATAATACCAAGCGCTGCACTCCCGGGGATATACCAAGCGCTGCACTCCCCTGGGAATACAAGCCTGCACTCCCGGGACAATACGCCTGCTTCACTCACCCGGGACAATACCAAGCCTGCGACTCCCCGGGAGTATCCAGCGCTGCACTCCCCGGGGGGATAATAACAAGCTGCACTCCCCGGGGATAAACCAAGCCGCATGCACCTCCCCGGGGATAATACCAAGCGCTGCACTCCCCGGGGATAATACACGAAGCGACTGCCTCCCCGGGGATAATACCAAGCGCTGCACTCCCCACGGTATAATACCAAGCGCTGCACTCCCCGGGGACAATACCAAGCGCGTGCTCTCCCCGGGGCAATTACCAAGCGTCTGCGCTCCCCCGGACATACCAAGCGCTGCACTCCCCCGGATAATACCAAGCGCTGCATCCCCGGGGATATACCACAGCGCTGCGCTCCCCGGGGACAATACCAAGCGACTGCACATCACCCGGGACAATACCAAGCGCTGCGCATCCTCCCGGGACATACCAACGCTGCACTCCCCGTGACAATACCAAGCGCTGCACTCCCCGGAACAATACCAAGCGCTGCAACTCTCCCCGGGACAATACCAAGCGCTACGCTCCCGTGGGACAATACCAAGCCGCTGCGCTCCCCGGGACAATACCAAGCGCTGCACTCCCCCGGGTACTACCAGCGCTGCACTCCCGGACAATCCACGCTCTGCACTCCCGGGTACCCTACCAATCTCTGCACTCCCCGGGGACATACCAAGCGCTGCACTCCCGGACACTACCAAGCGCTGCGCTCCCCGGGTAATACCAAGCTCTGCTGCAACTCCCCGGGGATAATACCAAGCGCTGCACTCCCGTGGACAATACCAAGCGCTGCACTCCCCGGGAACACTACACGCGCTGCACTCCCGGGACAATACCAAGCTCTGGCGTCTCCCCGGGACCATACAGCGCTGCACTCCCCGGGTCTGCTACAAATCATTTGGTCAGAACGATTTTTGTCCCAAGTCAACCACACATCTTATAAATTATCCCTATACAGTACCACACCACCCACAGGTGTCCATCCATTATGCTCGGTATCTGGGACACCCTTCTTGCTACCAGCTCAGGATTTACAATCGATGGAAAGCGCTTATAAACGCACATTTATATGGAAGTTGTCAGATTACACTTTCCAAAAGTACATCAAAATGAAGAAAAAAAACCAATTCTGTTTGTTGTCATTGGTCGAAAGCATATAATACTAATAATAATAAATAATAATAATATGAATAATAAATAATAATAATTAATAATCAAATAATTGAATATTTCCAGGACATTGCCAGATGTAAGAATTTCCAAGATTTAGACCCAACAGTTTGGTCCCTGGAGTGCACATATATATTTTGTGTAACATGACGAGACAAATTGTCAAGAAAAGATGGAACCTGCGTCTAAATATTACATACGAATCCCAACGCCCCGCTCACCCCACGTTGCTCCTGTACTTTGGTTTGAGGGATCTCTTCAAGAAAAACAAGTTCAGCAGCAATAATCCCAATGTAGCCAGATCACCAACAGGAGGATTTCCCGAGAGCCATCTAAAGAACATATTTTAATCAATGTATTCACCATTACAGTCTAATCGTATTTATGGAACTGGGCAGCAAAATGACTGAATCCCCACAACATTGGTCCCGTTAGATAATTTACTTCTAGAAACAATCAAATTTGCATAGTTTACACACTACCCAGTTGTGTTGTTTCATAGGGGAAATGGTAACGGAATCCCCAAGGAAAGAGAACATTCATTATATTACTACAATAAACAATTTAGCTTCAAATGGAAAAATGTGTTAGTGTTTCCAGCCCATTCCAAACATTGCTTAATTGTGACTATTTCTTTGCTTATCCCCAGTTCAAGAACGGTGTCCCCCACGAGTTCACCTAAAAAGTACTGTATTTGGAATACACAAACACCCGCTTATTACGTTTTGCAATAAATCACTATTTGGCGTCAATTGATCTAACAAAAAAAAGTTTACGAGTACCAAGCCGACAAGCTAGACCAGCCATGACCTGAACTTCATGGAGTTGCTGATTGTTGGTCATAGGGCTCCATTATTAAGGGGAAGGGGGTCCAACTGCCCCCTGAGTTCTGAGATGTAAATAGTCCGGCCTCTTTCTACACACTGGGACTGCTGACCCCCTCCTTCCCTTTCTGTGGCCAAAACTGCCACAAATCTATAGTTACGGTGAGGGTTTATGGAATATCTCATTGTACCGCTGCTGAAAAGCCCTGGGGCCTGTTTATATCTGTTTATTAAAGTCTTCCACCTGCAAAACAAGGCAAAAGACTGCAGCCAGTTCTATGAAGAAAAATATTTCCATCGATAAATCTGGTGCTGTTTTTTCACCCCAGTTTTTGCAGCCAGGAGACTTAAAAAAAAACAAGGCGGACTCTTCAGGTACAAAGGACCATAATTTTCAACATGTTGAAGTCCCACTAGCAGTAAAAGTGTCATTAGGCTTCTATGAGAAATGAAACACTTTCAAGTAGCTTTGCCCACATTTCTTAAGGAGTTTAATGAGATTTTTTTTATAAATCAGGCACTGTACCACTACTTTCTAGGCACCTCAATGCCACAGGTCACACTACTTCCATAGTATATAACTCCAACCATTCTGCCTCACACAGATACAACCGTTCTTCACCTTTTTGAGCTCTAACTAGCTGCAAATAGCCTCCCCTAATTCCCTTAAATAAGGATCTGCCTCAAGACCATTTCCAATAATGCAATTAAACCTTTTTATCACCAAGAGTTCCAGTGGCTGGATATAAGAGCTGCATACCCTAACTCAGGGGTAAGCAACTCCAGTCCTCAGGGACAACGCACAGATCAGTTTTCGGGATATCACTGCTTCATCACACAGATGGCCAATCAGTCTTCGACTGAGCCACTTGTGCTGAAGCAGGGATGTCATGAAAACCCAGACCTGTTGGTACCCTTGGGGACTGAAGTTGGCTACCCCTGCCCTAACGCATATCCCACCACCTTATAACTTACAAGGCATAATCCCATCAAGATAAGGACCTTCCTCAAGGTCAGTAAGATCTTATATATACAGCTGTTTGGCCTGCAGACTTCAACAGGAAACGTTTAGATCTCGTGGTAAACGTTCCCTTTAGAAAATGAGCAAACCCCAATTGTGTACAGCGTATGTCATCAGCGTGTCACCTTTCCGGTGTCACACTGTGCGTCTATAGGGTACCGAAGGGGATAAATCGCAGAAGCGTGGGTCCCCAGTCTAGGATTAAGGGTCGGAAGCAGATACCATATCGCTCTTTTATTATCTCTGATTTCTTGCGCAACGCGCGCCCCCTCCCCGCTTCCACACCTCCCTCACCGAGCTCCTCTCACGGCCGCATGACGCGAACACTGCCTTAAGGCAGTCTGTGGTGCTCAGCGAACACTTTGCGGTACAGGGCCCAGCCTAACCCTTTGAGACACCAACACGCTAACAAATAGCGACACGCCCTTAAAAAAAATGTTGCAGAATTTTTTGCCACATTTTGCAGAACCAGTGCAAAAAATATTGCACAGTTTATGAAAGAAACACATTGTTTCACATTTTGTATTATATTATTACATAATAATAATGTTTGGGTGTTTTCCTGTCCTGGTTTTGCAACTGGATGATTTTTGATAAACGACCCAACAGGCTTCAAATCAAGAAAATCTGACTTATTTCATACACTAGCAACCAGTTGGGATTTCTTTTGTAATATGGGCGTCAGAACATTGCATAACTGTGTCTCTGCCTCTGTCACACTGAGGATGGAAATGAAACTACACTCCCATGAACCCTTGCGGCAGACGACAGTTTCCTTTACCGGTGCTTGGTTGCTTTGGCAACAGTGATGCACGGCAAGTGTAACTTCCAGCTGGAAAGGCAGGTGAGAGTGAGACACATGTGGCAGTGTGTTTATATCTGCATGGATCACAGTGATCCATATGTAATGCAGACTCCACGTTTTAACTAATAATGTATATATATTGTAGGCAGCATAAGTGCTAAATATCTGCTTGTTATTACATGTGTTCATACAGGATTTCAACATGTAAGGCATTGACTTGAACAAAACAGCATGTAGTGTGTCTCTCTCTTCTGTCGCCTCTCTCGTCCTCTCTTCTCTCTCTCTCCTCCACTCGCCTCTCTGTCTCTTCTCTCCCCGTCTCTCTCTCTCCTCATCCGGTCGTCTTCTCGTCTCTTCTCTCATCTCTTCCGTCATCTTCTTCTCCTCCTCTGCCCAGGACTCAGTCTTCCCTCTTCTCTCCTCTCTCCCGGGCTCTGTCTGGCGTCGTCTCATCTCTCTCTCTCATCATCTCTCTCAGTCTCTTCTCGGACCCATCTCCCATACTCTCTCTCCTCTCAGGTCTCATCTTCCTCGCTGTCCTCCTTCTCGACTTCACTCTAACGGGTATGCGGTGGACTCTCTTCTTCTGACTGACTTATCACGACGTCGGGGTAGGGACTCATCGCTGCGTGTGCTTCAGGCTGTTCGGTCAGTGCGGGAGTGCGTTGGGTCTAGGTGTCGTGTCGTCATGGGCGGATGGGGATCCGGCCTGAGACCGGGGGGTCCGTCGCTCTCTTATCGGTTCTCTCCTCATTGCTCGATCGGTGTATGCGGTCCGATGTATCTTCTCTCTCAATCTCCTCTCCTCTCTCTCTCGGACATACTGGACTTAATATATTATTTGATCATCATCTAGCACTGCTGTGTCTTCTTTTTTATCCTTCTCCGGTGGGGTGAAGTATGAGTTTATTTGATTTTCTGATGCATGCACTGTTTTTTTCTATATATCTGCTCGGAGTGCGCTGTTGTTGCTTATGTGATATATATATATCTATTATATATCTTGATGATAAAAAAACAATGCACCAAATTCAACATCAAGAAATCCAAGAAAAAAATGTCCTTATAATCTGGTGCCAGTTTTGCAGCCAGAAGACTTTGATAAATAGCCCCCATGCCGTTTTATTTCCAGTGGGAAGGGTAGAGAGACTATTGGGGTAAGAGGGGTGGAAAATGGTCACCTTCCCTCTCTACCCCCTATGCCTTCCTCCCATTCTCCATCTGTCCCTGGCTTCTTCCTTCTCATTTCCTAACCCTGTCGTCCCTGCTCTTTTCTGTGATAACAAAGAAACTTCTCAGGATAACAATGCAATTAATTTATTGTGAAGCCTGTCAGGGAAACCAGGACAATTCCCCGGGACCAAGACACCAGACAGGATAAAGGAGATTCATTCGATCTGGCCGGAGCCAGCAGACACAGCACACTACACAAACAGAGGGGGAATCTAGTCTAGCTAGGTGCTGGGTGCTGGTGCCGCTTCATAGGCCTACCCAGGAGTACTTTCCTCATCCATAGAGGTCACAGGTCTCCCAGACCTCGGGGATGCAGTTTGCACAAAAGCACTTTTAAATCTCCCGCTCGCCAGCTTCAGTCTCAGTATCTCTGGCAACCCCACGGAGATCCCCAGCAAGCAAAGCCCCGGTGCACAAAGAAAGTTTGAATTTCCCGCTCGGATCGCCTCCGAGCCTCGTTCTGGGAGGGGCTCCGGAGCAATCTCTTAGTCCGCTTACACCCAACTCCCGGACAGTCTGTGGAGCTCGGATCAGCTCCCCTTTACATCGTTTCCCCGTTTCCCTCGTCCTCCATAGAACAGCATGAAAGACGGAGTCACGACACCAATCACAGTGTAGATCTGCGTGTGGACCAATCGCAGTGGGCTCGCCTGTGGCTGCCTATCCGGGCTGGAAGTCTCCGCCTGTGCAGGAAGACCTCCGCCTGTGCTGGAAGTCTCCGCCTGTGCTGGAAGTCTCCGCCTGTTGGAAGTCTCCGCCTGTGCTGGAAGACCTCCGCCTGTGCTGGAAGACCGCGTGCTGGAAGACACGGCATGTGGTGGAAGACACGGCATTTGGTGGAAGACACGGCATGTGGTGGAAGACGCGGCATGTGTGGAAGACGCGGCATGTGGTGGGAAGACGCGGCATGTGGTGGAAGACGCGGCATGGTGTGGAAGACACGGCATGTGGTGGAAGACACGGCATGTGGTGGAAGAACACGCCTGTGCTGGAAGTCTCCGCCTGTGTTGGAAGTCTCCGCCTGTGGTGGAAGTCTCCAGCCTGTGCTGAGACTCCGCCTGTGCTGGAAGATGCCTGTGCTGGAAGACTCTGCCTGTGCTGGAAGTCTCCGCCTGTGCTGGAAGACACGGATTGTGGAAGGCACGGCATGTGGTGGAAGACACGCATGTGGTGGAAGACACGGCATGTGATGGAAGACACGGCATTGAGGTTGAGTGAAGTGTGACACGGCATAGGTGGAAGACACGGCATGTGGTGGAAGACACGGCATGTGTGGAAGACCGGCATGAGGTGGAAGACACGGCATGAGGTGGAAGACCGCGGCATGTGGTGGAAGACGCGGCATGAGGTGGAAGACACGGCATGTGGTGGAAGACACCGGCATGTGTGTGGAAGACACGGCATGTGGTGGAAGACGCGGCATGTGGTGGAAGACGCGGCATGTGGTGGAGACGCGGCATGTGGTGGAAGACGCGCATGTGTGGAGACACGGCCTGTGCTGGAAGTCTCCGCCTGTGTTGGAAGTCTCCGCCGTGTTGGAAGTCTCCGCCTGTCTGGAAGACTCCGCCTGTGCTGGAAGACATCGCCTGTGCTGGAAGACTCCGCCTGTACTGGAAGACTCCGCCTGGCTGGAAGTCTCCGCCTGTGCTGGAAGACACCGCCTGTGCGGAAGATCCTCCTGTGCTGGAAGACACGCATGTGGTGGAAGACACGGCATGTGTGAGATGTGGGAAGACGCGGAATGTGGGGGAAGACGGCTGTGTGGGAGACCCCTCCTGTGCTGACGACACCTCCTGTGGTTGGAAGACACCGCCTGTGCTGGAAGAATCCGCTGTGCTGGAAACATCTCCTGTGCTGAAGACTCGCCTGTGCTGGAAGACTCACCTGTGCTGGAAGACTCCCTCTGCTGCGGAAGACACCGGCCTGTGCGTGTCAGAACTCCTCCTGTTCTGGAAGAATCCGCCTGTGCTGAAGACTCCGCCTGTTGGGTGGAAGACACCCGTCCTGTGACTGGAACTCCGCCTGTGCTGGAAGAAAGGCATTTCAAGTGAATAGGCCGTAAAGGCCCACATTTTCTTATTTCAGGATGTCTTATATAGCACTACTTATTAAATGTGGCCATGATGCTTTCATTTTCATATGTCAGAGAATACAGATTGTTATCACAATTTGAGCATATTTTTAGTGACCCTTCCTTTGTTGCTCTTCTTCCATATCACCTTTCACTGACTGACACAAACACGCCAAAATCATGACAAAATAGCTTGATCACGTTAATGCCGTGTTCTTTCCTTTCCAGATAAGCAGTTGGGAAAGATGGAATTCTGGAAAGTGATAGAGATGGGGAACAAAAGTTTGAGGAGAAGAGGAGGGAGGGGGAGGAGGAAGAGGACATATTGACCCAGGAGGAGCTTCAAGTGATACAAGACCACTGTCCCATATCGAGGTGACAGAAGTTGGATAGCGAGGAGTAAGTAGTCATTTTATTATGAAGATCCTACAATGTACACGTTCTTTACAGCAGGGCTGCCAACTCCAGTCCCAAAGGGCCACAAACAGGTCAGTATTAGGGACATCCCTGCTTCAGCACAAGTGGCTCACTCATTTTGGACTGAGCCACCTGTGCTAGACCAGGGATGTCCTAAATCCTAACTGTTGGTATCCCTTGAGGATTGGCGTTGGCGCTCCTGCTTTACAGTATATACACATACATATAATATAGGATACAAGGACGTCTTACAGATGTTTGTACTCGTTTGCACAATGTTGTTCTTTAACGGTGGCACATTATTTTGTCAGTAGTGTTATTGAAAACAATGGTTAACGGATAACACGTGTTGATTTAACACGTTATTTTGGTGCGCTAACTCACACTAGTGGATAATAATCGACCAACCCGTATATTTAATACTGCATGAGCCCAGACATAGGGCCCACATAATACATGACTATATGAAAGACGTATTTTGAATAATGTAAGTAGGAACGTATATGAAAGTAGCAACGTTCAGCGTTACATTACAATGATCCGAGCAAACAATGTGTGTCACAGTGAAAACACGGTTGAGATAAGTCATGGAAATATATAGCACAGACGTGTAAATTCTTAACTGAATTATAATACTTTTGAAATGTATCTAAAAAGGACATTACACGCACTTTTCTTGGCCCTTCTAACCATACAGTATGTTTTTCTGATGCAGCCCCAGTAGCAGAGCGTTCCAGAAGCATCACTTAAACATGTCCCTTCAATGAATTTGCAATGGCACCTCTTTAAGAATTATAACAAAAAAAGGACGTGCTCTAAACTATAGGCAGTCCAAACTTGTATATAGTGGTTTGGTTAGCTTGAAGGAGTAGAATTGTTCCCGATTCTCAACAATAGTAGATTTTAAAGATGATCAGCGCACCTCGTGAAAGGGAGCCTAACTCAGGGGGAAGCAACTCCAGTCCTCAGGGACAACGCACAGATCAGGTTTTCGGGATATCACTGCTTCAACACAGATGGCTCAATCAGTCTTCGACTGAGCCACTTGTGCTGAAGCAGGGATGTCATGAAAACCCAGACCTGTTGGTAGCCCTTGGGGACTGAGTTGGCTACCCCTGCCCTAACGCATACCACCACCTTATACTTACAGGCTATATCCCATCAAGATAATGACCTTCCTCAAGGTCAGATAAGATCTTATATATACAGCTGTTTGCCTGCAGACTTCAACAGGAAACGTTTAGATCTCGATGGGAACGTTCCCTTTAGAAAATGAGCAAACCCCAATTGTGTACAGCGTATGTCATCAGCGTGTCACCTTTCCTGGTGTACACTGTGCGTCTATAGGGTACCGAAGGGGATAAATCGCAGAGCGTGGTCCCCCAGTCTAGGATTAAGGGTCGGAAGCAGATACCATATCGCTCTTTTATATCTCTGATTTCTTGCGCAACGCGCGCCCTCCGCTTCCACACGCGCCCTCACGCCGCATGGACGCGAACACTGCCTTAAGGCAGTCTGTGGCTCAGCGAACAATTGCCGGTACCATGGCCCGCCTAACCCTTGAGAACACACACGCTAACAAATAGCGAGCGCCCTTAAAAAAATGTTGCAGATTTTTGCCACCATTTTGCAGAACCAGTGCAAAAAATATTGCAACAGATTATGAAAGAAAACACATTGTTTCACTTTTGTATTATTATTATATAATAATATGTTTGGGTGTTTTCCTGTCCTGGTTTTGCAACTGGATGATTTTGATAAACGACCCGACAGGCTTCAAATCAAGAAAATCTGACTTATTTCATACACTAGCAACCAGTGTGTGATTTCTTTGTAATATGGGGCGTCAGAACATTGCATTACTGTGTCTCTGCCTCTGTCAGCACTGAGGATGGAAATGAAAACTACAACTCCCATGAACCCTTGCGGCAGACGACAGTTTCCTTTACCGGTGCTTGGTTGCTTTGGCAACAGTGGATGCACAGGCAAGTGTAACTTCCAGCTGGAAAGGCAGGTGAGAGTGAGACACATTGTGGCAGGTGGTTTATCTGCATGGATCACAGTGATCTCATATGTAATGCAGACTCCACGTTATTAACTAATAATGTAATATATTGTAGGCAGCATAAGTGCTAAATATACTGCTTGTTAACATGTGTTCATACAGGATTTAACATGAAGGCATGAGCTTGAACAAAACAGCATGTAGTGTGTCTCTCTCTCTCTCTCTTCTCTCTCTCTCTCTCTCTCTCTCTCTCTCTCCGACTCCTCCTCTCTCTCTCTCTCTCTCTCTCTCTCTCTCTCTCTCTCTCTCTCTCTCTCTCTCTCTCTCGGACAGTACTGGACTTTAATATATTATTTTTGATCATCATCTAGCACTGCTGTGTCTTTCTTTTATCCTTCTCCGGTGGGGTGAAGTATTGAGTTTATTTGATTTTTCTGATGCATGCACTGTTTTTTTCTGATATATCTGCTCGGAGTGCTGTTGTTGCTTATGTGATATATATATATCTATATATATATCTTGGATGATAAAAAAACAATGCACCAAATTCATCAATCAAGAAAATCCAAGAAAAAAAATGTCCTTAATAAATCTGGTGCCAGTTTTGCAGCCAGAAGACTTTGATAAATAGCCCCCATGCCGTTTTATTTCCAGTGGGAGAGGGTAGAGAGACTATTGGGGTAAGAGGGTGGAAAATGGTCACCTTCCCTCTCTACCCCCTATGCCTTCCTTCCCATTCTCCATCTGTCCCTGGCTTCTTCCTTCTCATTTTCCTAACCCTGTCGTCCCTGCCTCTTTCTGTGATAACAAAGAAACTTCTCAGGATAACAATGCAAATTAATTTATTGTGAAGCCTGTCAGGGGAAACCAGGACAATTCCCCGGGACCAAGACACCAGACAGGATAAAGGATATTCATTCTGGCCGGAGCCAGCAGACACAGCACACTACACAAACAGAGGGGGAATCCTAGCTAGCTAGGTGCTGGGTGCTGGGTGCCGCTTCAGTAGGCCTACCCAGGAGTACTTCCTCATCCATAGAGGTCACAGGTCTCCCAGACCTCGGGGATGCAGTTTGCACAAAAGCACTTTTAAATCTCCCGCTCGCCAGCTTCAGTCTCAGTATCTCTGGCAAAGCCCCACGGAGATCCCCAGCAAAGCAAAAGCCCCGGTGCACAAAGAAAGTTTGAATTTCCCGCTCGGATCGCCTCCGAGCCTCGTTCTGGGAGGGGCTCCGGAGCAATCTCTTAGTCCGCTTACACTCCAACTCCCGGACAGTCTGTGGAGCTCGGATCAGCTCCCCTTTACATCGTTTCCCCCGTTTCCTCGTCTCCATAGAACAGCATGAAAGACGGAGTCACGACCAATCACAGTGTAGATGCTGCGTGTGGACCAATCGCAGTGGGCTCGCCTGTGGCTGCCTATCCGGGCTGGAAGTCTCCGCCTGTGCAGGAAGACTCCGCCTGTGCTGGAAGTCTCCGCCTGTGCTGGAAGTCTCCGCCTGTGTTGGAAGTCTCCGCCTGTGCTGGAAGACTCCGCCTGTGCTGGAAGACTCCGCCTGTGCTGGAAGACACGGCATGTGGTGGAAGACACGGCATGTGGTGGAAGACACGGCATGTGGTGGAAGACGCGGCATGTGGTGGAAGACGCGGCATGTGGTGGAAGACGCGGCATGTGGTGGAAGACGCGGCATGTGGTGGAAGACACGGCATGTGGTGGAAGACACGGCATGTGGTGGAAGACACGGCCTGTGCTGGAAGTCTCCGCCTGTGGGAAGACCTCCGCCTGTGCTGGAGACCGTGCTAACTCGCCTGTGCTGGAAGACTCTGCCTGTGCTTGGAAGTCCCGCCTGTGCTGGAAGACAGGCTGTGGTGGAAGACGGCATGTGGTGGAAGACACGGCATGTGGTGGAAGACACGGCATGTGATGGAAGACACGGCATGAGGTGGAAGACACGGCATGTGGTTGAAGACACGGCATGAGGTGGAAGACACGGCCATGTGGGGAAGACAGGCATGTGGTGAGAAGCACACGCATGGGTGGAAGACCGGAATGAGTGTGGAAGACGCGCCTGTGGTGGAAGACGCGGCATGAGTGTGAAGACACGCATGTGTGGAGACAACGCGCATGTGGTGGAAGACGCGGCATGTGGTGGAAGACGCGGCATGTGGTGGAAGACGCGGCATGTGGTGGAAGACACGGCCTGTGCTGGAAGTCTCCGCCTGTGTTGGAAGTCTCCGCCTGTGTTGGAAGTCTCCGCCTGTGCTGGAAGACTCCGCCTGTGCTGGAAGACATCGCCTGTGCTGGAAGACTCCGCCTGTACTGGAAGACTCCGCCTGGCTGGAAGTCTCCGCCTGTGCTGGAAGACACCGCCTGTGCTGGAAGACTCCTCCTGTGCTGGAAGACACGGCATGTGGTGGAAGACACGGCATGTGGTGGAAGACACGGCATGTGGTGGAAGACACGGCATGTGGTGGAAGACACGGCATGTGGTGGAAGACGCGGCATGAGGTGGAAGACACGGCATGTGGTGGAAGACACGGCATGTGGTGGAAGACACGGCATGTGGTGGAAGACGCGGCATGTGGTGGAAGACACGGCATGTGGTGGAAGACACCTCCTGTGCTGAAAGACACCTCCTGTGTTGGAAGACACCGCCTGTGCTGGAAGAATCCGCCTGTGCTGGAAGACATCTCCTGTGCATGAAGACTCCGCCTGTGCTGGAAGACTCACCTGTGCTGGAAGACTCCTCCTGTGCTGGAAGACACCGCCTGTGCTGGAAGACTCCTCCTGTTCTGGAAGAATCCGCCTGTGCTGGAAGACTCCGCCTGTGGTGGAAGACACCTCCTGTGCTGGAAGACTCCGCCTGTGCTGGAAGAAAGGCATTTCAAGTGAATAGGCCGTAAAGGCCCACATTTTCTTATTTCAGGAATGTCTTATATAGCACTACTTATTAAATGTGGCCCATGATGCTTTCATTTCATATGTACAGAGAATACAGATTGTTATCACAATTGAGCATATGTTTTAAGTGACCCTTCCTTTGTTGCTCTTCTTCCATATCACCTTTCACTGACTGACACAAACACGCCAAAATCATGACAAAATAGCTTGATCACGTTAATGCCGTGTTCTTCCTTTCCAGATAAGCAGTTGGGAAAGATGGAATATCTGGAAAGTGATAGAGATGGGGAACAAAAGTTTGAGGAGGAAGAGGAGGAGGGGGAGGAGGAAGAGGACATATTGACCCAGGAGGAGCTTCAAGTGATACAAGAACACCTGTCCCATATCGAGGTGACAGAAGTGGATAGCGAGGAGTAAGTAGTCATTATTATTATGAAGATCCTACAATGTACACAGTTCTTTACAGCAGGGCTGGCCAACTCCAGTCCCAAAGGGCCACAACAGGTCAGGTATTAGGGACATCCCTGCTTCAGCACAAGTGGCTCACTCATTTTGACTGAGCCACCTGTGCTAGACCAGGGATGTCCTTAAATCCTAACCTGTTGGTATCCCTTGAGGATTGGCGTTGGCGCTCCTGCTTTACAGTATACACATACAGATAATATAGGATACAAGGACGTTCTTACAGATGTTGTACTCGTTTGCACAATGTGTTGCGTTAACGGTGGCACATTATTTGTCAGTAGTGTTATTGAAAACAATGGTTAACGAGATAACACGTGTGATTTAACACGTTATTTTGTGCGCTAACTCACACTAGTGAGATAATAATGTCTGACCAACCCGTATATTATACTGGCATAAGAGCCCCAGACATAGGGCCCACATGAAACATGACTATATGAAAGACGTATTTGAATAATGTAAGTAGGAACGTATATGAAAGTAGCAACGTTCAGCGTTACATTACAATGATCCGAGCAACAATGGTTCACAGTGAAAACCACGGTTGAGATAAGGTCATGGAAATATATAGCACAGACGTGTAAATTCGTAACTGAATTATAATACTTTTGAAATGTATCTAAAAAGGACATTACAGCACTTTTCTGGCCCTTCTACTCATACAGTAAATGTTTTCTGATGCAGCCCCAGTAGCAGAGCGTTCCAGAGCATCACTTAAACATGTCCCTTCAATGAATTTGCATGGCACCTCTTTAAGAATTATAACAAAAAAAGGAAGTGCTCTAACTATAGGCAGTCCAAACTTGTATATAGTGTATGGTGTAGCTTGAAGAGTAGAATTGTTCCCGATTCTCAACAATAGTAGATTTTAAAGATGATCAGCGCACCTCGTTGAAAGGGAGGGCAAGAGAAGAGAAGGGAAAAAAGCACAATAGTGAAGCAAGTTCACAACATGTAATGTGCATAGGTTAGTGGCTAGTGGTGCATATCTCACCACTAACCTATGCACATTACATGTTGTGAACTTCCTTCACTATTGTGCTTTTTTTCCTTCTCTTCTCTTGTCCTCCCTTTCAACGAGGTGCGCTGATCATCTTTAAAATCTACTATGACATCCCTTTAGCCTCTCCCTGCTTTAGGTTTGCAGAGTCACAAACAGTCCTTGATAGAAAGCAGTTGAGCATCACCCAACCTTTCATCTGTTATAAACCCCGAGAGCAACCCTTTATAGTTCTCTGCTGCCTGCCAGCATAAAACCTTCATCGCATCGATCATCTTTCTGTTCTCTAACCACTGGATGCTTCTCTCCCATTTTCAGAGAATTCAATGCGCTCCCCTTGGACCTCACGGGATTCCCCATCTCCTATACAACTAACTCCCACAAAGAGCAGATGCTGCTGCGTCTGTCTGAGAACTTCTGGCGTCAGTACACTCACCTCTACCCAGACCGCAAACCTCTCTTCATCTCTCCCCAGAATGAATGCGGTGTGGAGGTGAGCCAGCGACCCTTGGTTAGGACAGTGGGCACGGAGGCACAATTGTGGAGTAGAATATAGCATTACCGTTTCCCCACAGATTACGGGAACAGATGCAGACATTGTTGTTTTAATATTTGGAACAAAAGCTGTAAAAACACGAACTGTCTGAAGCTTCTCCTTAAAGCTAAGAACGTTCAATATGTATTAATAATTAATTGCATATTATTTATACTGGGACTGCATTGGTCTTAAACCAGGTGCTACTGAATTAATCCATGTTTGGGGAGGGATCATAGGGAGTAACAGGGGATCAGTCATTAAAGTTGGCCGATGACCTAGACCAAGTAGACATCCAGTAACCAGCCTGGCCAAAGGGAAACGATTCTATTCGCAGACCCCTCCTTGGTGTCCTTCTGGCTTGCTGTTAGCCAGAGCAGTCTTTTTGGATCATCAATACATGTCCTATTTATAGACAAATGAAGTGCAAATGCATTGGTTTAATAACCCAGGCATGGCTTGTGCAGGTCGTGTAATTATTTATTTCCGGCCAATTTACAGATTTTCTTTGATCTCCTAAAATGAAAATGTTAATATTTTCTCATCATTTGCAGTTATCAGTTATTTAATGTATTTATTACAGCAAATTCAAAAATAAAACATAAGGAAACAATTAGGCTGCTTCCTTCCATATACTTTAAAGCGCAGGGTTGCGCAAACTGGGGGGCCGGAGATTTGTTTTGGGGGCGCCGTGCTCTTCCCCAAGGCATTAAAATTAAATGCCGGGGTCATGTGATGTGACGTCGCACACGTCAAATGACACTGTGGGTCATGTGACCCCCGTAGCGTCGTTTGACACCAAGATGGCACGTGACGCTGCGTTGTCATGGCAACGGACACCACACAGCATGTGACACTGCATTGTCATGACAACGCAACCCTACAGCAGAGGGCCGTCTACGGAAAAGGTAAGAAGCACACACAAACAAATTGGCTCCCCAAAACATTGCCTCCCACACAAAAAATTGCCGCTCTAAGCTACAGCCTACTCAGCCTAAGTCCGCCGCTGATGACAGGGCTATCACGTTATTTGGTTGTGTACAGTGTATTATCTTTGCACGTACGCAATTTGGGTGCAGAACATTGACATTTTTATCCTGCACCTACTGTATGTATCAAAGTACTTTGCTCTGATTCCGCCGCCTGCCCACGCTTGTGACTTGGGGAGTGTCTGTAGGAGGAGTTACATCCTGCACGCTTTGTTATGAGATGTATCACGTTCCACGTCTCTGTGCGCCATTCGTTTTTACTTTTATTTGCAACAAACACACACAAAAAAAACCAACCAACCAGGAAGCAGCGTAAATGTAATATTTTGCATCAGATAAAAGAAACTATTCTTATGTGAGATGTAACCCTGCTCCAAAAACCGGCGCAGTGCGGCAACACGCACGTTTCTCTCTGTTGATACATAGACCCCTTTTGAGTGTAAGTGCTGGTAGGTGGCACAGTCAGTGATGTGCCTCTTTATTCTGTATCTACAGAAGTTTGTCTGCACCACATTGCGCCCCACACTCCTTCCGTATCCTGAGCTGTATAACTGGGATGAGTGCGCCCGCTTCGTGTCAGAGTACTTGTGCATGCAGCCCCTCCACCCTCCACTTGAGCCGGTAAGATGCTATCACTCTGGTGCATGTCTGCTTCAACTTCACCCCTCACCGTTGTACCTTTCAAGCATCTCTTTATTCCCATCATCTATATGTCCCCTGCTGCCCCCCTGCTCTGCATCTCCTTCTTATCTGGCTATCCTATAGTCTCCCTCTCGGTTTTCTGTACAAATGTCTGCCCTCTATTCTTTCTTGTCTGCATACTCTCCTTGTCTATCTGGGCAATGTTCTCTTATCTGTGACCCCCCAATGCTCTAAACATCTGACCTTCATGTGTCTCACTTGTTCAAGCTCTGCTTTCCTGCCTCTGCTATCCATACCTCTAACTTTTTCATACTCAGGGCTTCCTCAGACCTCAGACCTGTTCCTTTCTGTGCTCACTTTCTTCTGGCCTCCACACCTCACCTGTCCATTCTTAGTTCTGCTTCATTTATGTTCCATACCTCTCACCTGTTCATTCTCTGCTCTCGCTCATCTGACCTCAACACCTCTCACCTGTCCATTCTCAATTCTCCTTCATCTGGTGTCCACACCTCTCACCTGTTCACACCCTGCTCTCTTTCCTTTGACCTCCATACCTCTCACATGTTTATATTTCTCTAAACTCTTTCCTCTGGCCTCCATATCTCCCCATCTCTCTCACTTTTTTATTCTCTGCTCACCCTCCTTCACACCTGTCCATTCTTTGCTTTCCCTACTTTGATCTTTCTACCCTTACATTTGTTCAACCACAACGCCCTCACCTTTGACATGTTTATCCCCTTCCTTGTCCATCTCACCTACTCTTTCACGTATCCATCCTTTTATTTCCCTCCTCTCACTTTTCTATCAGTTCATTGGCCGATCTTCTGATCTTCCATCTCTCACCATCCTGTTCTCTCCCCATCTAACATCCCCTTCTCTCCCTCCGCAGCCTCTCAACCTCTTCTCCCCTAGCACCATCCTAGGGAACCAAAAGGGGAACTGCTTTGACTTCAGCATACTGCTGTGCTCACTACTGCTGGGTACTGGGTATGATGCCTATTGTGTCAGTGGTTACGCAACACGGCAGATGTGTCTGATGGATGAGACGCGAGACGTCTGCCCCCTACTCAAGAAGCCGGAGCAGGTGAGAAGCCCATGGACACTAATCCCTGACTCTGATCCTTGTGCGTTCTGTACCTGTGTATCCAAAACCTTGATACAAATAACCAGCAACACACAACAAGCTGCAAAAATGGCTGAACCCATTTTGAAATCAAATCATTATTCCTTTTAATGCTAGCGGGTCAGTGTGTTTCTGGCCCCTCCTGCAGGGGAGACGTTAAAAAAAATGATATGTTGAGAAAGCAATAAAAGTTAACAATATGAAAAAGTAAGTTAGGGAGTCAGTGGGCATAAATATGTAAGATATAGGTCCGAATTTACTAAGCAGTTTTCTGCCATAAAGCACCTTCCGATGCAGGAAGACACGTTACTGTCCGAGTCAATGTGCTGGAAGATGTCTTCCAGTGCCAGTAGGTGTCTTATGGCAGAAAAATGCTTAGTAAATATGGCTATTTGGACCTGTTAAGATACAATATAATAAATACGTAGTAGAAACATTGCTGTAAGTCACCATCTGTTATGGCCGCGAATGTTGCTGTGTACTGTCCAGGAGACAGACCCGCTAGGCAGAGGTGGAGAGTAGAGACCGACCCGTTCCTGGGAACTGAATCCTGAAGCAATAGAATAGTGGAGTCCGGTTCCGGAGTCAGGGCAGGAGAAAGGCAGGATGGTCGTGGTCACTGTTCCGGGGTCAGGGCAGGAGAGAGGCAAGATGTTCATGGTCACGGTTCCGGGGTCAGGGCAGGAGAGAGGCAGGATGTTCATGGTCACTGTTCCGGGGTCAGGGCAGGAGAGAGGCAAGATGTTCGTGGTCACTGTTCCGGGGTCAGGGCAGGAGAGAGGCAAGATGTTCGTTGTCACTGTTCCGGGGTCAGGGCAGGAGAGAGGCAAGATGTTCGTTGTCACTGTTCCGGGGTCAGGGCAGGAGAGAGGCAGGATGGTCGAGGTCAGGGCTGGAGAGAAGCAGAATCGTAGGGGTGAGGTAGTCCGGCGGCAGGCTAGGGTCTATGGCAGGCAAGACGAGGCTTCCAGCAGGTGACTAGGCAAGGAGTACCTTGCACAGGCAAGGAGGAGAGGGTAATGGAAGCCTTATAAAGTGACAAGGCAGGTGAGAGCAATCGGCTCAGGAAGAGGCAGACTTCCTGCTTCGGGGGCCATGTTTGTACAGGCAGAGAAAGTCAGAAGGCATTAATATTGGAGATTCTCATACCCTTCCAGCATCAGTTGAAATAACTAAATAAAGAAAAGTATAGGAATTGATATTCTTCTAATGATTAGTGCATATAAATAATGAATCAATGTTTCTGTCCCTGAGTGGACCGTCATCATAGTCAATGGGCATTCTGTATCAGAAGGGCATGGAACTTTATAGGTTCAGCCTGTGGCCTCTTCTGCCTTTGGAAGAGTTTTGTGTTGTGACCTTTAATACGTGTTGTGACGATCGTGGCAATGTGGTTCTTTGGATGAAGGTAAAGCCCAAGCTATTGCCCCATCGTCGGTATGGATATGCATGGTAGCCCTGTATATTCATCCTATCATGGCTTATCTGGCTAATTATGTCTATGTAAACTGCCTGTAACTTTATTACCAGTGAAACGTAACATATTGAATGCCTAGACGTTGTGTTCTGAGTTCCCTGGGCATGCTAGACTGGTAATACACTAACTCAGCCTGCACACCTAGGGATCCAGGTGCACAGGGTCCCACAAGGAGATTGTGGACAATGGAGGGTGGGGATGGGCAGTGCTCTTGATTGGGAGCCGTTGGTCTGATTAACAGGACCATTGTCTGCCCAGCCAGAGAGGCACCTATCTGATCAAGAGATAGCGAGCTGGCCTTGGGAACAGGAGGAGGTAGGTACTGTTCCCATTGGCTGGTTCATAATGCCCGCCCTCCTTGCCTCGGCTTCTCCGTCATGCCCCCTGCCCCGATTAGCCAACACAGACAAGCCCTCGTCCTGTGATTGGTTCACCACCTAGCATCCGTGTGGTGATTGGTCGCTGCCCATTCTCCATGTTTGTCTGTGGGGATGGGACAGCTATAAGAAGTGTAGCCGATTTCAGTACTGTGTTGGTTGCTGACCCTGTCATCTGGATCAACTAAGAGGGGTCTATGAGATATATTTATTATAGTCTCCCAGCTGCATAAGACTTAAAAAAGGCCAAAGTCTCCCAAACAACACCACATTTATCAAGGAAAGCTATTACCATTGAAACCAATTAGATTCTCTACTGGTCTAATTCTTGGGCCAACAAAGGCACATCCTCATGCTCATCCCTGGACTTTGTCAGCACCCCTGCTCAAGAAATGTGATTGTAAGCCTCCCACCCCCCTTACCCCCAGGTTCCCTCGGAGGCCATGTTTGAGCTTCTCCCATTAGATGGTGTGTTCCTCTAATTATCTTATGCTGCCCACCACTGATTTAAACACTCAGGGGTAGAGTTAATAACCTTCAATACATGTTATCTCGCTGTAACCCCTCTTTAATTACCATTCAAGTCAATGTCGGCGAACGAGGGACAGTGGTGCTATAAGCCATGTTGAAGGTTAGTAAATCCTGGCTTTAGGTTCTGATCTGGCAGATCCTTTTTAAAGGCTTTCATGCTAGTGACTAACTCTGCCTTAGTCTACCTGCTACCATATTGAATAGACACCAAAGCCTTTCTATTTGGCCGTAGTTGCAACTTTAGTTTGAAGATGTATTTATCTTTATTTGAATACACATCGCTCCTCCTTTTCTCATGCTCCAAAGGACAGGTACAACCTACCAGAGACTCTCAAAGCCGCCCCCAGTTTCAGAAATGTTAAGATCTCAGCTGTCTCATATTTTAATCTTATCTGTAACTGTTACATACGTCCATAATCATCTATTGCATCTAACTGTCCATGAAATGTCTGTAAATATAAGGTGTAATGATGCATTATCATTATAACTCTGTGCCCAGGACATACACGAAAACGAGAGGTGGCTCATTATTTCCGGGTAAAACATTTAATAAATAAATACATTTGATAAACAGCAGTGTCATATTTCTTCTTTTATTTTTTTCCCCCTCCCGGATCTGGGTGCAACCTGGGACCTCACTCCCTCTCCCAAACCTACACGTAGAGCTCTGGGGAGCCCGCTCTTAACCCCCCCAAGAAGTACAGTGTGAAGCCCCCCCGGCAGCTGGTCAGTAAGTTTGAGCTGGAGCAGGAAGCCAAAAGAGAGGCGAAAACCCTGGCGGTGCTGCAAAAACAGCAGGAGGAGGAGGAGCAACGGCAGGCGGTGAGCAGTAACAAGTATCACTCAATAGGAGGCTTAAAAAAAAGGCTGATTTACACTGCAGGGATCTTGAGGCCATGGCTGGCACCTTCTGAATTAAGCATTTCAGTAGACTGGACTCATGATCCCTTCTCCCCACACCCACAGAACCCCTGTATTCTGTGTTCTAGTTTGTAAAGGGCTGCGTACATTGTTGGCACTGTGTAAATAAAAATATACATGCATACATACCAACAGGCCAGGTTTTCAAGATTTCTTGAATGAACACATCATTAACCAATGATGTTGGCTGTAATTATAATTATTATTAAGACAGGGTGATTAGGTATGTTTTGGCATGAATACTTGGCCTGGTGGTTGCTTTCTAGGACTGAACGTATCCAGCTCGCTTTAGACTATTTGGTTCGAGGAATGAAGATGCGTAATTATATAGTTACATAGTTACATAGTAGATGAGATTGAAAAAAGACGTGCGTCCATCAAGTTCATCCTATGCTAAATTTAGACGACAAATACTTTATCCTATATCCGTACTTACAGTATATTGATCCAGAGGAAGGCAAACAAAAACCCCAGTGACATATCATCCAATAATTATGAGGCTAAAGGCTAATGATGTGGGAAGGGGCACAGGCATCACCTTTCCCTGAATTCCACTCCATACCTGTGCTCTTTGCCAGCCTTGTTTCAGATCCGCAGTACCTCCCACCCCTTCTCCTTCTCCACCACTTGCCTCTGCATAGCCCTTAGTTTAGGCCCTACATTTCATTTGGGGAAGCAAAGCCTAACTCCTCAAAAAATAAAAGAAATCAGCTAAATCCCTTGTTGTCCTTTCCAGTTTGTGCATTCACACAATAGAGGGCTATGGCTATCCTGAGACACCAGTATTACAGAACAGCACTGGCACTAATAGGTCTTTCATATTGACGAAGGCGATTTATTGCAAAAATCAAGGTTTTGGTCCGCCCCAGAACCTTTATCAATGTAAAGGTCACAGCGTGAAACAAAACTGTCTTTTTCTTTTTTCCATAAACCACCATTATTATTTTGGAAGACCTATCAGTCCCAACGCATTTCTATTACACTATCCTTGCCATTCCAGGCAAGAAACGTCAAATAATCATGGGGTGCCCTGTTCCAATACATTTATCCTGAGACATCAGCAAGCCAAACTTTGGGCCATACTGAAACATTTCAAAAGTTTGGGATTCATGGCTACCTCTCCCCGCACCCACAATCACTGAGGCCAGACGCTGATCTAATACAATCATCTTTATTTTTAAATAATACTGCATTATGCACTTATAGTTATTCCTACCATTGTTTGAATAATTCCCATCAAACTCAAGGCATAGTGCGAACGCAGCGCAAGGAGTCGCGTGCGCCTGTCGCCTGAGCGATCTGTGGACTCAGATGCGCTCGCGACTGGGAGGCGTGACCGTTACGTCACCAGGCTGGTTCGCCCTCATTGGCTGAGCCACTCATGTGACGCGGCTGTCGCGCACAAAATACAATGATTTGTCTCCTCAAAATCCTGCTGCGCCGTCGCGCTTCCTCGCGCGCGCAGCAGGATAGAGGTACTGTATTTTCTTCGCGCTGTTACGTGCACCGTCATCCTCACTATGGCCACAGCCTTAGATTGTAAGCTCAGGGGGTAGGAATTTCCTTTTCATATTTGACACATCTATACCTATGTTCTGTGTATACAAATATATATATACAGTGGTGTGAAAAAGAAAGTGCACCCTCTTTGAATTCTATGGTTTTACATATCAGGACATAATAATAATCATCTGTTTAACTGCACTGTAGCTCACATGTAGCTCACATGTAGCTCACATGTAGCTCACATGTAGCTCACATGCAGTGCTCTGTCATGATCAGGGTTAACCGGCCTACCGGGGAACGTGGCAACCCCAGACACCACACAAGCATTTCATAAACAAGAGTTTATTTAGCCGGAGCTAACAGGAAATCACGCAGTACATAACAACACAACTACACGTTACCGGCACACGGGGTTAATGGGGAACACCTAATCTCACTAGCTGGACGATGCAAACTTGCCCTGTTTCAGTTTCGGAGTACTGGAACAAAAAGTTTTTCTTTCCCGCGAGGGAACACATCTTAAAAAAAGACTTACACAGGCTCGCGTCAAGACAGACGCACAGGCGTAGGACCCCCGGTACCACGCAGGTACCACGCAGGTACCACGCAGGTACCACGCAGGTACCACACCGGTAACACACAGCCTTTCCAGAGGAACACAGTCTTTATAAGTACTGACAGTCAGGGAACACTGATACTTGGGAGGGGGCCATGGTTATGCCCCTGGTAAATTTGGGAGATTCCAGTCAATTTGGGGGGGGAACAAAGGATGTGATAAGGGCAGGATTGCTTCTCTCGGCGGGGTGCCGATTGTCCTGAGTTTTGCACTCATATTGGATGTGTGTTCGTGCTTCTTTGTTGTATATTTAAGGTCACTTTCCCTGTAGCATTCCAATTGACGCAATGAAATATATACATATATAACATTGTGGGGTTTGAGCTGGCTAATACAGCTCAACCCCGTTATAGCGCGATCCGTTACAACGCGAATCCGCTTATAACGCGGTGCAAGCATGGCTCCAAATTTTTGTATTTATGAATACTTCACCACACGATTATTGGTATCTTAAATACTTTATTGTACAATGCGTACAATTGTATATTATTTCTAACGCGATGTGATTCTTTGGACCCCAAGCACAGCGTTATAAGGGGGTTGAGCTGTATTGTGTATGCCTAAAGGTTGCAGTATTACCAGTAGCTCATTCCTTTTTCCTATGGCTGCCCATTTGCACGAAGACCGTGTTGTATGTAATGGTTGTCCTACATGCCCACAGGATGCAGATAAGCCTGGCCCGGATCCGCTATACGGACTTCGCGTGCATTGTTGGGTTCTGGTTCTGTCTGGGAAGCGCGAGGTTCCAGAGAACTTCTTCATCGACGCACTAACAGGCAACAGCTTCGGAACCACAGATGAGCACTTCCTGGGGATAGAGAACCTGTGGAATCATGAGAACTACTGGGCCAACATGCAGGACTGTCGCAACGCCTGCAAGGTACCGTCCCTTGGAGGAGATGCATGTGCAGGGCAGAGAGGGTAGGAAGGTGTGATGACCCTGGATGACCCTGGATGGGCAGATGAGTGGGTATCGGTAGGATTGAAAATGAAGGGTGTTTGCTTAGAGCAGCGGTGGCCAACTCCAATACTCAAGGGCCACCCACAGGTCAGGTTTTCTGGATATCCCTGCTTCAGCACAGGTGGCTCAAGCAGTGGCTCAGTCAGAACGTGTGTGTTTGTTGGAGTTGATCTAGAGCAAAATGGGTTTGGTAGGGCATTGACGGCTGCGACGAGTAATATTGTCCTTGCTAATGATCAGGTGGAGAGTGAAGACAAGGACAGAATGGTTTCATTAGTGGATCTATAGTGTGAAGGGAAGAAAGCCATTCATTTTAATCTATTTTGTTGACCCTTTTGCTGCCAGAAACGCATTGCTCAGCATGCTTAAGGGTTAATGGACAAATGGTGTGATGTGGTTAAAGGAACTGTCTCCCTTAGAATCTAAGAGGGTTATTAATTAAATCGTAGTGGTTCAGCTCGGGGCACTTTCATCAGGAAGTATATAGGAGAGTCTGTGTGATAGTAACCTAGTTGGCACTATCGCAGTCTAAGGCCACGCGTATAGTGCCCGCGACGGGCGACGCGACAGGTGACGTCACCCGTCGCCACTAGCAAAAGTTATATTTTGCTTTGCGGTGGCGGCGGCGCGGGCGTACTGGCATTTGATTGGTTCAGGGGCTGTCACATGAGGCGACAGCCTTTGAAAAATCAAATATTGCAGCTACGAAAATTTGCGACACAACGTCGCTCCATCGCATTGTCTCCGTCGCATTGTCGCCGTCGCGCTTACTATAAGCGCACGCGGCGGCGGCGGCAGTGCATTTGTTTTTGGGCGGCGTCGCCGTCGTCCCGTCGCAGGCACTATACGCGCGGCCTTGGAGAGAAAAAGTGTATCAATGGTAGTAACATGTTTAAGAGGTTGGATATGGGTAATTAATGCCATTATTTAGTATTTTTTTCATTCTTTTTTTTAAAATCAGTTTGCAAACATAAAATAAAAATCCAAATGTCTCAGACAGGTCTGCAGCCTTGCACTTCCCCATTATCTCTTAGCAAACAGCGCTTCCACTGCAGCCTGGGATTCTGGGTAATGACATGCAAATGAGCACAGTGTGTCACTCTTTATTTCTTATCCATTTAACATGGTGCCCTATAAGCTTATGCCTGCTGCATTACACAGCTTTACATGAGAGCCTGGGTTTAAGAAGTACAGAGCCAGTAACTCTACTCACAGACAGCTGTTTTGACCTTTTGGGTCTCATCAGTGCGAGGCTGGTTGCTGCTTATGCCGCGTGAAACATGGCGAGCTGAGAATTTAGAGTGCTTTGGGTTTTTTCTGGCTATTCCTTTTTTTTTTTTGTGATATTCTTGTTTTCAACAAGAGTTTGCCCAGAAACCCCCCGCTCTCTCCCTCTTTTTTTGTTGGCTCTCTGGTAAGAACAGTGTGGGCTAATGGTAAAGAAAACACTTGGCGGACAAACACTCCTCCTTCATTCAGAGGCCTCTGAGAAATACCGATTTGTAATGAATTTCCAGAGAAACAAAAGAAGCCGCTTTTCTTTTGCATTTAGCATGGTTAGAATTGTTTAAGGAAGCCAAATTGATTGTTCAATGCTTTACAAAAGGTTCTTTAGCGGCTGGTTACAGGGAACTTCACATTTAAGGAGTGCAGTGGTTGTGTCAAGATGTTTTAGCAGGTGGATAAAGATGGTGGGTGACCTTGATAGAAGGGGGACGTTGAGAAAGAACGATTAAAGGTGACGGTCAGGAATGACAGTAGGTATGATGGAGGATGTGACGAGAAGTGGGAAGTGGAGTTGACCGGATAGGATGATTATTAGGGATGCACAATGCGTGGAATGGTTTTCATAAGGGGGTAGAGGGGTGGTAGAGGTTGCTTGGTGGGTGTATGAAGCCACTGAGTAATAAATAAAAGGAGAGGTGGTTTGGTAAGGTGGTGGAGAGGTGGTTTGGTAAGGTGGTGGAGAGGTGGTTTGGTAAGGTGGTGGAGAGGTGGTTTGGTAAGGTGGTGGAGAGGTGAGAGTAGCAAAAGAGGTTTGGTAACAATAATAGGGATCAGAAGACAAGCGAGATAAGGTGGCATTGGGAAGTAGTCAGGCACATGGTAGATGGCAGAGGTAATCAGGAAGGGATTTGTTATACCCACAGGACATGGCCTTTGACCTGGGTGATCCTGTGTGCTGGGAGTTCATGCTGCTGGGCACTTCCAAGCCTCTGCTCTCTATCCCTGATATGGACGAGGAAGACGAGGAGGAATCCAACGGAGACCTGGTGAGTCCAACTGACGCAAAGCGCCGGGACCAATATTTATTCAAAGATACAGAAGCATAAAACAAACCGCATCGTTGTGAGCGCCACGCCGTACGTGGTTGTATGAAGATGAGAGCCACGCCGTACGTGGTTGTATGAAGATGAGAGCCACGCCTTACGTGGTTGTATGAAGATGAGAGCCACTTTCATAAATACACGGACTCCTTCCTGAAACATTTCCCATTTTCAGGACTTGGTTCTGCAGCCTAAAACATTTACCCCCTAATAACAAACAATCTGACCCATATCGCTGCCGAACTTCTCCCGTGGATAGTTCATCCCGCCCCAGTATATATCCTGGTTTTGTGTTTTTGGATTGTTTGAGGGTTGGATGACCCACAGCCTTCTCTAAGTCCTTGCATCTAAAACATTGACCAGGCAATAAACATTTCAGAAGCTATATGTCTTTCACGCCAAACGATCGTTATGCCAATAAGTTGATGCTAACGGAGTCATGCTATGTTGCACTTTTTAACAACTATAGACAAAGGCACCAAACTATCACTGTTTGAGACAATAGGTCCTATTCAATAAATTGATAGAATAGTGTAAAATTGCAAAATTGTCTCGCTGTCTAAACCGGAGGAAAAAAATGCTTTTTAGGTGGCTGTTTGTTTCTGGCTGTACAGCAAATTAAAAAAAAAACACTTATGAGCACATTCCCACGTCTCAGACAAGTCCACAACCATTCCTTTCCCCATATTCCCTCAGTGTACCATGCCGCCACTGCAGCCAGGGATTCTGGGTAATGTCGTGCAAATGAGAACGCACACTCTGGCTGCGCAATGCCACGCAGTATGCGGTTATCTCCTTACATAACACAACATGACTGAACCTGTTTAACTGGGGTGAGATTTTTTCAAAGAAGAATTATAAATGCAAAAAACGATTTGATTCTCACCACAAATGGAATAGGTGAAGTCGTTTTAAGGAGAATCACTTGAATAGGTAAAGGAGGGAGGTTTTGGGGGGTATAAGGATTGAGGGAGAACACTACAGTGGACTTTCTCTGTCTCTCTCACAACCACCACAATATTGCATACCTAGGTGACTGACTCATAGTTGATTATTCATTAAACTGCGATAGTGCCGATCAGGGCACTATCGCACATAAACTCTTATTGAAGTCAATGGGTGTTTCAGTGCTGATCAGCACTATCGCAGTTTAATGAATAACCCCCACGGTGTCAAATTGACATTTGATGGGGAAAGTTCATGCAAATTAGATGATATATTTTTTTAGTGATATTTGTACACAGTAATGAATATGGCAAATACCCTGATTTTTATCACATCAAATTGCATTCTGTTTTCCGCCAATTTTGCATGTCAAAACTCGCAGTCCAATGGAAAGGTTTCAGTGGGTGAAACCGGGAGTAGTTATAGGAGAAGTCAGGAGAGCAGTTACTCGACTCAGAATTCTAATTGGAAGTACAGTATCTCACTTTGCACCTGCTAGCTTTGATGTGACATCTCACTGTGCTCCTCTGTAATTCACTGTGGCATCTCACTGTGCTCCTCTGTGATACTCTGTGGCATCTCACTGTGCTCCTCTGTGATACTCTGTGGCATCTCACTGTGCTCCTCTGTGATTCCGTGTGGCATCTCACTGTGCTCCTCTGTGATTCACTGTGGGATCTCACTGTGCTCCTCTGTGATTCACTGTGGGATCTCACTGTGCTCCTCTGTGATTCACTGTGGCATCTCACTGTGCTCCTCTGTGATACTCTGTGGCATCTCACTGTGCTCCTCTGTGAGATCTAAGACATGCACTTAGCAGCTTGCTTTCATTTCACACCAGCGTGACTGACACTAGAAATAGCTTGTTGCAGCATTGGAAGGAGCAGACTGCAGATACAGTATCGGCAGCGTGCAGCACAGCCCTCATCATTACTCCCCCAAATGCTTTAGTACTGCACACAGTACCAGGCAGTGCCTGGAGGAGGCAAAGAATACAAATTAAAAGATAATGTGTAATGTTTTTCTTTTCAATCTCAGTAACATACTAGCAGCATAAGTAGTGATATATAGTGCATGCTGTGGGTGCTGTGATGGCACATGCTAAAGCAATGGGCAAAAATAGCGCACACTAAAACAGAGACTCACGGTCCTAGCGGTTTCAGGCCCACACCTACTGTACCACCTACCTGAGGGACGGCCATGTGGACCTGATGTCTATCTCCTCTTTTGAAATTAAAGGTGACTGTGCACTGCGAGTATGCTTTAAGTACTTTCTTACCTGATGCTCAGACCGCGAGTCTCCGTTTTTAGTGTGCTGTTCCCTTATCCTGTTTTTGCCTGTGTATGGAGTGTGGCCACACTTAGGCCTTGATTATCCCAAGTGCTGCAGAGCGGCAGCGCTATTCTGTGACGTCACCAAGCGCTGCCGCCGAGCAGCATCTTGATTTATACCGGGGAGAGAGCAGGGGAGGCTTGGAGGCGTGGCCGTGCGCGGTTCACACTCATTGGCTGAACCGCTCACGTGACACAGCTGTCGCAAGAAAAAAAAAACTAATTTCTCAGCCTCTTCCCCAGTCGTCCGCTCTGCAGTTCGGCGCGCGGCGACTGTCGCAAGCAGTATGGGCAGTTTCATCGGATTTATGCAACTTCTTTTGGCGCCGCGCAGCCCCACCACACGCAACGCCGCGCGCGTTTTGGGGTATAATCACAGCCTTACAGGGATACATGCACCTATTGAAAATGTGCCTAAAGCTTGCCTTGCTCGGTGGTGATATCTGGGAATTAACCTCTATTGACTACATCCCAAAGCTATGAAACATTTGGGCCCAGTGAATCTCATTTCCAAAGTCTTCATAACGTATTCATGCCCTCCCCTGTATAGGACTGCAGAAGGGATGTTAGTGCATATTCCTTTCTCTGTCTGTGTTTCTAATTAGCATAGAGAAGCTCTTAATTCATCCTATGTTTTTGTGTATATTACTCTGCTCACAGGACCACGACAGTAACACGATTTTACAGATGCCACCGTCTTGGGTTCTGCCCATTGTGATCACGCCGAAAGGTCTGTATTCATCCTTATTCCTCGTGCACTCTGTTCATTTCCACCGCTTCTATCCATTCACCCGTCTCAAGTTCTCCCCTAACACAATACCCGCTGCTCCTTCACACGGCTTCTCCACAAAACTCCCTTCTGCCTTATGATTGTTTTACACCTTCCGCTGCACCTTATTCACCCTGTCCTGCTCACCTTATTCACCCTGTCCTGCTCACCTTATTCACCCTGTCCTGCTCACCTTATTTACCCTGTCCTGCTCACCTTATTCACCCTGTCCTGCTCACCTTATTTACCCTGTCCTGCTCACCTTATTCACCCTGTCCTGCTCACCTTATTTACCGTGTCCTGCTCACCTTATTTACCCTGTCCCGCTCACCTTATTTACCCTGTCCCGCTCACCTTATTCACCCTGTCCTGCTCACCTGTTCGGCACAGCCTTAGGGCTACATCCACATCGACCAGCTCACTTGGCACCCATGAAAATGTGCCTAAAGCTTGCCTTGCTCGGTGTGATATCTGGAATTACCTCTATTGACTACATCCCAAAGCTATGAAACTGGGCCCAGTGAATCTCATTTCCAAAGTCTTCATAACGTATTCATGCCCTCCCCTGTATAGGACTGCAGAAGGGATGTTAGTGCATATTCCTTTCTCTGTCGTGTTTCTAATTAGCATAGAGAAGCTCTTAATTCATCCTATGTTTTTGGTGTGTATTTACTCTGCCACAGGACCACGACAGTAACACCGATTTTACAGATGCCACCGTCTTGGGTTCTGCCCATTGTGATCACGCCGAAAGGTCTGTATTCACCTTATTCCTCGTGCACTCTGTTTCATTTCCACCGCTTCTATCCATTCACCCTTCTCAAGTTCTCCCCTAACCCAATACCCGCTGCTCCTTCACACGGCTTCTCCACAAAACTCCCTTCGCCTTATGATTGTTTTTACACCTTATCCCTGCAAGCCTTATTTCATTCACCCTGTCCTGCTCACCTTATTCACCCTGTCCTGCTCACCTTATTTACCGTGTCCTGCTCACCTTATTTACCCTGTCCCGCTCACCTTATTCACCCTGTCCTGCTCACCTTATTCACCCTGTCCTGCTCACCTTATTTACCCTGTCCTGCTGACCTTATTTACCCTGTCCCGCTCACCTTATTCACCCTGTCCTGCTGACCTTATTCACCCTCTCCTGCTCGTCCCTTCATATCCTTTACTGATACAATAGGTAGAGAGGTTTGTGCTTCAGAGAGCTTACATTATATTTCCGCTAATTTCCGTTAATTTCCGCTAATTTCCTACTGCCTCCCATATACATTCTTAGGTTCTGAATTGTAAATACCTTACAAAGTGCCCAACGACACTGCACCCCATTACATCTCAGCCCTCGTCTCCACATACTGCCCTAAATGTCCCCTATGTTCTGCCATGACCTCTGCCTCTCCTCCGCCTGCCTTATTACCTCTTCCCACTCCTGCCTACAAGACTTTTCCCGTGCTGACCCCTCTCTCTGGGATTCCCTACCACGCATCATCAGACTCTCCCCCAGCTTTCAGGCATTTAAAATCTCCCTGAAACTCCACCATTATAAGGCATCCTTACACCCCCTAATATCCATAACTGGCCTGTCCATTAGGCGAACCTAGGCGGTCGCCTAGGGTGCAAAGGTCCTAGGGGCGCATTAATAATAATAATATTTTTTTTTTAATTCCTCCTATTATTTTTTATTTATTTATCTTTTTTTTTAATTATTATTATTTTTCCTTTTTTTGTCCGGTATTTTGGCGCCCTATTATTTTTATTTTGCATCATCGTGCTGGGGCGCGGTTGCACCCCCTGCAGCCCCGATAGCTACGCCACTGTTTATTTTATTTTTGAGGCGCAAATTTTAAGTTTCGCCTAGGGCGCATGAAACCCCCGCGCCGGCCCTGCGCAACCCCAATCCGTAACAGGACCAGCTGTGCAGCCCGACCAGATTCCACCCTCAAACAAACTCCGTCCCACAATGAGCCACAATGAAACCATTTGTTTCAACATTGCCCCTTATTCCCTCTAGAGCGTAAGCTCTCCGAAGCAGGGCGCTCGCTACTTCTGTATCTGTTCGCGCTTGTTTGTCCTTATTTGGTATGTCATTCTGTTTATGTAATATACATAACTCTGCACAACCCATTGTACCGCGCTGCGGAATTTGTTGGCGCTTTATAAATAAACGATAATAATTATACTGATATATGCACATATACAGAGGTTGCTCGTGACACTCTTCCCCCTGATGTTGCAACATATGACACCTGAAAGAACAAGAAAGGCTGCTGCATCGGTGCATTAAATATGCTTTTAATTTGCACAAATGCAACGTCACATATCTGTGCAAAATGCTGCATTAATGCTACAATACATTTGCCAAAGTGATTAAAATAAATTAAAAAACGGCGGAGGTAACTGTATGCCTAGTTCAAACTAACAGTGTATGCTAGGAATAACTATTTTAAATCAGGATGTCCCACTAATTACTTTGAGCGCACACACTATATTAAGCTATACTCTCCATTTAGGTGTAGTCCTCAAACTACATAGAACTGTATTGGTATAACTACCACTGTTAGTATAATCATATAGCAGTGGGACATCCTGATTTAAAATAGTTATTCCTAGCATACACTGTTAGTTTGAACTAGGCATACAGTTACCTCCTCCGTTTTTTAATTTATTTTAATCACTTTGGTTCACGTTAGTTTTTGCTGCAATAAATATATTTTAATCATTTATTAATAAATAGTCATTTTTAATATAGGTATAGGTGTTCTCTTGTGCGGCTAATAGGGAGCTTTCTTTCTTTTCTTTGCCCATCATTAACCCCATCCCTGCCAGCACCACCTCCGCACCCTTTATTGCAGTTTTTGTTCCGTCACCACACATTCACAATTTATTGGTTCCCCATATCTCCATTGGTGTAGTGCAAGGCGCACAACTTGACCTTTTTAGGCCATTTTACCTTCCTCTGTACAATACATTTGCGTTTTGAATAAATATGCAATGCTATATCTCGTTTTTTGTGCCCGGACTTTTCTAGATGTATGATTTAATAATTATAGCTCCTGTGTGATTATAGTGATTATAGCTCTTCAGACTGACTCATACCAACATAAGTCATTTTTTTAAACAGCTTTTGCATTTCACAATATCTTTTTCACAATATGGTTTTGATTCTCAGCAGTTTAATCAGCCTGTTCCCATACGCCTTGATGCCCCAACAAAGACTCAGTACTATTGAACCATCCATCAGCATATTCATCCTGTATAGATCCTACCTGCACACCTCCCACACTACGTCTCCCCTACTCCTCCTGGAACCCCACTTGGCTTAATTTATTTGAACATTAAAGCAACTTTTCTACCCAATTGAAGAAGTTTTTATTTGACCTTTTTAAACTTTTTTTTTAAATTTGAGGGTCACCGGAGCAAAATGACCCCAGTCTTACCAGCACGAGATCCCCAGGTCGGTGCGTACCACTGTCTCCCCGCTATATCACTGCCAATAAGCCAGTGAATAAAGGGAATGCTGATTCCATAGGAAGTCCCCTTATTCAGCGGACTGTGGGATTGACATAATCACTTCTCTGAAATGTCACCTCCGGTGGTGCAAAGACTGGGAACGCTCTGCACATGGGGACCCTGTGCTTGTGGTGAGGTAGAAGAATAAGGAACACACATGTATAGAGCTTGCTGCTTTCATTTTAATATGTCCATAGTATGTTGACATATCCCAAACACATACCACTGACACTACTTTCCCAAAATCCTATGTTCCCCGTCCGCTTCTCCTCTACGATACGTCTTAATGTTTCCACTCAGAGTTTGAGACCCGCTGCCCAAAGGGAACGAAAGTCCTGCAGTACAAGAAGGCAAAGCTGGACAAATGGGCCCCCTACTTGCAGAAGAACGGATTAGTATCCCGTCTTGCCACATACCAGGACACAGAGTGTAAGTAGCAGCCTGCAGGGAGAGGGCAAGGAGGGGAGATAAAGATCAGGCGTCTTAGTTCTGTCCTTCCGTACAGGCTCTCAGGAGGTTGACATCCAAGACTGGTTCCAAAACCGACTTGACAAGCTGAACATGAGGCAGCAGAAGAAACAAGTTGGAGTCACAACCGAGTACTTCTCTCCCGGGCGTAGTGATGCATTGAAAGGTAACCGCCATCAGATTTAGCCTCAATCCAATATAGACTAGGACTGTGGGATCAACCAATAAGAATGCTTCTTTTCTGTCTTTATCATGTCTCTGGCTTCCCTGTCTGATTGAGTACTAAAAAGGTTACCCCGCATCTAGTAAATAATGTGATGGCGGTCTTCCCTAGGTAGGTATATGAACATGAACTAAGCAAGAAAAAGTTACCTAGTGTGGGCATAATATTTTAAATAATTCACTAATCATCCAGGAGATGGACGAGTGCCCACATCAGGTTACTTATTCTTGTTTAGTTCATGTTCCCTGTCTGATTACCTGTTTCTCACCTCATTCTCTGTCTCAATCCCTCATTATTCTCTCTCCCAGTCCCTCGTTATTCTCTCCCTGTCCCTAATTCTGTATGCTATGAATCGGTCTTCCTCTTGCTTGAGAAGATTTCAGACCTATTTGAATGAATACGTAGGGGGAAGATGCCTTGAGAACATTTTGAACGGGGCACTCTGTGTCCCATCACTCTCATTTCCATATCTCTGCTTTTTCAGTCTCCAGTCCCTCTGTTTGTACTGTAACTCGTCCATCTCTCGCGTTCCTTTGTCCCTTCTTTATACCCTGAAGAGCTGAACTCTTCTACAGCACTGGAAACCAACGTCACAACATATTTGTATTGCTGTTATCCTCTCTGAGTCTTTTTCTGCCTCGCAGTTCACTTATATCGGATCCCAGCCCCTGGGACAGAAAGCAGCATGATGTTTTACAGTGAAGCTCGTCTGGACGGCTTGCAGAAACGAGACGAGAAACCTAAAGAGATGACAGAGACATTCCACGGCCGTTCAGACTTCCTATATCACAGGCACACCCAGTTTGGGAAGAAGTCTAAGAAAGTGGCAATAGCTGGGGGGCCCTCTGAGGCTACTCCAAGATCAATACTGGTACTGACTGTGACAGAGTAACCCATATTAGAAGTTGCTGGGGGAGTTTAAGATATACTGGTGTTGATTGGGGGGAGCCTGTGTTTGTACTGACCAGGAAAGAAGAATCAATGATGGTAGTGACTGGAAGCGATAGATACTTGTAATGGCTAACAGAGAAGGAAACCATACTGGTACTCACCAGGAAAGAGGGATTCATAGTGGTACTTACTTGGAGAGAGAGATGAGTGAAGCTGCAAAGAGAGGGACCCATTCTGATACTCATGGAGGGAGGCTATCCATACTGGTATTGGCTTGGAAAGATATAGTAAACTATTGAATGTGCCCATCCGCTCACTCCTACAACTCCAGGTTGTATGGCGATACATACTTACATACCATGGTAATCATTACAGACTCCAACTGATAGTTTGTATATGTATTTGTCGCTATTTCTCTAGCCTCTGACTGGCTACTTATGTAGCAGCATCCACACATGTTTTTTACTCCATAGATATGGATTTTGAATAAGGAGATATATCCCTGACATGTCTCTTTACTAATTGGATGGCGATGCCACATTATACACCAGCTCTAAAGCTATAGATGTTTACTTATAGACATTACCTTACATGCCTATCCTAATATATTAAGGTGATCCTTTATATATATATATATATATATATATATATATATATATATATATATATATATATTTCTGGATTTCCCACCTGAGGTCAAGACTGCATATTTGAGCCTTTGCAATACCATACCTGCCATACCTAGCCCCACAATATATGTATACGGATATACCAATGGGGATCATCTATATGCTTATATAGGTAGTATTTGCATTATAGCTACCTTGCCAACAACTGTTGTGTTAATTCCACTACTACTTACTAGTGGACCTAGATAGAGGACATAACTACCTAAAAGAGACTTGTTAAACATATACAATCTACTTCAAGCTGCTGCATGTGTAAGAGTAATATATTTACTATCACACCTAGTGGGAGTCTGTTATACTTTATCTGGATACCAATCGATACTGCTAGACCTATACATTTAGATACATACTTACACTTGGGCAGTAGTATTGTTTTGCCCCTCATTGGGGATTTTAATTATCACTGTAAATAATTTCACTATCTGCCGTTGTTGATGGTTAATAAAACTTAATTATTTTCATTATATATTATTTTATGTCAGTGGTACATATGAGGTGTAGTGAACACCTTTTTCTGTAGGAACATTGGGATTCCTGATTATTATATCACATCTATATAACACTATAATATGTACTTTGCGAGCAATATACAGGGACCTTCTGTGAGAGCTGTACCTTACATACCAAGTTATTGATTGCTTGGAAAGAGAGACCAATATTGGAACTGGTTGGGTGAGAGGCATTTATATTGGCTTTAGCTGCGAGATCGGGGCCCATACTGGTACTGACTGGGATAGAGGGCCCCTTACTCATGTTGATTAGGAAAGAGCTCCATCTTAGTATTAGCCAGGGGCTAGTGGCCTACACCAGACTGGGAACAGATACGGGCGCGGACGGGGAAAGAAGTATTCATAGTGGGATTGACTTGGACACAGAGGCCTGTAGTAATACGCAGTGAGTTTAAAGGGTCTTTACTGGTACGTACTAAGAGAGAAGGATCTTTACGGTCTCTGGTTGCAAGATAAAAACCTACGGTAGTGATTGCTTGCAATGTGCCCAATCGGCTGGTGTTATGGTGAACTCACAGCAGGTTCCTTTCATTCTCTGCAGAAGATCACAGAGCGTTTCCATAGGAACAGGGAGAAACCAGCTAATGAGGATGTGGCAGAGCGCATCTTCCTGATACCCGAGGATCGCATCCAGTTGCGCTGTCACCGGGAAGATGACCACATCACCACCTCATACTGGGAGTACCTGAAGCCCAGCAATCTGGGAGAGAAGGGCACACACGTGGTCCTGACCCCGGAAACCTGCATCTCTTACCAGGTGAATGGTGAGACGGAGAGGAGAGCACTCAAATACCTTCCCTCATTTTCACATACTCTGCATTAAACCCATTGGGGTTAACCATTTACTAGTTCTATTTAACAAGCTGCATAAATGTATACAGTCCAATATCGTTAAACTTGTATATTTTCTAATTCAAAAGACGGGTTCTTTGAAATGAGAAAATGATAAGCCTGCTCATCTCGCCAAGAAAAAATAATGTGAGCAGGTCTTACACTGACTGGATATTTACTTAGTCTCAAAGTTAAACTTCCCATGCTTCTCTCTTTCATTCGGGCATAAAATAACTTTTGACCAGTTTGGAGTGTCTGCTCCCTCTCGCTTTGATCTCCCAAAACGTAAGTACTTCTCTTAATTTGTTATCAGATATTCTATTGAATTATTTCGTTTTTATGGCTCCACGTCAGTTGGAAGTGGTAAGTCTTCTTAGCCTACAATTCAGTATAATGGGTCTGCCATTGGCTGCTCTTCCATGCCCTTCTCCATACAGGGCCACACCCTAAAAATGATGTTGTGTGCAGCGTATAATTATATTCTGTGAATTTGTCCAATTTGGGATCATGGAGGAACATGTCTCTTCTCTTATGTATGGAAAGAGAGACAGAGAAGGAGAGAGGGGGACATGTCTCTTCTCAGGTGAATCCACGGAGGGTGCGGAGACGAGAGGAGGGACATATATGGATGACGATGAGGATGAGAGTAGATATGTTTCTTACCCTTTGAATGGAGAAGGGAAGAGGAAATAGGAGGATATCTGGCAGTCAGAGGAAAGAGTACGGACATTGACATCTGCGTTTGGAATGCTCCATTTAATTTCAGGAGAAAGAGAGGCTGGGTGAGGCAGACACACACGGGCACGTCTTGCTGCCCCTCTTAAATCCTGCACTTAATATCATGTGGGAAAAAAGAGATGGTAAAGAAAAAGAAAGACCTTGAAAGCTTACCAGGTGGAGTTAGAAGGGGAGAATAAAGGAAGCGAAAGAGGAGAGGGGTACGAGCGAGCAGGGGGAGGCATCTTCAAGCCCTAGGACAAGAAGAAAGCCTGAGAAGAGGTCTTGAGCAGCTGACCTTTGAAACGTCACCTTACCATACATGAAGATTTATGAGGGAGGATTGATGGGGAAATGTGGCAGTGACTGGTTGAAAAAGACGCGTTCATCCACATGTAGTTCTGCTAAATTGTAATGTGATTAGATACTCGCATTGTAGTTACATTAATTTTGTTCCAGGAGAAAACAGACAATAAAAACCATTGGACCATTTCTATACAGTATTCGGTATATACAGTACCCCGCCTTCCTGATACTAGGAAATGGCAATCAGAATGGCCACCAGCTAAAGGTGCAGTCTCAATGCTTTGCAGTCCTGTCTGGCAGCAAAAGGCTTGTTCTAGTCCAGGAGTAGCCAACTCCAGCTCCTCAAGAGCTACCAACAGGTCAGATTTTCAGGATATCCCTGCTTCAGCACAGGTGGCCCAATCAGTCGAAGACTGAGCCACTGATTGAGCCACCTGTGCTGAAGCAGGGATATCTTGAAACCCTGACCAGTTGGTAACTGTTGAGAAGCTGGCCACCCCTGATGTATACGATATAATCCCATACGATTGTAAGCCCCGTCTTTCTCTTTCAGTGAATGTAAATTGGTTTTACTGAATAGAATGCGCATTTAATAAAGTCTCCCAGTTGCAAAACTGGAGCAAGACCAGTGCCAAAAACGTGTGCCAGATTTATCAAAGGGGGAAAAAATCCATTGCTTTCTACAGGGTGATACCTATAATTCTACTTTTCTCCCCAATTTTGCAGCCGGAAGTTTTTGATAAATAGAGCTCTATATCTTCAATCCCTTAATGTGCTTTTGTAACATTCACTGCTTCGTGCGTTTCCTGGGGAGATCTTCCTCACCGCTCCAGGCGCAATAAATGAGATCTGCTGGAGAAGGCAGAACCCCTTTCCAGGGTTGTCACTGTCTCACCTGGGAGGAAAATGGTTAAGTTGTTATAGTGACAATCGGGGCACTGCAGCATGGGAACGCCCATTGACGTGGATGAGAGTTTCAGTGCAGTAGTGCCCCGATCAGCATTATTGCAGTCTTATGCATAACCATCAGAGTCGCCCAACACGTCTGACGTCCAGTCTCTCTGTCCTTCTTACAGGTGGAGCCTTCAGAGAAGTTCAACAAGCAGCTGTATGTGTACGAGACGCTCATTAAGCTGCAGCAGGCGGAGCGGAACGCAAAGGACCGAGTCAGAGAGTCTGAGGCAGAGGTAATAGGGAGAGAGAGTAGTGTCCGCTCTCCTTGTGATCTGGTGCAAGTCACTTTATTTGCCTGTGCTTTAGGCACCATAAAATAGATTGTAAGCTCTACGGGGCAAGGGACTTGTGCCTGTGACATTCTACATGCAGTGCTGAGTACATTTTTGGGCTATATAACAAAATATTATTATTAAACATATTTTGATTGTCAGACGTAACAGGAGCAGCATGTATAAGGAGGAACAGATCACATACATTGGGCTCTTTATATCATAGGACAAATTCCAACGCTAAGTCTATATTTTGTCACAAACCTACAATAGACAGCGTCTATGTATTAATCTTCCTTGCGCCATTTCAGGCGCCATCTGCGTCTGTCTGCGACGACATGAGGGACTGATGGAGTACATGGAAGGCGTTAGGGGGGGTTAAATTTGCATATTGGTGCGTGTCTAAAAGAAAGTGTGTAAACTGTGGTTATGTTTACTGCACGGAGGGACTGTATCTTGCAAGGGGGGGTCTAACACAGTCCATCCCTTGCTGGCAGGTTCTGAAGATCCTGTCTGTTCGGGCCCGGGAAGAGGCAGATCCTCAGCTTACCATATCCATCTACGACACAGAAAGAAATGAGAAAAGCATGAAACAAAGAGAGACCCAGGTGAGAATCCACACCCCCTCCGCACTGGGAGGAGACGGGATGCTCTGCTGGGAGCAGGCATGGGGGGAAGCCGGGATTTGCCATACCTGTTATGAAAGAGATTAGCATTGCTCAGCAGTTTCTTTTTGTAGGAAAGGGTTAAGTTGGGTGGTTCTTCAGTTGACGTAGTTGAGGTTCTGGTTAAAGCAATGTTTAGTCATCTCTAGGTCAAAGTTATTGTCCATAAAGCTCTAAGGGGGAGATTCACTAAGCTACAATAATCGGTTTGGGATCCCAATCCCTTGTTAACTGGCATTCAAATCAAAGGCAGGTAACATGGGATCGAGCAATGATTACCCATATGGGAGCTAAGTGAATTCCGGCCTAACAGGGAATAGTTACAATTATGCTCTGTAAGGCTTTAGCACAGGATGGTTACATTGATGCTCTTTAGGGCTCTAGCATGGGATGGTTGAAGTGATGTTTAGTAGGGCTCTAGAATGGGATGGTTGAAGTGATGTTTGGTAGGGCTCTAGCATGGGATGGTTGAAGTGATGTTTAGTAGGGGCACTAGCATGCCGGCATGCCGTGTGAAGTGATGTTTAGTAGGGACTAGCATGGGATGGTTGAAGTGTGTTTTTAGTGGCACTAGCATGGGATGGTGAATTGATGTTTTAGGGCTCTAGCATATGGTGATTGAAGAATGATGTTTGGTAGGCGTCTAGCATGGGTGATTGAAGTGATGTTTAGTAGGGCACTAGCATGGGATGGTTGAAGTGATGTTTGTAGGGCACTAGCATGGGATGGTTGAAGATGATGTTTAGTAGGGCCTAGCATGGGATGGTTGAAGTGATGGTTAGTAGGGCTCTAGCATGGGATGGTTGAAGTGAGTTTAGTTGGGCATAGCATGGGATGGTGAAGTGATGTTTGGTAGGGCATAGCATGGGATGGTTGAAGATGAGTATGTTTAGTGGGCACTAGCATGGGATGGTTGAAGTGATGTTTAGTAGGGCTCTAGACATAGGGATGATGAAGTGATGTTTAGTAGGGCTCTAGCATGGGATGATTGAAGTGATGTTTAGTAGGGCTCTAGCATGGGATGATTGAAGTGATGTTTGTAGGGCACTAGCATGGGATGGATGTTTGAAGTTAGTGATGTTTATGTAGGGCACTAGCATGGGATGATTTGAAGTGATGTTTAGTAGGCTCTAGCAGGGATGAGTTGAAAGTGATGTTTAGTAGGGCCTATGCATGCGTGAGTTTGAAGTGATTTTGGTAGGGCTCTAGCATTGGATGGTTGAAGTGAGTTTATGTAGAGGGCACTAGCATGGGATGATTGAAGGGATGTTAGTAGGCTCTAGCATGGGATGTTGAAGTTGAAGATGATGTTTTAGTAGGGCACTAGCATGGGATGGTTGAAGTGATGTTTAGTAGGGCACTAGCATGGGATGGTTGAAGTGCTGTTTAGTAGGGCACTAGCATGGGATGGTTACATTGATGCTCTTTAGGGCTCTAGCATGGGATGATTGAAGTGATGTTTGGTAGGGCTCTAGCATGGGGTGGTTGAAGTGATGTTTAGTAGGGCACTAGCATGGGATGGTTGAAGTGATGTTTGGTAGGGCACTAGCATGGGATGGTTGAAGTGATGTTTAGTAGGGCTCTAGCATGGGATGGTTGAAGTGATGTTTAGTAGGGCTCTAGCATGGGATGGTTGAAGTGATGTTTAGTAGGGCACTAGCATGGGATGGTTGAAGTGATGTTTGGTAGGGCACTAGCATGGGATGGTTGAAGTGATGTTTAGTAGGGCACTAGCATGGGATGGTTGAAGTGATGTTTGGTAGGGCTCTAGCATGGGATGATTGAAGTGATGTTTAGTAGGGCTCTAGCATGGGATGATTGAAGTGATGTTTAGTAGGGCACTAGCATGGGATGATTGAAGTGATGTTTAGTAGGGCTCTAGCATGGGATGGTTGAAGTGATGTTTGGTAGGGCTCTAGCATGGGATGGTTGAAGTGATGTTTAGTAGGGCACTAGCATGGGATGGTTGAAGTGATGCTCTGTGTAGCTGCATCAAGATACATTTTTTTTTAATGTATGGAAAAGACGCATGTGATGCAGGTCTCCAACATGGGAAGTGTCAAGTGATGCTCTATTGAGCTCAAGAGGAAAATGACTAAGTGATGCTGGGCCACAGCTGAGGAGATGATATGATGTCTAGAACTGGAAGGAAAGTGAGGCTGTGTTTAGCATGTAGTAATTGGGCCTGTGTGATGGTTCTAGGCTCATTTTGGTCCTTCCCTTGGAGAGATGCTCAGTGGAGCTGAAGCATGGGACAGTTGAAGTGATGCTCTATAAGGCTCTAGCATTGGATGATTTAAGTGATGCTCTATAAAGCTCTAGCATGGGATCTTTTAAGTGATGCTCTATGTTTTGCATGTATTAATCAGGTTTTGTTGGATATTTCTAGTCTCATTATTGTCCTTTCCCAGGAGCGTGCTATGCAAGAGGAGCGACAGCGCCGTGCCATGTTGGAGCTGGATTACCTTGCTCCGTTCCTGGTTCAGCTGGGAGACCCTGAGAAACTTACCCGCTGCCAGGCGCAGCAAGTGAAGAAGGACTGTCTGAGTGACCTGAAAGAGAGATTAATTGAGAAAGCCAACCTCATCCAGGCTCGGTTTGAGAAGGTACACAAGTCACCTAGGAATCACTGATGAAAGGTCCACATGGGACCTGAAACATTGTCTTTCCAATGTTCTTGGCTGTCACATTAAATGGAGAACTTCATTATGAACTTGTGAGTAGAGCTCTACTTTGCAGGTCTCCTCTAAGACAGAGGTACACTTTGAATAAATAGTTTGCTATTTACTAAGGCAACTTTGTAGCAATATTGGCATAAATTGCACCATTCTTGTGTTGTGCCTGAGCATTAATGTTTTCAGGTTTTTGCCCCCCTTCTTGCCCCATGTGCGCTGGCTCACGATTTGAGGAGTGTCAATAGGTGGAATTACATGACACAAAGATTGTAATGAGATATAAGAAATTGTGTGCCTCTGTGCGTCACTTTTCCCCCTTTCAGCCGCATGAAAATATCTGCCTGATCTATGTTGGTCAACTTTATTGTTTAGAAATCTGCACCAGATGTGTAAGGTTGCCAAGTGTCCAGTATTGAACCGGACTGTCCTGTATTTGGACACTCTGTCCAGTAAAAATGAGAGGTAATACTGGGCATGTATGTGTAAACTGGTATTACCTCTCTGGACACTGACCGGCTTGGGGGGGCCGCGGGTTTTACCCCGAGCTGGGAGAGAGCAGGGCTGTTGCTAGGGGGCTTGGTAACGCCGCCAATTGGGAGGAGGTGTCAGTAGCCTAGGAGTGAGGCCAAGGAGAGGAGGAAACAACATGGAGAGGTGTGTGTGTGCATCTCGAGCACGTCGGACTTTTCACCATTGTGTCCAGTATTTGTGGAGAAGCTGCCTGGCAACCCTAGATGTAAGAGTCTGGCTCAACAAACTTGTTACAGATGACACAATTTGGAAGAAAAAATAATGCAGGGCGTCAACAAATTTTCCAGTACGTTTATACAGAGGCCCCAAAAAATACTGTCAAGTTGCCTTCCCCTTGCTCATAATGATTTAAACTCTGTGGGATGTAAAACTTCCTGAGCAATAGAAAGACGGCTTCACAGCATATTGGGTAGAGGAAACACAGCCTCCTTTTTATTATGCTGTGAAGTTCCTTCCACATGCTGCAGAAGAGATCAGTTCTATTCCAATGAATGGGACTAAAATCTTCTCCAGTACATGGGAGGGGGTTCACAGCGTGGTGAATCAGGACCACGCTGCCTTCCTAAAATGCCGTTGTGTTTCTCTGTCTACCCCTCTCACTTTCTTACACACAGTATATCTCTCCTACAGGAAACACAGGAGCTTCAGACGAAGCAGCAGTGGTACCAGCAGAATCAGATGTCCATGAGTAAGGACGATGAGGAGATTTATCTAGAGTATTGTTCAGAGGCCATGTTCCGCATCCAGATACTGGAAAAGCGGCTCAAAAGGTACTTCCAGAGACTTCGTCGAGATCTGCATTAATGTTCTAAATTCAGTATTTCATGGTGCATTCGGACAGCCACAACCACCATGCTGTGTGCAAGTAACTTATATATATATGTGTCTATATATACAAGTTCATGTTGTAAGGTACTCAAATTTACACATAGATACTCGCTTAGGAACACAAGAAAACGATTCATAAGCCTTATAACTGATTAATGCTGGCACTCTCAGGGACTTTAGAAAAAGCGAAAAAAATATTTATTTGTAATAATAATCAAGTTTTTTCACATAGTACTTTTCTCCCAATGGGACTCAAAGCGCGTCTTAATTACAGTATGGTGCGCGGTACGCAGCACATAGGAATTTTACAGATGAGCTTGCAATCCATGTTTTTGGTGCCTGAGGCACAGCGAGATATAAAGTGACTTGCCAAAGGTCACAAGGAATTGAACCAGGTTCCCAAACCAAAGGTGATTCAAACGCAGTGTCATTGTTTGCAGAGTCAGTGTCTTTATTCAATAAGACACTCTAGTGCATTAACATTTTAGTGTGGGACGGACCTTGATAGAGGACCGAAACATTGATGTACATTGATATATATTGTGACATAGTCCAAAGATGTTAGGCAGCTTTCTGCCCCATTTTAGAGCAGAAAGTGCAGGAATAGTTACAAATGATCCGTTCCACAGCTTCCCATTACCTCAGGCAGCTGGATGGAAAGTCCAGACCACAGATTACAATGGCTCTAGTTCTCCCTCACCTGCTCTTCTAATCACATGCACAGGTATTTAGAGCAGAGAGGTTTTGCATGTCACTCTCTCTCCTTGGAGCCTGGGGGCTGGGGGTGTCGCTACTCTCCTGCATCCAGTATCGAGGTTGACGGCCTCTCCACGTATGACAGTACCAGAGGATTTGCCTGGACCCCACGAACAGATAAGACAAAACAAATGGTTACTGCTGTTGCTAAAAGACTGTGCTGTATCTTGTGTCCCTAAATGAGAGAGCATTGTTTTAAGCTGGGGAACCAGTTTAGTTGGCCAGCAGCTGTTAGAGAGACTGATTCTGATGTGTAGTTAGATCCCTGAAAGGGATAGGATTTGCTTATATGATTTTGGTTTTATTTCTTGAAATAACAGTGTGGGAAATATTGTAACACTGAAATGTGTGAACTGCTGAATGAAAGTATCTGAGTACCTCTAACCTACACATGTTAAAGCTGCAGTACCTTACTTGGATGAAAATAAAGCAGGCAGAAGCCTGAGTTAAGCAGCATAATACTTTGCATGATCCTGTTTGTTGTATAATTAACCCTAGAAGACTGTGTCGGGAAGAACCCAGACAGACGTCAGCACTACAAAAGAGGGGCGTTTGTCACAATATATACACATCAATGTGAATATAAATTGCAAAGCCAGTGCAACCAACCTCACACTGATGAGACCCAAACAGTCGAAACAGCTGTCTGTGTGTGGTTTGACTGGCGTTGCATCTAATCCCATGCTGTGTTTATAAGCTGTGTGAACAGCGAACATTTGCTTATAAGGGTTCCATGTAAAAATGCATTTCAGGCAAAAGGTGACACATAGTGTGCTCATTTGCATGTCATTTCCCAGAATCCCTTGCTGCAGTGGAAGCACTGTATGCTGGGTGATAATGGTGAAAGGCAGGGTTGCAGACCTGTCTAAGACGTGTGAATATGCTCACAAGTGATATTCTTTATTGGCTGTATATATACATATTCATATAGATATTTTTTATTCCTGTCTAGACACAAGGATCTGGCACCCCAGAAATATCTGGCAATGGAGGATCGACTCAGCAAGGACCCCCGTTTATGTGAGCAGTTCCTGTCCCCTTGATCTGGACCCTTCACTTTGCCCCCTCCTCTTACCATCTCGCCCCAGGATCTCTGCAGTGGAGTGTCTCAGAGACACCTCTTCCTTATGGATTCATTGGGCCTATTTCTAATGGGACTCTTTCCTCCGTCAATAAAAGTGAATATTTGCCAGAAAAAAACCTGTCTAATCATTAATCCCTTTGGAGCTCATGACTTACCGCTGTACAGAAAAAGATGCAACATTCCTCGTTCATTCACACCAGCAAATGATGCGTTTTGCATTTTTGACCCCGTTAACGCAACTCAACTGATGAAGTGGTTGGGATTCAGGAAGTTCGGAGACACTCTGATAGTGGCTCTTCTGTCATCATAAACGTGGAGGCAGCTAGAAATAAAGCACTGCGCATATTATAAGGGGATGTAATGCTTTCCCCATCTCTCTCTGATCTGTTCAAGTGGCAAAACTCTCTGCTAGTTTCGGAGTGGCCTAAACCTATAAGCCTAACGTCTGAAACGTAAGAAATGGGATTCGCCTCGTTGTTGCCAGAGAGTCCTGCAAAACATTGAAGGGGTTAAGAGAGTGGTGGCCAATTCCAGTCCGCAATGGTCACCAACAGGTCAGGTTTTAAAGATATCCCTGCTTCAGCACAGGTGGCTCAATCAACGACTGAGCCACTGATTGAGCTACCTGTGCTGAAGCAGGGATATCTTTACAACCTGATCTATTGGTGGCCCTTGAGGACTGGAGTTGAGGACCCCTGCTTTAAGACATTTCTGATACGTGGTGCATACAGTAATACAGGCAGTCCTCGTTTTACAACGCTTCGCTTTACAACGAATGGCTTATCCAACGCTGTGCAATGTATACCTATGTTCATTTTTACAACGCCAAAACGGCTTATCCAACGCTCTTACAACGCTTTGCAAAGTTATGTGTATATAATATATATATTATATAATATTATATTATACTATCTAATACATTATATTATTATATTTTATGTTATATTATATATAATACAGTATATACACTATATAATTTATGTGTGTGCTGCGTATCTTATTGCCTGCATAAAATATTTGGTGTATTTTAGTGTTAAAAATGCCTTCAGGAACGGAACCTTTCATTTAAACAGGGTTCCTATGGGAAAACGTGTTTCGCTTTAAGACGTTTCGCTATCCAACGCCATTTTGAGTAACGCAGTGTGTCGGATAACCGAGGACTGCCTGTAGATTGTATAGGAAATGTTTTCAGAAATCCTGAGCCTCCTAAATATGACATCACAACCCTTTGTTTTTATGTCTATGAGGAAAAGGGTATAAACTTGAAAGCAGCCGTTTGGGGGAGGAGTTTTTGTCTGAAAACCGCTTGAACGGCTGCTTTGCTTTATATACCTCTATCCCCTATGTCTCTATGCTGCTGGGTAAAATACCAGTTTACAAACTGATGTCATGAACCAGTTTGTGCTGTTCAAGAACAAACAGAAGCGGCGACAGGCACTCACTGGTACATCAATGGGATTTTATTGCAGTATTGACATTTCAGCCCTAACCTGAATGTGAACATTAGTGTTTTGATAAAAGTCCACGTTAGGGCCAAAACATTTACGTTGGAATAAAATCTGATTGATATACACATGCACTGTCGGACTTGGGTGCCAAGTCCACAGAAGGAAACTGTTATAGGGCCCACTGTAAAGTCAGATTTGACAAGAAAAGTTATGATAGGGCTTGCACTCATCCATAGATACATGTGCATACAGTGGCGGATTTGCCATTAGGCCCGGGCCTAGGGTGGCAGAATTTGGGGGTGGGACAGATTCTCCCTGCTGCTTCCTGGCGTCACAGTCCTCGGGCTCACCGCCTCCCCCGAGCCTGGATTGGATGAGACATCTTCATGGATGCGGCCTACTACAAGCAACTGCACAGTGCAGGAACAGTGTTACAATTCTGTCTGAGCACCGCTGTGTGAGGAGAGGGCGGCAGGGAGCAGAGCAGCAGAGCATCCACTTAGGCTAAGGCCATACAGCCTTCGCCCGCGCGGAGGCGTGCGACATCACCCGCGTGAAGCGAGTGCGTTTTCTGTCCATGGTAGACACGCCGCGGGGGGCGTGCCTAGGGGCGTCACAGAGCTGGTTAGCCCTCATTAGGCGAACCGCTCACGTGACCTGCCCGTCGCGCCGAGAAATAAGTTTCAACTGATTTCTTGCGGAAACGCGTGCCCCCTCCTGCTGTCGCCCGCGCGGTCTATGTGCGCGATCAATGTCTTCAGGCAATGTGATCGCGCCCCGTGCAGACGCCTCCGCACAGTCTGCGGCACCATGGACTCAGCCTAAGGTGCGAGTGGGGGACTGACAGATTCTGTTTTGCGGGTGGAGGGATTCTGTTTTGTAGGGGGAGGGGGACAGATTCTGTTGGGGGGGGGGCAAATTCAGTTTTGGGGGGGGGAGGACAGATTCCGTGGGTTCCGTTTAATGGGTGTGCTGGGATAGAGGTGCCATTTTGTGTGTGATGCTAATTATCAGCTAGGGGAGGGCATTTAACACCACTTCTATTGTGTGTGTATATACTGTAAATCCATAAATACACAGATTTTAGTGATAATATATTTGCATGTAGTAAATTACTTGTAATTGTGCCTCCTCCTGAGGGGTGACCTACTTGCAAGCTCCTCTATACCACACTGACGGGGCGAATAAAGTGTACCTGTGTTTATGTGCCAAATGTTGGAGGGGCTGTCTGTATATAAGGAGCCTTCATAGGAGGTGAACTCGTGCTTGTGAGATCCTGTATCCCCAGTGACATAAATATCATACATTCTCTTTGCATTTACTTATATGCAGATCCTTTAGTATTATTTTTGTTTGCGGCGCCGGCTGAAGTTTACAGCAGGGAATCCCAACACTGCAGCTGTATATAAGGGTGTAAGGGAAGATCAATAAGGCTGCACTTATACTGCCGGCGACGCGACCGATGACGTCGCCTTCGCGATAGTTGTAAGTTTAGGCGACGTTGCTGGCTACAAGGCCAGTGACGTCAGAAAGGGAGAGGGCAGAGGGACGGAGAAGCTCTCTGATTGGCCGCAAGGGGAGACCGTCGCCGAAAAAAAAATCAAATAACAGTGACTACCAGATTTTTGATAGCGCTGTCGCTTGGTCACGCCGTCGCGTGGACTATAAGCGCCGACAACGGCGACAATGCATTTGTTTGACGCGACGCTGCCGGCACTATAAGCGCAGCTTAAAGCTGCAGTTCAGTCAATATCCTGCATGTTTTTTTTTTTTAATAAATCAGTTCTGTAGTAAGAAAAAATACTTTTAGCATTTTCTGTTTTTAAAAAAACAACTTTGAAAGACCAATTTTCTTGTATTCTATTTTAACAGCCATTTGCTAAGGCACTGCCCCTTCATGTCCTGTCACAAGCCCTGGCACACCCCTTTGTCAGCCCTGCCCTCCCTCTAGCACTTGTCAGTGCAGGAGTGCGCATGAATATTCATGAGCTTCCACTGCCAGTCAAGCAGATTATAAACAAATGCCAGCTTTTAATATGTCACCAAATTTCGACCTATCAATACATGGAAAACGAATTCAGCTGCAGCTATACAGTTCTTTAGCTAATTAGAGATTGCACACATAAAACTATTGAAGTAAAAAAATAAATGTAAAAAAAAAAAAAAAAAAAAAGACTGAACTGCAGCTTTAAGTAAGAAGTTTTTTTTTTTTACAGGTGCTGCACATTAATGCCGTTCGCGCATGCGCAGTCGAGAAGTGCCGACGCGTATGCGCTTTCGGCAAAGCGTTCTTCGCGCTCGTCGACTGTGCATGCGCGCCCCCGAGTTTTGCCGTGACAAATGTGTACTTTTTACATTTTACCCTCTTGTTTCAATTGGGGAATCTTGCCAGTAACAAACATGGCCGCCGTACGCCTCCCAGCCCAGTCGTCGTGCTGAGCGCGTTGACGTATGCGGCTAACGCAACCCTCGTTTCCAGAGGGGGGGGCGGGGCTTACAAGTGGATTTGTTTTGAAGCTGGTTGTTAGGGAGCGACCAATCGGAGCCCGCCTTGTAAGGAGGTTCCCGGGGGGAGAAGTTACTGAGGTAACTACGGAGAGGCGGTGAATGGGCTGTAGTGGGAGTGGGGGTAGTTTATTAGAGGTAAGTGTATGCGAGGGAGTATTAATGGGCCAGATGGAATATCAGTGGAGTAACAATGAAGTGGGAGGTATGGAGATGGTGTACTAATGAAGTGGAGTATTTAGAAGTAACAATGGGGTATTAATAAAGGGAAGCTATGTGGAGATAACGTGAATATGGTGTATCAATTGAGTATTAGAAATTGTAGGGAGTTTATAAGATGAGGGAGTATTAATAGGCCAGATGGAGTATAAGTGGGAGGTATGGAGGGGGTGTATTAATGAAATGGAGTATGTAGAGGTAACAATGGGGTATTAATACAGGGATGCTATGTGGAGATGACATGTGAATATGGTGTGTCAATTGAGTATTAGAAAGTGTACGGAGTTTGAGAGGAGGGAGTTGGGTTATCAATGGAGTATTATTTAATGCAGTGGGGAGTCTGGAGTTTAAATATCAACTGAGTATTAATGGACTATGGAGATGGTGCATCAATGGCGAATTAATGAAGTTTAGGGATTGTGGTAGAAAGGTGGTTTATTAATAGAGTATTGAATTAGGGAGTTTACATTATTGGATATCAATGGAGGAGTATTAATTAAATGAGTGGGTGTTAGAGGGAGATGGGGTATCACTGGAGTAATTGTTACATTTGGGGTATGGAGAAGGCATATCAATGAGTATTAATTGAGTGGAGTATGATAGGAAGTAGATGGTGTATCACTTGAGTATTAATAAAGGGAGGGGGGATATAGAGATAATATATTAATGAAGTGAGGGTACCATGGATATGGTGTATTAATGAAGTGAGGGGAGGCAGATTGTGTATCAATGGAGCATTACAGAAGTAATATATGGTATCAATTGACTGAAAAGGAGGAGATTGGTTATGGGTATTGCGGAATGCAGTTGGGTATTACACGGGGTGATGGAGAATGCGTGGAGTACTGGTGAAGGGTGCCGGTATAAGTGGTATTATAGGAGGGAGGTGGTTTAGAAGTGGGATATGAGAGTATTGAGTTGGAAGTGAGTGGATATTTAGGTTATGATGTATAAATGGGGCAGGAGACAGAACATGGTATATTAGAGGCGGAAGCTGGGTCTGAGCAAAGTATAAGAGAATGATCCTGGTGTATCATTAGGGTAATGGAAAAGGAGACGTGGTTTGAGTGGAGCATGACAGACAAGCTGGTACATCAATGAGGTATTAAATGACGCATCAGTTGACTGAAGAGGAGAGGCCAGTGCTGGCAATTCGTGGCTGTTGGGTCTGACTATTGGTTATGGAAGCTGAAAAAGATGGAGGGTATACGCTGGTAAGGTTCACTAAACCATTGAGGGACATGCAACCGTGGTGATAAAAATGTGAGGACAATGGCCTTGGTGTGTGTTACTGAAGACCGTGTGGTATGTATGAGTGGTGATTTAGAGCAAGGCACAGAAGAACGTGTTCATATTGCTGCGGTGTCCTATACAGGAGAAGAATGTGGGGTGCGTAGTGAAGGCGCCTGAGGGGAAAATTGTCAGGACCCACAATCCCTTCCGTTTCGCCTCTCTTTAGCTCTCTGTTCTAGCGCTGGGAGAACAGGAGTAGATTACGCATCTGATAATATACAGTTGGGGTGGTTTACCCAGGGGCAGGTAACATTTGTAGGAAAAGTGTTTGGGGTTTTTATTACTACACTCTCTAACCTCTGTTATCACTTCCAATGACTTTTAGGGCCTGGGATTGCTCTCTGGTATCAGTCTGGAAGCCATAAATCTCTACACGGCGACTTATTCACAGCTGTTCTGTGGGGGTTGAACCCCTCTGAACACGATCCGGGTTTATCGCTTTCCCAGACATCCCTCACGGCACAGACATGGCAACTTCTGGACCAACAAAAACATCATGGAAGCTGCGTGAGTCCCTGGAGATGAGTGAATGGACCTTTTTGTGGAACTGGGGTTGATTCTTTTGCGGGCGTTGTCTGTTCCTGAGCTGCTGATCCCTTATGATCCCATTGCAGATGTGCGCTGATCCATCTGTGATATTGTGTGCATCTAGTGAGCTCTCTGAGATCCCGTTCTGTGTGCACCAGTTTCCTCTGTGATTGTGTTTGTGTGTGTGTGTGCTGAATTTTTCTCTCATCATGTTCTGGATGCTGAACCTTTAGTGTTCTTGTGCTCTTTGCATGCTGATACCTTGGTTATCCTTTGCTGTGTGCACACAACTTCTCTGATTCTGCATGAGCTGACCGATGTGTGATCCAATCCTTTGTGCACTTGAGCAATCAGTGTGCCGACCTTGTGTGATGCCATCACTATTTAAATCGTGTGTACCCCTAATACATTGACACCTGTGTTACTTTGTTCCCTGACCATGTGTACTCCTCCCTGTATGATCCTTGTTACTTTCTCTCACCTCCTTGCCTCATTGTTTCTCTTACAGAAGAGATCATCGCCCATGCCAGCAGTGTGTCTACAGTGGTATTGGGGAAGAGTTCAGGCCGTCTCGTGGCCACAGGAGGAGAAGACTGTCGTGTCAACCTGTGGTCTGTTAACAAACCCAACTGCATAATGGTGAGGACCCCTTCTACACCGAGCCGTTTGTGTCCCTCGAGGTTTATCTGTATCCACACGTGTCCATAAATTCTCCTCCTTCCTGCAGAGTCTCACAGGACACACCTCTCCTGTGGAGAGCGTGAGGTTTAACACCTCAGAAGAGCTGATTGTGGCTGGATCACAGTCTGGATCCTTGCGGGTGTGGGACCTGGAAGCAGCCAAGAGTAAGTGTTATACTTGAGGCTTGTAGAACTGTCAGTACCTGGGTGACCAACAGCTAAAGGTGCAGCCTCCATGATTTGCAGTCCTTTCTGGAAGCGAAAGGGTTATTCTAGTCCAGGAGAGGCCAACTCCAGTCCTCAAGGGCCACCAACAGGTCAGGTTTTAAGGATTATCCCTGCTTCACCACAGGTGGCTCCATCAGTGGCTCACTCGTTGTCTGGGCCACTGATTGAGCCACCTGTGCTGAAGCAGGGACATCCTTTATAACCCCACTTGTTGGTGGACCTTGAGGACTGGAGTTGGCCACCACTGTTCTAGTCCAAACTGCCCTGATCATGTGTGTAGATGGAGGTGACATTCACACACACAATCATGAAATTGGTGACTTTTCGACCGTTATAAAATTGGCAGTTTAGCCAATGAGAACGAACCACCCTGGTGACGCCTCCTCATCGCCTCCATCTAAAAAGCATACATCGCTCGGGTGACGCCTTGTGCTCCGTCGCGCGTGCCTAGTACAAACGCAGCCTTAAAGTGTAAAAATGAAGGGCAGATATCTCTGAATTGCTGTCTCATAATAAGAAAGGTAAAATTAATTATGAAGCGTAAAAATGTTTGACAAGGTGACGGGCCTAAAAATGTGAGGTTTTTTTTTCCAGCTGTGGATGGTAGGACTCTGGCAGCGAAAGGGTTACGTTTGGCATGTTTCACTGCATCTTTAACCCCTTCAGTGCCCTAATGACGTACGGCGTGCATCAAGAAATAACGTCACTGTCCTCTGCTAGTTTTGTAGGGGCTGTATGCGGTCAGAGCGCTGCTGGCATTCCACACCCTCTCCCGTCACATCCGGCCCAAGGGCTGGAACTGAAAAGGCAGCACGTAATCGCTCCAAAGAGCGGTCACATGATGCGGAAGTGCCGGAAGGTCTGGGGCCACGGAGGTGGCAGTGCTAAGGGGGTCCTGCTGCTCAGCACTCAAGTCACTGCCTCTTCTGTTTCAGTTCTGAGGACGCTAATGGGACACAAAGCGAACGTCTGCAGCCTGGACTTCCACCCCTATGGGGAGTTTGTTGCATCTGGCTCCATGGACACCAACATCAAGGTAAAGTTAGGCCAGGAACCATCCTACACCAGGACGCATTGTAATCTAAATAACAGGGGTCATCTCAATCCTATAAATACTACCTATACTTTGTATTCTACACCAGGACGCATTGTAATCTAAATAACGGGTCATCTCAATCCTACAAATACTACCTATACTTTGTATTCTATACCAGCTTTGCAAATAGGATTCCAGTTCTTCGCTGGGAATAAGTAGTGGTGCACACCCATTTTCTCAACAGTTGTTCAGTTTCAGAGTTCACAGAGGTCCACATGTTCCAATATCCCGTATAGTACAGGGGTGCGCAAAGTTTTTGACCTGTGCCCCCCTGTCTCGCAGCCTCAGCATTCGCGCCCCCCTCTCCTACGACCGGCGTCAAATGATGCCGCGGGTCATGTGGTGTCACATCATGTGACCCCACAGCATCATTTGACACGCGTTGCCATTGCGACACGTCACGTGACCCTGCGGGCGTCCTTTGCCGTCGCCAGCAGGTAAGGGATGTTGGAGGCCTCACGTCTCCCCCGGCATTTAATTTAAATGCCCTGGGGAAGGGCGCGGGGCCTCTGTAACCGCCGCGCCCCTCCTAGAAAATTGACAACATTTTATGTAATCTTTCTTCATACATTTGTGGGTGTACAGGGATTTTTTACTAAAGTCTTCCGGCTGCAAAACCAGCGCGAATGGGTAAGAAGGAGGGGGTCTACAGGGTTGAACCACATTCATTTTAGCTCCAGGGGCCTCCTGGTTTCCGGGATACTTACATGGGAAGGTCCCGCCAGTTTTGCGCCTCAACGGGAAACAAAATGGAGGTGTGAATCTCTGGGTCATCCGTCGCGGTTTTTTTTCTGGTCCGTGTGATGTCAATATGTGTCAGCAGGCACGAGTGCATGTAAACATTACAAAATTAAAGCAAACTTAGTAAGGCACTTGTTTTTGAAGGGTGTCCCAGTGCACACGTTACACAAATCCTTCATATTTCAGTCAGCATTGTGGTCCTTCTTCAGATGTAGCAGATATAAAATATAATTTTTGTCTGTGCGGCCCTGGGTGCTGAGGGTGTCTGTGCGCCCCTGGGTGCTGAGGGTGTCTGTGCGCCCCTGGGTGCCGAGGGTGTCTGTGCGCCCCTGGGTGCCGAGGGTGTCTGTGCGCCCCTGGGTACCGAGGGTGTCTGTGCGCCCCTGGGTGCTGATGGTGTCTGTGGTGCGCCCCTGGGTGCCGAGGGTGCTGTGCCCCGAGGTGTCCTGGTGCTCCCCTGGGTGCCGAGGGTGTCTGTGCGCCCCTGGGTACCGAGGGTGTCTGTGCGCCCCTGGGTACCGAGGGTGTCAGTGCGCCCCTGGGTGCTGAGGACCATTTCGAGTTTTTGTGCTTACAATGTTCAAAACAACAAAACTCTTAATACAAACCTAGATAAATCATGTGTTTTTCAGCAGAACATGAAGAATATAAAAATACTCATGTTTTAATGTTTCTTTTCTCATATTACAAAAGTTCAGTCCAAATGCAAAGAAAAGTGAATAAGCAAACAAATTGAATGAAGCTAAATGACTGTCTGTGTATATATTCTTCATTCAATGTCACACTTACACAATCTATCTATATATCTATATATTTGTGTTTCCTGCCCTTAAAGCTGCCAGAACATACAAACATATGTAATTTGTAAAGAAAAGTGTTTCAGCATCAGCAGTATGGAAGCACTGGAAACTGTCCGGCACATCCAACTGTAACATTAGCTATATGGATTCAGCATGGTATATATATTTGTAAAATATATTTTATTGATGCATATAATAAATGCAGCAGTCCCTTGCAATTATCTAAGCTGCTGATGGATTTGGTGAAGAGGCTGCTTCCCAGTGCACACAATATGGCCTAGGATGCAGTAAGAATGATCTAATACTATGCAACTGATTTTAACAAAAAACACACAGGATTGTGAACAAATTCCCCAATGTTATTGCCAACCCCGCAGTTTGCTGCCATTAATAGAGATTTGGAAGTCATTGAAGAAACAGGCACCAGGGAATTATGGGATTTGAGGGAATTCCTAACCCAGTATCTAATGACTGATGTTTCCTTTTTAAGTTTGAATAGATGGCCATCCCCTCGTTATGCAGCACTCTGGGGGCTGACGTGTTAAAACCCCTTCGGAAACCGATGTAAAATGTGTAACCAGTGCTGTGGCACTGGGAATAATAAATACTGCTCTTTGCTGTCTGATGGGGTACATGCAGTATATCTGAATGCTCCTAACCTTGTTCTGTGCCTTCTAACGTTTATCATTCTGATCCTAACCTTGTCTCTCTTGAATTATAGCTTTGGGACGTGCGCAGAAAAGGCTGTGTATTTCGCTACAAGGTACATGTTCTGAGTAATTGCGAAGCTCATTGTTATGGGGTTGCCTCTCTGTGTGGGTCCCACTGTGTATTTCAAATTAGTTGGGAGGGGCAGAAGCCTTATTAAGCTATGCATAGCCACTATGCGCGTGTGGCATTACCATCTATATTCTCTCCTTTTATTTATTCTTTATAAAATGTTTCATCGGGAAGTAATACATTGCGTTACCTCTCGTTTTCATGTATGTCTCGGGCACAGTTATGACAATACATGGTTCCATTAAATGAACAGGGTTTTGTCTTGGTATAATTGCTTAATTAGGAGTGGACACATTTTTCCATGACTTTGGATAGTATTGGGAGAAGAGAGATTGGCCTGTAGTTTGAGACCCTGTTTTTATCCCCACTTTTGAAGGTTGGGATAACTCTCTGGTAGTTTTCCGGGTTTTCAGGATATGACTAGTGCCTATGTCACTGTGCGTGGAGTAGTTTTAAGGACATTCAGACTTAATTCACGATTTGTGTTTTTAAACCCATGAAAGTGGTTGTGCTACTCACTTTGTATGTTTTTAAGTGTACTTTTAATTAAAGCATATGTGTATTAGAATTGTGTGCAGGTTGTATGTGTCTGAGTTTTGTGTTTGACTGTGCGTGTTTTTCAGGGTCACACACAGGCTGTTCGCTGCCTCCGGTTCAGCCCAGATGGGAAATGGTTAGCATCGTCTGCAGATGATCACTCTGTAAAGGTAAAGATTTAAGCAAATGATCCTTTCAGGTGGTAAGAAGTCTGTGAATTCCTGTTTTATACTAATATAAGTTACGCACAACTGGCTTCCACAGGAAAAACACTTGATATAATAATTAGTCATCCTTTTTTCTGCTCTGTACATTGCAGAGCAGAAAATAAGAGGCTATCTGCCAATAACAACCCGATTCTAGTCACTTGCAAATAAACCGTCGTCTTCCACCCCCCCCTTATCTATACAGTTTTAATCCATTCAATTCCTAAAAAAAAAATCACAAATTAAGTTAAGTATTTACCATTTTAATCTTGGGAGAAAAAGCAGATGGGCCGTTTTAGTCTCAGTAAAAAGAAAATGCTGGCAATGTCAAGAAAACACATCCAATTTTTATTTCTGCTCATTACCGTGAAAATGATTAGGAACGAGATTCTTAAATTTGATGTAGATCTGTTAAACAGGGAGGTTTAAGCTATGTCAAAGGTTGTGTTTTTTTGGTTTGTATTTTTAAACAAATGATAACAGAAAAAATGACACGCCCATATAGGAGTTGATGATATTATATGGTTATCTAGTAGGTTAAGTTGAAAAATAAATGGGTCCATTAGGTTTGGTTTGTTAGTACTTTTGAAGGGAATTGGGGTCCCTTCCTGTTCCGTGCACCCTGCAACCTTATTGAGTCATTGTGTCAGAGTGCTGTCTATCACCCCCCCTTTCTACCACGGTCCATTAGGTTTGATCTATGTGAAATTCTAATTTGGGGAGATACACCTCCTATAGTTCTAGTTGCATAGTAGATGAGGTTGAAAAAGACACACGTCCATCGAGTTCAACCTATGCTAAATTTAGGCGACAGATACTTGTCCTATATTAGTATTTGCCACATGTTGACCAAGGAATGCAAACAAAAAACTGCAGTGAAACATTATCCAATGATGTCTCATAAATGGGAAAAATTCCTTCCTGCTCCAATATTGGCGATCACATGACTCCCTGGATCAACATCCTTCCCATGTTTACTTATTTGGTATATCCCTGTATACCTTTCCTTTCTAAAAAGATGTCCAGCCTTTTTTGAAGATATCTACTGTATTGTATCTGCCATCACGGTCTCCATGGGTAATGAATGCCACACTGTAACTGCCCTTACTGTAAAGAACCCTTTCCTTTGTTGCTGGTGTTATATCCCATTCTAATCAAGATGATATTATTAGAATGTTTAACTTTACCAAAAAGTCTTTAATTGCTCTAGAAAAGAACTACTTTGTAGACGGCAGAATAGGCCCAAAATGGCTTGTGTTAGAAAAACCCTTACTATATAATACTCAGGAATCAAGTTTGCTGTTCAAAATCAGCAGTCTTTATTTCTTCAGCGCAGCGTTTTAACAAGGATACATACTAGATACTTCTATTCAATGTTAAGTATCTGAAGGCAGTGGCTTATGCCTGCGAGAGCTACTTTTTATACCCTTAGATCAAAGAGCTATAAATTACTGTCTCCGCTAACCCGCTTTTGCCAACTAAATTACGTACTTGTTTACATACATGTTTTTCTGTTATTGTCGTCAAGTACCTTTTTTTTTTTTTTAAGAACATTAGGAACTTACAAAAACAAGTCTTATTTAAAATGTGCATACAACAAGTCTTATCACTAAAATGTGTGTCATTTTACTTGGTTTCATGTTGTCCCTGATACCAATAACATTGTATACTATTAGTTTCAAACTACCCACAAGATTCCTTATGAGAATTTCTTTTTAAACATCTTAACCTATTGAGTGCTGAATATATATCCTATATCTAGATAATATATAGGTATATGATAATAGCTTGATGCTGAAAGATGCTTTTTTGGGATTCCTCTTCTAGTGCATCTTTACAGACCTTGCCCCAGAGACTTCTGTCTTAGGCCTCGGCCATGGTTATTGCTGGCGTGCTGAGGCTGAGGGAAAGCGGGTGCTTTCCCTGGCCTTAGACAGCGCGCCGTCCGGGGGCGTGTCGGCGGGCGGGCCCGTGACGTCACGAAGCTGGAACCGCTCACGTGACCGGCCCTGCGCTCTGGCAAGCGCGAAGATTTAAAATTTCCCTAAGACCTACACTTTCCGCGTGCTTGCGGAAGCGTAGGCGAGCCCCTACTAAAGCCACCCTCATTGCGACTGTAGGGGCTCAGTGCCGAGCGGAAGCGCACCCCCGCCCGCAAGCACTATCCATGGACGCGGCCTTAGCTTGTATACACAGATGATTGAAACATTGGTGAAAAACCCAATGAAAGACGAGTGTAATATGTATTGACTGAATGGTGCTGCTTTTCTCAGCTCTGGGACCTGACCGCAGGGAAGCTCATGGCTGAGTTTGCAGAACACACGGGACCGGTTAATATTGTAGAATTCCACCCCAATGAGTACCTGCTGGCATCAGGAGGGGCAGACCGGTAAGCAGGAGGCAGGCGGGAGGAAAGCGGTGCCTTTACAGATACAGATCTTACCCTTTCTGATCTTTCTCTTTAGAACCGTACGCTTCTGGGACCTTGAGAAATTTCAGTTGGTCGGCTGCACTGAGGTGGAAACCATCGCGGTCAGGTAAGGTGCAAGGATGGTGCTAACTTTTTTTAATTTATTTGGATGGGGAGGCGCTTTATCGATGAGTGACCTTGTTGCAGTAATCTCCTTTTAACACCTCTCCAGTCTTCTGCATGTAGAACTGCGACATTTCTACTTAATTCGTTCACTGACCACTTGCAGAAGCCATGTTTGCCTATCCCATAGATATAATGGGACAGGGCTCCTAAGCCCTTTCCTCAGGGGGAGAACAGATTTGGGGAACAATCAATAAGTTAGCAATAACACATACATGAACTTGGCTTATATAAGTGCTTGTATGTATGGTTATTCCAAAAACACAGCCTGGCTGTGGGTCCCCCAGAGTATGGCAGAAACCTAGGGACACATCTATCTGCAGGACTGATACAACCCCGCTGTGCTGCTTCCTTACATATAAAGTGTCCTCTGTCACAAAGCAGATCAGGGCTGATGTGTGACTTTGACCCCTGCTATGATCCAATAGTTTGACTATCATCTTACCTTTTAGGAGTGTGTGTGTGTGTGTGTGTGTTTGCTGCTGCCTGACTTCTGTTAATTTGGAAGCTTAATACAGTGCATTGCGGTTACAGGGATGTAGGAGTAATTCAGTGAGAATAAACAGAGTTCACTTTCTCTCCCTTAGATTATAAAATCTTTGGGTTTTATTGTGCGCGCCAATTTTTTTTTGTACAGTAAAACGCATAAACTGTTAACGCTGTATAATAAAAAAAATTCTAATTATTATTTTGCTCAGGCTATGCGTTCTCTAGATTTTGAATGCCTGTATCTATCTGTAACTATCTGTATCCACACACCACCCACATTACTCCATTTGAAAGCACCATTGCCTTTGACAATAATAAAAAAAATCTTTCCCCCCCCCCCCCCCCGTGTGGGAAGCAGGTGGTCCCAGCTGAACCGCTCTGGGGACCCGCTGCTACCCGAGATAGTTACATCGGAAGGTGATGCCGGTATCTCTCCTGTTTAAAGGTCCCGTGGTTCAATATGAAGCCGTAAGGGGTTGATGTTGTGGCTTCTTATTAGGGGGACCTTTTAAACCGCCATATTGGGTGCCCAGCTGGAGCTGCTACCGGCAGCCCCTTCCAATGTAAGTATCTCCGGAAACAGGGGGTCCTCTGCGCTGAAATCAATGTGGTTCAGCTCCGGCGACCCCATGCTTCAAACATAGTTTAAAAATAAGAGAGAGAGTTACTGGTTCTTTAAAACTGACATTCTTGACTTGTTTAGAGCCAACTATTAAAAGTTATGATACCCTATCTCCAACAAATGAGGCACCCTCATTACACCACACAATGGTCCAATATATGTGGGTGCAAAATAAAGGAAATAAAGTATTCTAAGATCAGTTTAAATTGAACCCCTATGTTGCCAGAAGGTCCAGCAACACCATCCATAGCAATGGAATGATTCCCATTTACAGAACAATTAGGATGTTCTCTAAATGTGTTGAGCATCATTCTATACCATTGTTTAGTTTGTTTTTATGCCCTAAAATCACCTCTGGCTTGGGGCGCTGTCCCACAGGACGTACCTGTATGCACAGTGTTTGTAAACTGGAGTAGGATTGCAACACCATTTTCTGCCCCACAGGGCCATCCTTTTTAGCAGTGATGGCGGCTGCCTGTTCTGTGGGGGCCGTGATGTTCTCCGTGTGTACGGCTGGGAGCCAGAGCGGTGCTTCGACACTGTCCCCGTGGCATGGGGCAAGGTTTCCGACCTTGCCATCTGCAACAACCAGCTGGTGAGGATGATCATGAAGCACAAGTCTGTCAGGTCGATGGCGGGACAGGGGGCAGGTTTTGGGGGCATCAGGTACTGAACTAGTTGCATGTTGGATGCCTGTGTCAAGGACCAGCATTCATTTCTGTGAAGACAGGTTGTGTGAGTCAGTACTTGTCTCAAGGGTGGAAGGGTTATTGGAAGCCTGTTGTCAATGACAGTTGATGCCAGTACTTGGTTTTGCCTCAGAGGGAGCATATCAGGAGTGGGAAGGGCAAGGGGTGCCATCTTTTTTACTGGTAAGATGGCAATGGATGCCAGTTCTGTGTTGTGGATGGGAGATCAGTGAGTCTTTGTTGGGAAGATCAATAGATGCCAGTTCTATGAGCCCAGTTCTGTCTCATGGGAATAGAGGATAATAGATTTCTGACCAGACTACCACTGGTCACCTTGTATTGGTCCTGTTGAAGGAACACCAGGGCCCAGTTAATGGGGCAGATGAAAGAATGGGTTTGTGGTGCTACCAGCACTGAGGAGGATGCAGTTATCTTATTCTACCTTTGACCATTGGTTGCAGATCGGGGTCTCCAGTGTCCAGTCCAATATTTCCTCCTTCGTGGTTGACCTGACTCGTGTTAAGATGACCGGCTCTGCCCAGCAGGGTCCCCTCCCACGGGAAATACCCATTAGCCAACCCACACCAGCGGGATCCTCACTGAGACGCATCTATGAAAGGCCATCTACTACCTGCAGCAAGCCGCAGAGGTGAGAGAGCAGCCAAGCAGGAGCCGACGCGGTTAAATATGCCAACCGGCTAAATATCTTGTAGTTGCATTGACTAGAACGCCTGCAGCTAGATAACACCATCTCTGCCATTTTAAGGGAGCAGTCCCACCTTGCCCCCCAACCTCCTTATTTTTGTACATAAGCAGGGGGTCTATGGAATGTAACAGTGTTCATTTCCGTTCTGGAGGCCCCCTGCTTCGCAAGATACCAGAGAAGGTGCTGCCGGTACTTCATGGAGGTTTATATACCAATGCGTCACCGGCCATTGGGAAGCTGCGAAGGATGACCTCGCGACCTCCCATTGTCACATGGGAGATTTAATGCTCCATGTTGTTTCGCCTGGACGGGACTATACTGGCAGCATCTTCTCTGGAACCAAGTGTTTCCGGACCTGAAATGAATGCGGTTCTGCTCCGGAGGCCCCCTGCTTCCTATCGATGTTAAATGTTATAGGCTTTTCCCAGAGACGTCGCTGGCGTAGGAAGGATGAGAACTCGCGTGTGTGATCCAAAAACACACCTTGATGAATTCTGACTTGAACTTCTTGCTAAGCCTTTATGTACCATTCTTGTCCCACTGAAGCAACATGAGCCCACCCCTGTCTTAAATCAGCCCGGGCTGACATTTATGACTTGAGCTATAAAAAAAGAAAAACGCTTGTAAAGACGTTTAAAATCTGACTGAATATATAAAAGACTTCATCTTAATTTCTCTAATACTTCGGCACACGTGAGTCACGTCAACAGGTTGAGGCGAGTTTTCTGAATGTAACAATACTACGGCGTGCTCCTAAATTCTAGTGACAAAGGGATATCTGTCCCGGCCCGCCTCCTAGACAGGAAGTGTTTTGGCATTATTGCGTTCGTCTCCTTGAAACGATTACAAATATCTAAAAGTTATATCTCGGAGTAGGTGTCAGGTTCAGGATTTCATATCTGTTGAACGGTGGGGTCAGTCACGCCCCTTGGAACCCATCCAGAAATGCTTTGGAAGTACCTTTTAAAAGTGTCCCGTTTATACAGATGTCGGAAGAGCCATCATTTAATCCCATCCCTGGCAAATGGCAAAGGCCCTTATCTGTAGACTCTACCAGTCCCATACAGCACCGGCCTGGCCAATGGATTAACAGACAATAGACCTTTCTTTGTATTATTTTTTAAGTCAAACTGTAGCCACATTAACCCCTTAAGAACCAGATTGATTAAAATACTTCATATTCCCCACCATTTTTGTGTCACTCTGGAACGTGTTTCTCACAGTCCTGTTCATGCGTACATGCTCTGGAACGTGTTTCTCACTGTCACGTTCATGCTTTATCGCTCTGGAACGTTTCTCTCACTGTCCCATTCATGCTTGCTCTGGAACGTGTTTCTCACTGTCGCGTTCATGCTTTATCGCTCTGGAACGTGTTTCTCACTGTCACGTTCATGCTTTATCGCTCTGGAACGTGTTTCTCACTGTCGCGGTCATGCTTGCTCTGGAACGTGTTTCTCACTGTCCCATTCATGCTTGCTCGCTCTGGAACGTGTTTTTTTTTTTAAATTCTCGCAGGGCAAGTCCTAGCAGTGATGATGAGGAGAGAGAATCAACAGCCGAGATTCAGAACCCTGAGGACTATAAGGAGATCTTCCAACCCCGGAGTGCCATCTGTGAGTGGGGAGGAGACGTGTTTGACGTAGTCTGCTTCTGGTGCCAGCTCTCTAAGACCTCTCTCACCCATCTCTCTACTGACTGTATTCCACTGCACATATTATTCTCGCTTTTCTCCGTATCCCCATCTCTCCCTCCACTGTCTCTGCATATATTTATTTTGCTCCTTTCCCCCTCCCCCCTCACCCCCCCCCAACACTGACCCACATTCTCTGAATGTGAGAGTCTTTGTCATTCGCGTTCTCTCCTCCACAGCACGAACCCCCCCACGGAACAGTGAGCCATTCCCAGCTCCACCTGAGGATGGTAAGAGAGAACCTGGCACTTTATCAGGGGTGGGAACGGGGTGTAACCAGGGTTATTGAACCCGCTGGCGCGTCATTGAATCCTATGGAACATTGAAGTTATTCTGCGTGGACGATGTGCGCCCATTGAGGTGGATCGTGTTGATGCCAACATTCTGCTTTTACAGAGCTCATCGTAGCGAAGGAAGCAGCCACACCCATTTCTGATGTCCCCGCCCCTTCCACTGCCAACAAGAGAAATGTACGTAACCCAGCATACAGAGGGTTCAATTGTCCATTCGCTGCCAGAGGGGTCCCACGATGCCTTGCAGGACCATTTTGGGCATGGCGTTAGGCAGCCCTCTGCAGCTCTCTGGCTAGTAAGAAAGGAGCAGATTCTTCAGATCTCTGGCTGTAGAGAGGTTTAGTATTCCTAAAGAAGGGGAGGTGTTCAGTGATGCCCTGCTTCTCATTTGGGGTGGGGGGGAGGGGGTTAAATGTGCCAGCCAAAACGCAACATTTTGTAAAGAATTGAACAATGTAATTGGTTTCCTTAATCTAATCTGAACTGGCTAAAAGCAAAGATGTGGCTGCCTTTGTTCCCCTGGAAATAAAATACAAATTGCATTGATTGGAGCCTTTTAAAGCAGCAGAACATGTTTGGTTTTTTAATAGGTGGCTAGCGGGGGGGGGGTCTCCGGCGCTGGACCGCATTCATTTCCGCTCCAGCAGCCGCCTGCTTCCTGAACTACTTGCCTCCGTAGGGGGTGCCTGTAGCAGCTCCACAGATTTAACGCCCCCAGTCACACGGGCCAATAGGAAGCCTACAAGGGATGACATCACTGCTTCCTATTGGCCTGCGGGACATTTAAGCCACCATTTCGATCGTCCCCCACACAGCTCAGCCAGAGCTGCTACCGGCACCCCCTAAGGAGGTAAGTATCTTGGGAAGCAGGGGGTCCCTGGAGGTGAAATGAACGTTGTTCAGCTCCGCAGACCCCCTGCTTCAATTCTATAATTGCCCGTGCAAACGCTTGTTGCACAAACAGTCACATGAGACAAAAAGGATCAGCCAGAAGAAATCAAACTCCTCCCAAATCTCAGCTCACCATGTTTACAGACTAACTTTGATTTAAAAATACTTCTGTCAGATTTTGGTAAACCAGCATCAATCACCACTATATAACCCCTCAAACATGTCGCTGCCATTCGTACATCGGTCTTAGGAGGGTTTGCCACTTAACAGTGCTCTGCAGATTTACAACAAGTGCGTGTTCTGGGGCACCGCTTAATGTTGGGTCTGACCCACTTCTGCCTCTCCTCAGCCAGAACAACTGCAGAGACCGCCGGTAGCTGCATCCACGCCTATTGTATGCCAGGACCCCCCTGCCGCGCCAGCCCCTGTGCCACACAACGACCCCCCTGTCATATCCGCCACTCGCAACGAGCCCATTGGCCTCAAAGCAGCAGACTTCCTGCCGGTAAGTAGAACATTGAGATGGGGTGCTGCAGGGGTTAATGGTGCCCTCTGCCATTACTTGCTGCTGACCCCTGATGCCCTCTAACTGTCGCGCGCTCACCGTATTAACCCATTCAGTCCCAGAGGTTTTAGCAACACATTCAGACATTGGTAGCTGTGCAGACACAATGATCCCGTGTGTGTGTGTGTGTGTGTGTGTTCAGACTCTATATACACAGTTCTGCATGTGCACTCACCTGTTTATATGCTGTTGTATTCTTCTGCATTTGTCTTGCTCATTTGGGCGCTGCGCTCCCCCGGACGTCCGGCAACAGAGAAGAATGATGGTGTCAGACCAGCGGTTGAAGTGGACGAAAAAATGTTTTGCTTCTGTCCCGGGTTTAAAAAAAAAAAAAATACAATAAAACATATATCATTTTTTTTTAAATAGTGCTTCTCTGTACCCCTTAGTACCATCTCACTATCGGCTTTCAAAAATGATCGATTCCACTGTAGCATCCCCCAATATCAGTGTCTCTCAAACTTCTTTTGTATGGCTGTGAAATGCGTAATGTTAACCCAGAGGAAGGCAAGTAAAGGGAATATTAATCCGTGTCTCGGATCTTCCTCTTTCCCACCCTGGCAGTAATCATGGCTTGTCTCCCACCCCATCTCCTCTTGTAGGCAGTGAAGGGCTCCCCTGCAGCCGAAGTGATAGATGAAGAAGCCGTGTCTCAGATCCGGAAAGGGCACGACACTATGTGTATGGTGTTAACCAGCCGAATGCACAACCTCGATACAGTGCGAGCCATGTGGAGCACTGGGGACGTCAAGGTAAGGACAGGAGAAGGGGAAGTTGTCGGACAAGAGCACAGAGCTGGTTATGAGGACCAGAACAGTGCACAGAGGTGGGCAGGGAGAGCGCATATAGAGAGAGAGAGAGACCAGGGATAGATCTCTAGGCAGGAACAGATTGTGAGAGCCCATCGGCATTGTGTTCATATCTCCTCCTTTCTGTGCATTCAAAAAACCTATACACCCCTCTGCTCGTCCTTATAACTCGGCCTTCGTTTCTCTCCTGTATATCCCTGTTCACCTCCAGTTCTGTTCAAGGTTTGTCTTCTGTCTACCACTTTTTGTATCTAAAGCCCTTTCTCGTCTCAAACCTACGTGAGTTACTGCACCTTTGGGATACCCTTGCCCTCAAAAGGCACCTTCTCTCTCCTCCTTCAAGGCTGTCTCAAACCTCACCTCTTTAATGAAGCATTTCAGTAGCTTCAATGTCCTTCCCCCCGCATATGCATCTGTCAACTCCTTGGGGGAGGGGGGGGGACTCTGTTCTTAATGTTTTCTTTTATGCTTAAATCTCTTATTCTGTATTGGAACCCATATAATTGTAGCCGTCTGTTACTGTTGTAAAGCGATATATCCGTAGATATTGCTATACAAATAAAGATCTACTTTGCAGTATATGTAAATTCAAGAACAAAAATATGAAGTGGGAGGCATACACAAAAAAGCAGATTGAAGAAGTGTTCTCTCCACAAAAAAAAAATGTTCTCCCTTTTAGGGTTTGAAGCAGGGGACTTCTGTAGCAAAAAGGATTGATTTCAGCTCCGGGGACCACCCTGCTTCCAGAGATACTGGAGAAGACGCTGCTGGTATCAAGTTTAAATCTCCCGCGTACTAATAAGAAGACGCATTGCGGATTCCTATTGGCCCGCGGGACATTTAAACTGCCATATCGGGTGCCCAGTCGGAGTGGCTACCAGGTGCACCTTCCAAGGTAAGAATCTCGTGAAGCAGTGGATCCCCCCTGAGCTGAAATCAACATGGTTCTGCTCCGGAGACAAATTTCTTCAAACCAATGGAACAAATGAAACCACTCCCACCCAAGATGCAACGCTCCTTTTAAAGCAGACCTAGGTGAGAGCCAAAATATTAAGCCATAATATGGTAGCTTTGCATTTTTTATTGCAGACCTCCATGGATTCTGCCGTTGCTGTTAATGATCTCTCTGTGGTGGTGGATTTATTAAACATCATCAACCAGAAAGTGTGAGTGCTGGATCTCCTGCTGTGTCAGAGTAACGGGCCGTGCATTTTTATTGTGTGGCTGTTTCACTTCTTTTTAATTGATGGGTGGGATGTACCAACTTATAATTACCACTGAAATTCCTGTCCTGATCCCCAGGTCTCTATGGAAACTGGATCTTTGTACAGCGGTTCTGCCTCAGATTGAGAAACTGCTGCAGAGCAAGTATGAGAGGTGAGGAACGTTACAAGTAGTCTGGAAGGGAAACTATGGCCTCCTGGCAAATGACATTACAGATCCCCAACAGGGTTTACAAAATCCAGATGTGGGTAAAGATGATGATTCGTGATTTAAGTAGTCAGAGGCAAGGTCAAGAGGTTGGCATTAAATTGTTTTGCCACAAAGTGTAAAAGTACGCACTTGGCTGCGAAAATCCAAACGCGGAATTTAGAATCACTGGCACTAATGTCAACTATTCTAGAGGAAAGGAACGGTACTGGGCAGAAAGACAAACAAGCCCCAATGCTACATCAAACATGACACATTATCAAGTTAAATACGATTTGTTCTTCTCTTAAGTAAAGGTCATTAGTCAATCCTTTGGCCAAACTATTATACACCTGCATACCACGTCAATGTCGCCCCTTCACTGCACATCCTACACTGCCGGCACAAGCTCTCTGTACCTCTCTACTGGATGAAGATTTGTCTGAATAGACTGGTCATCACAAGTATATATCGGGAACTGCCAATTAAAGTGGGGTGGGTGAGCTTAAAACCAAGGAGGTCACAAACCTGCCAATAGTTGTTTTAGGCTCACCTTAATTGGCAGGTCCTGATATATTATTGTGATGACCATGTGCCAGCAGTGTAGGATGTGCAGTGTAGGATTGACATTGACGTGCTGTGCAGGCGTATGCTGCTTTGGCCAAAGGATGGATTGAATGACCTTTACTTATGAGAAGAACAGATCGTATTTAACTTGATAATGTGTCATGCTGAATGTAGCATTTTGGGCTTCTTTTTATCTTCGGCACAAAGCAATGGGGAAAGCCAGCAGGAGGAAGCAATGTTTTGTATAGGGAGAGGTATGGCATTAGAACGAGAGAAGTAGTGATACCTCTTCGTACTCCAGATGAGGTCTCAAAGTGTACAGTGTTCAGTTCTGGAGACCATAGCGGAGGAGAACATAAATAAATTGTATAGAAGACGGAAGGACCTTAATATGTACAGTTTAGGAAGAAACCGGTAGAGGGGGATATGATGGAAACTTTTAGATGTTTCATCAACGTACAGGAGGGAACCATATTTCACAGAAGTGCTAGAACGAGGTCACGCTCGGAAGCAGGAGGGTGGCAGTTTCAGGGGAAATGTCAGGAAATACTTTGTGGAAAGTGGTGGATTCGGGGAATGGCCTCCCAGCAGAGGTGGTAGACGCTAATATAGTAAAGGAATAAAAACTAAAAAATGCTTGGGATAGACATACGTCAATGCCAGATATGAAAGAAATGCAAGGATCGAATGGGGTCTGAGATTTTACAATAGAGGGAAATTGGATGATTGGATTGGTCACATAGAAACAAAAAAAAATTTATGTGGCAAATGACGCCTTTTTCAATGTAAAAAAAATATATTCTTTTATTTACCAATAATCAGATCTTGCATAGAATTATTTCTGGAGGGTTGAGTGCTGGCTGGTACAGTACATACTTTGTTTCCTGGTGCTAGTAATGACATTGTTCTTCCCTAGTTATGTACAGACTGGGTGTCTCTCGTTGAAGCTGATCCTGCAGAAGTTCCTCCCTCTGATCACCGATATCCTGGCCGCGCCTCCTTCCGTTGGCGTGGATATATCTCGTGAAGAGAGGTTTGGGAAATCCATGTGGCTTGTGTTTTCATGTGTGCAGAATTCCTTAACCCTGGGCGTCTTCTGCACGGTTTGGGCTAGATCTGCGGACCCTCACCCATTCACTGCCAGAGCAATGCAATTCCAACTCGCTCATTCAGCGCTGGCATCAATGCGGTTATTTTAGTTGAAGGCCTTCGCTGGGCAGCAATGCACTGCACCTCCCTGGTCTAGGCAGAGGGGTTTATATACTACAGGAATGTCCTACTCCAGTCCTCAATGGCCACCAGCAGGCCAGGTTTTAGGGCTATCCCTGCTTCAGCACAGGTAGCTCAGTCATTCTGATTGAGCTACCTGTGCTGAAGTAGGGTTATCCCTAAAACCAGGCCTGTTGGTGGCCCTTGAGGACTGTATTTGGCCACTCATGATACTGAGGAATAAAAAGCAGTGATGGTGGGAGGCTACTCAGCAATAAATGCAAAATGTGGCTCAATTAAAATGGCGTCTAACTTATACATTTTCACCCCATCCCCTTAGGTAGCCCTCAGTAATTTCAGATTGCTGTTCTAATGCACCGCTGTTAAATCAATAAGCCTTTATAGTGCAAAGGGACATTTTAGTAGAAGTGGGAGAGAACAGAAACGCTCACAAAGGAGTGAGGAGACAGTAAACAGAAAAGGCAATAGGGAGGGCATAGTGAGATGCAGGAGGAGAGACGTCCCATGTTTTGGAGGATAGGCAGAGTACAAATTGTCAGAGCATTTAGAAAGTCACGTTCTCACTGTTGCGTTGTTGTTAAGTGCGGAATCCAGATCTTCCTGTAGTCTTCACCTCCAAGTCTAACTCCACAGACACTTTATATGTGACACTTAAGGCCGCGATTATAAGTGCGGCGCGTGCGTAACATGCGCTAGGAGATCGGGAGGCATAGCGGATCGCTCACGGGACGCGGCTGTCGCACTGCAAAAACAATTTCATTTGTCTCCTGTTATCTGTCGCTCCATAGCGCTTGAGTGTGCACTATGTGTGCCTTCATTGGAATACATTAGTTTGTTCTCGCGGCGTAGGCTGGGTAACATCTTAAGTGTTAACATATCATTGTATTTCTCATGCACCACCTATTCTGCATAGAATTACTTCTAATGCACCCCTTATTCTGCATAGATAGAATTACTTCTAATGCACCCCCTATTCTGCATAGAATTACTTCTCTGCCAATCCAACGACAGATTTCATTATTTTCTTATTCCCTCAATTGTAACCATGGCCAGTGCCCCAAACCACTGGGGAGAGGACGGAACAGGACATGTCTGCGGGTCACCCCCGCTCCCCTACTGCCAGGGCAAAGAAGCATGGCTAGATTTAACGGTGCCGTTCCACATCGGACTAAATTGAAGTTAATCTTCTGCTGACTAAATTATTGACTGAGCATTTGACAAGTATTTTAAGCATTTGTTAAATCCCTTTGATTTGATGTGTAATCCAGACTGGGAGTAGGTGGAGCGGGCGACAGCCTTGCTTGCTTAACACAATTTGAGATCCAAGTAGAAAAAAGGGATAGAATAAAGATATACAAATCTACCCTAAGTTGTTTAAATTACAATGTTTAGAAAACATGATAAACCACCAAAATAATATAACAGCACTTGTACGTGAATGTTTTCGGATAGGCATCGATCCCCAGTTACCTATAAAACATGGATGTATCCATGTCACAAGTGCCATTGTGATCCCATGTGAAGCTGTCATTCACATGGCACATGTGCCACGGCCATACACGCAACAGGTCAAAAATACTCTGCAAGCACTTCCCTGAAATGTGCAAAATGTATTGGTAACAATGTTTCAGCCCATCTTCGGCCCATTCTAAAGTCGTGTGTATCTGCTAATTACCACTGATGGACTTCCTATCCCAAAAACGACTATTATTATTATTCCTGTGTTGTCACCATTTGAGTTTCAACTACTCTGTATCGCCAAATTGTCTCTAAGGAGAGTTTCATTCTCCCCGCAGGCTCACAAAGTGTCAAATGTGTTACCAACAACTGCGCACAGTGAGTCGCCTGGTGAGGAGCAGGGCATCGCAGAGCGGGCGTCACGGTAGTGCCTTCCGGGAGCTGCACCTCCTGATGGCCGGGCTGGAGTAACCCACGTGTCACTTCCCTTCTGTACAGGTACCTTGGTACGTCGACATTACCCAACACTTGGCTAGGGATGAATGAGAAGCTGACTGTACAACAGTGGTGACTTCAATCTGTGCCTCTTGTGAGGGGGTCATCAATGGATGTGGTTCCTTGATAGGGTGGTGATAACAAATTGCTGTATTTTGGGGGGCTATAAACCAGACAGGCATGTAAATAAGTCTTATGCAGAAGTATGAAGGTGCTAAATACATGCAATTGGTGATGAGATAACATCAAGTTGGGCTGTGCCCACTCAGGAATAGAATTATAGAGGTTATCAGAACCAAAATGTACTTAATCAGAATTGCAATTGTTTCTTTTGTTTCAGTGAATACATACAGCTGAATGATGGCTTCAGTATGGGCATGTTTTAAATCTCCAGTCATAAGGAAGAACTTCCTGATACTCCTCCTAATGAAAGCTGCAAAATCAGCAGTAGCTGAGCTGGTTATTTATGTACAGTTGTTCTATTCTAGTCTTCAATGGGTACAAACAGGCCAGGTATTTCATACCTACAAACTATTTATAGTAACCTGCACAAGACTTAATTACATACTGAAGTGTCACGCAGCACGCATACACACCAGCATGTTATTTAATCTTGTGCGGGTTCATTTATCATCCCTGAGCACTCTGTGGTAGGGAAGAGGTTATTGCCAACCTGATTTTAAAGGCCACTTGTGGCCTTACATATGAGATGTAAAAATGGTGTATGAGTGCTGAAAGGAGAATTTTGCTGCCTGAGGAACAGAGAAAGCGCCTCCCAAATACTCACATTATTGGCGTGGTTCCGCTCAGTTCTCTGCCGCTGAAGAGAAGAAGGTTGGGAGCTGAGGTCCGGGGAGAGTCGCGCTGTTGTGGTTTTCTAGATGGTCCAAACCTATGTTTACTGTGTAATTTATAATGCATTTTAATTAAAAACAAGTGTCAGATTTTTAATTTGCATTACATCTGTCTGAGTCAACCCTCTGCTATGAATATCCTGATACATAAGAGGACACGCTCAATTAGCTTATAGTATGTCAGTACTAAGCACTTGCAATAATCTCTTGTGAAACCTGCTCCTACGTATTTGTTTCCAGCTACCCCACAGTGTCACTATGGACTTTACTGACTGAAGTGTCTTTCTTTGGATGGGATTCCTTTTGCTTAAACTTGTGTTCTAGGGGTGGAACCAGCAACAGTAAGCCCTGGTGAAATCTTTAAATAAAAAAAGCACCCTGTGTGGGTGGTGGAGACTATGGAGGGGGCCCACCCAGGTGGTGATTGTAGAAGTTGGGTCTGTTTAGTTTGACCAGAATCCTGCGATCCAACCACCTTTTCATCACTACGAGCCTAAGTTTGTCTTGTTTAGTATCTGCCATAGAGTACGTTAGCAGGAGTGTGCAAAGTTACCTACATGCACCCCCCGTCTCCTCTCCAGCTCGTGCCCCTCCTCCCTGCACGGCTCCGGGGTCATGGCAACATGACATAATGCTGCGGCATCATTTGACGTTGGGTTGCCAAGGATACGTGTTACTGGAAGGTAAAGAGTTAGAGGCCTCGCACGATCCCCGGCATTTATTTTAAATGATTTTGGGGGAAGTGTGGGGCCTCTAACAGCCATTCCCACCTCCCGCACTTAGCGCACCCCTGAGTTAGTGGAATAGAGAAGGGACTGTTCTTTTCATAACTCACTAAATCAGGCAAAAAGTTCAAGACCAACATAACACACTGTTTTGATATATACACATTTACTATCTGTTTGAGTTGGTTATGATGAGGAAAATGCACTGCTGGGAAACGGAAGGTTACAGCACAGGCTCCTTGTGTGAGCTCATCACCGATCTACTCTGGATTTCAAAACAAGAACCCAGTTCAGAGCTATGGCTGCCTATTTATATTGGTTCTACTTATGGGAGGTCAGCAGAGAGACCTACATGATGGGACATACAGAAAGTGGCAAAGACGAGGCAAATAGGAACACTGGGTCAGTCACAAAAATAAGTAACTTTTCCTGCACAAGTCAATTATCTCACCGAGTGTAACTGTTCTTTTCAACTAGAATTTGAGGGACCAAACCCCTTTAAACCTTATTCCTAAAAAGTGAATCTAATATGTAAACGGTTTCAGCTTGTGGAAAAAAATGCCGAAATGGCAGTTCACAGCCGTGCGTAGGGATGAGATCAAAAACCAAGCGCAATTAGTAAAAAGTTCTTTAATGTGCACTAGAAGACTACAAAGATGCCACAAAGTAGCTCTGATGCGTTTCGTCCCGCCAATGGGACTTTGGCAAAGAGTAACTTGTATAGCTACAAGTGATTCTTATATGGTAATGCTTAGTGTTTGATTGGTGAAGATAATTGGTGTCAGTAAACTCACACCTGCTACATAATGATACAAACTTACACACAGGGGAGTGTATGCAAACACTCACAACACAGATGGCCAGGCAAACCAATAGTAAGGCTTTGCCTATAGTGCCGCCGACGGCGAAACGATGGGTGACACCCGTCGCCACCGGCAAAAGTTATGTTTCGCTGCTCGGCCGCATCGCAGGATTCCCGCAATTTGATTTGTTCAAGGGTCGTCACGTGACGCGACGGCCCTTGAAAAATCAAATTTTGCCGGCGGCAGGGTTTGGCGACGGCGGCGGCATCGCTCCGTCGCCGTCGTGTGCACTATAAGCGCATGCGGCGGCAATGCTTTTGTTTTTGGGCGAATTCGTGTCGCCTGCACTACAAGCGTGGCCTAAGAAGTAAGGTTTCAGCTTGTGGCTGCATCAATTATAATACTCGTTAATGAAGCCAGATGTTAACTCGCCTCACATCTGGCAGATGTTTTGTAGCAGGAAAAGGGGTGAGGGATAGCACCACGTGCATCATATGGTGAATCACTAAGAGTTTCTTATACTGGGAGTCGCATAACTTCCTATCAATCCATGGAACCATTCACAATGCACCTGTGCCAAATGCTTGGAGGCTTAGCCACATATTCAAAATGATGGTGGCAAAAACACGAGTTTTAGCCCCACAAACCTTATCTAATTAACAACTCCTTGGTATGTCTGAGTACAATAGGCAACCCCCTCCCTTAAATAAATATTAAAACACATTCACTTTAATAAGTAAGGCAGTCTATCTTGGCTGTGCCATATACTTAAGATGTTACTTAAGTGTCACATAGAAAGCGTCTGTGGCGTTAATATTGGAGTAAGAATTTGAGGTGAAGAACTGGACCCTGCATAACAACAACTCTGCAACAGTGAGAATTAGACTGTCTAAATGCTCTGATAATTTGTCCTCTTCCTATCCTCCAATACCCGAAGTCTCTCCTCCCGCATCTCACTGTGCCCTACCTGTTGCTTTTTCTGTTTACGGTTTCCTCACTCCTTTGTAAACGTTTTTGTTCTCCAACTTCACCACTCCTATCATTTCTTCATCTCCCCTCCACCTATGCCTGTGCCCTATTCACACCCTCCACGCCTTCCTGCTGCTGGAGATATCTCGTAATCCTGGACCCAGCCATATACACAGCTGCTCTAACCCACGCCTCCCTGCCACCACTTCCCACCCTCACCTCCCTGCCACCACTTCCCACCCTCACCTCCCTGCCACCACTTCCCACCCTCACCTCCCTGCCACCACTTCCCCTGCTAATGGTGTTAACCTATCTAATTTACTACTGATTAACCTTAAAACTCACTTCACAAATCAAGCATTCCAATAGCCTGCACTCATGGCTACTGTCCCACACCCAGAGTCACTCATACCTCCCATTGTGGCCAAGCACAGCCATCTACAGCATTTATTCCCTCACCTGCGGTCTCTGTAAATCTCCCAACATACCACTTAGATTATAAGCTCTTCAGGGCAGGGATTTCCTTTCCTATTGTCTGATTTTGCTGTGCTTATTGTGTTAGAATTCCCTGTACTGTATTCTTTGTGAAGTGCTCAGTACACTTTTGGCACTATGTAAAGACATACATCCATCCATCTATCTTTGAATCATTTAAAAATGACCTTAGTTTGTGCTTCAGAAGAAGAAAGAAAAACACAACTCACGTTAATTACAAAAATGTTGTATTAAATGATGCATAGAATCTATAAATATATTAATATACAAATAAGACATTATATATATAGGCAGCAATAAGTACAGCAGTGTTTAGAACACCTGTACTTTTCAGAATTAAAAAAAGTCGATGCTGGTTCCATTTATTAAATGTAAGGTGCTATACATGTGGTCCTCTTTCTCCAACAGGACTCTAGTGATCACATTGTCCCAGCTTCTCTGGACTCTTCTCATGTGGAATAGCTGCTTTTCCTTTGGGGAAGAGGTCCTATTTTCTGGAAGGGTAGAATGTCGAGGACCACCTCTTCATCTGAGCTGAGAGTCCAAACATGTCCTATACTGGGGGTCCTATGCGAAGACGAACTGGGGAGAGAAGAAAGGCCGGATTGATTACTTCTAAAAAGCTTACTACAATGGTTTCCGCTTTTGAAGTCTACATGCAGAAATATTCTAGCCTGGCTTAAAGCCAAAGACATCAACACCGTTAAAACACAGTGAAATTGAGAACATCAGGATGATGGCAGATTAGCACCCAGGCAAACACGTGAGTCGACTGCAAAAAACACACGAAGACAGGGAGTATACCTGAGCTTTGCAGTTTCCTCCGCAGGGAGGTGTTTCTGGAGCTGCGCGTTGGTGTGTCAGGCTGTGAAGAAAAATAGAAATTAGGTGTAGGTGGGATGGTACGATACAAGTGTTTGGCTAAACACCTACAGCTTACGGGAGGTGAAAAACACGTTGGGTAACATTCTATAAACTCTGCGTATAAAGTTTTTTACATGGCTCCACCAATATGTGTAATGGAGTATATGGGGCCCATAATTGTTTGACTTAAGTGAATAATTCTGCATATGATTCAACCCTTTTGTTCATTTTGGTCAGCTCCACTGCAGTGTAAATGCATCTCATACCCCATCACTGTATTTGTGTGTAATGTTCTTTTTATTTATAGACCTAGCGAGTTGTGACAAAAAGTTTATGAACCCCCTAGGATTTCCACATAGATAAAAGATCTAAAACATTAGGTTTGAACTGTTATTAGGAGTTGGATTAAGATAACCCGGTCAAACAAAATATACAAACGCATGATACTTTTTCAACATTTATCCACAAATGATTAAACATTCAATATCCATGAATATTGGTTTTGTAACTTTCTAGACTGATGAGCATCAATAACTGCTTTCTGGAGTCCTCAGATTTTTTTTTTTGATTGTGGCATGACTGGTCTTCACTATACAGGTGTGTGGAAACAAACTCACAAAGTTTCTGATCTTTATATAGTGTGGGGCCTCCCAAACACACACCTGAAGACCTACCTAGTTATTTAAACACCTGATTCTAATTATCCCCTTTAATTTAGCTGATAAAACCATGGTTTCACTTACTTTTGCACATACCCTGACTCTTAATTACTCATTTGTCTAATTCATACATCATTTTATTTCAAAAAACATGAAATTGGTTAATATAAACCCTATTGTATATTTAAGAAAAGACTGGTTTTGATTCAAGAAGGTTATCATGGAGAAACCATGGAATTTCTGTAATTATTGGGGTTCACAAACTATTTCTCGCCACTGTACATGTCCCCTGTAGAGTGTAGGTCATCCTACAGTTTTCAAATACCCTATAGATCCCAAAATACAGCAATGCTATCAATAAATCTACACCCCATATAGTATAGTCACATGCCCCCAGTAGCATGTAATGAATCCTTCATCTTCCATACTCTTCTGCAGAGAATAATGTGTCCATTTAAACCCCAATGTGCAATGCATTTTATATATGCCCTACTTCTTCCAAAGTGGGTAATTCATACTGTATGTTCTACCATATAAGACACTATATAATGGTAGTATTATACTGCCTACCTCCTACCTCTCCTGCATTGGGCTATGCACCCTATAGGAGTTCATATCTTACCGATCCTTTATTATGAAACTATACAGTCCACAGCTTCCCCACACAAACTTGGTGCCATACCTCTGCTCGTTCTACGCTCGGTGGGGGAGGTTGCTCAATTTTCCTTGTTGGCGCTCCCAACTCCACCGCACGCACCCTGTCCGCGAATCGGAGCGAGCAGAGTGACTCACTCACATTCCTCTCAGCGGGGGAGACCTGGGAGAGGAAACACATCGTTATTCAGTCACTTCCAACCAGAGGCTTCTGTAGGGAAGGACTAAAGGAAAAGTGGAGAACAAGCCCATTATCCACCCAGTGATCTTCAGAGGCCAACTGAGAAGATGCTGCTGGGTCAGTTGTGGCAATTTTTATGAAACCTACTTGGTGCCTCCCCACACACCACCGCCCTGTCACTCCAATCCTTAAAGCTCAGCTCTCCCCCTTCGTCACCATAGTCCTCTATTACTCTTGACCTTTTTGCTACCGGAGTGTCCTGTAGGGCATTGCAGCCAATGCATTGCAGCCCCTCTGCAGCAAACAAGAGTTAATGTCCCATGTCTATCCTTCACAAACCAAGCCCTACATATCCCGTCCTAATGCACCTTGTCCTTCGCTCATACTGTACCTCCAACAGTTGCTCTCAGTTCCTCAATGTCCCTTTTCTCTCCAACATCCTCTGCCCTTCCTCCCACATACCATTAGCTCTTTCTTCTTTTTTTAATGTTCCCTGTCCCTCCTTCATACCCGTCCCCCTTTGATACCCATCGTTTATCGGTAGTAATGATGCTGCCACCAGCATCACTATCCTCTTGGGCCCACAAACTCAATGGCTGTACCACCCCCTGCAGAGAGTAAGTGGTGGGCCTCAGATGTCTGGCCAAGCATCCTGGAGCAGCTCTTTAGCTTTCCGCCGTCTCAAAGTAACCCTGCACCATACTTTTATAAGCCATCTCATATCAAGCTAGCCGGACTGATGCCTGTACTGGCCATTCTGATGGAATATACAATTGTACTTTCCAATATTGCTCGCTGATAAATAAACCCACTTATTATTTGAAAAGTGCTCCAATATATTGCAGGACTATCCGGCAGGGATGGGATTACTCCAGTATAGCCAGCTTAGCTCTGTGCCATCCTGAGATCATGTGCCAGAGACACGTTCCAATGTTAAAACACGGCTGGCATCACGGTTACTGCTGCGTGTACGATGTGGACCTCACCTGCAGGAGCAGCAGGGCCTTCCCGTCTCGGCTGAGTGGCTCTTGCAGCAGGTAGGTGAGCTTAGAGTTGCGGTAGGGAACATGCGCCTGATGTGAGCGCAGAGCTGAGAACACGTCGCCCAGAGCAGACAGCGACCGGTTAATACACTGAGCCTCCCGCAGGCGCCCGCCAGCGGCGCCGGATCGCGACACTCGTTCCGATCCTGCCAGATCCACCAAGTACAGCTTGCCTGGGAGGGGTGCAAAAGACAGTCACACTGCAGCCTTCATTCTTTAGGTGCTAGAGGAGGCTGTATGTACACACAAAATATATCTATCCATCTATATATCTCTAGCTATAGATTATATATATATATCTAAAATAGAGGGGAGAGAGAGAGATGACCCTTCCTACTATGTTGAAAAGTGAAACTGCTGCTGTAGCTGGCTGCTCCCATGTCCCCTTCCCTCTCATTGACCCCTCACATTCTCACACTTACCTCCCTGCGTGCCTCTATCATAGCCTCATCCAGCAGGATGGGGAAATCTCGCACCTGACGCTTCAGGGCATTGTAATCATGGGTCAGAGTGCGGAGTGCAGGATGGAGAGTGAGGAGGTTCTTACGCACACCTGAGACAGCCGGAGAGAGCATCAGGGAGAGAGAAACATTGGAGAGAATGTCAGGGGAAGAGAGAGACATGGGGACGTGCTTTATGGCATAGCCCCGCTTTGTATTTGTGGACGTAAATCTCACAAGGGCTTTTGTACTATAGCTATTGCCAATTCCCTCAACCGCAATTGTAAGCACTGGAACGGTCCTAGTGAATCTAGACAAGAGTGTCCAATGTCTCACCATCCAGGCTCTGGTGCACCGCTCTCATCTCTTCCTGCGCTCTCACGAAGGCCTCGGAGACCGCTTGCTCCTTCTCCTCCTGCAGAGACTGAAACTCCTGAACCATCTGAACCTGAGACTGCTCCAGCTCCAAAGCATACATCTCCACCTAGAGACGAGTGCACGTTATACACAGTCATTCTCCATCATAGAAGATCTCCCACCCCCTTCAGTGTGGCCAGCAACGCATTGCTGGAACACACACATACATATACATATACATATATACATATACACATACATATACATATATAGTTTCTTCAACTTGGATCACGATATACTTGCTGGATAATTATATAGGGTTGTTGATGTGGCGGCCATATAGGGTAACCTGTGCCGGTCTGTCTAGGTGCCCTGTCCACGTACATCTAGAAAATGCTTGTAGAGACAGAATATGGACACTGCAACGGGATGACCACGCTACAGGGCAGAACATTGAATTGTATTGTGGCCCCCGGAAACACTGTGGTCACCTTTATGTCTGACGCTGTGGTGAAAGGTAATAAAGGTATAATTAAATATTCTGCCCAGTCGCATGTTCATCCAGTTGTGGGGTCTCTTCAATTTGGGGACCGTGGGCCAGAAGGTCTTTGAATTCGGACCGTCTGTTCTTGATACTTTAATTGCAGTTGCTCGCACAGCTAAGTGCAACTTCTCACACTTAAATTCGCTTTTAATGTAAATGTTTTTTTAATGGTGCAGATAAAAGAAATATAAACGAGTTTGTTTAAGTCGCAGGGATACAAGCGCCCAGATATTACGGTGGAGCTGTTCTGAACCCTCCAAAGCAAGTCAAAAATATAAATTCCAATAATGTATTTTATACCAGCTGTACGCTGTGTAACATACGCCAATCTAGCAGATCTTAAAGGTTAATTAAACATGTAATGCCTTGCTGTCTCTTGTCCCCTCTTCCCCACCGTACTCTCGTCTCCATCATGCCCCGCTTCTCCTCTCTTTGCACCCCCTGCCTTCTCCTCTCTGTGCACATGACCCTCCCCTCATCTGTTTCCTCCTCTACTTGCTGTCCGTTTCCTCCTCCTAATAACCTTGCTGTCTCTCCTCCCCTCTCTTTGCACTCCCTCCTGCCCAATGTGCACACTGCTCTCCTCCTCCTCATCATCATCCATCTGTCTCCTCTCCTCTCCGCCAGCTCACGCCTCCTTAAGGAGGCATTCCTGTTGCAGACATTCTTAGCCTTTTATATATAGCTATTTCAGAATGTTTGTGTGTTAAGTCAGCCACTGGGTGTTGTACCTGGTAGGCTATATATCTGGCACGTGACATCATACTTATGACATCGTAAGGAGTTGCAGACATCCGGAACCTTTTATATATTGTTGCTTAGCAACCCTGCAAGAGCTGAACCTTTGTATGGAAACATACCCGAGCATCATATATTTATTGAATATATATTTATAATTTGCTGAATTGTGTGTGTTACTTTGAGAGGCACAAAAGAGCGCTTTAGTGAGACTCAATGTTTTTATATTAATATATAGTACAGATAAAACTTTTAAAAATGTATCATAAAATGACACGACCATAATCTTGCAGCCCTTTTACACTAGTTTTTTTTTTTTCCTGATCCGGCCAATTTGAAAAACAAATTGAAGAGCTAGGTATTAGGTAAATAACAAATGTACATTTTTAAATCCAAAGCTACCCCTCTAAGGGGTAAATCTATATCCACCAAAACGTCAGTTCGGGATATTTTAATCAGGAAATTCACCGGAATTTTTGGTTGATAAAGGCCCAAACAGGCGGTTTAGGGGATATAGAATGACCCCCTAAGAGAGTTATTCATTAAACTGCGTGAGTGAGCAAGTCAGTAAGTTAACGCGACAATGGTTCAAGTCAACGCAACCTTTGCAGGATAGTGCCCTGATGAGCACTATTGGAGCTTAATGAGGGAGCCCCCTAAGCCTCTTTAGCTTGCTTTGCAGTGTGTCGCTGGGATCTATGGCAGTGAAATAGTCAAGTCCCCCCCCCCCCCTGGCTTTCTTACCTGTGTTCGGAGCTGCGCTGCTTCCTGCTGCTCCAGTTGCAGCTGTTTCTGCATCTCCTGCAGCACCTGTCGTTGCATCTCTACCTGGTCCTGCAGGTGCATGCTGCGACTCTGCGCCTGACTGAGAGCCGCCTTCATCTTCCCGGACTCAACCTCCACCGTCTTAATCATGTACTGCAATCAGATGATTGGTGTGATCAGCGCCAATGTTATATTCACCAGAAACAACCCGGACCCAAGAACTGTAACCAGCTGTGCTCAGCCGTTCAAACTGTAACCAGCTGTGCTCAGCCGTTCAAACTGTAACAACCAAAAGCACCTTTGACTTTTGTTATATACACTGTAACCAAAAGGAAATGGTATTTACACAGGGGCAACAGCATAGCACCATCTACTGTAGCCCTAGCGAAGCCATTGCCATGTATATACACTGTCAACACACTGTATATAACCCAGTGTTATAACGCCCGTAGGCAGAGCGCACATTGGTAGAGCTACAGAAATAAATATAAACATATATAGGGCCAATTTGTCGGTATAGGGACTGTACGTCTGTTCTCTATTGCCCAGGGTGGCTTAACCTCTAACCTTTATCTGGGGTTGCTGGGAGAGCTGGTACTCCCGTAGCCTACGGTTCAGCCTCTCCTCTTCCTCCACCCTCTCCTGCGCAGAGTCCCGGACGCGCTGCTCAGCCTCTGCCAGACGCTCGGCTTTCTGCTGCAGCTCCCTCTGCAGGGCGGATATCAGCACCTTCCTCTCGCCCTCCTCCCGCTCCATGTGGGACAGGCGCTCCTTCACAGCCGCAAGCTCCTGTAACACAACGGGGTTAATCAGCTCTGATAGTCCAGCCACTGGTCCCAAGCAGGGTGGGAGTTGGGCAACGCTAGTTATTCAGCCGCGGATGCTCTGCGCGCGTCTTTAGCAGGGAAACTGTTAAGTGATGATCTGCAGGTATTTTGTAGCAAGGAAAGAGTTGAGAAAATGGTCTGCAGATATCCAGCAGGGAAAGGGTTAAGTGACCCGCTCGAAGGCCCTTGTACTATATATAAACTGCGAGACTGCAGGAGTCATTTGATAAGGACCCAAGCCGAGAAGGAGGCAAGAGCCGCAGAAACCTGGCAGGAAAGGGGTTAAATGGAAAGGGATCATTCTAACAGCAATGCTTTGCAGGTCTCTGCCTGGCAGTGAAGGGGTTACAACACCGGCCTGCTCCTAGCACTGGAGAGGGGTTAAGTGATGGAAGAGAGGAGTTATGGGATGCAGGCCCCTTGCAGCACAAAGTGTGTGGGACAGTGTAGATCAGGGGCGGGCAACTCCAGTCCTCAAAAGGGCCACCAACAGGTCAGGGTTTCAGGACATCCCCGCTTCAGCACAGGTGGCTCATTCATCGACAGTCACCTGTGCTGAAGCAGGGATATCCTGAAAACCTGACCAGTTGGTGGCCCTTGAGGGCTGGAGTTGGCCCAACCCCTGCTGCAGATCGTTAGCGGTAGAAAGGTCATGCGATGCTCCCCCGCAGTACAGTTTACATGATGTTCTGTGGGTCATTGCTAGGAAAGAGGTCCAAGGTCCAATTCTACCTGACCGGTCAGAAAACAACCTTCTGTAAATAAATGAATAGTCTCATTGGCCTCTCTAATCAGACAGAGATCCTGCTAATAACAAGGGTTTGTTAACTTTACATTGTAGGAAATTAATTACAAATTGAATTTCTTAGGCGCCTCAGACTAGGAGCGTTTGTCAGTCAAGTGTTTCCTTTACGCTTGGCCCACCCTGTCCTGATCAGAGCCAATAAAGCAAAAGGAGGCAAGGACGGTGGGTGGGGGAGAGGAGGGGAGGGGAGAGGGAGGGGGAGAGGGAGAGAGGGGAGGAGGAAGGGGGGGGGAGAGAGAGGGGAGGAGGGGGGGGAGAGAGAGGGGAGAGGGGGGGAGAGAGAGGGGAGGGGAGGATGGGGGTGGGGAGGAGATGAGGGGAGGGGGGAGAGAGAGGGGAGAGAGGGGGGGAGAGAGGGGGAGGGGGGGGAGAGAGAGGGGAGGAGGGGGGGAGAGGAGGGACACAGAGAGGGGGGGGGGAGGGGGCCAGCGAGAGGGGGAGGGAAGAAGAGAGAGGGGAGGAGAGGGGAGGGGAGAGAGAGGGGAGGGGGGGGGGGAGGAGAGGGAGGGGAGGGGGGGAGAGAGAGGAGAGGGGAGGGGGGGGAAAGCAGAGAGGGGGAGGGGGAGGGGGGGGGGGACAGAGGGGGAGGGGAGGGGGGGGACAGAGAGGGGAGGGGAGGGGGGGGACAGAGAGGGGAGGGGAGGGGAGGGGGAGAGAGAGGAGGTTTTCTTGGGAACTTACTTTTCACTGTTGGCCGGGAAGGGGGGGGGGGGGAAGGAGGGCTCTGTTTGTGCAAACTCTTGTGACCACGTTCGTAGTACTGTATCATAAGACAAAAGGGAGCAGCCAGAGGAAATAAACCTCTCACGTTTAGCTCATTCTGTTTAAAAACACTATAGAAAGAACGCTTTCGAATATACAGGAGACAGATTATTCATTATAAAAAAAGCAATCACCCCACATTTCACCGTTACAAATATCTCTGTCATTAGTTCTCGTTAGTCTCGGAGATTTGCCCTTTACTGTACTCTACAGATCTTAGCAGTAGGGGGGCTGTCGTGCGCAGGTCCTTAGTTACGAGCGGCTGAAGCAGTTGTTCACAACGCAAGTCCTCAAAACCCCAACAGGTTCAGGTAACGGATATTCCGTACACACAGGTGGCTCAGTCAGTGTCTCACTCATGTTGACCGAACCACCGTGCTGGGGCAGTGATCTCCGTAAAACCGTGTCCGTTGGGGACATCTTACGGACTGCAGCCTGGAACCACGCACTGTAAGAGTCTCGCAGAGGGACTGTGCGGGATCAGCACCGAATGCTCACATAGTGGGAGGTGGGTTCCAGATCGAGAAAGAGGGACAACTGTTAACTTTTTTTTATTTAGTTTTCTGATTTGTAGGGGGGGGGGGGGGGGTCTCGACACTGTGGGGGGTCTGCTTACCTTGGCTGTTCTCGCACTTCGCCGGCTCCTAGAATCTGCATGTCCTCTTCAGGCGGCCATTCGGACACCAGCAGGGTCCTGTGATTCCCTCCCCCAAATCGTGGCCCTTGTCCTAAAATGAAGAGTACGACTGGACACTGTGCTGCAGTTAAACCCCAAATACTGCTCCAAAAAACCGTTCTTTTTTTACAAATTGAACTTTTTCCCCTTTCACCGCTCTCCACCAAATTTATATGTATATAAGTCACGCTAATTTCCCATTTTTTTTTGCATCACTAACTCATCTGCTGTATTACATTTTTGGCCGGGATGCTTAAAAAATGGCGCCTCAAGTCGATTATTTTGAACTTGATGCATGAACAGCCATATTTACCAAGCAATCTTTTCCCTTAAAAAGCAAGGGGGGTGCTCAACTCCAGTCCTCCAAGCACTCCCCCCCACCGCCCCAAATAAGGCAGGTTTTCAGGATTCCCTGCGTCAAGCACAGTGGCACATAATAGACCTCTGCTTCAACAAGGGGCTCTTCAGCACAGGGGCTTCCTATTGCACTTCAGTCATCACAAATTCAGCCAGGGGCTGCTTCACACTAGCTTCATCACAGCTCTGATGTGAGGCACCTTGCTGAACTCGGATATGCGTGAAACTGACCTGTGTTGTGAGGGGGCTGAGGACTGGCGCGAGCCCCAATCCGCTTAAGGCACCTTTACAGGTTTCCGGTGCCGCTTACGAGCATCATGACAGGTCAATGGCTGCAGGATCTCTGCCACGCTGCAGGTACTTAATACGACGTTACCAAATTGTAGGCCAGATTGTTGTAGCTGAGAGTGCCCGTCATCTTGTACATCAAAACTAACCTCGCTCAAACGCCGCAGAAAGAACAAAAGCCTTCGGTCATAGTGGCTGGAACTAGGAGGGAGGTGGGCGGCGCTGAAAATTTATCAGCAGCCGTGATACGTTTGGTAAGTAACCAAGTTTAATGATATCGTGGGTCACAAAGCCCCCCACCAAAACAAAAAACCTGGTTCCCGCAAGGTCCTGATCAAAACCATTGTGGAGCAAAAACGTTTCTCTCCCTAGCGCCCTAGTCCGAGGGTTCAGGTGTCAGTATTTGACCGAACTGTCCCTGTATTTGGACACTGCCCACATCTTAGTAGTCTAGAGCTTCTCCAGCAACCTTGTAAAATCTGGGCTGCTGGGAGAGGAACCGGTGGGCAGGTAGGCAAACAAATTGGAAATCAGGACATAATCCAATAGGAAACAGAATGTAAGGGCTAACCATGGAATCGGGGCCATATCATCGTTTAGGACCAACACCACAACCCGTTACAGCCGAGCGAGTAGATTCTGGCACTGTTGACTTGGGACCCCTCCACCAGCTGTGACTGGAGTCTGCTCATTCCTCCTCAGCACGAGCTGCGCCTGCCAAAACACACCATCACATTGACGACCGCAGGATACACTACACCCATCCACTCTTTCTCACTCCCTCCTCCTCCCCCCTCACCCTCTGCTGCAGCTTCCTGCACACCTCCCTGTACTCTCGCTACCTTCTGATCCAGTTCTCCGGGAGGTCCGCAACTTTATCTGCAACTCCTTTCTCCTGGCGAAATCTCGTCTCTTTACATTTCTCCTGCAGCTGCAGCTTCTCCTGGAGCTCTCTTGCTTCGTGCAGATACTCCAGTCGCTTCTCCTGGGTTCCCCATTCTCCTTGGCGGTCTAATCCGTTGCAGATTTACCTGCAATCTCGGTACCAAGTGAGCTCTTGTCTGCTGCTCGTGCTGGGCTTGGGGCTGTCTTTTGTGCAGCCCGAGACTCTTTTCTTGGGGGCATTAATCTCTGCAAACTGTCTAGTCCCAGTGGCTTTCTGATTTCCTGCAGATCTGCATCTCTCCGCAGATTTGGCATTCTCCTCTGCACTTCCTCTCGTCTTGGGCCCTGCAGGTGTTGCTGCAGCTGGCTCATGGTCCCCCCCATTGTGTGGGAGAGTGGCCACTACAATTCTTTCCCACGGCAACCACCAATAACCTGATAATAAAAGAGAATAGAGCATTATACAGGTAGTGCAGCTTACAAAAAAACCCTACGTAACAGAAGTACTTGGACGTGAAAGACATCTAGCCCAGAGATAGGCTACTCCAGTCCGAAGGTCACCAACAGGTCAGGTTAAAGGATATCCCGCTTCTGCACAAGTGGCTCAGTCTTCTGAAGCAGGGATATCTGAAAACCTGACCGTTGGTGGCCCTTGAGGAGTGGAGTTGGCCATCCTGTTCTAGCCGTCTTGACAAAGTCATCAACTTTAAGCACAAATGTCATATTTTAAGTTTGACCAAAAGACTCACATTGATGAGATTTGGGGAGTTCAAGGAGAAAAAGAAATGACGAGTTCTTATTGAGTTTAATGATACGGTGCGGTGATCAATGGTTCAATGAGAGAGATTGTCTTGGAGAAGTGATGATAAAAGGAGTGGTGGGAGACATTACACAAGTCAGGCACATTGGAAACTAGTGAACTGGACAGGTCTTATGTGAGGGCCGTGGCTACGCACCCTTAATGCCAGTGACACCATGCAGGGTCCCAGGGGTAAAACGGCACCGGAGGGTTAACCGCACCATGGCCAGAGAGACAGCAATGCCAAGCTCTCTGGAAGCAAAAGGGTTCAAGAACTTCAGCCTAAAAACGTCTGCCGGACCCCAGAAGATCCAAAGACTTCTAACTAGATCAGTGGCCGGCACATGATGTGCTTCAAGTGTTGCACATGTGGTCTGAGCTACACATTACACATACGCCTGTCCGCTCCTTCTCCTTACACAGGGGAACCAGTGATGGCACGGAGAGCAGCGGGCAGTGCAGTAGTGTACCAGGGCACGGCTATTAAGCAGCCGAGGGAGAAGCTGCGATCCACGCCTGCAACATCGCCGACACCTCGGATTGCAGACAACGGGAGAGGTGGGCAGCCGGGTTGGCCAGAAGTCGGGGGCGCAGGTGAAGCCGCTGAGGGCCCGGCGCCCACCAATGTCCTAAATGATCTCCTGCTTGTTGCAAGACAGGGCTAGATGGGGCACAAACATGGACAGTCACGGTTGTGGGGGAGCATAGGGGATGAAGAAGCTGTCAGAGAGACTGTATGCAGCGGGTAATGTGGGGAATGGAGTTAACCCTTTCAGTGCTAAAGCTCCCAATGCCACCAAGGGTACCATTTACTAAGAAGTCTTCTGCACCTCCCGGCGTGTAAGCATAGGCCTGAATGTATCATGTAACCCTTCAGTGCCTGCATAGTAATGTAGGGTGTGGATGCCAAGACAGCCCAGTTATTTCTGTGTTCGGCGTAATACAGAGCTATTTTTGGACAGTCCGTGTCTTGTTATTCGACGCCCGTTTCCTGTGCTACAGACACTCCCTTCTATTTTTTGTTGCCAAAAGTGACCAAAACATCCTGTGTCCGCAGCTCGCAACAAAGTGGCCCAATGTATCCCGTCAGTCTGGTGTAAAAAGTGTCTGACGGGGTTAACACAGACTGTGTCCATACCTCCCTGAACAGGCGCACACAGGACTGGACTTCATTCCAAACTTCACAGGGTGAAGGACAAGCACAAGCGAGAGCAAGATAAAGCGAGGGGGGGGGGGGGAAGGGGGAGGAGGGCATGAGCTAGGGGAGGCAGGGCATGAGCAAGGGGAGGCAGGGCGTGAGCAAGGGGAGGGGAGTAAAGGAGAGGAGAGGAGAAAGGAAATGGGAGTGAGATTAACAAAAAGTGGGGAGAGGGAAAAGGTTTGCAGTGCAGGGAGACACTACCACAGTAGTGGCAGCCCAATGTATCCCTATAACGGGAGCGAGAATTGCCTACAATAAAGGCACTGGGGGCCTAGTATAAAGATTTGGGTTTCATTTTGCCCGTCAAAATTTCAGTGCTCACAACAAATACCACTTGTGAGCACATTCACACGTCTCAGACAGGCCGGGAACCCTGCTTTTCAGTTATCTCCTAGCATACAGTGCTTCCATGCAGCAAGGGATCTGGGAAAAGACATGCAATGAGGACAGCGTCACCTTTTGCTTCAAATCCATTTTAAATGGACCCCTATAAGCCTAGGCCCGCACAGCCCACCGATCCCTCCCTCATCCGCGTTCGGCGGAAGATGCATATCCCAACCGCCCCTGAAGCCGTCCTTCCCAAGGCGATAGCACACAGGCCGATCCCCCAAGTCGTGAGACACCACTTAGACGGGGCTTTAGACAAGCCCAATATCCTCCAACCAGTATCCCCCAGCATAGCCAGAAATTTTCTCACGACGACATGAAAAAACTGGAGAAACTAAATCTGACTGCGTAGCCAGTGCGCTCTGCTCGCTGGGAAGTCTCACGTTAGGGCTCGATTTTGTGGATGAAAATCATTCATTTCTCATTTCGACTAGCCTGTCTAGCAGCTCACCTCGCTCCTTCCCTGCTAAACCCTCCGCATCTCTTTGGAAACACACCCACGACCAGGGTCGTAATGCCTGAGCCTACTTCCGTTGACTCTCCGGGCTTCTCCTATTGACTGCCCAAATTTCCTTTCCCCTCTCTCTTGTCTCCTGTTGCTCCCATCATTAAACCCTCACTTTTGTTTTCACGGAGAAACTCGTGTCCGGGCATGTATAGGGCTTTCGCTCTGTGCAGTGCTTGGCCCCAAGCGTTGGTCATACTTTCTGTATTGTGCAGTACGATTCATCGGGTGTGCACCTCATATGGAACGGGCAAATCCTCCTTCTCCCATATTTGAGAGACAGCTCCTGAATACAGTTGATCGAACTTGCCCCATCCCGAGACAGCTAACCATATTGTTTGGTGTAACTTCGCTTATCCTCTACGCACGGCCTTCTCCTGCAAAGTTTTCCTGTATTACAGCCCATTTTATAGATTTGCTAACACTTTTATCTTGTCAGCCTCTACACTTGTGCCATTCCCCTCCTCCCCCACCTCTTGTTTGACTCATCGCCGTCTAATTTTTGTGTCCACTCACAATCTCGCCTTTCCTCTCCTCCCCCCTCGCTGCCGATTTCTGACTCACCCACCCCGAACTCTTTTGATTTCTCCCACCCCCCTGCCTTCATTTTTGTCTTGCGCTGGCTTTGCTTCTTCCACCATCCCTAGTATATGTCGCGTCCTCATCGTATCTCCTTACCACCGACTCATTGACCTTTCCTTCACCTCCGTTTTCTTTCCTATCTGTTGATGTTGCCTCAGCCTCCACTAATTGCTGATGGCTGCGCCCCGTTATATTCCCCCTATCTTTATTACCCTCACTGCAATTCACGCTTTTGCAGCTTCTTCTTCGTCTATCCCTTGAGATTCTCTTGTCAGTTAACTTGTGCTGGTCCGGGATCGGGAGTGATAGCGGTGGTGTGGCAGGGAGGTGGGTCGACGAAAACGTGGGGAGAGGAGCACGGAGAGAAGGAAGAGGACTACACAAGAATAGGTGTGAGATAGAAAGAAAGAGCCAGGGGGGGGTTAAGAGATATTTATGATTCAACGCCCTAAGATGCTTCAACCGGGAAAAGGACGTGGCCAACTGTTTGGTTCTAATATTTTACCTAGCCCATAACATTATTGGTGTGTAATAAGTATTTATAACTAGCAATACATTAGTGGTTGTAAATTATGGTATACTAGCCATAAATTATTGGTGTAATATTATTTATACTAGCCAGACAGTGAAAAGAGTACATTTTGTTAACCATATAACGGCGCCGTTCTCACGACATTACGGTTTTCTGTTGGGTGCCAGAGCGATGGCGATTTGTTCTCCACGCCCTGGTGGAAAAAATGCAAATAGCTCAGGAACCCCGGGCCTGTCTCAGCACAAAGCAAACAGCACAGGGACCTGCTTTAAAAGTAGTGACAGTCACGGGAATTAAAAACACTTCTGGGCCCAAAATGACATTTTCGGCGGATCATTTGACGCACAGAAATCTCAGCCTTAATTGCGCTTGCGCATTAAATGTATTACATTTATTTTTCTCAATGTGCACCGCAAGCGTCAAAAATTGTTTAAGGCAAATATGTTGGCGCAGAGAAATGGGGCCCGCTTATCGCATGGACGTTAATGGTAGGGAGTCAAGAAAAACAAAATATGGTATTAATGTGTCCCAAAAAAAATAAAAAAAAGTTGGGTCAAAATCGTCAACTTTAACTTGTCTGTTACTGCGAGCTCAGAATTAAAGTTGCTATGTGTTAACCAAAAATATATTTGACAAGTATGTTTCATTATATAACAGTATGGCTAATATAAATAATATTACATGAATCATTTATATTTAAGCATACTAATTCAATATAAAAATAAAATACAAATTTAAATTACAACGGAATGATGTATATCAGTCAGGTATTCTACATAATGCGTCAAACGTCATTTCAAACAAGGAACGATGTGACAAACAATTTATGAAGGTTTGTACTACTTCAGCATTAAAATATTGCCGCACCAATAAAAATACTTGGTTTTTAGTCTCCTTTAGCCACTGACCACAATATATTATTGGCCGACCGTCTGGAAAACAAGGGTCATGTTACTCAGCTGCCAATAATCCCTATTTGTATCAGAGCAACTCTGTGAAAAAAAGTGATCATTTTTCAACTTTCTCCCTTATAAAAGTTCCCTCGCCCCCCATGCATTCCTTTATCACTTCCCCTGTAATAGTAAACCATCAAAAAGCCAAACTATCCAAGGTGCAGTGGCAATATTTTAATCGGGTACCCTTCCACCCCCAATCTCCCCTCCTTGCAAAACGTCACGCCGTGTCTCCGAGGGTTAATAATATTGCAAAACGAGTCGCAAGTTGTTGCCATTTTTGCCAACGTTTTGGAAAATATTCCAGACTGCGCGGGAAATGGTGGGTGCCCCATCTATAGTCTCGGCATTTGGCAAATGTAGCGATTTTGCAAGTTGGCACCATAAGTGGAATTGCACGTAGCCTTGTGAGCGTTGCCAAGCAAACAAAAAGGGCACGTCACCTGGTTCGCAGCCGTGGGTGCACATGGCACACGTCTCTACCTAACAGGGCCGTACACATGTTGAATACTGTGCTCTGGGGCACAGCTGGTACCTGGGTATCTGCTGTGCTGGTCTCCTGTGCATTTCCTCAGCTCTCAGCCGCCTCTGTGCTGGATTATGGACTGAAACCCCACAGAACAATGGCTGGAATGTGGGCAGACCTGCTCCCTTCACCTGCACGTCCCTCCCCCAGGCGTATGCAGGAGGGAGGGGAGAGCCGGACTGTGAGTGACACACAACACTCACCGCTCTGCCTCGGGCAGCCTCGCATGCAGGGGGTCGTCCCGAGAAGCCGCCACTGGGAGGAGAGTGACGGCGAGAGACAGCGGCACCTTACAGCCTGGAGGGAGAAACAAACAGAAACATTCAGTACGTCTCAGGCACGAGAGGCGCCTTCAAGTCCTAGTCCAAAAATGAATGGGTTTCCTACAAATGACCTTCACTTTGCCGTTACATCCCAATCACATACTGTACGACATTGTGAAAACTCACAGTTATGTCCTCAAATTACTGTACAAAAATAAAGATGTTTGGCGTCCTCTTCACTTATTGTTTTTTTTTGTTAAGCGGCTTGTTATCCGAGATCACTGCAACACTTAGATGTTAAGCTCTTAGGGGCAGGGACTCCTTTTCATGTCTACTTTTATGTTGAAGCACTTATTCCTATTAATGTCTCTTGTATTACTGCTGCAAAGAGCCATATACAGGCATAACCCGGTTTAATGACACTCACTTTAAGTACACTCGCAAGTAAGGACATATCGCCCAATAGGCAAACGGCAGCTCACGCATGCGCCTCTCAGCACGTCCTGAACAGCAATACCGGCTCCCTACCTGTACCGAAGCTGTGCGCAAGCGGGGAGACTATAGAGCCTGTTACACATGCGTTATTTCCATCAGTTATGCACGTATATGACGATTGCCGTACAGTACTTGCATCAATCAGTGGGAAAAGGTAGTGCTTCACTTTAAGTACATTTTCGCTTTACATACATGCTCCGGTCCCATTGCGTATGTTAATGCGGGGTATGCCTGTACTGTACATGGACAGCACATACACACATCCCAGGAGAGTTAAAAGGGGGCTGGGGTTCGAATGCAGTGCATTACCTGGAAGAAGGTCCCGCTCAGGAGGATCGAAACGTCAGTTGTTGCGGTGCGCCGATACGTTTTAATACATATACTTTTGGATTATGTAGTGTGCTGTCTCTTTTTGCCAGTTTCATACCTGGTATGTATGTATGTATGGTATGCATGTATGCATGTACACACACACACACACACACACACACGTTGAATAGGACTTCCCATACCCTTCTTGACATTTTAGGGATCATAGATGACATACACCTGTAACTGGGACTTATCACTGTTTGAGAGATCCTGCCTCTAATATCCAGCAGCGTGCTGGTTAATTGCACACAATCAACCAGACTCCTGGCTGATTAGGACTCTGAGAAAAGGCTGATGTTAGAAACAGGAGAGAGATTCCTTAGCTCACATTTGGGCTGACAGAAGGAGAGCAGACAGACACTGGCTGTTCTGAGATCACGACATCCAGAGTCCTATATTTCCTGGACACAGAGGACCCAGGAACCTCCCAGAGACTGACATGGACGGCCACCTGCTTAAGGTACTTCCTGAGACTTTGGGGTGATAGGCTGGTAATGGGAATATCCCTCCAGTCCTGCAGATAGGGTCTGGGGAAGTAATGTAGCCCTTACACAGGGATAGGGGTTTGTTATTTTGTCGGTTTTTGTATGTTTTGCCTGGATAAAGGAACAGGCTCAATAAAGCCAAGATATACATTTCACCCCAAAACAGTCTCCATTTGCATACATGTCTTCTGGCACAAGAGGTGTTTGTAAGAGATTTCAATCAGTACGGACATCTCAACATCATTATCTAACCAATCTAATAAATGCTCTACCTTAGGGCTTGCTGATGTAGTGGAGACATTCCTCACAAAAGATACGTGTGAGATTTTCACACAAGATGAACACCAAATGTTTTTTGGGGTGGGGGGGGGGGGGTGGGGGGGAGGGGTGTTAAACAGGGATTACAAACTTGCAGTGATCAAAGATTATTTAACAAAGCATTTTTAGAAACTCTGTTTTTACATCAATATTCCTCCAACATTTTAAATGGAGAATTTCACAAAGCAATGTGTGATCAGAGAGGACAGGGGAACGTAGAAACACTTTTGACCAATAATAAAGGTTTTTGGGACAGAGCACGTAGAATGGCACCTTAAAGTCAGAGATGGGTAATCTGTGCTAATGAAAGGACTAAAAGGCGTGTATTTATAGTATCGTTTAATATTCTTCATAAAAATGAAATATACTGAACACACACACACACACACACACACACACACACACACACACACTATAAAATACTAGTGGGGTAGCATCCAGCTGCTAGTGGCCAGTGTTGGCATGGGGGAATTGACGGTAGGGGTTGTTGGTCTGCTGCGCCAAAGGGACCTCCATAGGCACAGGAAGCACAGATTGGCAGTGTCTTAGAAGAGGTTACCCAAGAGAGGCACCCAATGTCCACCGGTCCATCTACCTCTGGAGAGCCATTCCAAACACAGTATTATCACTATATATCGACGCGGACGACGACAAGCTTTCATATACTGAACCTTATTGATAGATTAGGTATTGACAATACTCGTGTCCTTCTCAGAATACCTAACAAAATCAGTGACCAAGCTGAAACTGAAGGACAAAAACAGCCGTCTTTGAGAGCACCCCCTGTTCCAGGCATCTTTCTTGTAAACCACATACAATAAAAATACATTTAAAAGAGAAAGGAAGCACCAGATAAACATAGAAACATATAGCTTTCTGCTGCTGTGAGTGTTATGCCATTCCCAATTCTTCTGTCTACCAATGTTGCCCATTTCCCGGCTTACTTTAAAACGTTATCAATCCTTATTGGGGGTTACGGTTACCCCAACAATAATGCCTGTAAATGAGATACTAGACACCTTGATTTAAATTCACATGTATGCAGTTGCATATAATAAAGCTTGATATGCAGATATTCAGAGCTGCAAAATGTCCTCATCTCTCCTGTAAAATCACACGGCGAGGCCACAGGTGTATCTGTCAGAGGGGAACAGGTAGAACTCAGGATTACATCCAGAAAGGTGTGTTGCTGCAGGAATTTGTTTAACAGATGCCCTGTGCATGAAGAGCATTTTACACCTTCTGCTTGCTGGAGAGATTTGTAGAGCGTCACTTTGTCATCTCTTCCTTGCCTGGGACCGGTTTGAATCCCCTCCTGCTAGAGACCTCCAGAAGTGTATCCTTACACCCTCCCTGCAGAGTATCAGGGGATAAGAGGATAACATATAGAACAATAGCAAACTAGAGCAATGCACCAAAAACTGGTAAAATTGTGACATTTGAATACTGTCCCGAGTCCCTGACTGTCAGTGTATAAAAGGTGCTTTGCTCCATTTTTTGCCCCAAATTGCCCCGCATGCCCTGTTTTAGGCAATATTTATTGAGGCGTTAGAGTAATATTTCTATGAGTTGTATCAAATGTCACACCACTAACTGGAGGTTTTCCTCTCTCGGCAGCAAATAAATCTTCCAGCCTCTGCTGCTAAAAGATCTACACCAAAAGTAAGCAGCAGGACTGACGCAGATGCAAATATTTGCGTTTTGGAGCAAACTGCACCATTTTGACACATTTCACCCCCCAAGACTTGCTGGGAGTTACCCAATTTCTTCTTTGCTGAAGAGATCTGCAGATCATCACTCTTCTGTGCCACAAGAACCTACAGAGCGTTGCTGGAAGTATAAAGTTCTCCAGGCCTCTATTACGAGTGTAACGGAGAACTCTGGCAGGGTAGCAATGGGCTGCACTGTTCTGATGCCAATGGTCTTTGTCCTTTGTTCCAGTACAGAAGCTGCCTTCTCTTGCTGGGACAAAATGGGAGGGGAAATGGCACATTCCAGGGTATCCACTATTAACCAATTAATTCCGGAATGCTTGTTGCCGCTTGTAGCTTTGTAAAGATTAGGAAGTGTTACTCGTTACTACATAGTCCACATGGCTCTGCAGGAGCTCGTCTGCCCACCCTCAGTAATGCAGGTGTATGGAGTTGTAGAACGCCCAGAATTAAATACCCTGGAACTCCGATGCTTAAAATGCTCAGATGAAGCAAGCCGTTGATAAAAATCGAGGATCTTGGGGTGATGCCAGGCCCAAAGGCAGATATAGGAACCTCCTAAACACAGTGTGTTCCATGAGAATGGTTCACAAGTAGAATTGACACCAGTGGTGTAAGAAACAGGGGTGAGGTGCAGGGGTTAAGCTCGGCAGTGATCTGCCAGGTAAATATAGGACTATAGAAAAAACAAAAAAAAGACAGGGCGCACAACGCACATAATGAAGCACAATTAAAAGATAATTTTACTAAAAAAATTAAAGGTTCTGCGTATGAACCCTGCGCCTTCATTTTTTTATATTTTGATACATTGAGATTTTTTTATGATTTTTACATTTTCTTATTGCATTAAAATAATGTCAACACTAGTTACAATTTTTTTTTAAACTTGAATGTAGGTTTAGTTTATATAAGAAACAGTATAACTAGCTGCTATTCTTCAAATTAGCAAATAGGTATAATATACTTTAGTGCAGGGGTGGTCAACTCCAGCCCTAAAGGGCCACCAACAGGTCAGGTTTTCAGGATATCCCTGCTTCAGCACAGGTGGCACAATCAGTGGTGCAGTAGGAGACTGGCCCTTGAGGACTGGAGTTGCCCACCCTGCTTCAGTGGCAGTCTGAAGTGCGCCCTCTACTGAAGAGGTAGGGAATGTATGACCGACATAAGAAAAATGCGTGTGTACTGTATATAGAATATATTACTTTTTCACCAAGGAACTTGCGCACTCACAGTTTTTTCAAAATGCCAAAAAGACCCTCGTTTCTGGCTTTTGCCCGTTTTTAATTGCACGGTGTCACAGACTGCACACATTATGCTTCCTTCATTTGTCTATTAAAGCAGCAGGTCAAGCAATATCCTGCATGTGTGTTTAAATAAATCAGTTCTGTACTATGAGAAAATACTTGTTCAAGGAAAAGGTGGAATCCATACATCAGGACATCCCATCCTTCACCTCTTCCTAACTCTCCTCCTGACTTCCTTGACTCTTTCCGCTGTCACAGAGGAGGATGTGGTTCTGCTGTTTTCTTCTCCACCTACCACTTGCCCTCATTGCCTCCCATCTCCTAAAACCTCTTGCTCCTACTATATTCCCTATGCGCGCACACATTTTTAACTCCTTCCTCTACTCTGGTACCTTTCCCTCCTCCAAAACATGCAACAGTCATACCATTACTCAAAAACAGCAAGCTTGACCCTACCTGTCTTTCAAACTATCGGCCTGTCTCCCTCCTGCCTTTTGCCTCTAAACTCCTTGAACGTCTTGTATTCTCTTGCTCGCTCCATTTTCTCAACACCTGTTCTCTCCTAGACACTCTTCAATCTGGCTTCTGCACTGCTCACTCCACTGAAACAGCTCTCACTAAAATAACTAATGACCTCCATGCTGCCAAAGTCATTACACTCTGCTCATATTACGTGACCTCTCTGCAGCATTTGATACTGTGGACCACCCTCTTCTTCACATTCTCCATACTCTAGGTATTCGTAACAAAGCTCTATCCTGGGTCTCCTCTTACCTCTCCCATCGTACTTTGTGTCTCTTCTGCTAACACCTCCTCCTCTATCGATCTCTCTGTGGGGGTACCCCAGGGCTCTGTCCTGGGACCTCTCCTCTTTTCTCTGTACACACTCTCTCTAGGTGACCTAATCACATCTCTTGGGTTCAAATATCAAACTATATCAAAATAGTCAGCAAAGTCCTGAGGTGAGTTGGAGGAAGAAGAAGCAGCTGAGGGTGGTCTGCGTAGGGAGGCAAAGACAGAGAAGAGTCGGTGCGTGTTTAGTTGAGAAGAGTAGGTTTGTTTAGCCTGAGAGAGAGCAGAGTTGAAACAGGATAGCATAAATTTGTAGTGAAGGATGTCTGAAGTTCCTCCAGAGGAGTTCAGGAGGAACGAGTGCAGGAACGCAGCACACGCGTGTGGGAATTTAGCCATGGTCTGGGGTGAGAACGGCAGAGAGAAAGCAGGGCATGTAGATCAAGGGAGGAGAATAGGGCAGAGTTGTAGTTCCTGACCTGGTTGCCAGGGTTCTGGAGCAGGGCTGAGAGAGGAGAGGGAGGAGCGTAAAGTGGAAACAAAAGCTTGTAAGTTAATAGAGCGCAGGTCTCTGCAGAAGCAGGTGGAGAAGGAGAGAAGCGAGACAGAAAATGAGATGAGATGGTGGTCAGAGAGAGGAAGGGGAGGGGGGGAAAGGAGAAATCAGAGAGAAACGTTTCGAGTGAAAACCAGGTCTAGGTAGTGGCCATCCTTTTGGGTGCTAACTGCAGTCCACTGTTGAAGGCCAAAAGAAGAGGTTAGAGAGAAAGCAGGAGGCCCAAGGGAGAGAGGGGTCATCAATATGACAGTTGAAGTCCCCAAGGAGAAGAACAGGGGAGTCAGAGGAGAGAAAGAAGGAGAGTCAGGATTCAAAGTGAGAGAGAAAGACAGAAGGGGGATGAGTGGAGGTAGGTGGGTGATAGATGACCGCCACGTGTACAGGAGAGAAAATCTGGACAGTGTGCACCTCAAAAGGAGGGAAAAGCAAGAGAGGGTTCGATAGTGGCAGATAGAGGAGAGCAGGAACCCCACGCCTCCACCCCTGCCATCAGGGTGAGGAGTGTGGAAGAAAGAGAGAGGCCACCATAAAAGAGGGCAGCTTCCAGAGCAGAGTCAGACTGAGTGAGCCAAGTCTCAGTTATAGCAAAGAGAAGCAGAGAGTGAGAGAAAAAGAAGTCATGCACAGAGAGGAACTTGTTAGAAAGGGACCGAGCATTCCAAAGGGCACAGGAGAAAGGGAGAGAGGAGGGAGGGTGAGAGGGGATGGGTATGAGGTTAGAGAGGTTCACACCAGAGGGACTGGAAGTTGCATGTGGAAGGCGAGGATGAGAGCAAGTAGAAATAAAACAGGGACCAGGATTGGGAGAGATGTTCCCAGAGGCAAGGAGAAGCATGGAGAGAAAGAGAATGTGTGAGGATGATTTGAAGGGGTGTGATTTAGTGCAGGGGGTATAGCGGTGTAGTGTCAGAGGGCGCAGGTAAGCAATGAGTTAATGTAAACTGAGAAATGGTGAAGAAAGTAGAGATGGAGATATATGAATATAGTTAGATACATGAGGCTGGTAGAAAGAAGTGAGTACTTTGAGAAGAAGTGAGGGCACAGCCAATATAAAGAGTAAAGGTGGCATCAAAGCAATGGTTAAGTGTTGAGGTGTGCAATCTGGAATAGATAATATCCTCCTTTCTAGCATAGCTCAAATCCAGAATTCAGGGCCAGTAGGTGTTGTGTTGTCCACTCCTTTTGAACTCCCTTTTACACCCCCACACTGCATACTATTTTAAACTGGGCTACTTCAAACATGGGCTGCCGGACAACAAGGGCTGCTGCTATGTCTGCAGTTATAAAGGCCTAATAAGTCACCGGACTGAATTAAGTTCAGCCCAGCCAACTTAATTAGCACCTTTTAGGCACATTGAAACAAATGGTTCTTCTAAACAGGGTGTGTTACAAGTGTTGCCAAGTGTTATAAGTACAATTTACTACGGCACAGCAGGGGGCGATTTGTAGACATACAATTGAAAAATGATTTTACCCAACATAAGTCACATCCTCTTTCCCTTCTGAAAACAGCATCACCTTTTTTAGCTAAATTTTGAACCAATTGAATCTAGTGCCTGCCTGGTCACATGATCTTCCTCACAGAACATTGGCTGTCAGTGCAGCAGAAGAGGACCCAAAATCAGCATCTTAGCTAATCACTTGTCAGTGTGCAGATTGTATTGATGCACATATTGAATGGGGGAAAAACGACAGCTTGAACTGCAGCTTTTAGGCACTTTCACATATTTCACTACGTTTAGTCCGCAGCACAAGAAGAAATAATAATATGCATTTCGTGCAGGTACCTGCTGACATGGAGTTTACCGGGACGGAGTGAGCAGGCATGAATCATTTTTTTGATCAAAAGATGCAACTAAATGACTTTGTCAGTAGACTTGGGATCAAACAGTAGGATTTCACGCATAAATTGCAACCCAATCTGGGAGGAGCACAGGATTTGTGCATTTGTTTTCCATAATTATTTTAATGGCTCGGTTTCGCTAGTTAAAATCCATTGCAATAGCCAAGCCTGTTCCGGATACTGAGGAGTTGGTGGCTACGGTACTATGCTTACAGCACATAACATTGAATTTAGGTACAATGGCCCAGTTGTGTGTGCATGGCAGCATAGAAGTTGCTGTAAAGGTCTAGCTCATTCTGTTTGTAGGGGCACAGTACGCTGGCTAACTGGGTTGGTACAAGGTGATAGCAATTCTCTACTTTTTAAGTTATTATTTAGAAACCTCAGTGTCTATTCCTTTTTTCATTCTAACAATTTTTTTCCTAAAAGTATTTCTACTTTTTTTGTCCCAATGATATGAAGGCAGAGTATGATCACTAGGATTATAGGATGGAGGTGCTATGTCTGATCGCTGGATGTTCGGGGGTCGGTGGTGACTGCTCTTAAGTATATAGTCTTTATGGGAACACAAAACAGACTTCAAATCAAATCAAGGACCGGACAATAATTCATTGACAACAATTACATGAAAGTAATGTTATGGGTCAGCGCCAATGTATATTTATGCGGCTCTCAAGCCATAAATCTACACCCTTAAGGCTGAGTCCATGCTCCCTGCTTGCTCGCTGAGGCGCGCTGAGGCTCAGGGAAAGCGGGTGCTTTCCCTGGCCTTGCGGTTGCTTACCGCACGTGCCGTCAGCGGGCCGTCAGGGGGCGGGCGCGTCACTGTCCGGGAGCGGGCCAGTGACGTCACGGAGCTGGTACGCCCTCATTGGGTGAACCGCTGTCGCGCCGGCAAACGGGGGAATTTTAAATTCCCCTAAGACCTGCGCTTCCGCAAGCGCGCGGAAGCGTAGGCGAGCCCCCACTAAAACCGCTCTAATTGTGGCTGTAGGGGCTCAGTGCTGAGTGGGAGCGCGCGTCAGCACGCTTCCCCCAACAAGCGGTTAACATGGCCGAGGCCTAAGCTTTGCCGTTAAATCACAAGCAGTTGCATCTAATGTCATCCAGTGGAATTGCCAACCTTGGCATTTCTAAACATACTATGTCCCATGTTAATATGGCATAAAAATTGGCCCATAAGAAATACACAAGGCAATCTGTAATATAAAGGCATCTCAAGCACTTCAATTCCAATCCCGGGGGAAATACCAACATTAGATGTGCTAAAAGAATGAAGAGTTAGTTAATGTACTTGAAACAGGGCTGTCTCGTATAGCATTTGTTCAAAGTTGAATATTCTAAACCAGAAATCAAATCTAAACAAATCTAAAACGCAAGGACATCGAAAAGCGGGACTTATAACTCAAGTGCTTCATTATTTCTTGGCAGCTGCTTAAAGTTATGGAGGGTCAACCAGAACTTGGATTATAAACTCTTGGACACACGTTTGATTCATAAACCGGGTCAGGTGAACATCAGTGGGTTCTCTCAGACTCTGGGTCCAAACATACAATACCCACATGTACTGTATGTTTGTAAGGCCTCGGCCATGTTTAGCGCTTGCTGGCGGAAGCGTGCTGACGCGCGCTCCCGCTCAGCACCAAGCCCCTACAGCCACAATTACAGCGGCTTTAGTAGGGGCTCACCTGCGCTTCCGCAAGAGCAGGTCTTAGGCCTCGGCCAGGCTCCCTGCTGGTATGCTGAGTCGCGCTGAGGAGGCACAGGGAAAGCGGGTGCTTCCCCTGGCCTTGCGGTTGCTTACCGCACGCGCTGTCAGCGGGCCGTCAGGGGGCGGGCCGGGGGCGGGCGCGGGCCAGTGACGTCACGGAGCTGGTTCGCCCTCATTGGGCGAACCGCTCACGTGACCGGCCTGTCGTGCCGGCAAGCGGGGGAATTTTTAATTCCCCTAAGACCTGCGCTTCCGCAAGCGCGCGGAAGCGCAGGCGAGCCCCTACTAAAGCCGCTCTAATTGCGGCTGTAGGGGCTCAGTGCTGAGCAGGAGCGCGCGTCAGCACGCTTCCGCCAGCAAGCGCTAAAATGGCCGAGGCCTAAGGGGAATTTAAAATTCCCCCGCCTGCCGGCGCGACAGGCCGGTCACGTGAGCGGTTCGCCCAATGAGGGCGAACCAGCTCCGTGACGTCACTGGCCCGCCCCCGGCCCGCCCCCTGACAGCACGTGCGGTAAGCAACCGCAAGGCCAGGGAAAGCACCCGCTTTCCCTGCGCCTCAGCACGCCAGCAGGGAGCCTGGCCGAGGCCTAAGTCAGGTACACAAATCTTTTTACCCCATTATCTCAGCGGTTAAGCTACAGACACAGTGTGTGTGTGTGTGTGTGTGTGTGTGTGTGTGTGTGTGTGTGTGTGTGTGTGTGTGTGTGTGTGTGTAATAATCGCCATTAAATAAATCATTTTAAAACATTGTCCATTTCTTATGAGCTATTTGGACCATTATCTGTTTACCTTATACATGGTAAAAGTTAGGGTAATGCATATTTCGACCATTTATGCTCCGATGTAAAAATCAGACGATATTATTTGTTTAAGTAATGACAAAAAAGCAAGGACTATGGGTTGAGGACACTTTGCATTTCTTTAAAATGTTACGTTTTGATGACGACTCAAGGTTTTATGAATTCATTTTTATATAGTACTAGTAATCTACTTCATGCTGTCCAAAGTAGATCAAAGACACAATAAACCAGATACTTGAAACGTTGACACGCTAGCATTTAGGGACATAAAATGGATTTACACACAGCTGGTAGATGGATGTCACCACTTCAGAGGCCAGTGCTTTAAACTACAAGGCCACTCCTTTTCCAGACACATCAAGACATGCTCTGCAATTCTTCCATAATGAAAATAATAAGTGGTGCACGAAGGTCTGTCCAGTCGGAAAGTGATGAGCAGGTCTGTACAGCAGGCACTGTGCTCAGTGATACTCCGCACATGTTGCAGTTCTTGCTTTTATTTTTTAGTTGTAAGATTGAAGCAGGGGGTCTCCAGAGCTGGACAGCATTCATTGCAGCCCCGGGACCCCCTGCTTCCCGAGATACCTACCTCCCTAGGGGGCGCTGGTATTTCCTTCATATTTACATGTCTCTCGTCACACTGGCCAATACGAAGCCGCGAGGGGTGACGTCACAGCTTCCTATTGGCCCAGCAAGATGCAGGACTTTTAAAGTCACCATTATGTTAACAACATAGACCCTTCGGCGTTGCTACATGAAGAAGATACAGGCAACCATCTTGGGTAGCAGGGGGTCCCCGGAGCTGAAATGACTCTGGAGACCCTCTGCTTCAATTAGGGTTGCCAGGTGACATCTCCAAAAATACTGGACACAATGGTGAAAGGTGTGACGTGCTTGAGACACACACCTCTCACTGCTCCATGCTGTTTCCTTCTCACTTTGGCCTCACCCCCTGGCTCCTGACACCTACTCCTAATTGGCTCCTGCTGGGTAATGTAGCCAATCAGGATGGAGGAAGCTGCCCAGCCACCTAGCAGCAGCCCTGCTCTCCATGCTTGGGGAAATCCCGCGCCCCCCCCCCCCCCCCCAGCCGTTCCACTCAGTATGTTCAGAGAATAAATACCAGACACATACATGTCCAGTATTACCTCTAATTTTTTACTGGACAGAGTGTCCAAATACAGGACATTCCGGTTCAATACTGGACACCTGGCAACCCTAGCACCAATCCTATAACAAAAAAAAGCAAGAAATGCAACCTGGAGTGATGCTCTGCAGATATCCCCAGCAGGTGCGGTTACATCGATGCCCTGCAGGCTTTCCTTGGGAGGAAAAGATTAAGATATTGGCAGAGATATGTAAACTCAAAAGAAAAGTGTGCTTTGGTGCAAATGCTGCGATTTTTGGAAGGATCTTTTTTGGCAAACTTCCTACCGAAGTTCCCGGTTCAAACCAGCCGTATTTCAGTTGCTGCAGATAAAACAGGAAGAAAATGGAGCAGGATAGGTTCCGGATTTGATACATCCCGCTGTAATACCTGCACCGGTTACCTTCTCCTATATCAAATAGCAAACTGGTGCAGATATTAGTGCGTACGTTGGAGATTTCCATTGACGCAAACAGGCAACCAAAAAAAAAAAGTTACATTCTCTCTTTTTCTCCAAAACTGCCTTAAAAATCGATTTCCGATATTAGGCACGTCTCAGAATATGTTATAGTTAATATTCATATTAATTAAAGTATATATACAGAATATAGTTCATTAGTATATACTTCACACGGTGCAAATGTTATGTATAGGTACATAGCTATTGTTGATTGTGGTAATTATGTTTTTTATAATAGCTATATGTTAAATATGACAGGGCACTTTAAACATATGAATCGAATGTGCACTATATCCGACATATCCCTAAGCAACATTTTGCTATATCCCCTTACTAGAAAGATCAATAAGGAGATACATGGCGAGAAATTAAGGGGACACATTATATGTTTTATCCTATGATCTGTCATAGTTCTCAAGTTTTGCCAATACACATGGCTAACAGTTACTACGGTATTATTATTATGTTATTTTACAATACTAATGTCGCTGACATATGTTTATTCATGATTACAAAGTTCACACATTATTGAATGGTGCTGGGGGAGTCACTCGCCTTCGAACATGTGGCCCCCCTTTCGGTCCCCAATTTTAAGGGCCCGATTACAAGACCCAGGGTGGTCATCCTCCACGTTTGGAGACTGGCTCATCTTCGTGAAGAAGCCACACGACCCACCCTCTGGGCGCAGGAGTTACTCTCGGGGGCTCCCGAGCCGTACTCTTGCTTTTTGTTTTTTTCCTGTTATTTATTTTATTTATTTGTTTTATTTTCTCACCCTTCCCATTTTTTCCCACCCTCATTCCATACCTCTCGTTATTCTCCTTGTCTTGTTTACCTACCCATGCCCTCTCCCTCACCTCCCCCTACCCAGGACGCATTGTTCCCGGCGAGTTCCTCGTGGCGATGTGACAGGTATAGAAACATCTGCAGGAAACTATAAGAACAACACCAACTGTAAGTATACAGATCATTCTACATATCTCCTCTTACACCATTGGATATGGCGCTAACATTAATCTCACATAATGTGAAGGGCTTTAACAGTCCGACCAAAAGAAAACTGGCCTTCACAGATTATAGGAGAAAAAAGGCTGAGGTGTTATTCCTGCAGGAGACGCACTTCAGTAGAAACAACTCCCCTAAGTACCTAGACAAAGGTTTCTCCCAATTTTATACGGCCTCAGCAGCAATCAAAAAAAAAGGAGTAGCCATCTTATTTCACAATACCGTACCTTTCGTGGCCCAGACAATCAAAAAAGACATAGAAGGGCGTTTTATTATTATAACTGGAACAATTCATGAGCAGCCCATCACACTAGCATCTGTATATGCACCCTGCGTTCAAGAGGCATCTTTTTTTAATAGATTCTCCCGCCTGTTACAATCAGTAGCCAAGGGGCACATCATAGTAGCTGGAGATTTTAACATTACTCTACAACCTACCTTAGATAGATCAAGGGGAAGCGACTCAGATAACAAAAAAGCCCAAGGTGCCCTACGCAATGCCTTAAAAGGCAACCACCTTGCTGATATATGGAGGGAACTTCACCCTACATCTAGAGATTATACTTTCTATTCCCACCCGCACACATCATACAGCAGGATCGATCACTTCTTCGTTTCGTGCCACCTGGTTCCTAAGGTCACATATACAAAGATACATGATATTTCATGGTCTGACCATGCACCAATAGAGCTTAGGTGCAACAATATTCGGACCAATCGATCAGGCGCAAACTGGAAACTTAACGAATCTATTCTCAAAATACCTGACATATGTAACACAATTGGTCAAGAAATAGCTCAATTTTTCGAGTTAAATACAGGCTCTGTAGAGTCCCATATAGTACTATGGGAGGCTCACAAAGCAACATTAAGGGGCATACTAATCTCCACCACGGCCAGAAGGAAAAAATTAAGAGACTCCAAAATTCTGACGCTTCAATCCAAATTACATACCCTGCAATCAAATCATAAAAACACCCCAGACCCAACCCTGACTCAGGAACTAAAAGATACAAAAATTGAATTAAATATGCTATTGACTTCCCGGGCAGATAATTCTTTATGTTGGTCTAAGAGGAAATTCTATGAAAAAGCAAACAGGCCGGATACGATGCTGGCTCGGGCTTTGAGAGATAGGCAATCTAAGTTTAATATCCAAGCTATACGCTTAAAATCGGGCACAGTTACAGCCAACCCCAAAAAAATAGTAGAAGAATTCGGTTCATTCTATGGTTCCCTTTACGATGGAAAGAAAGTGGCACATAATAACAATACGAGCAGAGCATTGAGAAATTTCTTAGCCGGCTCAAAACTAGAAAGGTTGACAGAGCAAGACAGAGAAGCTCTGGGCGCTGACTTCACATTAGAAGAAGTGTCACAGGCCATAAAAGAACTTAAACCATCAAAGGCACCAGGCCCTGATGGATTTTCGGGGCTCTACTATAAGAAATTTTCCGAGATACTGGCCCCGAAGCTGCTCCAATTGTATAATGCTATCTTAGCAGGAGCCCCTATCCCCGAGGACATGTTACGGGCGTCTATATCACTTATACATAAACCTGGCAAGGATCCGCTTAATTGTAAAAGCTATAGGCCAATATCTCTAATCAATACTGATATTAAATTATATGCTAAATTACTGGCCAATAGATTAAGTCTTATCCTACCCAGACTAATACACCCAGATCAAGTCGGTTTTGTTAAGGGACGGCAGGCTGCGGATAACACCCGACGATTTATTGATCTGTTGGAATTGGCTAACAAAAATAACACGCAAAGCATGCTATTAAGTCTGGATGCAGAAAAAGCTTTTGATAGGATAGACTGGCCATACTTAAAAGAGACGCTCGCGGCATTTGGCTTCGGGAATCGGGTGAGTACAGCGATTATGTCGTTGTACTCAGGCCCAACCGCCAGGGTCATACATCAGGGCTTACCCTCAGTCCCTTTTCAAATACAAAGCGGCACTAGACAAGGTTGCCCCTTATCGCCCCTCCTGTTCGCCCTATGTATCGAACCCCTCGCGGCACGAATTCGAGATAGTCCGGATATCTCAGGGTTAAACGTTTACTCCCAATCACATAAAGCGGCCCTGTATGCTGACGATATCCTATTAATTATATCCAAACCCCTTACTTCATTACCTAATCTGTTTGACCTACTAGAGAAATTCTCTAAGGTTTCAGGTTTCAAGATCAACCAATCCAAATCTGAAGCTATGAATATCAACCTCCCTGGACATATAGAGAAACTACTGAAGCTAAATTTCAATTTTAATTGGCAAAAGAATTCAATTAAATACTTAGGGATACACATCACCAAAGATGCAAAAAACATCTACAAAGCAAACTATCCCAAACTGATTCGGACTCTAAAACAAGACCTCATCAGATGGTCTTCCAAGAAAATCTCTTGGATTGGAAAGATTCACAGCGTTAAGATGAATCTACTTCCTCGTATCTTATACCTCTTCCAGACATTACCTGTGCCACTCAAACTGAAGGACATACTCTCACTTCAGTCTGATATATCCAATTTTATCTGGGGAGGTAAAAAACCGAGAGTAAAAAAATTATCTATGAAAAGACCTACCTCTGCTGGTGGCCTAGCGGTACCCTGCCTGTTGTCATATTTTAATGCGGCTCAACTAAGTCAGATTATACAATGGCATTCTAACCCCAAATTAAAAAGATGGGTAGAGCTCGAATACGCGGCCTGCTCCCCTATAGAGCTTAACAACTTAATTTGGCTACCTAAAACTTCAAGGAAAAACATCATTTTACCACTTACCTCAATGACTAACTCCATATCTGTCTGGGAAGCTTCAAGATTAAAAAACTCACTTACCTCAAGAAGTTCTCTGATGTCACCCATTTGGAACAATCCTAGCTTTGCACCTGGTCTTATTGGTCACACTCACTCAATTTGGAAACAAAAAGGCTATGAAAGACTCAAAGATCTGGAGGGCTATGACCTAAAAATTAAATCTTTTGACCATCTCAGATTAGAAAAAGACATCCCCCACGCCGAATTTTATAAATACCTCCAGCTCAGATCATTCTATAATAAATTTGCCCCATTCCCCCCATTAACGAATTTTGAAAAGCTCTGTCGGGCAGAAACCGACACTAAGGGACTTATCTCTACAATCTACGGAGAAGTGGTCGAGCCTGCAGTCTCAAAGCTACAACCACCATCATTCTGCACCCAATGGGAGAGGGATTTAGGGGAAACTCTGGACAGTGAAGATTGGACTATTATATTCCAGGGAGCCGCGAAGAGCTCGATATGCACCACACTGAAGGAGAACGCATATAAGGTTCTCATGAGGTGGTACCTTACCCCACTCAAACTTTCTAAATTTACTCCAGAGTCCTCCCCATTGTGTCCTAAACAATGCGGAGGAACAGCTGACTTGTTACATATGCTGTGGTCATGCCCGAAGATATCCCCGATATGGGAAAAGATCAGAAATTGGATCCAGAGAATATTTGATCTCACTATTCCCCCAGACCCATGGCTGTTTCTCCTAAACAGACCCATAAAGGGCCTATCAAAATCACACAATAAACTTATTGCACACTTTGCTTTAGCCACACGGTGCGAGATCGCAGCATTATGGAAACGCCCCGAAATCCCAATTATCCCAAAAATTCGGAATCGTATTTGGTTTATCTGCCAGATGGAAAAACTAACGAGTTTAGTTAATGACACTGGCGACAATTATCTAAAAGTTTGGGCCCCCTGGCTTGCCCAAACAGACATCCCTGGGGTAGAGCGTAACACAATTTGGCTATAATAGTTATAAATGCGTTCTCCTCCGGGGACATAAAAGACATCCCTGCAACAGAAACACCACTCTCCTTATACCCATCCACTTATACCGCCGATAGACCGCGTTAGCGGATCCACAACAGCCACGGCGCCATGCTGCCTCCTAGGAGCAGATGTATCTTTATCCTCAGATCCCCCCCTTCCCTCTCTCCTCCGCCTCACCCCCTCACCCCCATTTTTTTTTTTTTTTTAATATTATTTATTTATAATAATTATTATTTACCCCAATACCTTACAGTACGAATGTAGATTTTTACTCACGTGGTTAAGTAGGGCACGAAAAACTGCGTGAGTTTATTATGACTCTGTTATTGTTTATGATATGCTAAATATGCACCTGTTGTATTTTTCTTTTATGTATATCATGCATTTATGTATAATAAAATACAAGTTATAAAAAAAAAAAAAAAAAAAAAATCGATTTCCCCTGTGATACTTAGTTGGATTAATATGAAGGGGCAATTGTTCCAACAGCAATTAAATGACTAACTTTAGAATTGTCCTTATTTACCTTGCCCAGATCCCAGCAGCAAATGCATTAGGTTCCTATACACAAACTCAGGGCTCATCTGTCTGGGATTATGAACAGAAAGCCCATGTTATGTTATGTTACATGCAGATAAAATGACGGTCCACACACAGAAGCTGTACCTGTCTCTGTCTCTCATTCCCCAGCTGTGCTGTCACACAGGAGAGAGCATCTTCTGCTGCCTCATCCCTAATGTCTGCAGCAAACCTGAAACCCGAGCATCAGCTTTTTAATATTTCATTCAAAGTCATGTGATCGGGCAACATCTAATCCACGGACATATCCCCCCCTGCTCTGATAAACCAGTGACACATGATATATGACATATAAATGAGGGCCATGTTATTGCACCCATGAATCCCCGTGATCACGCGGTAAGGCAATTTTCCAACTCACAGCAGCTCCATGGTATTGAATTGCAAATCGTACGAAAATGCATTGAAACTGGCACCCACAGGAAAAAGTTGGCTAGATCTGTACCCCTGTAACACCAACTACTGTACGTCTACAAGAAGGGTGAGCACCCGTATGGGGCCTTCCTTCCATGCAGTAAAGGAGGGAGCAGTAGATAGCATGATGCCTTTTATTAGACAGTTGACAAGTTACTACACTGGGCTCTTCTTCATGCATGGCAGAATTCTAGATGGGATAGATTGTATTTATTTTACACACACACACACACAGTCTAAATAGCCTCTGTTAATTTTCACACTAGGCTACCAGTATTCCCCCTGTCATTATCTCACATCCTCTCCATATCCAGAGATACTACAATGGTGTGTGTGTGTGTGAGTAAGTATACACATGCATATGTAACGGGTTTTCTGAACTGACCTGACCCATCCAATCTCATATTGGCCCCTGTGGTCTAACCAGTCCCCATTACAGTGTGATTGTGTCTGGTGGTGCACCTGTTGGCTACAGGACTCCTGAGTCTCCCGCATGATGGTGTGTGGGGATGACCCGTCCAGACAGGCAGCTGAGGTAGTGTGCTAAGTCCTACCTATATCCAGTGCAGGGCCTCCACCTCATCAGGATCCCAGCGTGAGCTTGTGGATGGGCCTGGTGAGGAACTCCTCTGTGGTGCGGCCCCCTGTGCAATCACTTCACTCTTACACACAAGGGTTTCTGTTATCAGCATCCTCTTTATTGCACGGTGGGCAAGCTGCCCTCCACAATGGGGTGTATTTAGCCCTCCATTGTTCAGCTGCTTCCCTCTGAAAGGTATCTCTTCCCTTAATTGGTGGGTTCCCCTATCTCCCTTTTAGGGAAATAGTCCCTGTGCCAGGTCCCTGGCTTTTCTCTGTCTGCTTTGTGCTGCCAGACTCACAGCTCTGCATCAGACTTCTGCAACAATGTTGCAGACCTCCATGTGCCTCTTACTGAACAGAGGCAGCCAACAACAGGAACTCAACTAACTTTAGACACAGTGCTGTGCCTTATGTATTCTCTGGGGGCTGGCACAACTCTGACATCACTAACCATGGAGTCAGAGCCTGTGACCACTCCCATCCATACACAGGGCACCTCACCAGGGTGTGAGGGCAAACCTCCATAATTACTGCTGGCATGCCCATAACTTACCAGGCCTTACTGTCAGCAGGAGAGATGACTGCAACCATTTTACAGCATGGTTACACATACATACACCTAAATGTGGGTGTTGTGGCTGTTGAAACCCCAAGCTACTTCCTTGGATTCAGTGTGGCCTGTACTGGTGTGAGGAAGCCTGAATAGTATACGTGCCAGGGGCTTTTTGTTGTAATAAAGTGATATCAGTAATAACTTCGCCTGACAACAGGCTCCCAGATTCTCCCACTGACAAGGGCACACTTATGTTGGGATGGGCTCCCCAGGGATAGCAGGACTGAAAACAAAAAAAATAGCAGGACTGACCTTTGGTGCTGGTGAACTAGGGTACAGGGCTGCAGCCGCATCAGCGGGGACCCGTCCCTTTAGGTCAGGCAGACCCTGGCCTTGCACGCAGGGTTAAATCTATGGCTCAGCAGCCAGGACTATCGCTTGTGGGGGCACAGCATCCTGGGGTTGGGGGCACAGCAGCCGGGGGTTAGGCGCTCCTGATCCGGACTCGCCCTCCTAGTTCTTCCTAAATATTGTTGGTTGACTATACCCAAGAGACCCTCTCTAACAAGGATTCATCAGATGTTCCTTCAGGGGCAGAGTGATCAGATATAGAGACAGGTTTATAGTGGTTAAAAATGTCCTCTAAAAAGGACAACAAAATATAAAAATACAATTAGAACAATTGCCGAAACTTACAGTGTGTGTAAAAGGTCATTTAGGAGCAGATCGGGAGTACACAGCCGACGGGTAGAGATGTCAGTGGATTCGGACCACGAACGCCACCAGCTGTACCAAACCTTTATTCTTCTCAGGAGGAATAAAGATTTCTTCCAGCTGATGGAGTTCTTGGTCCCACTGACATCTCTACCTGTCGGCTGTGCACTTGGATCTCACGGTCCACTCCTCCATTACCTTTTTTTGTCCGTTAAAAAAGGTCCTCTGACCACTATAAACTCATATTTGTAAAGTGATTCTCAGCGCGCTTTCTGATTCTGTCTTTTTGGTTCGTCTTCCCGTTTGTGTTTGATAGTGAATCGGTGCGCATGCGTCCTTCTGCGCAATGCATGCGTTCTTCTGCGCAATGCATGCGTCCTTCTGCGCAGTCTTTATTTATATAGCGCCAAAAGTGTACTCAGCGCTTCACAAAGAATACAGTACAGGGAATTATAATACAACAAGTGCAGCAAAAATCAGACAATAGGAAAGGAAATCCCTGCCCCGAAGAGCTTACAATCTAAGAGGTTTGTGTGGAAACTTACAGAGAGAGCAGGTGAGGGAATAAGTGCTGTAGATGGTAGTGCTTGGCCACAATGGGGGGTATAAGTGACTGTGGGACAGTAGCCATGAATGCAGGCTTTTGGGATGCTTGATTTGTGGGGCAAGTTTTAAGGTTAGTCAGTCAATGTTAAATGAAATGGTTAACACCATTTACAGGGGAAGAGATGGCAGGGAGGCGTGGGTAAGATCAGGTGTGTATGTCTGGGTTCAGGCTTAGGGGAGATGTTTGCCATAAAACGGTGATTATATATTGCAACCAGTCTGACAGTTTCTATGTATTTACAGTATCTGATTGAATATATATATATATATATATATATATATATATATATATATATATGTCTGTATCTTACATGCCTTTGTCTGAACAGATGTTAGGATACCAGGTGAAACTCAGACAAAGATTTGATTAACACCTCAATGAGACCTCTCCCTGTGTTAACTATGCAAGAAACAAACGATGTTTCAAAGATTTGATTAACAACTCGATGAGACCTCTCCCTCAGTTACTGCATGGAAGAAACTGTTTCCAAGAAACTGATTAAGATCTTAATCAATGGTTCAGAGAGCAAGACCCCCAAACTGGAGTTTAAATCCCAGAGAGCTGGGACACAAGTTAGGTTCGCTTTCTCCAACAGGTTCCAGTAACAAGGCTCAAAAAGGGAGGACCTGAATCATGTGAAGACATCTCAGCAGCACAAGATTTAAGCAGCAGGATGAGGGGAGATCGAGATGGAGTTATCTGTATGCAATTTGTAATATGCAACATACTTTTATAACTAAAGTAAATTATAACATTGTAATGTAATTTATCTTATTGCTGTATATACTGTATTGTAACAGTTTGATTTGTTATATTAATACATTTTTTATATATTCACTTGTGTTTGCATTACTATGTCACACATATACACACACACACGATGTGCGTGTGTACAGTAAATACACATACACGGTTTGGTTGCATTCCTATGTCTCATCTCCATTACACAATAATAGAATAGGCTCTTATGGCGGTTTAGTGGATTTTCACACTAGACTGCCAACATTCCCCCTGTCACAACAGATCACATCATCTTCTATCCATTGTAAGGAGATACCATCTCTACTATAGTGTGTGTGTGTGTGTGTGTGTGTGTGTGTGTGTGTGTGTGTGTGTGTGTGTGTGTGTGTGTGTGTGTGTGTGTGTGGCTTGTAACATACAGTATCAACTATCTGTTGGTCCAGTAAAATGTATTATACAACCTACTCCCACCTCCTTTGCTACTTAATTCCATTAACACCCATCTCCTACAAAAAGGAGCTACACATACTTCCCCCTGAGAAACACATATACCAGATATACCAACCACTGCGAAACCTCAAACATACAGTAAGTTCTCTGTTCCCTCAGCAACTAGAGACACATACATTACTTTCCTCCAGGAGCAGCGGTCTCCATCCAACCCTGTGGAGGCTCCCTGACAACATTTGGTAATAGCATCATTTTACTCTCCAAAAACAATTTTTTTGGCCCAATTGTTTAATAAAAGTTACTAATATATATATATATATATATATAATCTTTTATTTAAAATAAATACATCTACCCCCTACCACAGCAATAGCAATTTTACATACAGATAAGTGGCCTGGGGTTGGGTGAAGGCATGATCAATGTTTAAGGGGTTCAACGGAGTGGCAATACATTCATAAAGGGTTCAGCAGATCTGAAATGGTTGAAAATCACTAACACACACCTCCAAATAAAAGGGCACCCATATCTCCCACAGCCAAAACCAGAGATAATTCCCCTGGAAAACAGCAACACATGCCTGCTGTAAAGAAACAGCCCAGTTTAAAAAAAACCAAAAACAAACTAGGAAGACATGAGAAATTAGGGACACATGCTGTACCTTCACTTGAATCATACAGGCACGAACGACCCCCCAAGACACACCAGAGACATGTCTTATCCCAATTAATGGGATATATCTCTCCCTGATTAAACCAGGGTTTCATCCCCCAAGAAATGAGTGACACAGCCCACTCTAAAAGAAAGGAACAGGGACACATACCTTCCCCCTAGAAAGTTAAACACCAGGCTTCCCTGTGAGAAACCAAGACATATACAGGAACACATACCTCCCCCTAAGAAAGCCTGTGCCCCCATGTGTATATTTAAAGGGCACCTACCCCGTATCACAGAGCAGAGGGCCAGGTCAGGCTGTGCTGCCTTCTCTCAGTGTGTCTTCTCCTTGTGACTCACAGGTCAGGACAGCCCAGGCTGATACTCTTTACGTTGGATAGCACATACCTGAATTAAAGAGTTCCTGGATGCTACAGCTGCAAGGTGTCCCAGGCGGGGCTACACACTCACACACACATTACAGGGGCACTGAGTCACACAGCCAGGGAAGGAGCCAGACCCAGCAAAACGCAACTGCAGTCACAGCCTTAATTAGAGGACAGGCAGGCTCACATGGGAAATATGGGAAACTTCCCAGGGCTGCAATTGAAGGCAGTGGGACTACTCCCTAATGGGATCAGGTGTAATAATCACCAGCTCCTCCATGCTGTGCTATCCCACCAGTTACTATGTATCTTCTGTGTGGTGAAACTCAGCTAACTCTCACTGGGGGGAGGGGGGATTCACTAAGTTCTGATAGGGGGTATCTGAGCTCGGTCTGTTAACTGCAATACATGTCAATGGCAGTTAACGCTAGATCACGCTCCCATACCCCGAACGAAGCTTAGTTAATTTGGCGACTGAGTTAAAGTACCTCTAGCTACAAAACTAAGACACAGGTCCCTTAACTCAGGGCTCATAACATCATGTTATCAAAATCAGTAGCAGATGTTATCTTCCCTGAGGTTAAAGCCAATCCACAACTCTCCTAACCCCCCATATGTCAGGGTCTGGATGGAGCGAACGCCATCTTTAGGTATGGCCTAAGTAAAGTCTTGTTAAATCCATGTTCACTTTAATGGTGAGCTGTGAATAGGAGTTGATAGAGAGAACATCTCTTTGCAAAGCATTAGCACTACTGTCAGTTATACCAGGGGTGCGCAAACGTTTCAGCCTGCACCCCCCTGTCTGCTCGCATCCCCCTCCTTACCTTGCAGCAACACTCCTTGATAGGGAGGTTCTCATTCAAACTGTGATAATGCTGAGAATAAACTCACATGGGCTTTAATGGGAGTTTCTGTGCACTAATGCCCTGATCGGCACTACCATAGTTTCATTATTAACATCCGTTGACGCAAAGTAAATCAGAGTAAAGACAAAGCCATTTGCATTTGGAGTATTTTAGCTGCGTCACAACACATATCCGCTCCATATCTCAAACCATCAAATGCACAGTTCTTCTTGCAAGGTATACTGCGCTTGACTGCGCTACTAAATGCACAGCTATCTCCCACCAAAAGATGGAAAGACCATTACCTCATCAATAAACATTGGGGTCTATTTATTGAGCAGTCTTCTGCCATAAGACAAAAAAAAAAAAATAGAACGATCAGAAGACCAGCGGTGCACCTGTCTAGGTGTTCAGCGTCCCTCCATGGCGTCTCTCCGATCGGTGAAGCACAACAAAAATAGAATGATCAGAAGACCGTCCGCCCCTGACAAAAACTAAACTCACCAGCAAAAAGTGATTAAAAAAACCTTTATTGGACTACATAAAACTGATACTGATCCACAGACGAAAAAGAAACCTCCTCCCACGCGTTTCAAGCAACAACTGCTCTTTCTGAAACGCGTGGGAAGAGGTTTCTTTTTTTTTTGTCTGTGGATCAGTATTCGGTTTATGTAGTCCAATAAAGGTTTTTTTTTATCACATTTTGCTGGTGAGTTTTAGTTTGTGTCAGGGGTGGCCGGTCTTCTGATCATTCTATTTTTGTTGTTCTTCACCGATCGGAGAGACGCCATGGAGGCACCCTGAACACCAAGTCAGGTGCACCGCGAAGCCAGGCGGCAAGGGGTACGGTACTAATGGTGAGTATATGGCATACTCCATACCGGATAGCTTTAGGAACAGGGCATCCATTGCAGCTGCAGCAGATTTGCTGTGGATGGTTGTCTCTCCACTGGTTTGACTGTCGGACAGTTCGGGTCTGCACCCGATTCCACCCCTACACTTACCTCCTTACTAGGCATGTTATAACTCTGTATATGCTCCGTTTATAATGCACATTATCATGGATTAGGCATTGTTTGCTGTTTGCTGTTAGTTTGTCCATTAGAGCTCATAGGCAGATTTTTTTGTTTCTTCTGCTATAAGACCCCTTTCATCACTGAAGACACATTACAGCTTATTCAAGTCAATGGCCTGCACGGTGTATTCCAGTGCTGGATCGTCTTTAATGGCAGAAGACGGCTTAGTAAACATGGCCCATTATGCCATCTTGAACTAGAAAGAAAGAAAACTATAGAAAAGATACCGGACGTGTGTATCTTCACAAAGCCATCTCACGCTAGCCCAATGCAAAGGTTTGGACCACCAAGTCATAAAGACCTCTTAGTTCGTGACACAGGGCTATCTGCCGATTACTCTGCGCCTCGGTTATAGCCGCGTGGCCCAACCCATGGATTGGCATTCTAATGAAGATAATGGACTGTGAACCTGAGAGGGTTCAAAACAAGCACCGTGGGACTCGGTAGCAGGAACCTTGTGCTTCAGGCGAAGGTGCCACTTTTGAACAAATTCACTTCAGGCAAAATAAAGGAGTGTCAGGAGTGCACGAGAACACATTTACTGAGGGAATTAGAACAAGTATATTAATGTGTACTCCTAATAACCTTGTCTGGCTGCAGACAGGAGGAAGCAGGGAAGAGATGGGTAAGAGGTATGGGGTCTTTCAGAAGCCATAGGGTTATATTAGGGAGCTGGAGCTTTAAGTGCTATAGAATCTTGTTTATTCTGAACATACAGCATCATGTCAAATAATAAATACCCAATGATAATAAGATGATGTATTCAGTTGTTTTATAATTAACTTGATGCAAAAAGAGGCTTCTAATGTACAGTCAGTGCTACAGTAGATGGGGCTTATGTACTAAGCGATGCAAACAGGTTTTTTAGCTTACAAGTGGAACGTCAAACTCAATTTCAATTGCAATTGTGTACTAAACTCCTTTCTCCAACTGCACCAAAAAGGATTATTTTCCCATTTGTTTTGGCATACAGGTGGACTGCACTTGACATGTGAATGGTATGTACTAAAACAAAAGATATTTCTGAGCGCCAGTCAGAACTTCACAACATACCTGTAGCGGTGAACCAGTCCTGCTTTTTCCCCACACCTGAGCTGCTGAGAAGTCAGAGCACAGCTACCTGACAGCTCAGGTAATTAGGCTGCAGCCTTTATAACCCTGGGCCTAAGAGGGGATCCTGTTACAGAGGCAGACACACGCTCTGTGTTTGCAGAAAGCACACAAGTCTGGCTAAGGACACATCCTGCCAGCTGTAGGTATCCCGCCCTGAAGGTAACCCCCCACCTGATGTATCAACAGTCTGCTTTGGGCACTACAGCATGCTCAGGCAGGTCTCATCACCCTTGTATATAGACTGTATAATACATATACTTTCTTTATTCCTTATTGGGGTGGAAAATAAACTCTCTTCTTACTTTCAACTCCAGTTAGTGTCATCTAACGTAAAGTTCTCTAAACTGTGTCAAAATCATCTGCCAGGTTTAACTTGATATAGATCATTGGCTCCCAACCCCAGTCCTGAGTAACCCCCAACAGGTGAGGTTATTTAACTGCACCACCTGTGCTGGGGCAGTGACATCCTTAAAATCTGACCCATGGGGGGTGTTTTAGGACTGGCGTTGGGGACCACCGGTATAGATGCTGGAAACCCCGTTAATAGTGTTACACAGCAAACTCATTTCGGTGTTATCAACAAAAACATGTATTTGACACAGCTGAGATGGTTTATCATGTAGGTTAATACAATGTATTTTCACAGTATGGCCATTTATAAATATTACACTCATTATATTTGAATACATCTCATTCTGTTATTTAAATTGTATCAACATGAGGGATATATTTAAAAAAAAAAAACATTTCAAACGACAAATGCGTCGTATGAAGTCCCATACAAGCTTCATACATGCGGCACATATTGTAGGAAGGGCTGTATTACTTTTTAAAGCTAACTTTTTTGACGCAACATAAATGTAAAAAATATATGTTGGTACATAAGGCCACGATGCTTTTTGAGGTAATTTAACAAAGTCCCAGACATTCAGATGATGCTAATATCAAGGCAATGTTCTGGGTAAATTAGCAGTTGGCGGGGCTTTTAATCAGTGCCGCATCAATGTATCAAAACACCTTACACCCATTGTGCCTTCTGTGATCTTGTGATTTAGGGAGTGTCAGAGAGTTAAGTGAGCATGTACTTGTGTTATTAAAGTCTGCACCTGCCTGGGGTTTTTATTTTACCGTTCAGCCTGAATTATTAGCAAACTTTATTTATTTTTTTACATTTGGTGAAGCTGCAGCAGCAGCAACTGCAAAATATAATCGCAGTACGTCAAGCATAAGGCTGTGGTCCCAGTCATGAGTGTGACACGCGCGCCCGGCGGGGGGCGCGTGCACAGCGCTAACCGCCATCTGCGGTCTGAGGGGAGAGAGGGAGCTGGCGACGGGAGGGGGCGTGGTCGGGGATTTTCAGGGGCGTGGCCATCACGTCACGCGGCTGGATCGCCCTCATTGGGTGAACTGCCGGTGGGGGCGTGGCCACGCCTCCGTCGCAAGGTTTCAACTCAATTTCATTGAGGCTGCACCTTCAGCGGGAAGGTGCGTACTGGGCCCTTCCCCATTGAGGGGCGGTGCTTATACGCACAGCGCACGCTGCGCCGTGCGCACAGACAGTTACTAGGACCGCAGCCTAACTTTCTGTGCGTTACGCTTGCAGGCGCACAGCAGAGAGGGTTGCCCAAGTGATCCTTATCTGCGTCCATTTCTATGTTTATAAATCGAGATTTAGGTTTTAACAGAAAAACATTACCGACCGAGCACTTCCGGGTGTAACCAATAAAAAACGTAAGGGAAGCATACTCGCCTATTGCGTTCCTCCTCTTGTACAGTAGCAGCACAGACACATATAGGAAACAAAGGCCGTACTTGCGAAGTATGGAAACAGGCGGAAAAAGCACGGCGCTGATTTCAAAGGTGTCCCTTTTTTTCTCTTTTTAAAAACGCTTCTAAACACTGATTTTCTTTTATAAATTCAGAAACCTCCAAAACACCAAGTAAAACAAAAACGGGAATCCCTCGTCCTGTATGTATATCTTTATTTGTGTAGCGCCATCCAGGTACCCAGCGCTTCAGCGCGGTAATACACGTGACATAATAATATAACACATAATGGGGATAAGCGCTTCAGGCATAAAAGTAACACTAGGAAAAGGAGTCCCTGCCCCGAGGAGCTTACAATCTAAGTGGTAAGTAGGAGAACTTGGACAGGAGGGTGTTCTGGTAAGTGTATTGTATTGTATGTCTTTATTTATATAGCGCCCTTAATGTACATAGCGCTTCACAGTAGTAATACATGTGGTAATCAAATAAATAACAGATAATATAAATAACAGATCATGGGAATAAGTGCTTCAGACATAAAAGTAGCATTAAGGAAGAGGAGTCCCTGCCCCGAGGAGCTTACAGTCTAATTGGTAGGTAGAGAGAACGTACAGAGACAGTAGGAGGGAGTTCTGGTAAGTGCGTCTGCAGGGGGCCAAGCTTTATGTATCATGTGTTCAGAATATCCACAGTGCTATTTGTATGCTTCTTTAAGCAGGTGTGTCTTAAGTTGGGTCTTAAAGGTGGATAGAGAGGGTACTGAGGGGAAGGGCATTCCAGAGGTGTGGAGCAGTTAGTGAAAAAGGTTTAAGGCGGGAGAGGGCTTTAGATACAAAGGGGGTAGAAAGAAGACATCCTTGAGCAGAACGCAAGAGTCTGGATGGTGCATAGCGTGTCTGCAAGGGGTCATGGTAAATGTATATGAGATGTATAGTGTCAGCCAAAGGAGCTACCCATATGCTTAATTAAAGAGGTGTGTATTAACTATTAAGATGGACCTTATGGAGGAGAGAGCAAGGGTGCTAGTGTAATATTGAGGGGGAAAGCATTTCAGAGGTGTGGGCCAGTGACTGGGAGGGGGCATTAGATTTTAAAAAAATGGGGGGGGGAAGACAGCCGTGAGCAGAACGCAAGAGTTGGGCAGGTGTATACCAGGTGCACTAGTGGTATAAAGACACAAACTGGTGCCCTGGTAAAGACCATTCCATAATAATTTGGGGGTTTAATTATTCCGTGTTGCTGGCATCTCTGGGATTTAATTAAATTGTTGGGTTTTTGGGTAAAATGTTTCTGAAACTACAGTTTCTTTTCATTTGCAAGTGTGGCCATATATCCCCTCTGCCTCCACAGCCCTTAATTCCTGCTCCCCTGACACTTCTTACATCTCCCCGCAGGGAAACGTAACATTGGCAGCTCTCCTGACACTAATAGAATCGGTTTGGGTTTTACATAATGACAGTGATTTATACAAGTCTGCTAATAAGCTATTAGCACAGTAATCTGAGATTAGTATGCTAAACATCCCATGCTTTGAAGACACAAAATACAGAATCAGGAGTCTGTGTGGGTGGGAGGGTGTGTGCGGGCAGCAAAGGAACCTGGGGCAAAAAAAGCTATGATTAAGCTGAGAAATGTTTTGGAGAGTGATGCCAGGTTCTGGCAAGGCAGTGCTTTGGGTTTTTTCCACCCAGACGCTAAAGCAGCAATACTACGTTCTCACGTTTGTTTTCTTTAATATGTAAAGTATGTGACAATGTATCATTCTACATTCTTACCTAAACTGGCAATCGTTTGGTTATAAATCTGTAAAAATCCTGATTGTGTGCCTAACATAATAGCCATCTTTCAGTTTCAATCCAGCTTCCAGTGTAACTCAGCAGCTACAATGTATCCTGATTGTACTAAGGTAACATTATCTATTGTTACAGTTCAAACTGCTGGGAATATTGGCAAGAAATGATCACAAACAGGAAAGTGTTGCAAAGATCTTGCACTGCTGGGGAGGTGGTGCTAAACCTGCTATAGAAATTAAAGGCTGCTTTGAAAAAACAGTCACTATTATCTAATACTACAGAGCTGATATATATTTTAAATACATATATTTCATGTTTTGCTGCTTTAAAGTAGCAATGCCATGTTCTCTGCCAGTGTTAGGAAAGTGGGCGAGTAGATACGCCTGCTAAATGGTATGGAAGTAAATGATCAACTACCTAGAAATGCATGCAATGCTTCAATGAGCCCAATAGAAATGTATGGGGATTTAGGAAGCAAATTTTAATTATATATAAGAACACGTACTGTATACTGCAGCGGTGCGCAAGCTGGGGGGCGCGAGACTGACTGCAGGGGGCGCGGGGTTTACAGAGGCTAATATGAAAGCAATCGACGGCCATATTTTTTGTCACAATTAAATACTACCGAAAATTGGCATTTTCAAAATCTTTTAAACTTTAAAAACCCATTGCTGAAATATCGCATTACCATTTTATTTTGATTAGTGCCTTTGTTCCTGTCGGAATGATAGAAAGATATTGTCTCACCTGCGGCACAGGGGGCACCATCACACCATGGTGCCTCAGCCCTGCCGGGCTTGTGGTGACAGAAGATGCGTTTTTCTTCCTTCTCTTCATCCTCTTATCATCAACTGGTCCCTCCAACCTCTCCTTTCTCTGCTCCCTCAGCAGGTGCTGGAAGGACAGAACCAGCAGCGAGCAGAGAACGTACATTGCAGAAGAATAAAGGTTCAGGTACAGTAAACTACTCATCCGCTGTCCTACGATTGTTCATGCTTGACCAGCAGGCGCACTCAACTCATGACCGGAAACAATGGCAAGAAACAGGCCTCAATAATCCGCCTGTGCCTTACCAGCTGGAGGGGACACCATGTCCAAATTCCAAACTTCTAATATCTTCTGTATTGGAACCCAAAAGAAGCACTACAAGCCCATTACATTAAAGAACAGCAAGCATATAACCTGGGACGCAGTTTGTCTACCTGGTGCTGTGTACAGGAGCACACCCTGATTAATCTATAACCTGTACACAGCACTGATTGGATCTGCGCTCTATGTCCGTCATTCTCAGCAGATCCGGGGATAAGTGAAGCCCCAAAGCTTGTTCTCTCTGATCCTCTGTCCTCGTGGCTGCCATCTGTCTGGCTGTAAGAGGATTGGGAGGCCTAACTGCGACAGAACGGATTTGTTCTGTTAATGACAAAACCAAACCTTTCAGCAGAGCTTTGTGGATCCCCGTAAGGAGTATATAGCACTGCAGCCCCTATGCAATGCCCGGAGGGGTCTTTAAAACTTTCACTTAAAAATAACATTGTACCAAACAGACTTTCGCGATCTGGCGGCAAGTAAACATAAGCAGGCTTTTTGACATTAGCCACGACCTTAAGGTGACTCCCGAGGTCCGTCGGGAGAGATTTTTCGTTATCTCCAGTTGAGGCCCTTCTATGCTAAAGTTATGCCCACCAGCCCTATTTCATTGTTCGAGAGACTATGCCTATGGGGCAGACTCCCACCAGAGGTTGATTTCAAAATTGTACGGCCAATTTCCCTGCCAGCTGAAGATCCCCAGACTAATCTTAAATGAACGGGGAAATGATCTGGGTGAGGAACTGGAGGACGATGATTGGGAGGATATTTTTGAGGCCGTAGCCAGAAGCTCAATCTGCTCAACTATTCGAGAGAATGCTTATCAAGTTATGGCTCGTTGGTACAACACTCCTGAAAATATTGCTACGTTTGTTCCAGTCTACTCCCCCATTTGTCCCAAAGGTTGCGGTGGGGTGACTTCTTTCCTACATATGTGGTGGTCTTGTCCTCGGGTGCAGGTTCTCTAGAGGCGGGTGAGATCCTGGATCCAACAGATTCTAGGCTCGGATAGTCCCCTAGACCCGTGGTTGTTTCTATTGAACAAACCACTCTTAGACTACACGAGTGGAAAATAAGCTAATATCTCATTATCATTACTGCAGCACGGTGCGCCTTAGCACGTTTATGGAAACAGGATAAAATACCATCAATCCCGCTTATTAAAAACAAGGTTGGGTTATATGTGCGATGGAAAAACGTACTACTTTCCTGAACAACACATATGATCATTTTCAGAAGGTGCGGCTGCCCGGGATTACACGCATAGGTAGCCAATATGTAGTCTTAGGCTCTCTCAGCCGGTAACCCCCTTGATCCAACCTTTTTGTCCAAAATATACATTTTCTAGTAATATAAACTATAGTACGGCCATTGCATTGACTTGCATTGTGTTGTGGCCGCTCCTTGGTTGTAACAAGATAAATCTACAACAATTAATAATTTTAAAAAAAGAAAACACACACAGAGTTATTTATATATCTAAGCTGGTATTAGATGATGAACTCTATAATAAATGTATTACATAATAAAACAACAACCCTCCCCCCCATATTCAGAAATGAGGGTGGGGGGAAAGGTGCAGGGGGTTCCAGAACTATATTTTGAGCTCCAGGGACCCTGCTATTATGGTACTTATGATGTTGCAGCATTTTATTGGCTCCCCAGAATGAGGCTAGACCCATATTTTTCTCCCCTCCAAAAGTAAATAAAGAACAGGAAACTAGTGGCACTAAGTTTTGGAGAACTATTTGATTCAACATATGTTGGCGTTGTTGCTGTGAACATGAATCAAAGCACTTGGCTAAAATCTATCACCTTTCCAGAAATCCAGTAATAAAAACAAATGATTAGGAAATTCTTCGCTACATATTGTTGCGACACTGTACCTGAGACATAGTTCTGCATAGTTTCATTCAAACTTGCTACGTAACTATGCATCACAAACATCCCTCTTGTGATTAAAGTATATAAATATCTCCCTTGTCCCTGTCTCTCGACTGTTCAGTGACTCATCTATGAAAAGAAAGATCTGGCAAACTTTTTTTTGTATATTGCTTCATCCTATTTTTAAACTGTGTTGTGCTGTCACTGTGAGGAAGTCCCTTTTGTACGAAACCAACATTTCAGCGCGGTTGTATAAGGAAGGAAGTGAGCGTTTCTTCACAGGGCGTCCGCCCAAAGGCTAGACACAAACATAAAATAGGGCTTTTTCATAAAAATAGCAGTAACGTGGTTTTCCATACACGAAAGAAGAAGAAGTGTTGCTATAAGTACAGTATGACATAGAATGCAATGAGGGTACTCCCCATTATGCAGAGGTTGGTGCCTGGGTGCTCCAATACCCATAATCTGGAGGAATACAACAACAAAAAAACAGTGTGTTCATTTAAAAAAAAAATAATAATAATAATATATATATATATATATATAGCAGCTGTAAATATTACTGTATGTTCATTTGCATGTCTTAGACAGGTCTGCACCCCTGTCTTTCACCATTATCCCCCAGCATACAGGACTTCCACTGCAGCAAGGGATTCTGGGAAATGACATGCAAATGAGCACACACCTTTTGTCTCAAGCTCATATTACACAAGCAACCCTTAAGCCAATGCATGCTGCACACCATATCTAGATATATTATATATTATATATATAGATTATAATATATATATATATATATATATCCATGATACACCCCCTATCATTTTAAAATTTTGTTTCTGAATTTAGAACATTTATATTAAAACAAAAATTGTGTGCCCGAGTGGAACAGCAGCTCATTTATGATCTCAAGATGTTAGTGAGGAACAAGCTAAAATAACAAGTTAAAGTTGATGTCAAGTTTAATTAGATTCAGAGACAAGTAGAGACATTTTTTTCAATTCACCAAGACGGGATTAGTGCTTAGTCTACGACAATCACTCAGAGAAGGTCTGGGCTAATGCTGAAGTATGCGGAAAAGGATGCATTCGTCAAGAATAAAAATACAAGTAAACACGGAAAAGATGGACATACTGTACAATGGGGTATACAGGGGCAATACTGTACTGTACAATGGGGTATAAAGGGGCAAGAAGTGCACATTAGTTTGTTGCAAATTCTGAACTTTTACTGGCCCAGCATTGGCCATTTCTGATTTCTGATAAGGGTTTGTAGTTCCCAAAGTATATCATGCTTCACCACAAACACAGCACATCCCTTCACCAAAGGACCTGCTACGTTTTACTTGGGGCCCAGGAATGTTAGCAATCGTATCCTATAAAAGCAGACTGATCCCCTCTGACAGAGGCCATTAAACTAAATCAGTAATGGGGCATTGACCTGATTGAACTGGTAGAAGCACATTTGTATCAGTGCTTACTGCGTCTACTTCTAAATTGTCCAATTGTAAAACGGTGCAAAGAAATGGTGCCTCTTAAATTTTTATCATGTTTTCTTTTCGGGCACCGTATTTCTTCTGTATTGTTTGTGTATATGAATTTTCTCTCTTATATTGCACACAAAAAAAATGAAATATTGTTTTATTCAGTGTCACCGCTGTTTACTACTTTGCTATCCACAATGGTATGAACCCCTTTAGCAAACACATCATCTCTTCTACATTTTTTAGATGCTTTTAATTCATATTGATCTTGAGCTGTTGCTGTTAGTCTAAAAATAAAGTTATTTCCCAGATGTACTTTTGTTTAACTTTTGCTTTGTAACACTGTATAACAATCTATAACCAGGTGCATTCTTTAAAATGTATTGCTTCTGGGGAATATCAAGATACAAAAGGCTAGGTGGTCCACAGTAGTTCATCTCATTAGTTACATATGGATTCATTATTCAAACTAAGGCAGAGGGCAGCGGGTAACCCCAGAAAATCAGAATGACAGACATTTTGTTTTAGACACAATTTTTAACACACAAGGAAACAGGGAGACTGAAAGCAGCTGTTTTGTTCCATAAACACATCCACATTGAATTGGGAAGACTTTCCAAGAGTAGAAATACAAAGGCAGGAAGGGTGCGAGAGAACTTCTATCCACTGACACACAAAATAAGAAACACTTTATTATTTTCAGTCTTGTGCTATTGCTGAGATTTGAGGGAAATCTGCCCAAAGCCATTTTAGCTTTGGTCAACGATCTTTTATTATGTTTCTCCTCGATATATCACTGCAAAACACGCAGCTGCCTCGTGTGATTCTAGCGTCGTTGCTGATTGTAATCCTAGGTGATTTACTTCTATATGGACTCAATCATCACAGACCGTACTGACAGGACGCTGACAAACTAATGGCGCTGACGCAGGACAGGAGGATGCTCCTCTTCCGTAGCACGCCTACTGCCCATCTCCCAATGGCCGCATCTTCCCGCCTCCTCCTGCTTAGGCCTCAATTATACCAGAAGCTGCAGAGCGATTCGGTGATGTCATCGTAGCGCGCTACATGTGCACATGCAGAAGCGATTTGCAGCGCTACTGCAGGGAGTCATGGCCAGATTGTGAGTGTGTGTGTCTGTGTGTGTACACCATACACATTTTAAGTTATGGTGGGTGATAAAGGCGACAAAAAACATGATGCGGCCGTTGCATGCGAAAAACAAAATCTCAAATCTCTTCATGCGACAGAAGCTTTGCAGCACGTCGCGGCGCTCCCATCGCGATTGGTATGTGCACTTCCATTGCATTGTATTGTTTTGTAGCTGCGCGCAGTCGTGCGCGATTTCTGGTATAATCACGGCCTGAATATGCGCGTCGCCGTCTTTTTCTCGCGTCCCGATTTGGCTTGTCGCAGCTCGTTATTGTTTTTGTTGGAGGCGTGACTGCAGGAAGTCGGATCCCGATGTCGCGCGTCACTACCGGCTCCTAAATGAATCCCCCTCAACCCGCTGAGGATCCCACGTCTTTTCTCAAAATGCTTTCGCTTGCGAAGTTGAAGTGTTTGTTATAAAGCGCGTTTTAATACAATTAAAATATAAGGACAACAGAAAGTACTTTACAAAGGGGTTGCTTCACCTATTACTCGGTGGTATAAATGAAAGCATGTTGCTCTGAACATATGCCAACATTAATACTAATTCCCCATTTGTTTACACCCCATCAATCAGAGGGAAACCGGTATTTAGCAGGTCTACCTGCTGCAAAATTGTGCAATGAAAGTACTAGAAGTAACCACATAAAACAGTTGTATTGTGCTTTCTGTAATTAATTGTGCTGCCCTCTGCAGACAATGAGACATTGATATAATCAATTAGACATACACAAGCTTAGCGAGCTCACAACTCAGCCCCACAGTATTATATATTTATATAGTTAATTGTGCCATCTGGAGTACTACTGGGAAAGTGACCTCAAATTACAGCAATGTTTACACTGAAATAATCACCCACATTATTTATTTGGCCATAATCTCCCGTCCATTTATTTCGGGTTTGTGTACTGCTCCTCATTGCTGCATATTACAGCGGTGCGCAAACTGGGGGGCGCGCCATTTTCTGGGGGAGGGGGGGACGGCGGCCAAAAGGGGACAGCTGCATTAAAACTAATGTAACAGTCCCATTCACAAAATACATATGCTACATCCTAAGGCAGGGGTGCCCAAACTGGGGGGGCGCTAGATTTTCTGGGCGGGGCGCGACAGTTATAGAGGTCCCGCGCTCTCGCCCCAGGCATTTAAATGAAATGCCAGGGGTCCGAGCGAGGCCTCTATAACACAATGACGTTATATATATCCCGTTATATGTTATATCCCGCAACGCGTCATCCTGGTAACCTGGCGTCAAATGATGCCGTGGGGTCACGTTACCATAGCGACGTCACATGACCCTGCGTGTCATTTGAAGCTGGGGTCGAGCGGGGGGGGGGGGGGACCGTGAGGCGCCGAGGAGAGCAAGCAGGGCTGCGCACAGGGAAAAGTTTGCGCACCCCTGGTGTGTTACATACAATACAGGTAGCCTTTCTGCTTTACAAGCTTTGATAACATTGAAGGGATACAGTTTTATCTCGGGATTTCCCCCACACAACTAAACATGGAGTGTTGAGTCATTTTAAGAGTATATTATCGGAAAGGCCCGCTGTTGGGTCAAAAATAGTGACATCGTATTTTGGCTCTGACACAAGTAGTCCTTTCAAACAACCGGAACCTCCTGGTTCCCAATTAATTACTGTAACGCCTGTATACCCTCAGACCTGGCCAGTCCCCAGTACTGAGGTGGGTAAGCGTATAACACGCACCCACACCAGTGAGGGCGTGCCCGGAGTGTGGTAATGCGTTGCCGGGCCTGGTCAGAAAGGGTTAACGTATACTTGCTGAGTCCGGGGTGCCAGAGATCGGAGAGTAATGTCCGTGTGCCAGAGTTCAAGGGTTGGAGAGAGCAGCGTAGTGATGTCCGAAAGCCAGGGTTCAAGGGTTGGAGAAAGCAGCGTAGTGATGTCCGTAAGCCAAGGTTCAAGGGCAGGAGAAGGTAGAGTAGTCAAATCCAAAGCAGTACACAAGTTCAAACCAAGGGAATCCAAACAGGGGCAGGGACAGGAACCAGCGCTGAAATAGACAAGGGAGCTAGGCATAGACACTGCGTCCCGATGTCATGTGGGGGACGCGTTTCCATGACAAAGGGGACACCGTGTGACGTCTCGTTGTCATGGCAACCTGTCGCGGGCGTTATTTGACTAATGCAGGAGGAGGGCGACACTGCAGGAGGAGATAAGAGACCTTTGCAGAGTCTCCACACTCCCCCGGCAATCTGCTGGGAGACAGACCCCACTGATTTGGAGACTGTTTCATTGATTTTTAGAACTTGCAGTCCCATTGAGGGTCATTTATCAAACTTTCTTAGCTGCAAAACTAGAGCAAAAAAACTGCACTAAACTCACCAAGGAACAGTTTTCCAATTGAAACCAATGGGACTTATGTCGCTGATGAAATTGGTGCAGTATTTTTGTCCTGGTTTTCGCAGCCATGTGACTAACCCCTTATAGTGCTGCCGGGGATCTCCCCTAAGCCAGACATACACACCTGATCTCACCCACGCCTCCCTGACATCTCTTCCCCTGTAAATGGTGTTAACCTTCTTCTTTAATACAGACTAACCTTAAAAACTCGCCCCACAAATCAAGCATCCCAATAGCCTGCACTCATGGCTACTGTCCCACACTCAGCCAATCCTACCACCCATTGTGGCCAAGCACTGCCATATACAGCACTTCTTCCCTCATCTGCTGTATCTGGAAGTCTCCCATCATACCTCTTAGATTGTAAACTCTTCGGGGCAGGGATTTCCTTTCCTATTCTCTGATTTTGCTGCACTTAATGTATCATTTTAATTTCTTGTACTGTATTCTTTGTGAAGCGCTGAGTACACTTTTGGCGCTATATAAATAAAGACATACAATAGACTTTGCTCTTCATTTACCAATTAAATTGTGCACTTTTCCAATAAATTCCATGTTTTGGCCCAGAACCCCCAAATCTCACTGGTTTTGGGTACTTAGAGGTTGACATCTCTAACAACCTAGCAGCACAATCAAAAAGCACCCAAACTCCTATCTTCACAAGCAAAGTAAAATCCCATCATTATTTTAATTGCTCCTAACATATTTGTTTTGATTATTGGCTATGCGCCACTTTGTAACATTTGTAAATGATCTCCATTGTGGGTTTCGTTTAGCAGATCCCATCACACAGGGATTAACATACAATGGATGCTGCGGTATGTATTAAGACCCAGAGATGTGTGTCTGGGTGCATAGCAAACATTCTTCTTTTCTTTTGTGTCCACATCATCTGTGGAAAAACTGGTGGATCGAGTTTTTTTTTTAATAACTGTCAAATTGGTGTGTTTACCTGGGAGGCCGACAAAACGTTACCAGCTTATATCGGGAAGGGTTTTCAGTGTTAAAAAGGAAAATAATCAGGTAAGTGGAGTTGCCTGTTTAACAAACCTCTGAATATCAATTCAATTCATTATTTGTGTTGCCTGCAGAAGTCTTGCTTAGGCTTGTAATATAGTGCGCGCTGGTGCGTGTGCGCACAGGGCGTGGCGCGGGCGTTTCGTTTGTAGAGGTTAAGCGGTGATGCGCGGCTAGGGTGTGTGGCTATGATGTCACAGCGCAGCCTAGCGCTGTGATTGGTTCATAGCGTCACGGGGCGCGGCGACAGCGCCAAAATAAAATTCTCTTGTACTTTCTCTGGACTGCCGCGCCACCGCTCATGACAGTGCTCGACTGTATCAACGTCAGCCTCCCACAGTCAATTGTAATTGACATGCGTGCGCACGGTAGCGCAACAGCGCGCTCTATATTACATTATAGAACGGCGGATTTCTGTATGTTTTGCATCTTGCTGCCTGGAGTTCCCGAACCCCCACAGGAGTGGAAGCTGCACCAAGCAAGCCATTTTCGGTGGCACCGGGTAACTAGGACTGCTAGGATTTCCCCTGTATTCCCTGTTGGGTGCGAGTATAGCTCTGTTGGTGATAGTGTTGCGTCTGTTGGCTCTGTCCGAAATAAACACCCGTTTATTTGGCTCCGGGCTGAACTACTCGCAGGTAGTTTGGACTGAGTGGGCCTTGATCCTTGAGACCGCAGGGCAACGAGTCACAGACCCTTTGGTCACCCTCAGAGCTCACCTCATCCTCCCAGTAGTCATCGGAGATGGCAGACGACCTGGTCCAGACCAGGGCGTCACGCTTCTCTGCTTGGACCAGAGAACTAACAAAGGGAAGAGTTGGTCTTGCTGAAAAAGATTCCCCTTCTTCCACATGCCGCAATGCCAAATAGAAAAGTGTAGGTAGGCGCTTGTGAAAGCGTGGTAGTCCTGTTGGGAAGCAGACATATTGCGCTATGTTCAGTGGCGGATTTACAAATCCACTGCCCATAGGCACTTACCGTGGGGTTGCCTCCTCCTTCGTGCCACCCTCCTTCAGCGTCGCGGCGTGAAATGACACTGCGACGTCACATTGGCGTCGCAACGTGTCACGTCATGTTGCCGTCACAACGCCATGTGATGCCGCAGCGTAATTTCACGCTGCAACGCTGAAGAAGTAGGCCCGGCACGAAGGAGAAGGTCGGAACTTTACAGAGGCCCCACGCGCTCCACCGGCAATTAGTGGGGAAGAGAACGGGGCCTCTGTATATGGGGGAAACAAAAGGGACATTTTCCGCCCCAAAATGTTCCCGCCCTAAGCCCGGGCCGATTGGGCCTAATGTGAAATCAGCCACTGGCGATGTTCTGTTGTCCACTCTGTAGTACGACCAAACTTCCAAGCAGATCTTCTGGGCTGAACATACCATGTAAATGGGAATATTTTGGACTGAAATGGAAGGTAAACCCTTTTCAAAATCTTTACGCCAAGGAGAACCATTTTTCTGCTAAGTATATTTTTTACCACTAAGCTGCTCTTATACCGACTCACTGTGACCAGCGACATTGAGCGTGAGGATTCTTTGGCTGACAGGCCTCAGCCTCTCTGGGACCGGTATATGGAATGGACAGTGGCGTCCAGACTACCGGGCCCAGCGAGTGTACGTTGGGCACTATAGCATGGACGGAGGATACTGAACATAGCAACCCCTCCATCTCTTCTCTGGGTGTGCGGGACACCCAGCACCCCATGTTACATTGCCTGTGAGCAGGGGCCGACTTCCCATTAGGCCCCATATATATTTATTTATTTATGCAATGTGTTACCAGGAAGTAGTACATTGAGTTACCTCTCGTTTCCCAGTATGACCTGGGCACAGAGTTATGATGACAAATAACACATGGTTAGGCCTCTGCGGCAACATTTTGGGGGCCGCAAAAAATGTCCGTCCCCATATTCAGATGCCGCGTTCTCGGGCCTGATGGGAAGGTACTTACATGTGGTGGTCACTTCCTGGCTGCCGCCCTTCTTCCCCTTCCGAATCGCAGGGTCAAATGACGTTACCATGGCAACGTGACGCCACGTGATGTCACACTGGTGAAGTCCGCGGCGTCGTTTGACGCTGGGATTTGGAAGGAGGAGGGCGCAGCAAGGAGGCGGCGGATCTTCAAATCCGCCACTGCCTGTGAGACAACCAAAATGCAGCAGATTGGTAAGAATTATGTGGGTAAAGCGCTCCGCAAAACATTGGCAAATATCAGAATTTTCTGGTAAAAACATCTTTGTGAACCAGAGAGACATCCGCAGAACTCCTCCCATTTGTCTCTTATTTTAAAAAGGTCCGAGCTGCCGTTTTGTTTTTTAATTTAATTTATTTATTTTTCCTTTAATATTTGCATCAATACAATCCACACAATGAGAAGTAATTAGCTAAGTTGTCGGTCGATCCGTTCTCCTGTGAACGATCGGTGAAGATTCGGCTCGGGGGTTCACTAAATGGCTGTTAGTGCAGCAGAAGAGGACCAAAGATGCAAAGTTCTGTGGGGAAGATCATGTGACCAGGCAGTCACTAGATACAATTGGTGCACTGCTAGAGAGAGGGCAGGGCTCAAAAAGGGGTGTTCCAGAGCCTGTTTCAGAAGAGGAAGGGGATGTGACTTTGTAAATGGTTGCTATAGAAATAAAAATGTTTGTTACATTATAATACATAAAAAATGTAATTTAGAGATTTTTTTTTTAAATGCTATAAGTATTTTCTCATAGTACAGAACTGATTTATTTTAAAAAAAACACGTAGGATATTACGTGGTCTGCAGCTTTAAATTGAATGTATTACCACTGTTGATTTAATGCAGCCATGTATTATTAGAACTATCTGCTCCGGACATACCTGTAAACGAGGGGGAACTCTCAATGTATTATTACTTCCTTGTGAAACTTTTATAATTAAATAATATAAATAAACAAGATTATGACAACACATGTAAATGCAAATAATACAGTGGAAGAACAACAGAAAAAGTTCCGTTTGTGTGCCCAGATTATTTGTGTGCCCGGGACAGTATTATTTGCTTTTGTGGTTAGATTACGTGTAGATTCCTAGTTCTGTGTGTGCCTGGAAAGAGGAACGTCACAAACAAAACCGTACTAATAATAACTTAATTCCATATAGCGCTTTACACCCAGTAGGATTCAAAGCACTTCCCAATTGCAGTATAGTGTGTGTGTGGTAAGCAGCATTGTACATAGTGTTGTTACAGACACAGCCCCTGTCCTATGTTTTTGGCACAGGGAGATAAAGTGAGATGCCCAAGATCACAAGAAGCTGACCCCGGGATTTGAACCAGGTTCCCCTGCTCCAATCTCGGTGTCGTTATTTAACCAGTCCCTGCCTTAACTCACTGGCTCCTTTAGCCTTAAGAACCCTTTTAATTACGTTACAATATGTATTGCACCGACCTCCCAAAATCACCGCAGCTAATGTAAATACCATTGGTTAGAGACTCCACTGTTGCCAAACTCCTGGAAAGGTTTCTGCTCCCGCATTAATGGCTCTGAGAAACAGAAGGAGGGGAATAACCTGTTCATCTCTGATGTAGAAATTTGGGTTGGGTTACTAAATAGATAATAAGTAATGTAGAACCTAGATTATATCTCGCTCCATGTTGATGAATTCAAAGATGATTCACCGTCTTCATTTGTAATTGTATTTCAGTTGTAGGCAACATAATAAACCTCAAGAGCCCCATGTGCGGCATTTAAGGCTGAGACTATAGTAGGCGCACGCTGGAACGCATGGCGTTACGCGCGCGCCTGGTGCCCGAGCAATGCGTGCACTGAGATGGAGGGCGTGGCGGACGCGTCACCAGGCTGGTTAGCCCTCATTGGCTGAACTGCTCACGTGACGCGGCCGTCGCGCAAAAAACCCCCAAAATGATTGGTCTTTTGAAAAATATGCCGCGTGGTCGCCCTGCTTCGCGCCCGCGCTCACTATGGCCGGCCCGTGTCAGCTGCTGCACTTTGTTCGCGCAGTGTGTGAAAGTATGTATTGGAGGGGTTAGTGTCAGTATGTATTTGGGGGTAGTTTAAGTAAGGATTTTTATTTGGAGGAGGGTTGTGTTGTAAGTATGTATTTGTGGGGTAGTGCAAGTATGTATTTGGGGGGGTAGTGTAGGAGGAATATAGGAGGGGGCTCGCAAGGAGGTGTAAAATGGGGGGGCTCGAGACAGCTGACACAGGGGGGCACCTTGGGAAGGAGAAGGGGGGGGCACGGTCAAAACTCTAGTCCTGGGCCCCGGGAAATCTGTAGGCGGCCCTGTGTATTCCTAAACTTATCGGTTAGAACTCATAAGTACATTACAATGAAGAGAATAGTGCATTGAAAATGTACCTGCAGATTCAGACATTCGCAAAGGGTTTTATAACAACAGGGGTGAGATAAAGATGGTAAAAACCTTCCGGAACATTTAAACAGTTTTTTCTACAGATATATCTATTAAATATGCGACTGCCACTGATGCTCGGAGGAACTTCTTCAAAACGTTTCATCATATCCTCTTTCCTCCGAATCTTGACTTTAAAATAAAAAAGCTACAGTGCACCACAGTTGTTGCGGTTCCTCTTTTCATTGTTAAGTAACATGCTTGGACCACTCTTGTCTGTGGTTTCTTAACAATGATTGTGTGTGATATTGCTTCCTATCATGTAGTATAGTTTCTATGATTGTGTAATTGTGGTTTCCTGCTGATACTGTTTCACACGGTCCAGCTGTAATCTCGCGTTTACTAAGATGCCGCAACAAAATCATGTTGGCACACGCTGAAAAGCTTTTCTTAGATGAAATTAATTTCCCCAGTGTTTTATTTGTTTATTTTTTCCTTCAGTCCTGAGATGTGCTAGCATTTAAAGCAGCATTTCCCCTAAAAAGCAAATATTACGTTGCAACCCCTCTATTTCACTTAGCACTTATCATCTGAGATCTGACTCCAAAACACTGTTCATGGTCCCAAGGTTCAACAAAGTATCCGGCCGCTCCTCCTTCTCTTACCGTGCACCCCAAAACTGGAACAGTCTACCGGAGGCTCTCACAGCCGCCACCAGCCTCAGTTCTTTCAAAACTAAAGCTGTCTCACATTTTAATCTGGTCTGTAACGGTTACATACGCCTAGAATATATATTATCTCTAACGGTGCATGCGATGTCTTGTATATAATGTATAACCCTGCTGGCTTACGCAGCTGTATTTGTATGATGACAAAGACATGGTTAGAAATACATTAGACCATTTAAAACTTACAAACTAGCTGCGGCGTTATGAGGAGTAACCGGGAGATCCGGAGGCAGAATCAGAAGTCGACGGAATAGGTCCGGACACGCAATGCTCCGTCAATCGCGTCCTCTCTCCAACCGGTACACCTCTTGACCAATAGACGCTCATGTTGCAGCCCTCTTGTGACCTCTAGACTTTTTTTTTTTTAGCAATATAAATGTATATTTCTGCAGCTCAGTGCTCTCTCTGCGTTCTTTTCGTTTATTATCTATATCATCTTTATAATGTGTGCGCTGTAACTTCTCCCTAAGCCCCCTCCATGTAACTTCTCCCTAAGCCCCCCTCCATGTAACTTCTCCCTAAGCCCCCCCTCCATGTAACTGCTCTGGAAATCACAAGCTTCCACGAAGATGGCAAAAGGGGGGGCTAAACGCTGATACGTGCACAGTAAGTGTTTCCGTGTCAATTTTAAGGCAAATTCAGGCTTGAAGAACAGACAATTTTGCACTTTTTTAATAAACTAAATAAAAATGATAAAAAAGGTTTTGAGCATTTACCCGATCAGGGAAGGCTGAAAATATTAGGGCCCATATCTACTAAGCATTGCTATGCCATAAAACGGGTGCGCAATTTTTTCTTCCTGCGCCCCCCTGCCTGCTCTTCTCCCCTGCTCGTGCCGCCCCACCCCGCCCACCTGCTCAGCTCCGGCGTCAAATGATGCAGCGGAGTCCTGTGACATCACCCACGTCGTAATTTGACGCCGGGTTACCATGACAACGCGTTGCTGGAAGCCAAGGTAAGTTAGTTACAGAGGCCTCGCGCAGTCCCCCCCCACTTTTAATTTAAATGCCTTGGGGGAGAGCGCGGGACCTCTAACTGCCACGCTCCCCCCCCCCGTAAATCCCGCACCCCCGCCATAAGGCACCTTACAGCCCATTTAGTGGAAGACTTTACATATTACCCACGCTCCTCCTCTTATGAAGTGTGCCGCTGGTACAAGGATTAGCCTTACATATACAGAAAACAAAGAACGGATCCTGCGCTCCTACCAAATGGGCTACAATATACTAGTGACATGTTTCCATTTAGAACCTAAGTCTGTGTGACAAAGGAGCCGTTTGGTTGCATCTTTTAATCAAAACATGATTCCAGCCGCCAACCTCGTCAAGGTAGGCTCTGCATAAGCGATCTGGCAGGCAGGGGGCCAGGACTCCCACCGCTTCATTTCACATCATCCATGATGCTGTGATCACGTGATCCCTAAGTGCCGGAGGGGCAGGGGTCCTTACTACACACCGCGTTAGAACTGATATTATTTTGTCACCCTCACCCCAGCGTTCTCTCTCTCGCTTCCAGTTTTACACAATCTGACTCACTCTTCATCCTCCTTTGTTTGAGCGACGTCTCCTATTCTACGAGAGGTGATATCATGAGGTGAGGTGCTGCTCATGGATGCATAAAACTGTTCATAGGTGTGTGGTCAATATATACAATTAATGACCTTTAAAAAAAAGTGGGGATAGGATGTAAAATGAATGCTTACCTTCAATAAAATCTAAGATAAAAAAAAACAGAGGGCGTAGGTAACACCCTAAAACCCCACTCCTAAGGTGACAAGTTTTTAAGAGGACAAGAGAGCACGGTTTTATTTAGCTATGCATTAAGCATGGCGTTAGGAGCCCCGGATATATATGTTTGTGGGCGGAACCCATCTTTGCTGCGGCACACTAATTGCAGGCTTAGGCCCTCTAATAATTGTGCTCTTTACATATTAATACATTCCTAATTATATACTCCAGTATTATAATGTTGTCCTTATTAATTCATCAAATGTAATAAAAAGCTGACAGAAAATACACGCTCAGCCTTATATTAAAGATGAAAAACAACAACAACTGGTTGCGTTGCAATGTGAGACTTTTCTTGGTTTTCTTGCCCAGATATTTCTGTCCTTTTCTAAGGTAAAATAAAATTCTTGACGTGCTGAAATGTAGCACAGGATCGGAAATTTGGCAAAGGTTTTGGCACTGTGTTTGAAATGAGTCAGGTTGTTTGTGTTTGATTAATTACTGTATGTGTTTAATTGTTACTGAAATTGTTGATCAGAGTATTTTCGAACGCGTAAGTCTGAGGAGGTGTACGTTTTAGGGAACTAGAAGGGAGACCTCAGTAACATATACCTGTGACCTTTGCAGGGAGATCGGGAACACATACTTCACATACCAAAGCGTATCTGGCACACCTGATTTCTATCACTGCATACCGAAGAGGATCTGGGTTGCATACCTCTCAACAGAGAGTATTAAAGGACACCTGGAATGTGTACCTCTAGCCACTGCGTATTACAAAGAATCTTGCCCTGTACCTCTCACCGCCACAAACCAAAGGACATCAGTAACACATACATTTCAATTGCATATAACGCAAGGATATTTACCTCTTAGCACATCCTTACAGACACATCAGGAATACATACCTCTTCTCCAACAAACACATGAGGGACTTTCACTTTTCACCCTATTAATACATGTAACCCCCCTTTATGAGTTTTGGGAAGTAAACCTGAAGTACGTGTGCAGTCATGCAACTACCCAAGTGCATTGACAGTGCAAATGCAGTGTTATGGTTACAGTACTGTGGGGAAATCCCTTTAACAATACATGGGGGTGTTTAATCGCTGCTCTCACTTAGAAACCTGATTGCCTGTCATAACAGGGATTATTATACTGTGTGTCAATGCGTGTAAATATTTCCTATGCTAGGTGGTAGTCTCCCACAAGCGTGCCAGGATTTAGCTCAGCTTGTCTCTTCTGTACACAAATAACAGAAAGCAGACCCGGACCTCTAACAGGGCAATGCTTTATGTGCCATCATATTAAAGTGCATTCCATTAACACCGTTTTGCCCATGCTATGTGTGCCCCACTATTTTTGTTTTTAAAATGCATTAGTAAAAATATATTTAAGCTCCCACATGTACTGACGAGTGAGCTTGTACGACCCTCCGCTCTGTTAATCCAATTACATATATTCTTGGAGCCTTAACCTACAAAGTGAAGTTGCGCTGTACGACCTGAAACACAGGGTGCCTCATATGCTTGTAAGAAAGCTCCCTGTGGGTTACGTTACCCTATGAATGGCTACAACACAGTATAACTTAGCCTTACACTAGCTATATTTTTAGTTAGGTATCACCCTAATTAGGGACATTGGCTTTTGTTTACCTTAACCCTTACTCTGCTGGGTCTACCCAGTTTGTAGGATACCCTCATTTGGTCAGTAAGCTATATAGACTAAGGGGTTAACAAGGACAGCCTGGAGGTAACATGAAGACGTGGAAGAAGTCTGATTCTGCATTAGTAGTAGTTGGCTTCAGGCAACAAGGACTACCAGCTATCGGACCAGCCCGCTTGGACTTCATCTCCATGTAGAAACTCATCAGGGTCTCTAGGACCCAACTGCCGGGGGTCTCCTGAGCGAGTTGTTCCTAAGTAGTTAGAAATTTGGGAGGTCTCTTCACAGCTCATGTGCCACACATTCATTTACTATAATCATTTTAGGAATCGCCCAGATTTTATTCTCCTTTGGGTCTACCTCGATTTTCTACATCTCTGCACCAAAGCCCTGAAACATTTTATTTCAACTAATACCATCTCGAAGAGTTACATTGGGCCCAGACACAATGCTGTCTCACACTCTATTGCTGGACCTAAGCTAACCTGTCTTCGCAGAGTAAAATAATGGCCAGATATTGTGAATTGATAAATCACCTTGCATACCTTTGTCAACCCAACCAGACATTAAATTCGCATTAAAACCCTTCCCCACAAAGACATCAACCTGTTTCCCCATAGCCACATCTATAGATATTTTAGGGTCTTCGCCCATTTTCGCCCAGAACATACAGGGTCACTTTCCTTTAAGAGCTGTTCCCGCAAACATATCAGGAAAACACACATCACGGCAGCACTAGTTACACATCTCTCATCGCTGATTACACAGGCAACAGAAACGGCAGGATTATTCCGCGTGAATATATTTGTGTACAAAATAGCAATTCTGCATGTAACAAACAAAAATAAAGCAGAACACCTACTGGTTATCTGTTGTATGAGAAAAGCAGCAAGTCTACAGACCTCTCTCCCAGAGACAAAATGTTAAGCTGCATCAGCTGACTAAAAAAAGCTAGGATAAGGTCCTGAACCTCCACTCTTCCTTACTGCACAGAGAGCAGCATGATGCAGCACAGACTCTACAGATATAACATAAGGGACCCATGCCCTTGTCTTTGAACCCTTCACTGCGGGCAGGTCAGGCCATTCAAATACAGTAGTAGCCATATTGGTCTCAGAGAAATATATTTTGCAGGGTGATAGCTGTTTTTGAACCAACATAAGTCTTCTTCAACTACAATGAGATATATGAGCCTTGGAGAACTAATGTCACTTCTGAAGCATCTTAGATCTATCTATCGAATCTGAAGCCATACTGAAAAATTCACCAAAGCACTTGGACCGTTTATGAAGAACTCTCGCGTTGGTCCAGCCGATGGTACCACACACAATATATGATGGCAAGCCATGTTAACATCGCTCCATAACACCTTGTAGGCTTCTTCCGCAGTGAAGATGCAAGGGCGCCAATTCCTACATGGGATTCACTCAGGGCCAGGGAGCGTCTCCCCGTTCTTCTTCCTATTCCATGCCTGATCCCTTCCTTTATTTCTTCCCATCCTCTGGAGCCGTCGTCTCAACCGATAAGATTTGTTCGTCGCCCCGAGGGGACGGGCTGACCCGGATGAACACGGTGTTGTCCGCAGACTCTGAAATAATTTCCGCTGCATCGTCATCGTCTGGTCTCATGCTGGGGACAGGGGATCGCCGGTGGACAGGGGATGCAGGTGGTACAGGGCTGCTACTGGAGGGCTGTGAAAGGAATTGCAGACATATTATAAGGCAGATAGTGCTTTCTCTGTCCTGATGTGTCATTCTAATCTCGGACTCTCACATTTACCATCTCTATCTCCAGGTTCCCTTCTCATATCTTTCCCTATGTCTCCATTTTTTCTATATATAATGACAGCACACTTTATATGCTCTAGTACAATGTCTCTTTCCTCTATGCCTGTTGCCGCTCTCTGTCACGTACGACCCCCAGCTAGCACGCGACCTGCACACGGGACAAGGGTTAATACCGACGCTTGCAAGCGCACCCACTCTTCACCTCCGCGAAGGTCCGTCAAATGGACAATATCCCCTCTTACAGGATCAAGGATCAATACACAACCCGCAAGCTGCCCCAATCTTCACCCTCTCAAGGGTCCCTCAAATGAGTTGTACCTCTCCTCAAGCCGTCCCAATATACCACCGCCACGAACAGCACACAAGTGAGCACGTGACTTTAGATATGCAACCAGGGTTAATACACACGGCTACTCTAGCCAACCCCCCTTTCTCCTCTGCAAGGAACCAGCGAGTTAATATTAACCCCTACACTCTCCTTTTTCTTACTTCTCGCCCTCACCTTAGTCCTCCCTCCCGGGTTTATAACACCACCCTCTTGTTTTCCGTGTTGCTGTGTTTGTAGAATAGATGTGCTACAGTTCTTTGCTTTCCTCATCTCTCTGTTCCTATTTTTCATTCTCTTCTCTTCCTCATAAACATCTCTCGTCTCTGTCCCTTCATCCCCTTCCTTGTCTGCCTCTATTTTCTCTTGTTTCCTCTCTGTCCCCACATTTCATTCTAGGGCATCTCTGGGTGAGCAGGGATAGAAATCAGAGTCCAAAACCCCCCAACCCAAAGATGCAAATGGGTGCTGAGTGGTAACAGGACCTTTGAGAAACAAAGGTTTTGCTCCATTATAAGTTCAAAGTGCATGGCAAGGCAAAATTGCCCCAATGAAAGGCATTAAAAGGTATTGAACATGATGTGGCCCCATCATAGACCTTCACGTTGGGCCCTCATTTGTTAGAACCTCCTCTGCTGACCTGTATGGTTTTCTTCGCCTTAAGACGACGACTCAGCTTAGAAAATCCCTTGAAACCCATTTTTTCAGTGGCAGCCAGAGCAGCCTTCAGCAGTTTGGGGGTCTCCGGTCTTGGTGGAATGATGTGCTGAAACCCTTTCTGTGCCGGACCCTCATCTTTTGGTTTGCTGCTGTTCTTAAGCATTTTCCTAGAGGAGAGAATCACAAGGGGCGAAGTCATAAAGCGCTATATAAGTAGTGTAGAAGGCAACTGAGCTATCTCATGTGTGATCCATGACGGGGGAACGGCCATTGGAGCATGGGAGACCTATTTAACTATATTGCCAGAACTGTGTTCTGTGTTAGTCGCATACGAGGCCGCTGCTCACTTTGCTTTCCTGCGCAGGACTTTCTGAGACTCGGGGTAATGGAGCAGGATCTCACTCAGATCTTTCTTGTCCAGGATGAAGAGGTTGGTGAATCCGTGAGCGACCACGTTCGCTGTACGCCGGTTTCCTCCTCCCAACGCCAGCAGACTGAAAGAAGCAAAGTGACGGATCATAGAAATCAATAAGCTCTCCTTTATATAGCACCCTTGTCTATGTATAACCCTATTCCTGGGAGGTTTGTAGGGCATCACTGTTCTTTTAGAGACCTGCAAATCGCTGATTAACCTCTTCCCTGCCAAACACGCAGATGACGGACTGACTCCTAACTCATTCCTGGAGAACATCGTTAAATAATGTTTCTACCCCAGCAGAGCATCGCTTAGCAATCCTGCAGAGCAATGCTCCATCCTGCCCTGCTCCCCAGACCCCTGCTAGATAGTCCTGAAGAACATAATTCAACCATTTTCTCCTAGAGAGTTCGTCTGTGCATTGCTTAGACCAGGGGTGCACAAACTGGGGGGCGCACCCCACTGAGATTATCTGGGGGGGGAGGCGCGGGGTTTACATAGGCCTTCTGGGAACACGTCGCCATGGCAACACGGCGTCAAATGACGTGATGGCATGATGCCCAAACGCCGGGAACCAAGGTGGGGACCCCGGCAGGGCGGCGCAGAGGAAAAAGATTGCGCTTCCCCGGTTTAGACCTTTCTCTACTAGAAGTGGAAGAGAATCACTTTATCCATTAACGGCTACAATCCTGCAGAGCATTGCTTCACGCTGCCCTGCCAGGTAGACTTGCAGAGCATCACTTAAACTATTTTCTGCGAGAAATACTATATTCACTGGAGCTCCTGAGGAAAATGGATTCAGTATGCATAACAGCTGCAACATTGGGGACACACAGCCCCTGATCTTTGATACAAAGCCTTTTAGAAGGTGTATGTACTAAAGCAATTTGGGCTTTTTTCCTCTTGTGCCTCAAAGCCTTAATGTATCAAGGCATTTGCTCCAATTTATGCCCCTTGTGTATCAGCTTGCAATTTGGGGAGTGTACATAGGAGTAATTACGTGACACACAGATTATATTTTGATGTATTAAATTGAGCGTCACTTTTTTACCCTTCAAACAGCATCAAACAGCACCCAAATTCGGAGGTGGCGTTACATTTCTTGTTTAGAAACCTGTGCCAGGTGTAACAAACTTGCACAAAACCGCATTGCGTCTCCTTCCCTACGAGGCTGCATATTATCAAAGACCGTCCGAGCGTAATCTCTCGCCTGCTGTAAACCCGCAGAATATTTTACATCTTCTCCGCTATACTGTAGCGAGGATTACTAAGCCCCCTTCCTTGCTATAAACCCATGGAAAACTACTTTTCCCTGTTAAATGCCTGCCCACCGTTACTTACCAATGATTTACTCCTAAAATACAGACTACCTGTCCTAATAAAGACTAAATCAACGAGGCCAATGCTTGATAATACTGTGTATTATTTTCCAAGCTACAGTCCTGCAGAGGGGGGGGGGGAGGTCATTGTTCAATGTAACCTGTAAAACTCACCTGATTTCTCCAAACACACATCCAGCTTTTAGAGAGACTAGCACCGTCTGCCCTTCCGGTCCCCCCAGCACCTGCACCTCGCCAGCCTTAATGATGTACATTTCCCGGCCGATCTCCCCCTGGAACAGACACACTACCTGATGTTGAGTTTTGCACACGTCCAGCTGTGAGTGAGCACACTAGTGCCCTCACTTCTAATTCCAGTTGAACGCTGTCCACCTTAGTGACCGCTAACTCCTTCTGTAAGTTTAATTATAAAGCAAATCAGCGTACTCAAAGTCCTGTACACATGTATACGTCTTAATGTTTGATAAGAATCAGCGGACTCCGGGAGTTCTAGGATTTGTGTCCTACGGCCTTAAAACAGTACAACATTTTAACAGGCGGAGAGCCATATATCCCAGAATCCTCAGTTTAGTGAGGTCACATGAAATGCCTGACTTTAGTTCATGTATGTGATGCAAGTAAGGTGAATAAACCGAAAACGGAGACCATGGCCCATATATAGTAAGCGGTCCCCACCTGCAGTCCTCAGGGACCGCTAACAGTGCAGGATTTAAGGATAGCCTCTCATTAGCACAGGTGGCCCAATCATTTTGACGGAACCACCTGTGCCCTAGCAGGGGTACCTGTAAAACCTGCACTGTTAGTGGTCCCTGAGGACTGGAGTTGGGGACCTCTCCCGTAGGGCACAATCCGGCACCTTGGCCCATATTTCCTAAGCAGTGTTCTGCCATAAGGCACCGTCCGGCACTGGAAGATACTTTACTGCCCGATTGACTTTTTGGCCACCTCTTTCTGCTGCTCTTCTGAGGCTGGCTATCTCTGTGACAAGAATAGACTTCCTGTCACATTATGTTCTCTGGTGTCTCAGCTACACCAGTCTCTGCCTTGTGGTCCTATGCTCTACGTACAACTGCAATGGGGAACAGAGCGTGTGCTACGGCTAAAGGCTCCGCTCATTCACTTTAATGCGCGGTAAGATGCAGAATGTCTCGGCTCCGCTTAATATAATCTGACAGACGGTGTAGGTAGGTTACCTTTTTGCAAACATAATCCCCTGGGAGATAAACCACAGAGCGAAGTCTCTTCAGCATATCGTAGATCATCTGCCGATCACAGCCCTGCGCACCAAGAAGGAAACAAAGTCAATGTCATTTCACTGGCTGGATCCTACATCAGTTATAGCATCTCTGTCATTGCTTTGCCATAAACTCCAGGCAGTGTAGGGGGTAATATTCTGCGGTGGATATTTTGGCCTGTGTGACACATTTGACACCTCATGCCAGCTATTTTATTAGAAAAATAAAAAAAAGGGGATAATATTAATGTAAAGAAACATACAAATGATACAGTGTATCAAATAGTGCCTGGGACTAGCTGTAGCGCAGCAGCGCCACCTTGAGGGGCAGTGGGAGATGACGATCCCTGTCCTGTACAGTGACAGCTGGGGAGAGTTGGGGTTATAGGAGGTGTGAGCATTTACCTGGAATAGGACCACTTTGCTGACAATGTTGTAATTCACGTCTACAGCCAGATCCAACCTCATCTTATCAGGGAGCTGCACCATGAGCTCCGATTCATCTGAGAGGGAGAAACAGGGGGGCAGTGAGTAGTTTCATGCAGGTGTGCAGGAGTTCAGGGCACCTCTTGTATTGAAATGTATTGTAGCAGACGGCACCTTTTCGATTTGAACATAGGAAATAAGGGCGACTTTTCTATCTTTGTACAGAGCCTGAGGACCCAGTTCTATCTGAAGGCAGCTGTTCTTACAGATAAGGGCATTTATATTCTACCTGTGCCCAGGAAATGCAAAGAGAAGCACTGAATGTCCCTCAAATGAGAAGTGTAACTTGCTTGAATAGTTAGCTACATAGTAGATGAGATTGAAAAAAAGGCACACAGTATGTCCATCAAGGTTAACCTATGCTAAATTTAGACAACACATATACTCATGTTATATTTTTATTTACAGTATATTATTAATCCACAGTAACAAACAAAAACCCCAGTGAAACATTATCCAATTATGGGGCTTATACCAACTCGTCTGATCGGGTCTTTTCGACTTAAATGGGGAATTTTGGCCAAAAACCTCCTGATCTGCCACTTCGGCAGATATAGAGTAAGCCCCTAATAACGAGAATAAGTCTCATAAGGGGAAAAATAAATTGGCAATCAGATTACTCCCTGGATCAGCGTCCTTCCCATGTTTACTTATTGGGTATATCCCTGTATACCTTTCCTTTCTAAAAAGATGTCCGACCTTTTTTTTAACAAATCTATTGTATCTGCCATCAGTCTCCATGGGTAATGAATTCCTCCTTTTACCTGCCCTTACTGTAAATAATCTTTCCTTTGTTGCTGGTGAAATGTTCTTTCCTCAAATCTCAAGGGATTACCCGTGTCGTTTGTACTGCCCGTGGGATGAATAGTTATTTTGAAAGTTCCTTGTACTGACCCTGAATATATTTGTATATAGTTATCATATCCCCTCTTAGCCGCCTCTTTTCTAATGTAAATAAATCCAATTTAGCTAGCCCCTCCTCATAATTCAGACCTTCCATCCTCTTCATTAATTTGGTGGCTCTTCTTTGCACTTTTTCCAGTTCCATGCTGTCTTTTTTTTTTAATGGAGCGGTACCTAAAACTGTACTCTATATTCAAGGTGTGGTCTTACTGAGGATTTACACTGTGGTAAATGCAGTCTTCCCTTCCATCTATACCCACCCTGTTTTATGCAAGATAATATTCTGTTTGCATTTGCAGCTACAGCCTGACATTGGGCACTATTGCTAAAGTTCTGTCTACAAGCGCTCCTAAATTCTTCTCCATCAAGGATTGACCAAATTTTGTCTCAATTAGTTTGTACGTAGTCTGCTTATTCTTGCTTCCCAAATGCATAACCTTACATTTATTAAACTTCATCTGCCAAGACCTGCCCAAGTTTCCAGTATATCCATGTTCTTCTGTAGAGAAATTACACCCGGTTCTGATTTTTACTACCTTACACAATTTAGTGTGTAACAAAGATGAAGGCTTTATCTCTATGTAATCTCTATGTCAAGTTCATTAATAAACAAGTTAAAGTGCAGGGGTCCCAGCAGCGATCCTTGAGGTTCTCCACTTAAAACTTTAGCCCAGCCATAAAAATATTTTTCACCCAGACCAATCTCCTGTATTATTTGACACTAATTTCTCGTGTGGCACCGTATGAAAATCCTTTGCAAAATCTAAGTAGACATCAACTGCATTACCCCGGTCTAAATTTCTACTTACTTCCTCAAAGAAACTAATAAGGTGAGTTTGGCACGACCTAGCCTTCATAAATCCATGCTAACTATCACTAATCATATTGTTATCCAATAGGTACACTGAAAATGATCCCTTAATAAACCTGCACATAGCTTCCCCACTATTCAAGTCAGGCTTACAGGACTGCAAATTCCCTGGTTGTGATCCAGCTCCCTTTTTAAATACAGGCACCACGTCTGCTTTACGCTAATCTTGTGGTACTGAGCCTGTGGAAATGGAGTCCTTGAATATTAAATATAACGGTTTGGCTATTACTGAGCTTATCTCTTTAATAACCTTTTGATGCACGCTATAGGCGCCAGTTGTTTTATTTGTGCCTGTATTATTTGCTTCCACTGCTATTCCAATGTATACGGGATTGGTTCTTACCCAGCATGCCCTGGGACTGCCACGTGTACTCATACCACATCTTGACGCGGTTTTGCACGGAGCGGGGGATCTTGTAGCTGTTCATATATTTGATGGTTTTGTCCATACAGCTGCGATAATACGTCTGGCCAGCTGTGGCTGCACCCACCACATCTCTCATCTGCAGAGAGATAGACGAGGCTGTTTTAAACAACATGTTCTCTTTCCGGCACTGAGAATAGTTGATTAGACGGGATTTCCAGTGTAATAGACTAATGTTACTATCAACTGTTAGTTCATTAAACTGTGACTGTGCAAATCGGGGTTGAAACACAAACAGGAAAGAAAGTAAGGAAAAGGCCAGACCGTCTGTACGAGAACATGAAGGAGGTAGTGAGAAGAGAGGTGGAAACATGGTTACGTTCGATGTGATTGAGGAGTCCCAAAGCTGAGTGGTGTCATTTTATTTCTAAGTGTGATGCCTATCCTATGCCAGAGTTTAAGGGAGGCCAAAGCTGGGACATGGCGGACAGCTGGGGCTCCGTCACAAGTACTATTTGTTAGGTAACATCTAAACACTGACCGTGCTCCACCTAGGGGGCTGCACGCCATAAGGAACAGCAATGAAAGAAATACATGGGGGTACTTCTCATTCAGGGTTAAACACAGGGAGGCCGGTATGGCTTTTAACCCTTTGCGGTAACGTCGTTGGTAGAATACTTGCCATGCAGCACCCTTAGGAAGTCTCGCTCATTTGTTTCCCAGAACCTACCTGACCAATCATGACGGAAAAGGCGAACACGCCCATGAAGTAGTTGAGCAACTGGAACCAGAGTTCAAACAGGGTCGTTGGATCCGGGAGCCCTCCGATTGTAATCAATGTCTTGACGGCCCAGTAATAACAGCGGATATAGCTGCAGAGAAGGAGGAGGGTGTATGAACAGGGCAACACACCGATGCGACCCGCGCCACTCGCAGGCGTTCATATAGCGTCACATCCCTATCTCACGTACCCGTAGAATGATAACGCACTAAACCGTGCCGGCAACAACTGCGGACTCCTGCGGTGATTAAACAAAGGTGCTCGGGAGGCAGGATTGCTGTCTGTGCTCCTTGTCTTTCTGTATTTCTACCCATGTAGCAACTAAAGGTTTCCACCACCGGGGTGAGCTGCTGTCATGCAACCGTGGCTGTCTCGGCACCGGAGGATTACCACTGCAGGGGTTCTGATCCGGAAGAATGGTACCCCCCCTCCCCTCCCCCCCCCCCCCCCCCCCGGCTGCGCAACAGCAGCAGACCCTGTATTTTGATTTTTTGGCCACGGCTTCAGTACGTGCCTCTGGGTATGTATCCTGCAACTTAATCTAACCATTTCCCCGTCTGCTGCAAAACCTTAGACAAGTTTTGATCTTTGGCTTGCTTTCATATTTAGCCTTATGTTTATCCCAAGCATCTTCTTTTATTCCCTTACTATATTAGCTTCTACCACCTCTGCTGGGAGTCTACTCCACGAATCCACCACCCTTTCGGTGAAGTACTTCCTCACATTGCCCCTAAGCCTCCCAACCTCCCGCTTCAGAGCGTGACCTCACCTTGTTGAAACCCTTATACAGATGTAGCAACCGTTATTGCGCCCGCTGACACACTCCCGTTGAGAAATGGCATGTAAGCCCCGCCCCCTTTTCAGCAAGCGTCTCATTTAGGACGATTGCCGCTTCTCCCGCTGTCGTGTTGTGTATGTCCCGCAGCAACGCGCCAGGAAGGGCAATAACGCGTCAGCAAGTGCAATAACGCGCCAGCAAGTGCAATAACGCGCCAGCAAGGGCAATAACGCGCCAGCAAGGGCAATAACGCGTCAGCAAGTGCAATAACGCGCCAGCAAGGGCAATAACGCCTGCCACATCGGTATATTTGAAGTTCTAAGAAACGTAGGCTATAAAATTGTAAGGCCCTGCCGTTGCGGTCGTTCCCTGTCGGCACTGGTGTATCCCTGTGCTCCTAACATTGCCTCAACCAAGATGGCTGAGATCTGAGGTCACTTCACCTCAACAAAGATGGCTGAATCCAGAAAGTGGCCTCATCTTGCCCTGAGTCAAGATTGAGACTGAAGATTGGCTGCACCTGGCCTAGGCCTTTACATAGCAGCCATTTGCACCAGGCCAGCACCGAGCAAGGTGTCTATTTCCTGTAGTTCACGTTAGTCCCAGTTGCTCTGCACCTGCCTTGATCTCTGCCTGTGACCCTGACTTCCGCTATCCTATCAGGACTCTGTCCCAAAGCCTCTGGTCAGTCTCCATATCCTGCTTCAGACCTGCGGTTCGGCTTCTTGGTCTGAGACAAGCTCCGTCACAAAAATACCCTAATGCTGCAGCCGTAAGATGTATAGGCTTTGATCTGCTATGGGCAGTGGCAGAATTCCCATTAGGCCCAGGCCTAAGGCAGCAAAATTTGGGACGGCAAATATTTCTGCCCCAATATACATTTTCCGCACTCTCGGGCCTATCTGACCTAATATATGCCGGACGCGTCCTTCTGCTGTCCGTCTCTTCCTCCTTCTGATATGCAGTGTCAAATGACGCCGCGGACGTCACCAACATGGCGTCAAATGGTGTATTGTTGCCATGGCAACATGACATTGCGGCGTCAAATGACATTGCTTTACCATGGCAGCGAGACGCCGTGTGACGATGACGCCGCCAATCGGAAGGAGGGCAGTAGAAAGGAGGCGGCCGGCATATGTAAGCGCCTGGGGGCGGCGGATATCGAAATGCGACGATGGCTATAGGGGATGAGTGTCACTGTATATCTGGTTCATATAGACTGGGAGACACTGTCATTGTCTTTACTGTATTCTTGCATATGGCTGGTACCAACCTGTTTCCTTCTCCGTCATACACCCATTTTGTGGCCTTTATCCCCTCGTAGTCTGAAGCCCAGTAATAGAGGCAGGCGTTTATATGCAAGCAATACAGAAGGTAGGCTGTGGTCCGGATAACTCTGCAAAGGAAACAGGGTTTATCTCCATAATACAACACACCCTATACACAGTGGAGCCCAGTCTGCACTATACACTCAGTAGGACCATGTACCCCTAACCTGCACTATACACTCAGCAGGACCATGCACCCCTAACCTGCACTATACCCGTGGCATGACCCTGTACCCCTAACCTGCACTATACACTCAGCAGGTCCATGCACCCCTAACCTGCACTATACACTCAGCAGGACCATGTACCCGACACACCTCTAACCCCTGAGACGCCTCTCTCCCCCAGACATCCCTTTCCCCCCCTGACACACCTCTCATGCCCTCTCTTCCCCCCCCCCCCGACACATCTCTCATGTCTGACATCCCTCTCTCACCCCAGACACCCCTCTCCCCCTAACTTCCGTGTTAGGACAACCTGGATGGTCTCCCTCTGCTGGGTAAGTCCCGGGGAGGTGGTACAGAGAGAGGGTGACCCTACCTGTGGCGGGCCTGTTGGAATAATTTGGCAGGCCATATTTTGCCCACCCCTGCCTTAGTGCCATAACACTCAGACCACTGCCCCTACCTGGTAGTGTGAGAAAGCATCAACAGTTTGCAAGCTGAGAGTGCAGTATAAGGCTGATCCACAGCGCACTCTCTGTAAGGCTGAGAACAACTGACCTGTAGATATACGCTTTGCTCAGGATGGCCTCGAGTCGGTTGTTGAATTCAAAGAATGCCATGTACTGCATGGAGAAATGGAGTAACATTACTGGAGGTATCACAGGAAAGACTCCTACATGTTCTATTGCAACGGGCGGGACAGACTCCACAGGCCATAGGCCCCTTCTGTCTATATCACTCTGGCCCACTGTGGACAGACTCCACAGGCCATAGGCCCCTTCTGTCTATATCACTCTGTCCCAATGTGGACAGACTCGATGGGCAACCGTCCCTTTATGCGGTTGTGGACACTTGGCCCTGACCAAACCACTGCCACACATGTCGCCGCCGGAACACCTGGCCGCAGGGCACCTCGCTCCATTGCCATCTATCAATGGCGGTGTCCCGCCATGCACCCTCCTACACCGGCCGCTGCGACAAGCTCCACGTGCTCCCTGTCACACCGCAATAGGACGCTGAGGCGGAAAATCCCTTTGTCACCTTATAGTGGAAGGGACAGACTCAGCTGGCTTCCTGATGCAGAGAGAGGGCCTTATTGCGATGATTGGCACCCCAACCCCATATTAACAAGGCAGAGAGAGGATGAACTCACCTTCAGAAGGCGTGGAAAACGCAGAATGGACTTAACACCAAATTGAAAGTACAAGATGTCCAGTGGCAGGAGGGAGATCATATCCATCTGTCAGCAGAGAGAGGAAATGCCAGAAAAGGAAATATTGCAGAACGACTCCGTGGTCTATTCACTAAAGTCGGCAAAACCTATGCAAAAACCACCTTATTTATCCAAGGAAAAGCCATGGAAAGCACTTGGATATATTTGATAAACCTGGTGCAATTCATTTGCACTGTTTTTCTTCAAAGTTTTGCAGCCGGGAAGTAAATTAACCCTAGTAAATAAACCCCTAACGAACAGAATACAGTCGCAGAGACACGGAAATATTGAGTCAGTGGGAGAAATAAACCGAGACAGGGAGGTCTACTGGTGATGGTGAAGGTCATTTGTTCGAACATTAGAATTTTGTACTGTGCTAATACATTTGGCTATATTGATTTTTGACACCTTCCTTTGGATCAATATTCTGTAAATACAAATATAGAACAATTATCTGTCGTCTAAATTTACCGTGGGTTGAACTTGATAGACGCATGTCTTTTTTTCAACCTCATCTACTATGTAACTATGTAACATCTACTATGTAACTATGTAACATTTTGCTATATTGATTTTTCATTTCGTAGTGCAGCAAGATGTCAGTGGTTTATGTTTAGATTTAGTGGTGTCATTACTTTTAAATCATAACCCGATAGTTCCTATTTTTGATGAGTTTTCACCTGTTGCCATGGCAACCTCAGTTGTGCTCTTGAGTGTAAATAGCAAATTTTGGCAAACAGAGACCGGATCTCCAGAAATCAAGTGCAGAGTTGAAAAAGGGCCTGGGATAGGTAATAACAGCAGCAGAATAACTTTGCAATAATAAAAAGAAGGGAGAAGTGGAGCAGATTGCGGCTTTAAAGTGAGTCAGTCTGGTTTGAGTCCGTTCCATGTGATCTTGTGCAAGTCCGTGCATCAAGACATTTGGACCCATACTTGGTAAGCGCTGCTTTTCCATAAGGCTGAGTCCATACGACTGCAGCCGTGCGGATGCGCGGTGAGGGAAAGCGGGTGCTTTCCCTGGCCTTAGTTCGCGCGCTGTCCGGGGGCGTGTCGGGGGCGGGCCAGTGACGTCACGGAGCTGGTTCGCCCTCATTGGGCGAACCGCTCACGTGACCGGCCCTGCGCTCCCGGGAGCGCAGAAACTAAAATTGAATTGTCGGCTACGCATCCGCACGCCTCCGGAAGCGTGCGCGAGCCCCTGCTAAAGCCGCTCTCATTGCGGCTGCAGGGGCTCACTGCCGAGCGTGAGCGCGGGTCAGCACTAACTAGCTGACCATGCCTGCGGCCAAGACATCCTACTGTCCATACAAGTGAACGGGCCATAGCGTGTCCTCCAGCGCTGGAAGGGGTCTCGCTAGCACTGCTTAGTAAACGTGGGCGTTGATCACAAAGCCCTCTTGCTTTCCCCCCTTTTTTGGCACCTGCATGGACTAAGAGGCGAACAAGCCAGGGGATTCCTGGCTACAATGATGATAATTGAATTTGGGCCAAGAGAGGAGAAGCAGAGGAAGATTACCTTAAATCGCTCAGACTTGACGTAGTTCCCCCGCATATCTTTCTTATCCATCTAAAAAAAGAGATCAGACAATGAAGCGCGGTTAGTGCACATTTAAAGCTACGTATAAGGAGCTATGTATGTAGGGTTGATGTTGTGAAGGCCCCATGCACCTAAGCTACCATATACGGTAGTCCCTATGTGCGAAATGTACTGAATGCTTTTATCAAGATGCAGTGGTCCCCAGTGTATCTAACAGCAGTCTAGAACTCGCGGTTTAAAAAGAAGAGATACATTTTAGTAATAAACTAACAACTTGATTATCATCATCATCATCAAACTCCTCTCCTAAGAATCACACCGTATAACTATCTTGATACACTAGTGTTTTCTCGGGCTGGTTTTGACCCCGTGGCAGGCCACGTGATATGCGCCCATGAGCCCTTCAAAGCGGAATCGGACCTTTGGTCACAGCAGTCTCGCCGCAATTCAAGTCTCTGCTGGCGGTTGTCCGCCGAGAGACCCTTCGCCGCAGCCACTCTGCCGCTGGACACTCAGCCGCCGGCCGTTTCGCCAATAACGTAAGGTAATTTAAGGGGTTTTAGCGGTTAGGAGATTTAAGGATATTGATTTAGGCAAGGAGTTAGGTTTTTAGGGAAGGGGATTAGGGTAAGGGGTTTGGAATAAGGGATTAGGGTAAGGGGTTTTAGTGTAATGGTTTAGAGTAAGGGGTAAGGTTTTGGGGGTAGTATTGGTATTGGGGGTTAAGATGAGGGGCTTTTAGGATAAAGGGGTAAGACTAGGGAGCTTAACTCGGCAGCAAAGCAGCCGGTGGAGAGATGTCCAGGTGCCGAGGTGTGTGGCGGCTAAATACCGGCAGCGATTTTGTCGCGGCCAAACAGCCATGACCAAATGTCCGAGACCGCCTTAAAAGGGCCACACTTTGCCAACACACACACACATATATATATATATATATGATGCACAGGCAGAAGGGACGTTGCATCCGCGGGTAGGAGCTCCTCACCGCTCCGGTCAGCTGCATCATGACGGCGTGTTGATGAATACTGTCCCGCCCCTCTTACACAGGGAACTAGTCTTAGCACAGAAGAGAGGAGCGGGGCAGTGCAGTATTTATCAGCGCACTGCCATTAAACAGCTGAGGGAGCGGCAAGAAGCTACAATCCACACTAGCAACAGCTCTGCTGCTTCTGCACTGGGAAGACGGGACTGCTCGGGCGGGCAGAGGTTGGGGGCCCACAGGTGAAGCATCTGAGAGCCGTCTGTTGTCCACCAACGTTCTACATGAAACTTGTAAGATCTTCATAATGGCAATAACCGCACCACATCTACAGCAACATGCTTTCAAAGGGATCTGTCCGCATGGTGGTTAAAGTAGCAATTCCGTCTGAGTTACCGACATGTGATGAAGGAGACCACACTGTTCTGGAGATACTTTATCATTAATCAATGGCCATCACCAAGGAAATCCAGCCAGTGAGCTAGCAGCAACGTTGTTGGACACAATGGCTCTTCCAATGACTTTCGACATTGGTAGTTTGCCCTCTGGCACTGACCACCAATGGTCAAAATGAATTCTCTCCAGAATAGCGGCTCTCCATGGTGCTTGACCAGTGCATACATGCACATGGAGACTTCATGCTTTAGAATAAAAAAACAAATAGATACAGTAATTGCGGCCACAGCATACACATGCAGGCAGCGGTCACTCTTTCAGAGGGTCAATCATTACATAACATACCTTGCTGAAGTAATTCAATAGCTCTAGTCCAACACAATGAAATAGGTAAAGGTTAAGATGCATTTTATTGTATAATATGCTATAAAAAATGTTAATCTGAGCCACACTGTGCCATCATTTTATGGGAAGAGGCCCCTGCTAGAATTTTGGTTACAATATAGCATCGGAGACATGTTAACCTCTATGTGTGGGGTTCAATGGTGCTGAGTAAAAGGGAATCAACAATCTTTTCCAATACAGAATAACACTGACTCATGTTCCCTTCTCCATCACTGGGAAGCAGCTTCACAGCCATTATAGGCCTCTATATTCTATATGCTGTGGGACTGCTTCCCTCTACTGGGGAAGTGTTTGGTCCCATCCAGTTAAATAGAGCTGTTCCCTTCTCCGGCACTGGGAGGGAGCTGTACGGCATCCGCAGGCCGCTCTTCAATATGCTGTGAAGATGTTTCCCGTGTGCTGGAGAAGAGAATAACTCCATTCAAATGATGGAGCTGATCTCTTTTGACAGTACAGGGAAGACTTATTTACAGTATATTGAATAGGAGCCATAGATTGATATTGTTAGACTCTCAACGAGTAAAAAAAAACATAGAACAGCAAATTAGTCTTAATTTCATGGTCAGCATTTCACTCTACACTAGGATCTTGTTGAAGACAAACCAAGCATAGGAAACACAACCACAATATATTACAGGTTGGGACTGGCCCACTGGGTACTCGGGGAAATCCACGATGGGCCTTGGTATCAGGCAAGTCCTCAAGGTAGACTGGCCAAGTGTCCTGAAATGACCGGGAGACTCTGGAGATAAGCTGAAGTTCGCAGTGCAGTCTGTGTGTGAGTCCGGTTGCAGGAGCAGTCAGTCTGTGTGTGAGTCCGGTTGCAGGAGCAGTCAGTCTGTCTATGTCTGAGTCAGAATGCTCTGCATATATCTGTATACAGTATGTAGTGTACATTGCATATCCACAAACGTGTGTTAGGGTTTACTCTTGGATGTAATCTTACGTGTTAGGTCATACCCAAAATTACTCACATCCAGATAGTGATATACGGCTTTTACAGGGATGGTGGAACACCACTGTTAGGCACTATTTACCCAACACCATTATTTCCCCGTGTTATTTTCCTCTCCTCTTTATCTCAAGTTCAGTTAAACATCTATTTAGCTGTCTGGACAGGAGAAATGCCGTCGGACATAATGTCCCGTTATTGGTAGATAAGTTAAAGCAGTAACATGGCGTTAAGCCAATGAGATACAGTATGCAGCAGCTGTTGTGTTTACATATTATTAGGTATGCAGGAAATTCAGGGAAATTACCGTCCAGTCCTAATTTAAGTAACGGGATTTTATGGGTTCTGATTTACCGGAGCTTTGTGGTTCTGGCCCATAGAGTACCCTTCACCATTAAAACTAATGTTAACTGGGTGGAGTGACTTATTTTCTTATACAAGAGTTACAATGGGAGCCAAATATACTGGAGGGTTTCAGAAAAGTTGCAAAGAGAAAGTTGTTTTTCTATTACGTGATTTATTTAGGGAACAAGTGATATCAAGTTGTGTGTGTGTGTGTGTGTGTGTGTATCAGTGGGTGTGTGTGTGTGTGTGTGTGTGTGTGTGTGTGTGTGTGTGTGTGTGTGTGTGTGTGTGTGTGTGTGTGTGTGTGTGTGTGTGTGTGTGTGTGTGTGTGTGTGTGTGTGTGTGTGTGTGTGTGTGTGTGTGTGTGTGTGTGTGTGTGTGTGTGTGTGTGTGTGTGTGACAGAGAGACACACACACACTCAGTGACACACAGTGACACACACACAGTGACACACACAGTGACACACACACACAGTGACACACACATCGTGACACACACATGCACACAGAGTGACACACACACAAAGATTGACACATACTGTACAGGGCCTGACAGCACCACCGCCACCTCTCCCCCGGAGCAGGCGCCGCCCATTCACTTGCTACTTGGTCTCTCCCAGGCAAGAACTGACGACGGCCAGCAAATGCGGGACCCCTTCACCTGCTACTGCCTTTCTGGATGCCACTACATCCCCAGGCGTGTGAACTAGTGACAGCTTACCCCCTTTGACAATCACATGACAAGTCCAAATTTTTATAGCTGCCCAATTTCTTCCTCCTTTTTTACCTTCACTTGTCTGGTGCAACACTGCCAACTACCCTGTATGAGCTTATGGCTCATAAGCTCAAGCTAGCCGCCCTTCTAGCTAGATGAAGCCTGTGAGCAACGATACCTCACTATCTCTCCTCCCTGGATATTCTCTAGCTCGGCTGGTAAATGTCACTCCAACCATCTGGTGATGCACGTATAAGTGAATTAAAACAACTATCAAAAACTTTCCCCCTTCAACTGGGACCACTGAGAGGCCAGGCAGCGCCACCACAGTCTCTCCACCCAGAGCAAGCTACAGTAGGCACTGCCCTGGCAATAACTGACCTTTGCCAGCAAGGCAGGGCCCCATCCCCCACTGCTTCATGCTGAGGCTGCTACACCCCCAGGCATAGCTACTTGCACCAGTGCACCCCCTTTAACCCACATATGACCCTTTCAGGTCCCAATTTTATCTTTGTTCAGGCTGATTGAACCCAGCCTTTACCTCAACATGTTTAGTGCAAGATTTCCCCCCAACCTATCTGCCTTTCTAGCTAGCCACCGCTTCCCTGAAGCCTGTCAGAAGATATGCCTCGAACTCTCCCCTCATTTGATCTTATTCTCCACCTAGGCTGGTAAATGCCACCTAGCTGGCCGCCATGTGGTAGAAGTCCAAGGCCTGGAGCCAACAGCCAGCTCCAGGCTGAGAACTTTCGTGGCAGGGCACCCACTGACTTTACACAGCTGCACAGGATTTAAATAAACTCCCTGTGGCACCTTGGTGCTTAACCCTGTCGGTCATGGACCTTGTCACCTAAGGGACTCCAGGTGATGTTGCTTCCTACAAGTGAGCCCCTTCCTATCCACACATGGTACCAGAAAACCCGCTTTAGTAGGACAGAGGAGAGGGGGGAGTGAGAGAAAGAGGGGGGAGTGAGAGCAAGAGGGGGGAGTGAGAGCAGGAGGGGGGAGTGAGAGCAGGAGGGGGAGTGAGAGCAGGAGGGGGAGTTAGAGCAGGAGGGGGTTAAAGCAAGATGAGAGGGAGGGAGGGAGGGAGGGAGTGAGGGGGGTAAGAGATGGAGTGCACACTCAGTTGTACAGTGCGATGTAATAAAAAAAAACTTACTATATATATACTAGCTGATCTACCCGGCGTTGCCCGGGATTTAATTTTTCCACTCCCCCCTGTCTCTCCGCTCCCCCTGTCTCTTTCTGCGCTACCCCCTCTTTCTCTGCTCGCCCCTCTCTCTCCGCTCCCTCCTCTTCTCTGCTCCCCCCTCCCTCTCCGCTCCCCCTGTCTCTTTCTCTGCTCCCCCCTCTCTCTCCGCTCCCCCCTTCTCTCCCCGCTCCCCTTGTCTCTTTCTCCATTCCCCCCTCTCTCCGCTCCCTCCTCTCTCCGCTCCCGCTGTCTCTTTCTCTGCTCCCCCTGTCTCTTTCTCCGCTCCCCGTCTTTCTCTACTCCCCTCTCTCTGCTCCCCCTCTCTCCACTCCCCCTCTTTCTCCACTCCCCCTCTCTCTCCACTCCCCCCTCTCTCCGCTCCCTCTATCTCATTCTCCGCTCCCCCACCCCCCCCGACCCCCGTGTTGTGTGTGCCTAGAATAAATTTCATTTCTTAAAAATCCGTAGTGCCCTGGATCCTCCCATTTGTTCATATATCTTGAAATCACACCAGACAGGTTTTTTCCCTGAACCACGGAGCACCGGTACCTCAAATTGCAAGTATACTGCTTTATTATACTCATACAGGTGTGCTAGACATAACCCTCTTGTTTGATCGTATTTTTAAATAGGCCACAGAACAAAGAATCTTCAGTGTGTACCCGCAGGGATAAGCATTCTAGTCTTCCCTGACCTCATAGGGTTTTGACTTCCATAATGGTAATAACATGAATATCCTTTGGACCCAGGATTTGGAAAAGTCCCAGATATAAAGATGTAGTCCTTTAACCTATGACTGCGTTCAGCCGCGGGCATGCTCTCCCGTATGCAGGACGTTAAGAAACACCTCATGGTATGGATTGCGGTAGAACACTTTCTGTGACAGTCTCAGGGAAGGTTAAATAATCTACATTTGTATCTCAATGCTTTAAACTATTATTGGAAACTAAAACACTTGGAAATGTATGAGAACTGAGGATAGATCTGGTTAACTTCCAGGACCCTAAGGTCCCTTCTTCTGTACGACTGTTGAACACTTTAGTACACTTGCCTGAAATTGGGACTTTAGTGGTTCGGAAAGCTTGCTATTCTCTTATAACATCAGTTATCCCTTAAAAGTATTGTGTTTACCCTACATTTGTTTTTATTTTATTATGAGACAAACTTTCACTTCCGTGGGCTAACACGGTACCAATCGCCACCCGAAAGGAATAGTCAGATGGACCTTCGGTGAGGGTGACACACTTACAATGATGTCGCCTCCTCGGACAAACTGCAGCCGGACTTGGAAGACGACAATGTCTAGCAGGTAGATGAGGTCGCACAGGTAGTCAATTAGCAGCCAGTAGTAGATGTTACTGGGGGTCTGGTAAGGGAAGGCCCAGCGCACGGGGATGAGCCAGCAGTTCCAGTTCCACGCCATGACCACAAAGAAGAGCCACAACACGTACATCAGATCTGCATTCAGGAGAACATAGGGCAGCTGTAACAAGTTGGACAGATGCTGTAGACCAGGGCTACTCAACTTCTCTACACTGAGGTCTACTTTAGCTCTACCAAAATATTTACCATCCAGATTTTTGGTCACATTGCTGCCCATGCTGAGCAGAGAGGGGGATAGGAGGAAGCTGCTCCCATAACAGCTTTTTGGACCTAAAGGCAAGCTACACCCTAATCATTTTAAGTGCTTTCCTTCTTTTTATTTCAAAATAAAATAATGTAAGAGACGTCGAGCTGAAGGATAATGGGCAGTTACCATGTTGGTGATGTTATACAAGTTACAGGATGGTCCAGGTGTCTTCGACATAACTTTCAACTCTACATACAGTAGATGGCCAGAAGATGCACTGTAGATACAATAGGTATCAGTATAGATGCCTCCAACAGTGGTGATACATTACTGCTCAGTCCCAAATGAAAACGTAATCTTAAAATCCCACCCCTTTGAAAAACTCATCATTCAACTTGTCCCGCTGTGCCTCGGCACAGAGAGTCAGATGAACTCTTCACAGATGCAGCAAGTACTCTAGGAGACTTGTTTTTAAATCCTTTCACTGACACTCAGGGAGGTACCACAGATTATATGGGAATGGGCCAGAAGAAGGGAAGAGGAAGCCCGAAAACGTAGTCTGAGTGACAATTGTATCATGTTGTAGCTATTGTTTGTAAATAGATGTTTTTTTTAACGATGCTTCAATCGTCAATACCCAATATGATGAATTTAAATACTTGTATTCTTTTATTTTTTTTTGAGCGCTGGGACTCAATATATATTATTTTATTGGTAGTTAGATTTATCTTACCTTACAAAACAAAATGTAAATTAAAGTTTCTTTTAACTTGGATGTAATCAGACAGAAATTACACCACCTAAATAATATGTGTATACACTTCGGGGTTTATATATCAAGCTCCAAAGGGTCTACTGTATGTTGAACTGAGAGTAATTTAGAGCAATGTACGAAGGTAGCAGCAGGTCTCACAAAACTTTTGATCAGGAACAATTTGTCAAAACTTTTTAAGCTTCAAATTGGCCAAATATAAACACTTTGAGCACTAATGCACCAATATAAGACTTTAAACCACAATATTGTTGCAGTGGCCCTTATACAATATGCTGTGGAAATGTCTTCCCCCTGCCGTAGAGTGGATGAGTTCCTTCCAAATGTATGGGATTAAAATATTCTCCAGCACAGGGAGGCTGTCTGTACAACATATTCAGAAGGGGCAAATGAGTCGCAGGTTTGTACAGTAGATAAAAAGAAAGTAGTGGTACGCCATTCCCCGTGCGTGGAACAGCATACCTACCAGGAACATCACACTTCCTTCACTGCTTATGGCTCCTTTAAGGCTATCGCTCCCACTGCCCGAGACTCAGGGTCATATGTACTAAGTGCTGCTAAAAGGCTATAAGACGCCTTACGGCTTTGCACTAGTGATGGTCCTCTGCCCCTCCTTCCCTGCCACATGCAGATCCTTACTGGTTAGCGGGTCGATGCTGGATGGGAATCTGTAACTCAGAAGACGTTGCCTCCAGGGCCGAATTTTGAACTTGCAGCAGAGCATCTCGCAGTAATGTTCGTCCTGAACAAGGGCCTCTCCTGGTGCCTTCTTCTCTTCAATGGGGGGAGGGGGTGGGGGTGGGGGAGGGGGCGGAGGAGCCTTTTTAGAGGGGGCTAAAGAATAGCAAAAATTCAGCAGATGGCAGAATACAAACAGCGATGGTATATTTATATAGTTCATACACATAGCCAGCTGTATACACAGACGACGATATAATCATATACACCGCTGGCAGTACATCATCACATTATGTACACAGTGTATGTACTACACATCAGTGTCCTTATATACACTTAGCCAACAACATAGTCATATACAGCATAGTACTAAATACAATTTAATGCAGTATAATTATATGTGTGTGTGTGTGTGTGTGTGTGTGTGTGTGTGTGTGTGTGTGTGTGACAGATTCACTATCTCTGTATGCTGGAGTAGATCAGTATGTGTGCTCTCCAGCATGCAGGCAGTTAACGCCCTCCTGGAGAGGCTAGCTACAGGTGCAACCAATTAAGTCAGAACTCCTGAATGAACAGTAGGTTTAAAAGGCAGGAAACTGCCAAAGACAGAGAGAGAGTTTTTCCCAAGCCCGGGTAGAGAGACTCTTCCCCAACCAGGAGGATACTTGTTGGTCTAATCCCAAGGCCTGCAGGGAGCAGTGTCTTAGGACCATCTGAGAACTACACCCAGAAAACAGAAGCGCCACGGGCGTGAAGAAACTGCTGGACACAGCCCTGCTCCAAGGAACCGGTGTTCCAGACCTAAGGAGGAAGCAGAGCTCTGATGGACTCGCAAGGGACACGCATGGGACGCAGTTCCCACCTGTCAGAAAAGGACTTTAATATTATTACCTATTATTATGTCTCTAACATGAGGGTATGTTTTGGGGCTGATTACTGGCCAGCCAGGTATATAGGGGCTGTGCAGTCTAGTAAGTCTCTCAAGGGGAGTAGGGTTTTATTTGATCTTTTTGTGTTCTTCCTTAAAGGGACAGTGTGCTTATTATTCTGTTGTGTTTATGGAGAATAAACCACTGGAATTAAAGCCTAACTCATTGTTTGGGCCTCATACTGCTGTGAGGCCACCCTGCCACTATATTATTTATATTTATATATATATATATGACAGTATTTTTTATACTGACATTCACCAACTATTACCATTTATGTACACAGCCAGCAGTATACACATACTACATACACTCAGGATACAGTGTACTGACACCTTATAAACACAGAAGTCCATATACTCACATCTTCATGTTATCTACACAAAGCCAGCAGTTTACTTGCCACTGTGGTAGACTGTATACTGGGCTTGATGGACCCAGTGTTTGCAGTTCTTATTTCCTAGTATGCTTCCTAGTTTATACACAGCTGTCAGTATACTCTATGCAGTATGAAAACTGTTGTATGGTGCTCTAGAAAAAAACCACAGTATGGTAGGCATGAAGTTCGGAAAAATTAACCCATCGAGTAGATAACTGTCCAACAAGATGTAAACTGGTATATTATGGGGTTCGTGGCACTTCAGTGTACCTTAGCCAGAGCTTTCAGCACTGTGGTTAGGCACTTATGCCCCCCCCTTCACGTCTTCATGCGCATTGGCGTCGCGTGTTTGTATTGGTTATACACTCGCGCCGCGTCATCCAGCGTGTTGACGTCATGCGTTCCGTGTCACGTGACGTACCCGGAAGTGCTGGCGAATGGCCCCTCTGGCGGCGCGATCTTGTACAAATTGCACTCCAGATGGTAAGTGTGCATTCACCTTGATAAAGGGCTATTCATAGTCCGAAACGCGTTGGTGTTTTTTGTTTGTTATTTTGATCCATTAAACTAGCTCCATTTTTTTTATTATGGGAACACATTCTTGTTGTTATTTGCTGATCTGCCAGCACTGGATGTAGTGCTCCGTTTTTTCTCTCCTTCCTACTCTATGCATTATACTCAAAATCAACCTCTGTGCACACAGTGTACTGTTCACAGATGTAAACATTGACATTATTCGCTCAGATAATGCAACATATCCCACTATTATGCAGAATATCACAGATTTCCCAGAGCATTCAATGGCATTGTTGGTGCAGAATATCACAACCCCCCTCCCCCTAATGTACAAACAGGGACAATTAAGCCTGCTACATCTGTACGTACATGCTCAAAGCACACAGCCTACAATATACTAACAAACATACTTCACTCACAGTCTGCACAAAAGTCAATAGCTTAGTCAGTGCACAAAAAGTCTGACAAACACTGTACACTATAGACAGTGTACGCAGCAGCGGAGCCAGCAGTATACTCACAGGCGGTCGGACTCTCCCCATCCGAAGATATCTCGGGGTCTATCAGTCGCTCCTTCACTCGCTCTGTCCGGTCCTTGAAGAGTCGGACGAGCTCCTGCAGGCGCTCTGTGATCACTGCGCTGCTCTGGCTGATTGCCGAAGCTGACCGCTCCATCGCCCTGAATGCCCGTGGGAGGGGGGGGCAATAAGAGTCAGCACCAAGCTTCTAGCCAATAATCTATTACAAACGGTGAGGACTTGTGACTTATAGGTTCAATTCCTGCTGCCTTACAATGCTATTCCAAAAGACACCATACCAAACAGCCAACTCAAGTGAATGAGTCTTCTGGCACCGGAAGGTGTCTAATGGAATAGCACTGCTTAGTAAATATTGCCCTGTATGTTCAAAGACACACTGTAACTACTACTCCACATATTGTGGACTTGAAGAAGAGAACTGGGTGGTTCTGCAATTGATAAAATCAGCGGTGTTGGTTTAGCGGTGTATGCGTTAGTAACTTCGTATCTCTGGTTTCTTACTCTTCGTCCTCAGGTCCATCATCCCACATCTCCTCCACATGGTCTCCCTGGGACTGTGTCCTCTTCCTACACAGAGGGTCAGAAAGACAGCCACGTTACTTTTACCAATGGACGCCCTACCACCCACACATATGACCCTTACATTTGTAGACGCACAGGTTACACGTGGGTAATACAAATGAAAGGAAGCAAGAGAATTTACATCATTGGGATCTATGTCCCAAAGCAATATTGGATGAATACGTTTTTTTCCCCATACATTATGTGTATATGGAAACTCGAAGACTGTGAGCTTCCAAATTCTCCTTTTTCTCAGTAGTGATCAGCAGTAGAAAAGAATTTGATCAAACATCCAATTATTTTCTACGGCTGAAGGCGGATACAAGGAATTCGAGCACTGCATCATTTTTACACCCGTTTTGTTTGTGAATTGGAATTTTTTTGCCGTGGACCAACACTGAAATGAATTAAATCGGACGTGACTCTCAGTCTGGAAAGAATATTCAGAAAGATGGTGTCACAAAAATACATTGGTGACACAGACAGACGTATTTCCCCCCATTACCTCATTGCGGGCACAGATGTCCCAGGCACGGTAAGAGTCCTGTGTCTGTACGGGGACAGAGGCGGCTTCAAATGTGGTAGCTCAGCAGCAGATACGCTGCCCGAGTCCACATCTTCCACACTGACGGCAGGATGACCAGAGCACATCACATCTAGGAGGGAGTTAAACCATTGTACGTGATTAAAGGAAACACAGAGCACTTTAAATAATAGTAAGATGTAGTAAGCACATTGGGGACACGTGTCAGAGTGCTGATACATGCACCTTGCACATTGGGGACACGTGTCAGAGTGCTGATACATGCACCTTGTACATTGGGGACACGTTGCAGAGTGCTGATACCCCTTGCACATTGGGGACACGTGTCAGAGTGCTGATACATGCACCTTGCACATTGGGGACACGTGTCAGAGTGCTGATACATGCACCTTGTACATTGGGGACACGTGGTCAGAGTGCTGATACATGCACCTTGCACATTGGGGACACGTGTCAGAGTGCTGATACATGCACCTTGCACATTGGGGACACGTGTCAGAGTGTTGATACATGCGCCTTGCACATTGGGGACACGTGCAGAGTGTTGATACATGCACCTTGCACATTGGGGACACGTGTCAGAGTGCTGATACATGCGCCTTGCACATTGGGGACACGTGTCAGAGTGCTGATACATGCACCTTGCACATTGGAGAAACGTGTCAGAGTGCTGATACATGCACCTTGCTGCGCAGCGAGCATTTCTGGTTGTATCAATATAAACCATCTTCAAATATAAGAAAGCTGCTGATCGCGACTACTAGATTACTAGATTAAAGGTGAACAACAGTCAGACTGGGTGGATTAAGTGAATGCAAAGAAAGTGTCCGACAGAACTGTAATCTCAGAAATATAAATATGCAAACTATGCGAAATTAGCCCTTTTACATGTTACCAAAAAAGCAGCGACTACAGTAAGTCAGGGTTCACGGACTGCTTTAAGGCAGGGGTGCGCTAACTGGGGGGCGGGAGATTTTACTGGGGGGCGCGTGTGGTTGCAGAGGTCCCGCGCTCTTCCCCAAGGATTTTATGGGGGACCGCGTGAGGCCTCTGCAACAATAAAACTTACTCGGATTCAGACGCTGTGACACGTCCCCATGGCAAGGCGGGGTCAAATGACGCCGCGGGGTCATGTGACTTCACAGGAAAATGAGAGGTAACTCAATGTACTACTTCCTGCTAACACATTTTATAAATAAACAGGTATTTATGGTATTAGCCTAGTGAAGTGTATGATTTGAGTAGGAGGAGGAGAAAGGCTGGGGGGAAACTATTGGATAGGGAGGGGAGGCATAGGTCTAGAAGCGGAGTCAGTCTACCTAATGCATGGGGCGGAGAGCCGCTATCCCCACGGAAGGCGGGGTTCAGCACTCCGTGTTTGAAGCTCAGAGAGAGAGGAGGGGCTCGGTAATTGGGAACATTGGGAAGGTGTTCTATGGCATCAGGATAAGCAGCTGGGGAGCGGCATCCGTCCCGGGACCCATCAGGCACCAGCCTGGACAGCTCTACATCAGCACTGTGGCGGGACATAGCGGTAGGGCCTACAGAGAAAAAGCCAAGCAGAGGGACGAAGCTGAAACTTAACACAGAGAAGGGGAGTGGGCAATCAGCGGGGATGTCACATTAAAAACTCATCACGCACCCTCTGCTTACCTTAACACCCATAAATATCCACTAATGCCTTGAACCCACTCACACATGCAACCTTACATTGCTTGCTTTGACAATGACAATTCCCAATGATTTGACTCCTATTTTACCCTGAAAACCCAACAGCTCCAACCCAAACAGTTGAAGCTTTCACCGGGTCTGGAGAAATTAATATTATTGTATCAGTGGAAAGGTTTCTCTTTGACTTCAAAATGGCCGCCAACAACTTCCTCTTAACTGAGCCAATCAATACTGCAAACATCACTGTGCATCGTTGCGGAAAGCATCAGCGCTGTACAACTCCGGCGTCTCTTAATAACGTCCGTACTATTGATTACGTCACTGAAAAGGAAGTTGTTGGAGAACATTTGCTTCATCCCCCGGTAGCTCTCACGCTTACGCTGGGGAGGTACTCGAGGGCCTACTATAAATGATATGATGGGGGCAGCTTGAAGTGAGGCTACGATGCGGAGAGAACCCTCTGGATAGGCGGGTTTCAATATACTGTAAATATCGGATGAAGTGTACTCGGTGAGGAGTGGACAGTGGACCAAGACCAGTCGCATCCCTCTCCTGCAACTTAAGGTCCCCTGTTCCTCTAACAGGGGCTATCTTACAGGGCCCGTCCCTAACTGAAAACAACTAACGGTGACAGGACACATCTTAATACAAATGGCTATATACACAAACCTATTTACAGGACTCACAGTGAGGACCCCAGCGTGGGAGGTCTCAGACCACCAGCAAGAGGTGTGTGTTATATTTTGTGTGTATGTGGGGTAGGGGTTATTATTGCATTGTGTGGGAGAGAGGGGTATTGTATTGTGTGGGGCGGGGTATGCATTGTGTGGGAGGGGGTATGGCATTGTGTGGGAGGGATACACACCCAGTAACATTTTTAACTACAGTATATGTGATATGTAAAACAAAAAAAAAATCATTTATTTCTAATGGATTTTTTAATGAAAAACAAAAAGGTGCACACAACGTACCGGGGATTAAATAACAAATAATACAGAAACGTGTGTGTTCACAGATAAACTGATTAATAGTGAAAGATGGGTGAACAATATCACCAATGATAAGATTTAAGGCTCAATAATAAAAACCCCAAAAGTGTATAATGTAACTCAATATTTATTTAAAAATACACAAAAGGAAATGGAAATGAGTGATAACCACTAATTACAAAACCTTCATAAAAATACGGACACAATTTGATAGAATAATGACACTACAGTGAGTACAAATTGCAAGTAACTAATAACTCAGTTGAGGACATACAAAAAATAACAAACAAACCACAGAGGGGGAAGCCAAGATACTGACCAGGGAGAGTAAGGCCGCGCTTATAGTGCCGGCGACGCGACGCGTGACGTCACCCGTCGCCGCAAGCGAAAGTTGTATTTCGTTTCACGGCGGGGGCGCGGGCGACTACGCTACTGATTGGTTCAGGGGCAATCACATGAGGCGACAGCCCCTGAAAAAGCAAATATTTACAGCTACCAAAAATCACGTCGCCCCGTCGCTTTGTCACCATCGCGCTTACTACAAGCGCTTGCACCGGCGACAATGCATTTGTTTTCGGGCGGCATCGCCGGCACTATAAGCGCAACCTAAGAAGCGGTGCTGCTGTGATTAGCGCTGATGTTAATGTCCGGACTGCACTGACCAACCAGCTGTTGTTCCTCCGCTACAAATCACCGGCACTCCGGCTCCAGCCAATGGGAAGGCGCGCTGAACAGCGTCACGTGACCTCTACGCGTTTCACAACTACGTGCTTCGTCGGGGGGGGTCACGTTGGAGGCTGTCCGCATGTCATTTAACTCCTATGCCAACCAATGATTGTGGCCACATCCCCGATTGCCTACAACCGCATACAGCCGTGTAACACGGTTAGCGCAGGTATAAACCAATAAAAATCCAAGAAAATGTATCTCTTTAATGTTATGAGTCTGGTGCGTTTATTCCACTGGTTCTGCAGCCAGGAGACTTTGAGGGCTATTTACTAAAATGAGATATCGATCGTCAATGGCCTTTCAAATGAATAGCTATGAACGATTGCTAATGGCTTTTAAATGTTAGAAGACCCTTAGTTTGCTCAAGGACTGACATGGTTACAATAACTCTGCACTACACATATACGCCCTGCAATATTCCCACAACACACACACACTCACACATACACACGCCCTCCAACCCCGAGACCACAAACCTGTCCCCTCGCACCTCACCTGCTTCTTCAACAGTGAAGATACTGACCGCCTGTTCCTCCGTCTGGAAAATAGAAAGTTTGGAAAATAAATGATAGATGGCTGTGCATATAACAAACTCTTTGATACAGCGCCAGTTACAGCAGGAAACGCGTCAGAGTTTAGCCTCAGTTTTTGTACGGGCACTATGTGTTAATTAAACTCTTATTGTTTTGACTTTTGATCCTGCCTCCAGTTCTCTTTTCTCCTCGCTGTGCTCCACGTTCCTTCTTTCATTTGTTCCGGAATTTCTTCTCACGGGAAGCACGCAGGGATGAATCCATTCGTTTGCTTCAATCAACTAGGATGGGTGAGTACTGCATTCAAGATTTAGCTTGCTGCCTATGGAGGTTGCGCTATCTGTTTTTTACCTGGACCTAGAGCTGCTGGGTTTATATGACCCCACCTGTTGTCCGGCTTTGTTGCGGGGCCCCACCTGGTTGTCTAGCTCAGCATACTCATTATTTTGATCCGGAGGTACAGTTCCGTAAACGGACTTACATCCCGATTTCTACTAAAGGAATTAATTATCCTGTATCCTAATGTGACTTGAGTCAGGATCTTTGTAGCGCTACATTGGAAGTTTACTTCTCCTTATATACATAGTTACATAGTGGATGAGGTTGAAAAAAGACATGCGTCCATCAAGTTCAACCTATACTAACTTTAGACAACAGATACTTTATCCTATATCTATACTTACTTATTGATCCAGAGGAAGGCAAGCAAAAAACCCCAGTGACACATCATCCAATGATATCTTATAAGGGGAAAAATACATCTCTTCCTAACTCCAAGAATTGGCAATCAGATTACTCCCTCGATCAACATCCTTCCCATGTTTAATTACTTGGTATATCCCTGTATACCTTTCCATTCTAAAAAGATGTCCAACCTTTTTTTGAACACATCTATTGTATCTGCCATCACAGTCTCCATGGGTAATGAATTCCACATTTAACTGCCCTTACTGTAAAGAACCCTTTCCTTTGTTGCTGCTGAAATCTCCTTTCCTCCAACCTAAAAGGTATGGCCCGAGTCCTTTGTACTGCCCTTGGGATGAATAGTTCTTTTGACAGCTCCTTGTACTGTCCCCGACTATATTTGTATACAGTTATCATATCCCCTCTTAGTTGCCTCTTTTCTAATGTAAATAAATCTAATTTAGCTAGCCTCTCTTCATAAGTTAGATTGTCCATCCCCTTTATTAATTTGGTGGCTCTTCCCTGCACTCTCTCTAGTTCCATGTCTTTTCTAAGGAGTGGTGCCCAAAATTGTACTCCATATTCAAGGCGTTATAAAGGGGCATAATTATGTTTACTTCCCTTCCATCCATTGCCTGTTTAATGCAAGATAAGATCTTGTTTACCTTTGCAGCTACTGCATGACTTTGGGCACTATTGCTAAGCCTGCTGTCTACAAGCACTCCTAAATCCTTCTCCATCAAGGATTCCTCTAATTTATCCCCATTTAATTTGTAAGTTTCCTGTTTATTCTTGCTTCCCAAATGCTGCATAACCATATGTTTATCTGTATTAAACCTCATCTGCCATTTACCTGCCCAAGTTTCCAGTCTCTCCAAGTCCTTCTGCAGAGAAATTACATTATGCTCGGATTTTACTACCTTACATAATTTAGTATCATCAGCAAAGATGTAAACTTTGCTCTCGATGCCAACCTCAAGGTCATTAATAAACAAGTTAAAAAGCAGGGTCCCAGTACCGTCAAACAGCCACTAAATTAAACATATTACGTTAAAAAAAAAAAAAGAGAGAAATGCCAATAAACCAATTGATTGGCACAGTAGTACACCATGCACATATAATATGGGCATGCTTTTCCACTATAGCAATCAATGGGCAACCTAAAAAAAACAACAAAATACAAATCAATTAAATAAAACCAAGAACCACAAATACAAAACAATTAAATAAAACCAAGAACCAAAAATACAATACATAACAATTAAATAAAAAACAACATTTGCCTAAAAATGCATTGCTTGTCACTGTGTTTACCTAGACCCCGAAAGGGGCATAGATAGATCGGCACATTGGCAGTCTCCTTTTTCGGATATTTTTTTTTTATCATTGACAATTCAATCCGCGAATTCAGTAAAATCAACCAGCGGATTGTATCCAATGGTGGCGGTTTTTGATGAATCCACACGGATTGGAACGGGCACAATCCATCAACGGATTTCACACCTGGGAACGGATTTTAAATGGAAAGCTCGGGAAATTCCGTGAAACGGATTTTGACAGTTTCGCCCGTCTCGGCTCAAAATGGAGAAATTCTTTAAAAAGTAGTAACGGCTTATTGATACAATGCCACAACAGGACAGAGATTTGATTAAACAGATATTTGAGCACAATTCCTGGAGCTTAATCAGACAGTTATCGGAAGGCCATAGATAATGATATATGGGGAGATATAGTAGAATCGAGGATAGACAGAGAAGGATGATAAAAGATACACCTCATATCACTACATGGGTTGGAAGAGCATAAAGAAATTAAAAAGTCTAAGGAAACATTTTTGGCTTGATTATTATTTTTATTTGTGTAAATGTGTATAACCTTTAGTCTTAAAGTTGGAGGCTCAGAAATGATATTCAAGATTATGTATCATTTTTGTAGTGTAATGTACTGGTATTTGTTTGTTCGGTATTGTATTAAACTGTGCTGTTTAATATAAAGTTTGAAAAAACAATTAAAAAAAACATTGACTTTTTTTTAAATAAACACCTATATACCTGCATGTAATGACCGGCCTCCTCCACTCCAGGTTGTGCTGGAGCAAGAGCTGTGTCCAGGTATTCAGGAGGAACTTCCAGTATCACCTGGCTGAGGGAATCAGAAAGAAAAAGTCTGTGGGGAGTGGAAACGGCAGAGATAAATCCAGAGGTAAAACTCTCTCTTCAATATACGGTGAAAGCATCTTCCCTGTGCTGGAGAAAAGGTCAGCCTCATTCATACAAATGGGACTAAAATGCCTTCCATGGGGGAAGTGGTTCCATAGCCTACTGTATAAGAGCCAAAGAGACAGGGAATAAAATATGGCCCCTCCCATGTGCCTCTTCCACCAGAGAGTGATATAATGTCAATACGAACAATATCACAAAGGGGAAAAGGCAGTGAGGCTAGTGGCGGCTCGCTAGGCCAGTTTAAGGCCAGATAAATGACCTTGCTGGTGGTGGGAGTAATGATACTCTGGGAGGCGGACTCAGTCAGTATTGGCTCCTGGAGGGAGGTCGAAGACCTCGGGAGTATTTTAATTGGGGAAGGCGGTACTATTCCAGGCTGGGCGGCCGGAATGGTGGTGACCTTCCAGGTGGAGTTGGTGGAAGGCAGTGCCATTCCAGACTAGCTCGGTTTGTGGGGTAGTGACCTTCCGATGGGGGCTCTGTGCATTCAGACTATGGTAATGAATGGCTTGATGAGCATGAGCTGAGGGTATCCCTCGAACTCTGGTGGATGTGAGCAGAGCAATCTGGCTTAGTCCTTAGTTGGGGATAAACATGATGTATTTATCTGTTGTAATAAATAAGCTATGGCCATTTATTTCTCCCAAAAAATTGTATGGTGTTTTTATTGGGAATGGGAGAGGGGTCCAGCTTGAGGCGTGGGCAAGTCAAAGATAGATACAATGAAACACAAATTAACAAAGGAAAGGAGTATAATATAGAATAGAAAATACCAGAAAGTCAAGTTTAGTCTTATTACTGATTAAGAGGAGTAGTTAATCTGTATACAGTGGTCAGTCTGTATACAATGTAATGTTTGTCGGTGACTTGGTGAGAGTTTGAAGATGTAGCAGAGTCCATCCTGCTTGTGTCTCTGTGATTAAAGTACAGAAATAAAGTTCTACAGTGCTTCAAATCATACTTTGGTTTTCTATGAGCCTGTACTACACCCCTCGTGGATTAGTGAATGTGTCGGCATTCAAGGAAGCAACTTATTAGGAATTATTAAGCAAATATGCATCACTGACATAACATACTACAACAGATGGAAAAAAGAAAACAGCACAAAATCTCAGTGTAGTATATATAAAAATGTATTGAAATAATCAGTCAGCAAGTGAGTATTGCACATAGATCAGGATAAAGATAAAAGAGCATGACATGTTAGGGACATGTTACCACAATGGTATCTACTGCAAAATCCCACACCGATCGTCCGATCCCACGGGCTGTACCGGGTGGAATATCCAGGGTCTCCTCTCCACGAACCACCGACTCCTGATGTAAATGGTATCGGTCCTGGTCTGCTGGGCTTCCCACGGTGTGAGCGCTATTACGTGGTCCCTCCACACTGACGGCAAATGCCGACTACACGTGCCAGAGCTACCGATGATGTCACAGGTTCTGTCGCTGAATATTGCGACCCGTCGAATGAACAGTCAAAAGTATTCTATTGCACACTCTGAATGCAGTAACAGTGTGTTCCTGGTATGTCCAAATAAATGCAAAGATTGCACTACATTGCAACAATTCCTACGCGTTTCGTAGTTAACAACTACTTCTTCAGCGCTCACACCGTGGGAAGCCCAGCAGACCAGGACCGATACCATTTACATCAGGAGTCGATGGTTCGTGGAGAGGAGACCCTGGATATTTATCCTGACGTACGTGCTATACTCACCTGCTGACTGAATATTTCAATACATTTGTATATATACTACAATATGAGATTTTGCGCTGTTTTCTTTTCCCCTGGGTACTAGTGCTATAGGATGCTGAGCCATCCTATGTATCCAGCTGCCGCTTCTCATGTCAGAATTACACAGGTTTATTATACTCCTGTCGTTTTCTATCCAGCACTTGTGTTTATACAATGTTTATATCACTTTTGTTCAATTATACAGTCACTATATACAAGATTTTTTCAATATATTATTCACTTGATATTAACTTTTTGGTTTATTTATATATCTTCTAACTATTTAATTATCACTATCAGGTGCCCAGTGTTTTTTCTATATTTGTTGTCACTATATACTACAACGGATGTAAGAAACGGTTCCTACACATGCTGCTTTTTATTTAAAAGAGCAGAGCGGTGCATCTATACACGTACTAAATAGAGAAAATACAGGACATTTCTATTTAACCTGGGTCCTGTATGGTATCCATATATAAATAGTAAGTTATGCATGAAGTAGAAACTCAGTACAAGCTATAACATGTATATTATATTAAATCCATATGAAAGTTACTGTAAACAAAGATTACATACCATTTTGTTTTATTGATTCTGTATTAAACACAGTAAAACAGAAATAATGTCGCACAAATAATTGAATGTTTTTTTCTAGTAGTTTGATGTGATTCATTGTGAAAGTGAAGTCTGCTTTATAATTAAACCAATATAATTACCAAATTACAGCTAAGACAGTAAGGCACATGAAGATAAAATGATTTAAATGTACCAGTGGTTGAGGCAAGTGTTATATATTCAATATTTCGTGAAGCCGCCTCCCCATGTTGGAGAAGATTTTATTTGGATGGAGTCGAGGCCGTCCCCAGCACTGGGATATGGCTTCACATAAGGGCTGTAAACCAATAACCTTGCACATCATAACTATTACAACACACCCAGTAAAAGACTTCAACAAAAAGGAATACAACCAGATAGAAAAATGGAAAGAGGTTTACTCTCAGCTTTTTCTGGCCCTTTTCCAAACCCAACAGCCTAACCATAAAAAGAGGGACGCACCTACTTGAACCCTAGAGAAGTTTGCACAATGCAGATGCCCTTCCAAAGCCTCCAGGATCTGTGATCTCCATTTGGGAAAACCCTGCACTCATTTCAGATATTCTCAGTGCTCGCTCTTTCCTTCAGAAGAGCTTTGATATTGAGGGTAGGGGTAGGGGTGGGGGGCTGGGAGGACGGGCTTCAGATTAGTGGCAAATCCTGTATCTGGTTAATCAGCTTGTCCGTGCAATACGATCTTTTCAGCACCGCTGCGTGGTGGAGAGCTCCTACAAAAACCTTCCTGTGGAAGCTGAGCACGGGACTTGTATGGACGGCTGTTGCTAGAAGAAGCACAGCCGTAGCTAGGGGAAGAGGGGGATGTTGCTAAGAGACTGGGCAGTATCTAGGGACCTGCACGTTGGAATAGCCTTTGCTATGCAGAGAGCTGCCCTGCCACACTGCCTGTCATTGGCTTTTTTTCTACAGGTTGGGCAAAACATGCAGGGGGAGTGCAGGAACTTACTGTGACACCTTGGTTTCCTCCTCACTATCGCTCTGATAATACGACATCTGCAGCCTGAGAAAGCAGACAAAGTGTGAGAAATCCATCAGCTCCCTTCTCACTGTAACATCTAAACGGCCCAAATATTTCCCTCCTCCCAGAAGGCTTCTGTAGGAGTTATGATATACTTACCAACCTAAAAGTAAATGATAAATATTAATTTAGTGAACATAATCTCTGCTATATCTAACACGCACACACACACACGTGCCTATGTACGGAGTGACGCAAAGAGCATTTTTGGTGCAAAATTGGGGCAATGTAATCTCCATTTTTAATTGCCCTTGTCTGCGCCTAGTTTCTACCCTGGCAATTCTCCATCAGTGCCGTCAAATAAAAAATGACTTTTCCGTTTGTTTTGGCGCACAGAAATGGACCGCGATAGGCGTACAGATGTAAATGGAATGTTTCTGTGCGCCCAAAAGAAAGGAGAAAGTGCGCCAAAATCAACTTGGTGTAAACCCTAAAATGTCTGTGAGCGCCGAATTAAGTTGCTGTGTATCAACCCCCGACACTTATTTAATGTAGCATGGGTGTTTTATTATACAGTGCAGGTTAACACAATGTATTATTTTCATAGCATGGCTATTATAAATAATATTACAGTAATAATTCATATTTACTAAGACGAGTTAAAGATTTATAAAAAAAAAAAAATACACTTCTTTTTTAATTTAAATTGCATTATTCAGGATATAAACATCCCAACGTTTAAAAGACATATGGCACAGTGAAGTATCACTTTAAAAGGGTCTTTCTCAAAGGGGATACCTGCTAGGACCAGTGTATTAATGCCAGTAACATTTTTAAAGGGTCACATCTGGGTGACTGATACATTTTTCTTTCTTTTTTTTACCAAAATCTGCATCCTATAAGTATTTTTGAATCATTTGAATGTTGGTTTCTAAAACTAGTGAGCTCAGACGTGGGAGGGGTTTGATTTCCTCAGACTGGTCCCTTTTTATCGGAAGTCACTGTGTGTTCAACAAGAATTCACAGAACCAGAGCCCCCCCCCCCCCCCTCCTCCTTCCCTTGGCTAAGAGAGAAAACCCTTAACAAACACGCCCCCATTAAGAGGCCCCTAAGAAATGCAAGTTATAACTAATTTCCAGAGAAACAAATGAAGCCAAATATTTGCTTTTAGCACAGTTAGATATGTTTAAGGGCACCCATTTGATTGTTAAATGGATGTCTGATGGTCTTCTACACAGAGTTGCCCCTTTAATATAGAAAAGAATAAGGATTAACTGTGGTGCGATCTTTATTCACGTCAGCGTAATAAAATTGGCAGGTAAGGTGGGCCAGGGGGTCCCTATCCCATGTTCCCCACTCTACAAATGTATCACTTACTCAGACTCCTCTTCGTCTTCTTCCAGAATCCAGGACAGACGGCTGCAGGAGAAGGAAAGATGTGTGAGCTACGTGTCGCGTCAGCACGGCAGCTGCCAGGGTCCTGATCTGCCTGGGAGGCACTGCTGCAGGAGAATGACATGCAACAGAACCTTGCAGAGTATCATTCAACCTCTTTACTGCCAGAAGCGTGGGAAGTGAAATGCGTCGTCGATTCCTCGTGCAAAACGCAGTTTAAAGAGGCAGTCCTCCTAGGATCAAATCCTAATATTCTGCTAAACTGGTTAAATGAAGGCGATTGGTACCTTTAAAAATAAAAATAATCACACAAGCGAAATTATTTTGAAGTACATGTGTTTGTTTTTTTAAAAACGTTTATTGTTTTCATGCTTTGGTGGGTTTCTTTGATCTGTATATAATCCCTTTTATGATAAGACTGTTTGTATACTCTTGTATCTACAGCAAATTGTTCGAGATTAACAGGAGGAGAATATGTATTAGATATAATTAGAAGTACATTGGTCTTAGTGAGAATATAAACTCAATAAACAAAGAAGTCGTTACAACTGTGATTTAATTTGTCTAAGAAAGCCAATTACACAGATAAGTTGTTTTAAGTTTCTCTGTAGCCCTTTAAAGGGTCAATAAATGTTTAAAGCCGCGGCCCAAGCTGCCATTTGAATTTGTTTTATTTTTTCCCCTTTAATATGCGCATCAATACAATCCGCACAACGATAAGTAATTAGCTAAGTTAAGTTGCCGATCGATCGCCGAAGATTCGGCCTCGGGGGTTCACTAAATGGCCATCAGTGCAGCAGAAGAGGACCCAAGATGCAAAGTTCTGTGGGGAAGATCATGTGACCAGGCAGTCACGAGATACAATTGGTGCACTGCTAGAGAGAGGGCAAGGCTCAAAAAGGGGTGTGCCAGAGCCTGTTTCAGAAGAGGAAGAGGAAGGGGATGTGACTTTGTAAATGGTTGCTATAGAAACAAAAAATGCGTGTTACATTATAATACATAAAAATGTCATTCATAGCTCTTTTAAAAAAAAAATACTACAAGTATTTTCTCATAGTACAGAACTGATTTATTAAAAAAAAAAACACACATGTAGGATATTGCTGGGACTGCAGCTTTATACAACTTATCAATGTAACTGGCTTCCTAGGAAAGATCCAGTCCCACTTAAAGTAACTATTTTAATTATTAGTATCTTGTGAAAAATGAATATGTTTTGCTTTTTACAGGAACACTGAATTCAAGATTATCAGCTAATATATATTTATCTGTTTGACTAATGATGGAATCATAATTACTTTGCAAACAAAGGACAGAGCAAAAAGAAACATGCTCAGCCCCGTTCCCATTTTTGTCTCCCCAGCCGGAGCGGCGCCAGCCCAGCGGGGGATATGCTGGCGGCCGGGGGAAGCCGGTGCCGAGTGCCAGGCAATGCTCCCAGTGTCCCGTTTGTATTTCCCTCCACAAAGCCCTTTAACTCTTTAAGATTGGTCTTCTAGCCCTGATTGGCCAATGCAGGCAAGCCCTCTGCTCCAGATTGGTCTGTGAGCAGCGTCCACGCTGTGATTGGTTGCCAGCCCCCCTACCATGCTTTCCTATGGCAGCAGGGAAACTAGAAAAGGGAACCGGATCAGTGCTCCAGTGCTCATTTGGATCCTGTCGTGCAGGTGATCATAGCGGTGTGCTCCAATTCTGTGCCAGAGACACCCAAAAGAGGATCGGAGCCCTAGGAGGTGGGAAACGTTAAACTGCTGTGTGCTACGAGACTGTAGCTGAGCCCCCCGATCCCACCCCCGTCTCGTGAGTATAACTCTGGTTTGTTGTTCGTGCTGTGTTTGCTGGCTCCGGCTGGAAAACAAATCCTTCACTGAACTGCTTTGTCCTGACTGGTGTCTTGATCTCTGGGTTAAGTTCTTGTCCCTTGTGACAGGACTGCCCCATTAAAATCTCTGTTCCTGCTGTAACTAGCAGCAGGTGTTGGAAGGAGTTCTGGATAAATCTACCTGCCCCCTCCCACTATAATCACAGTACTTACTCATTCTCAGACTCCAACAGCGCCTTGTCTACCCTGAGAGTAAAAATAAAAAAAGTCAGTTGAGTGCCCTTGAACAGGAAGCAATATTGACAATATTTACTAAGCCGTGCTGCTGCATAAAACACCTTCTGGTGCTTGAAGACACCACACAGCCCATTCAATTGGATAGGCCGGGAGGTGTCTTTATTGAATATCACCACTATGTAAGTATGGGCCATTATGTGTATAATAGACCACAAATTAGCAGTCACTTCATAGCAGCCTTTTTGGGGCTATTTATCAAAGAATCCTGGTTGCAAATCTGGGGCAAAAACACTTCACCTCAGCTAATCAAGAAGAACATTCCCAGTGAAACCAGTGGGATTTTCGACTTTGATCATTCTTGTGCAGTATTTCCCCCTCAGTTTTGCTTCTGGGAGACTTTGATACGTGATCTCCTTTGATCTGTATTATGAATCAAATGGTGTAATCTTGATAATTATCCTTCTAACGGGGATCTCTCACCCTTTCCGCTCTTCCTGCTCTTCAGATTTTGGAAGGGAGGGTGGAGCCGCAGTACATGATGCAACATCATACTGGATCACTTCCTCTGCCACTTCCTGCTCTGCCTCAGTCGCCAGGTGACTCTTCAGCTCATCTGTCACCAGACTCTTCTCTTCCAGCTGCTCCCCTGCAAAAAAAGAGGGGGGGGGGGGGTCAAAAACCAGACAGAAGAGTATGAGCCCAGAATAAACAATTCATCACTCACACATATGGTAGCCCAGAAAAAGATATTTATTATTCAGACAGAAGAATTAGAGGTTAATCAACCAGCCAGAAGTGCACGAGCCCAGATTCAAAGGATTATCACTAAAACAGAGGTGCATGAGCCCAGAACAAGAGGTTCATCGGTCAAACATTCATCAATCTCACAGGCAGAACGGCATGAATGAGAAATTAGTAAACTGATTAAGATTTGTCAATTGCCTATAAATTCATGAAGGCAAAGCAAGCGGTTAATTATTAACAATATGAATTCATGTGGGTATATTTACTAAACTGTGCTATTCCATAAAACACCGTCTGGTGCCAAAAAAACACCCCGTAGTTTATTCACTTTACTGAGCTGTAAGGTGTAAAAAAGGCTTCTGGGCCTACATGTTTTAAGCTATTCCTGCACGTTTCTAACCAACACTTTACGAAAAATGACATGGTCAGGCCTGTACATTCTCATTTAAAATAAGACTCACTTACTGAAAGATGATCCACACATCACTGACCCTAAACCAATGCAAAAAACGTTGTATAAACTTGGTAATCAAATTTCTTTATATGCTCTATGGAGGTTTCTGCCACAATAGTGTAGAAAATAGACCTGATGAAAGTTTATGACAAAAATAGGGAGATTTCATATGTATCCATATTATTATGTACCCCCCCCCCCCCACTCCTCCCTCCCCAGATATCTCTCAACTTTGCCTGTGCACCTTGATAAATGTACATGTTAGAAGGACAATGAAGCATTTCTCCACTATAGTTGCAAGGCACAAGTATTGTCTGCTTCATACGAGACGTTCTGTGCTGGAAGGCACCTTACAGCCCTATCCATGTTATTGGGTCATATTTATGAAGATGTGCTAGAAGGTGTCTTCTGGAGTAGCACTGCTAAGGAAATATAAAAGTGTAATCAGCTCCATTTCTAACATACCTGTCCCTTCATCTAACTCTGTTGTGTGACAAAGTAGCATAGCCTCAGAAATGACCTCTACTTCCTCCCTAGGCAGGGACCTTGTCTCCTCGTCATGGTCTCCTTCCTTCCTTGTGCTATCTACATTACAGTGATGCTTTCTGTCATCCCCAGGCTCAGCCACTGTCTCTTTGATTTGGGCCTCTCTTTGCTCTTCACTTTTTGCCTTTATGTCCTCTTCACATTGGTTCTGTCTCTCCTCGGACTGAGTCTCTGTCTGCTCCTCAGAGTGGGATTCTCTCTCTTTTTGCTGGGTGCATGTTTCATCAGGTTGAGTCTGTTTCTCTGAGTCTGTTTGATCTTCAAGCTCTGCATTGCTTTCCTCCTCAGGTATTGTAAATCTGTTTTCTTTAATGAGGATCTGTTTCTCCTCCTCAATGAAAATATGTCCGTTCTCTTGTTGAGTCTTCCTCTCCTCATCATGTTGTGTGTCTCTCGCTTGGACTTCCATCTCCACCGGTGGGCTCTGTCTTTCCTCTGTCTGAGTCTGTCTTTCCTCAGTTTCTATCTGCCTGTCCTCTTCATCAGAGATCTGTGTTCCCTCCTCAATTTGAGTCATTGTATACTCCGTTTGGGTCTGTCTCTCCTCCGTTTGAATCTGTCTTTCCTCCTCAAGTTTAGTTTCTATCTCCATACTTGGTTGGCTCTGGCTCTTCTCTGCAATTTGGGTTTCTATATCATCACCTTCTTGGATCCATCTCTCATCAGTTTTCTTTTCAAATTGGCTCTTTTTTTCCTGATCTGGTTGATCATGTTGTTCTTCCGCAAGTTGGTCCTGTATCTCCTCGTCTGAGTGTGTTTGTTCATCAGCCTCATGCTGGGTCATTATCTCTTCTATTTGGGGTTGTATCTCCTCCACAAGCGGTGTCTTGCTTTCCTCTTCTGGTTGAGTTTGTATCTCCTCCATAAGCTGGGTCTTTATCTCCTCTTCTGGTTGAGTTTGTATCTCCTCCATAAGCTGGGTCTTTATCTCCTCTTCTTGTTGAATTTGTATATCCAACACAAGCTCAGTCGTTGTCACTTCTTCCACCTCGGTTTGTATTTCCTCCATTAGCTCGGTCTTTATCTCATCTTCTGGTTGCGTTTGTATATCCTCTGCCCACTGGGTCTTTATCTCCTCTTCTGGTTCGGTTTGTATCTCCTCTTCAGACAAGTTCTTTATATCATCTTGATTGTGTTCTTCAAAATCTTCATGTTGGCTCTGTCTAGATTCATCAATGTCATCAGTTTGGGTCTCTCTCTCCTCAAATGATTTGGTCTTACTCTCTTCCTCAGTTTGATTTTGATTCTCTTCCTCAAGTAGGTTCTCTCTGCCCGCCTCAATTTGTCTCTGGCCCTCATCAACTTTACCCTCTATTTTATCCTCATTATATATCTCACTATTTTCCACACTTTGTTTCTCTCTCTCCTCATCCTGGTGTCTTCTTGTCTTCTCCTCATTTTGGGTTGGTTTCTCTTCCTTATATTTACTTTCTCCTTCCTCCTCAGGTTGAGACGGTTTATGTTCCATATGTTGATCTTCTTCCTTCTCCTTAAAATGGCTTTCTTCGTCTTCAAAATGTGTAGGTCTCTCCTCTTCAAATTGATTGTCACACTCTTTCTCATTTTGTTCCTCTTTCTTCTCCTCTGTTTGGTTCTGACTCTGTCCAGGTTGACCATCTCTTTCTTCCTCACGCTGTCCCTTTGTCTCCTCCTCCGTCTGGTCCTTCCCGTTTTCCTCCTGTTGACTTTCTCTCCCTTTTATAGGCAGATTTGGACTCCCCTCATCAGTTTGGCTCTTTCCATTCTCTTCAGTTTGGGTCAGTTCATCTGCTTCATATTGGTCATCTCCCTTCTGTTCAGTGTGTGTCTCTCTGGACTCTGTGTAGATCTGTATCTCTTCACTAAGGACTTGTATCTCCTCTGTGGTCCGCACTTCCTCTCCTCCACTCTTTGGTTTGTCGATGCCTCTGTCCATCTCTTCTGGGGCCTCGGTAGGGCCACTCCCTGAAAGGGAGGAGCAGGGCAGGGGGTTACCATGTTGCCCACAAGCCACACAAACTGCTCAGTCAGTAACAGAGGCCTCAGTAAAGAACTAAACAGCATTCTTGGTTTAGTTATACAAATCACCTTAACAAAGGGAGGAGCCAAGTTGCCTCAAAGGTACACAATAAGAGACAGTAATATCACTGTGCCACCACAATCTTGTGACACAGTCACGTTACCTACATAGCACACTGACGCAAGTAACATAAAAGAGAAATAACACAATACATTGACAACACAACAATCGAGTTCCCAAAAATAAAAAACAGTGACATAATAACTATGAATTACAAAATAATTCAGATTGACTAATTGCCATCCTTTATCAGTGTCCATAAATAGAATTCCATTGCCTGCACATCTCACAAACACATCGTCCCTAAGAGGTGTGGAGTGGTGGCTTATATGATAGAGGAGACAGTGAAACAGCAACTCATTTCCTTGGTTATGGTGGCCATACCCACAGCATTAATACGAAGGCAGTTTTGTAATAACCAGAAACTGAAGGACTGAAAACCACAACATCCAGAGTCAGAGTGGCAGTGACGTCCCCAAATATCATGCACTCTGAAACCCACACAGTGACGATAAGCTGTAACTGCACTAATGCAGATAGTGTAAGATAATGAGCCAAGTGATAACTTGTGATAACAAGAAGTACCCCAAATATACCGTGACGAGGAGTGGGTACAATTAAAATATAAGTCTTTTATTAAAGCAAAACAACATATAAAATGAATGGGGTAATAAAAACACCTATAGGCAGCGTCACTGCTATGGAGTAACACACAGTATCAGTATCCCAAGGTGGCTGTGTGTAGGGAGGAGTCCAGCGTTAGCTTAGTCCACGCTGTGTATGGAAAAAGCTGCCTCGATAACGTGGGCTGCGATGTAATACAGCCCTAATAGGATACTTGTAGTATAGGTATTGTAGTATAAAACATATAATGTAGCCTACAGAGGCAGCTAGATACGTGCTACAGTCGGGAATATCAGCGTGCCTATGCAGAATATGGCTCGACACCTCTAGTGAAGTTTCAATTAGCCCGAGAAGTGGTAAGTGCTGTACATTGGTGAACAGATTCCAAACATTTAGAGCTCCATGGTATGTTATACAGAGCAAGCCAATAGTATATTTAAAACAGCATGTTGTGAAATATCTTTTTGTATGTATATGTTATTTATTTACATATGAAACAGTGCTATGTAATATCTGTGTGTTATTTAAAGTTGGTAACTGGCTTACCCAGCCAACATTACAGATAGGGATATGCTGTGAGTTAGAATCCTGACAGGAGTAGATGTTATTTTTATGATTTCTTTTGTTTCTTAAAGTGACGGTGTTTGAAATGTTTAGTGTCACTAATGGAAAAATAAACCGCTGAAGCTTGAGGGCTGAGTGCCTTTTGTGTGTATACACGTGTTAGTCCTCCTTTTCTATAAATTAAACCCTAGAAGACTGTGTCGCGAAGAGCCTGGGCAAACGGCAGCGCTACACAAAGGGAGCTGTTTGCCACACATAAATAAATATATAAATATATATATATACACACACATATCTCACTAATTTGTAAAAAGTAGAAAATGCACATTGTCCATCTAGCTGTCCCTGCTGATCCCTGACACTGTGCAGATACTCATTACACTTATGTTATCCTTTCCCCCTTAAATTACATTGTCAGAGGGCTGTAGATCAATGCACATATCATATAAAGCATCTCCTCATACCTTCATGTGCATTGTCCACTGGGGCTGTGTGTGAGTTTGTATCAGCACCAAGCTCCTGGTCCACGGTATCCAAATCTTCCAGCCTGAGGGGCTCTTCTTCGGGGCTCGGAGGCAGGATACAGACTGCAGGGGAGCGAGGGAGGTTAGGGGTGTTAAAAAGATATATTAATACAACAGATACTATGCTGCAACACACACAGCTATCCACATGCACTCACACAGACACAGTGTAACACACACAGCTATACACATTCACTCACAGACCCGGTGTAACACACACAGCTATACACATGCACTCACAGACACGGTGTAACACACACAGCTACTGTATACACATGTAAACACACAGACACTGTGTAACACACACAGCTATACACATGCACTTACAGACCCGGTGTAACACACACAGCTATACACATGCACTCACACAGACACAGTGTAACACACACAGCTATACACATGCAAACACACAGACAGTGTAATACACACAGCTATACACATGCACTCACACAGACACAGTGTAACACACACAGCTATACACATGCAAACACACAGACACAGTGTAATACACACAGCTATCCACATGCAAACACACAGACACGGTGTAACACACACAGCTATACACATGCACTTACAGACCCGGTGTAACACACACAGCTACTGTATACACATGCACTCACACAGACACAGTATAACACACACAGCTATACACAAGCAAACACACAGACAGTGTAATACACACAGCTATACATACACATGCACTCACACAGACACGGTGTAACACACACAGCTATACACATGCACACACACAGACACAGTGTAACACACACAGCTATACACATCACAAACAGACACAGTGTAACACACACAGCTATACACATGCACACACACAGACACAGTGTAATACACACAGCTATACACATGCACTCACACAGACACGGTGTAACACACACAGCTATACACATGCAAACACACAGACACAGTGTAACACACACAGCTATACACATTCACACACAGACACAGTGTAACACACACAGCTATACACATGCACACACATAGACACAGTATAACACACACAGCTATACACATGCAAACACACAGACACGGTGTAACACACACAGCTATATACATGCAAACACACAGATACGGTGTAACAAACACAGCTATACACATGCACACACACAGACACTGTAACAAACACAGCTATACACATTCACACACAGCTATACACATGCACACACAAACACAGTGTAACACACACAGCTATACACATGCACACACAAACACAGTGTAACACACACAGCTATACACATGCACACACAAACACAGTGTAACACACACAGCTATACACATGCACTCACACAGACATGGTGTAATACACACCGCTATCCACATGCACTCACACAGACAACACACACAGCTATCCACATGCACTCACACGGACACAGTGTAAAACTCACAGCTATATGCATGCACTCACACAGACACGATGTAACACACACACAGCTGATCTCAGACACTTTTAGAAGGTTGGTGTTCCTTACAATGCATCTGATCTCAGACACTATTAGAGAGGGTTGGGGTTCCTTACAATGCATCTGATCTCAGACACTATTAGAGAGGGTTGGGGTTCCTTACAATGCATCTGATCCCAGACACGCTATTAGAGAGGGTTGGGGTCCCTTACAATGCATCTGATCTCAGACGCGCTATTAGGGAGGGTTGGGGTTCCTTACAATGCATCTGATCTCAGACGCGCTATTAGAGAGGGTTGGGGTTCCTTACAATGCATCTGATCTCAGACACACTATTAGAGAGGGTTGGGGTTCCTTACAATGCATCTGATCTCAGACGCGCTATTAGAGATGGTTGGGGTTCCTTACAATGCATCTGATCTCAGACGCGATATTAGAGAGGGTTGGGGTTCCTTACAATGCATCTGATCTCAGACGCGCTATTAGAGAGGGTTGGGATTTCCTCAGAATGTCACAATATAATTATAGGATACCTTAACATAAAAAAGGTGGAAGCAGCTAGAGGTACATTATACACAGTAACTAAATGTGCTCTCTACAGTGATGGGTATTAGCAACAAAGGGAGTCAGACAGGGCAAATATTTTATAAGCACAGAATGTAACCCCTTTGTTATCAGAGGGGCCAGCAACACATTTCCAAGCCCTTCTGGCTGTGAAGGGGTTAATGGTGCTTTTTGCCATTTATGGCTTCTAACCCCTAGTGCCAGCACCTCATTCTTATTAACCCTATTGTGTAACTTCACAAAGACACAATGACACGCATACAGACATTCTAATGCACACGCAGTAGACACAATTTAAAGATGCAATCCCACGCAGCCTCAAACATTTTTTGGCCAAACAGCCTAATTGGCTTCCTTAAATCAAAGCTAACCTTGCTAAGAGCAAATATTTCACTTTTTTTGTTTGTCTGGAAATTAACTACAAATTGCATTTCTTAGGTGCCTCTCAATGACAGTGTTGATCAACCGTGTTTTGTTCAGCCCACATTATCTTTAACATACAACTAATAGAGAGGCAAGAAAGAAGGTCTCTGGCTGTGCTAACGCTTGTTAAACACAGTGACACCAGACAAAAGGGATCAGCCAGAGGAAATCAAACCGCTCCTAAGGCTCAGCTCGCCATGTGTACAAACTAACTTTACAAAGGAGTCCAGAATACTTCCAGGCGTCAGATGTTAGCATCAACCACCCAGATGTAGCTCTTCAAAGATGTCACTACTATTAGTATACTATGGTCCAGTGAGGGACTGCTACTTACTGTACACACAAAATCCCTAATACACATTATATATATATTATATCCACAGTAAAAGGGGCACTCATGGTTGGGATGAACCTGGGTGCTTCGGTATAGTTAATGTAGAGGCGATTATCTCACAGGTCTTCCTTAAACACTCACTTGTGTTTATTTAAAATACAGGATCAGCGTTTCGGTCCCCGCGGTTTAGATGGGACCTGTGAGCGCGTCGCTTCTGTATTGTCTCTCTCGATACACACGCATAAATATACTATGAGTTACACTGTTTTGAACATACACACATACAAACAAAGATACATACACGCTTATGATGCTTATATACTGTTGTATAAAGCTGAAAGTGTGAGCCTGTGCTTTTTTTTGCTTGTGTAAATGTTCAGCCCCGGGCACTAGGGTGACACAGACACAGTAACCAACAGTAACAGTGCTGCACTTTCACTTTATTTGGGTCCTCTGCATTTCTGATACAAGTCACTGCAAAAACACAACAACAGCCGCAGCGTCCCAGCTAATCACCGAATAAGGGAGAGTTTAAAATGCAGATCCCTGGTGAAAAGGAGATTACGCAAAGCTCTGCAGATCTCCTTAGAAGGAGAAGAGTGACGTCATGTTCTGCACAGATCTCTAGAGGTCAACTGATGCTCTCTCCAGAAGGGAAGTATTTGATGCTCTGCGGGTCCTTTGAAGGGAAGGGGTTATGTAGAGAAGGGGTTAAAAGATGCTCATCTGTTAGAAAAAAAAGGTTTATGAGCATCTATTGTTGTGTTGATGGGTAATAGTAAAACTGATGTCTGTAGAGAAAAACACTCCTCAACAATAAGTTTTATACTAATCTCCACAGTAGGACTTATTGCTGTGGAGTAATTCTAGGCAGTGATGTTAGAGCTGCATCATGCCCCTCATGACTTTTATAGCTTGTTTATAGATCATTATTCTCCACGTAGTCTGTATTACAGATCATTTTAGTGCTTATTATTACTATCTGTGTAGGAGGTGTGTTACTGCCTACTTGTATGGACCTAGAGTACTATTGGGTATTTTCCTGATTTTCTCCAGATATCAGTTTTACTATTACCCATCAACACTACAATAGAGACACAGACAAGAGTCTACTCCCTGTATTTTTAATTTGTTTATCTCGACATACACACTTCATATAACATGAAAAGCAAGTGTATATATATATATTATTTAAAAAAAATTAAAAGTTACGTTTTAACTGCCTTAGAGTGCACCATCAAATGTGCTTCTTTTTGGACGGTAATTGTTTATTCAGCTACTGTCTTATTTTGATAATATCTGTCTATTATAGCACATTGGTAGCACCAGTTGCCATCCCAGGCAACATAGGCATCCTCATATATCCACTTACACATAATTGGTGAGCGTTGTGGTATCTCTTTTGTTTGATTATTACAGGTCACCTCCATTGCTTCCACCATCTTGGCTGTCTCGCCCCATGGGTTATTAGTGCCCACTGCAGCTATATTTCCAGCACCTACAGTACATTGTAGTGACCCCTCTCATTAGAGGTTGTGCACAGAATAAGGGACCTTTTTCTCTTTATCCCCCCCCCCCCCCCCCCCACCTGTAGATATTTTTGGCGCTATCCCTGTTCCCTTAGATGCACCCCCTAAGGCCACCTTTGCTATTATTTTTCTGCTGAGGCTTGGGCTCCTCCATGCTTATGTAGTGTTTTATCCATTTTAACATGGATCCCTATAAGCCTACACCTGCCATTAACAAACCTTTTGGAAAGTTTTATCAAGACAGCAGGGAATTGAATCTCAGCCGCTTTTCACATCTCCGCTTACTGATTGGATATCAGTCTCATGATTTTCGGTCCCTGCATCCGCCGCCCTATAAACTTACATGTAGTTTCTCTGATAGAAATCAGCACTTTTCCACAGAAATGCAAATCCCTCCTGTGGTGCAAGGAGGTTCACGGTTCTGTGCTTGTATTTGTACATTTGCTGGGAGTGTAAAAACTGGACCTTGCGTCACTGGAAGACATAGAGGCTTATTTATCAAAATCTCCCATCTGCAAAATTTGGGGCAGAGAAAAAAAAAATATCAAGAAAAATTAATCCTATTGAATCCCATAAGCTTTATTCCTTTGATAAATTTTGTGCAGTAAATTTGCAATAATTCTACCTGAGATATGCAGCCGGGAGACTTTGATTAATGATCCCAATAGTTCTCCCATCTCCTGATTGTCGTGGCGATATCATCCCTCACTCCCTTGCTCACCCTGGCTGTGAAGGTTTTCGAGGTGCAATTTTGTCTACGCCAGATTATTTTGTTAACGAGCACCTCCTTGTGTCCCACGTAGCATCACCTATCCAACTCAACACTTTCTGTTGGTGGGAACAGCTCCCCAAAATTGCCAGCCACTAGGTATCTAGTTTGGAACAGTAGGTTGTGCTTAATAATAATAATATTTTGTACACTGTGAATAAAGGGTCTAAAAGGAGCTGACAATCTAATTGTGGTGCCTGAGGCACAGAGAGACAAAGCACCTTGCCAGCGGTCACATGGAGAGCCAATACAGAGATTGAAACCCGAGTCTCCGACTTTAAAGGCCGCTTCAGACGTTGAAACATCGGCAGGTGGCTTATGCTAAGGAGCCTGTGTCTGATTGTTTTCAAGAAGCGTTTTTTCAAGCTTGTTAAATGTAAAAAGTAAGGTTCCTTATGGCAGGGGTTCTAGACTCCCGGCCTCAAAATACCCTAATAGGTCAAGTTTTCAGGCTATCCCTGCTTCAGCACAGGTGGCTCAATCGAAGACCGAGCCACTGATTGAGCCACCTGTGCTGAAGCTGGGATATCATTAAAACCTGACCTGTTGGGGGAGGGGGGGGTCTTGAGGACTGGATATGAGGACCCCTGCTTTATGAAGAACATCACGCTGGAAAACGGATCATACCTTGAACCCTTTCATTTCCACAGAGACCAGCAACATATGGCAGAGCAGCTAAAGAGTTAAAGGCTTGCTACACCCCAATTAAGAAAATCCGTCATCGAAATGTTTATATGGAAGTTAAAAACATTGTGTGTTTAATATATCAAATGAAGCCTAAATATTAATAAAATAACACACATGGTCAAGATAACTCATCCCTTTTAATGGACATCATGGTTCCTCTCCCTGTGCTGCCAGTGTTCAGTGTTCTCACTCTCTGCTGTGCCACCATGTACCTATCCGTTGCTCTCACACACTTGCCAAAATAGGTACAATGGGCACAGCCATTTGTCATTAGGTGCAGGATCCCCAAATAACTGGTGCAGTAAGCGCTCCATAGGTAACGTTCCAGGTTGTGACAATATACTATTTGTTAACCAAGTATCTAAGAATTGCCCAAGTAAATGGCCTGAGTTGACCTGTATGTGTGACATTCACTGTTCAGATAAGTTATTATTGATCCCAGACTAGTGTCTCGCCCACTGAGCTTCCATACATGGAAACGTAACAGGGATACCACCGTCACCACCTTGGTGTCATTTACTGGAACAGTCTACCGGAGACTCTCGCTGCCGCCAGTCTAAATTCTTTCAAAACTCACATTTTACTCTGGTCTGTAACTGTTGCATACGCCTATAACATGTATTATCTTTAACTGTGCATGCAATGTCTTGTATATAATGTATACCCTGTTCACTTATGTAACTATGTATTTGTAACCATGTATTGTTATCATAACTCTGTGCCCAGGAGATACTTGAAACGAGAGGTGACTCTCAATGTATTACTCCCTGGTAGAACGTTGTATAAATAAAAATAAATCCATTAATGACTGCCCGTGACAGGGACCATTTGATTGCAGCAGAAGGTTGTGATTTTAATATACAGCAAATACAAATATCACTCGTGAGCACATTCACATGTCGGACAGGTCCACAACCCTGCCTTTCCCCATCATTAGCAGACAATGCTTCCCCTGCAGCCAGGGATTCTGGGTAATAACAACATGCAAATAAGCAGTGTGTCACTTTTTGCTTTGTATCTATCTTACCATGGAGCCCTATAAGCTTATGCCTGCCATATTGTAATATGAATTCCTTAGCATTGATGTATCACCAGTGTTACAAGTATCTATGCTGCTAGATAATTTAGTAACATTGTGGCCCAGTTTTACTAGGCAGTCTTCGGCCATAAAAGACACCTTCTTTCACTGCAAACGGTACTACCATCTATCCTGTCACCAAAGCTCGTTACCTAGGGGTGACATTGGACTCCTCCCTTTCCTTCTCCATCCACAGCACAGCTAAAATGTGTCGCTTCTTCTTCTGTAATATTGCCAAGATCCGCCCTTTCCTGTCAATCTACTGCTAAACCTCTAATGCACGCCCTTATCCTTTCCTGTCTGGATTATTGTAACATACTGCTAGCAGGCCTTCCTTACAACTTTCTCTCCTGCAATCTATCCAAAATTCTGCTGCTAGAATAATTTCACTTTCTCCCCAAACAGTCTCTGTTCCTCCCCTCCTTAAATCGCTCTACTGGTTTCCCATCAAGTTTCAGATCACCCACAAAGTTCTCCTCCTTACGTTCAAGGCTATCCCCTCATCTGCTATTTCCTACATATCAGCTGTGATCTCTCGCTGTGCCTCTGCTCGTCCCCGGGCTCTACCCATAACTGTCTGCTCTCCACCCCTTTCACCTCTGCTGCTCTCGCTCGGCTTAAAACCATTCCCTCCCTGCCCCTTACCTGTGGAACTCCCTCACACTCACTATACGCTAAAGCACCTTCTCTCCCCACCTTCAAAACAAACTTGAAAACCCACATTTTAAATGAAGCGTCCCAATAGCCTGGACACCTGGCTACTGTCCCACAGTCACTCCTGCCAAGCACTGCCATCTACTTATTCCCTCACCTGCTGTCTCTGTAACTCTCCCAATATACCACTTAGATTGTAAGCTCTCCAGGGCAGGGATTTCCTTTCCTATTGCCTGACGTTGTTTGCGCTTATTGTATTATAATTCCCTGTACTTTATTGCTTTTGTAAAGTGGGCGCTATATAAATAGATATACATACCTAAATACAAAACACCGTAGGCTACGTCCATAGTGCAGGAGACGACGCGAGCTACATAGCACGCGCCAAAACAAACACTAGGACGACAATTAATTTGTGCATAGTGCGCACACGCTACGGGGAGATCGGCGCTTCACGCTACAAACAGGTTTGTATTTCCCGTGCGACGGCAGGGTCACGTGAGCAGATTGACCTATGAGAGCGAACCAGCTCTGTGACGTCACGGCCGTGCTCTCTCTAACCCCCCGGCCCCCCCCCCCCCCCCCCCCCCCCCACCACGCCTCCCCGTCGCCTCTGCCTGCAAGACAGGAAATCTCTCCTGCTGCTGGCGAGCACTGCGCCGAGGATCGCGGAACCTAGCGTGTTCTACGATGGTCCTGGCCTTACAGCACACTGAAATGAACGGGCTGTAAGGTTTTTCCAGCCCCAAAAGATCTTATGGCAGAAGACTGCTTAGTAAATATGGCCCTGTATCTTTCTGCCACCTACAGAAAGTTACATTAGTGTCCTTTACAGAACCTGGTACTTCCTGTACAATAAACAACACCCCGGGAGCTGGATAGCAGCACGCTCTGCTGCAGGGATATTCCCTTCCAGACATTCGTGGAGAAACAAGATGACCACAGTGGGCAGCCTCACTCTGGTGGCCAATAGAAAGCCCTGACATGATCGTGAGATGATAATGCCGTTTCCAATTGGTCGACCCCCGCATATATATCTTTGTATGTACTGGCAACAGTTACAAATAATAGCTTGGTACAGTAATCACAATGGGGAGGTCCCCGGAGATTTGATCTGGGAGGAGCAGTCAGAACTGCAGGGGGGGGGGGTCTCATTAAAGAAGCCGATTGTTCTGTAGGCTATAAGGAAGGTGACCTCTGAGGGGGGGGGGGCTCTGCCTGAGCTTGGGGGGGGGGGGGGGGGGAGGGGACTCCGATGTCTTCTTTTTCCATTTGTTTCAGGGGTTTAAACCCCACTCCCCCCTGAAACAAAGGAGAAGAGAAAACAATTAATAGAGAACCTGCTGCCCCATCTGCCCTATTACCTACTGGTGACACATCTCCGCTCTATTCACTAAAGTCTCCCGGCTGCAAAACTGGTGCAAATAATAGCACCAGATTTATCACATTGCTTTCAATGTGACCTCTTTTGGATATGGTGCAGTTTTTTTTTGCACCAATTTTGCCCAAGTGTTGCACCGGGAAGACTTTTGGTTAACAACCCCCATTGACCTTATGCATATTTAGTGGACAGGGATCCTACAACCTCAGGAGATGATGGGGTCGGTTTTATTAACGTGAAAATAAAATCAGTGTAAAACTGATTAAAACTGTGAAGACCGTTTGTAGGGGGGGGGGGGACAAGTTTCACCGTATTCAAAAAGATCCCTACTAAAAGAATACAAATCAATAACATGTTTAAAGAAATAGCATTTGCATGAGGTTTTTGCGTCAAAGTGTTTTCTGTGATGTGCTTTAATTTGACTTGGTCCTGATTGGAGAAAAAGAGATCTGAATTTTTCAACCCGGGTTGGTGGAAAAGATGGGTAAGACGCGGCTGATTTAATACAAGGGCTGCTTTTCCAGCTGGAGCGTTATCTATGTCCAAATTTAGCGCTCTAAATAACATCGCAATAACATCGGCCACATCTGTAGGAACAATTTAGTTCCTCTTTTAGAGCGGTATAGAGGCGCTTACATTCAAGTGAGAACCTCATGTGAAGGCATTTTTACACAACCCTTGTATGATATCTATTTGTATAGACACATGCACATGCAATAAGAGGGGCGATAAAAAAAACCCGCTTATCTCTGTTATTTATATTATTATCCAATCTACTTTTCAGTTTTTATGTAGTATGTGATACGTTGGGATCTGCTCTTAATTAGCTGAAGGTATTGATCTTCAACCAATGATAGCATGAGTCACACAGTGTAGCCATCCTCTGCTCTAACACTTGCAGGAAGAAGTACAATTGGCACAGCCATTTTTCCTTAGGTGAAGGACCCATACAAAACAGCTGCAATAAGCGCTATATAGGTACGGTATATGTTTCAACTAAGTATTTGTGAATCGCCCAAGTAAATGGTCTGAGTTGGCCTGTATGTGCGACAGAATTCGCTGTTCAGACACACACACAGACCCTGCACCTTCCGGACACACACACACAGGCCCTCGGGATACACACACACAGGCCCTGCACCCTCGGGATACACACACACACAGGCCCTGCACCCTCAGGACACACATGGGCCCTGCACCCTCAGGACTCACACACAGGCCCTGCACCCTCGGGATACACACAGACCCTGCACCCTCGGGACACACACAGACCCTGCACCCACAGAACACACACACGCTGCACCCATTATATCACCAGTCCTCCTCTCACACTAGTCACTTACTTTCTTGCACTGGGCAAAGAGTGACAGTCGGCGAATCCTGCCAGAAAGACCAGAACACATCAGAATATGCAGTGATACAGCAGCCTGTCTGTGTTCGTGCGTTTCTGTGTGCGTATATACACATCTGATCAAGAACCTTGCGTAAATGTCCGAGTCTTAGTTTTCCTGTCATACACGAGGTGAGAATTTTGGCCTAGAAAACATTTTGTAAATGAATCCATAATGTGTGGCTATAGATGGTTATTTATTGAAGTGCAACATGGGAGTTCCCAGTAGAACCCGATCTGCACTATTGCGCTTTAATGAATAATCCCTATAGAACGCACATATATGAAATAACTCCATAGTTCTGTCACCTTTTATTATTCATTTTTTTTGAGGAACTGCATATATTAATTATGAACTGATTAGGAATCGGGCTGGAATGCTATCTCGGAGGGGAAAATGCATTTTTTAACCAACTTCTTTATTTAAAGCTGAATAATTCATTGTCATTTTTACGCTTGGGATTCTGGCAGTATTTTCTAGTACAGTATGTGCCTGGTGTTGGATATGCACCATGATAAACTAATGCTCAGTGGGGTACATGTGTGTTGTGGTATTGCCCCCTCTGCTGGTAGAATGCAGAACTGCATATACTGTACAGCAGTAACTCCCTTTATGTGCATGTATATGTTGTATATAGAGGTTTTCTTTTTAATATATTGAATATAAATGTGTATTTGTATATGGTTTGTGTGTGTTACACTAATGTTGCATGTTTGGTGTGTGTATATATGGGAGGGGGAAGAAAGAGGATGGGGAGGATGGGGAGGAGGGGTGTGGGGGGGGAAGAGAAAGTGGGGCGGAGAGAAAGGGTGGGTTGGGAGGAGAGGATGGGGGGTACGGAGAGAGAGGATGGGGGGGTAGAGGAGAGATAGATGAAGGGGGAAGGGAGGTGAGAGATAGTGATTGGGGGGAGAGGGAGGAGAGAGGATGGGAAGGAGAGGATTGGGTGGAGAGGGAAGATTGAGGATTGGGGGAGTATGTGGGGGGAGAGAGCGAGGATGAGGAGAGGGAGAGAGCGAGGATGGGGGAGGGGGAGAGCGAGGATGGGGAGAGAGCTAGGATGGGAGGGAGAGAGAGGATGGGGAGAGATGAGGAGGGGGAGAGATGATGAGGGGGAGATGAAGGATGGGAGAGATGATGAGTAGGAGGGGGAGAGATTATGATGATGGATGATGAGATAGAGGATGGGGGGGAGGCAGAGGATGGGGGGGAGAGAGATGATGAGGAGGAGGGGGAGATGAGGAGGGGGAGAGATGATGAGTAGGAGGGGGAGAGATTATGATGATGGTGGATGATGACGAGGAGGGATGATGAGTTAGAGGATGGGGGGGGGGAGGGAGAAAACATTGCAGTCAGTATTAATATGAATGGGGCCCTGAATGTCTAGCTGCGCCACTGCATCACACCAGCTAGGCGATAAAATGAAGGGAACTTGGAATGACACCTGGGAATCCAGCATTGACAGCATTCATTCTAGGATTTGCCAGTCTATAGCATCTGATCTAGAGGTTTCCCAGTGGCAAAAAGTACGTGGGCCTGTTCAAGGGGACCCTGGTCCACATTAAAAACACTAAATTAGGAAGAAATTTAGGGGAAAGTGTTCAGCTTTAAATAATAACCTCTCATTTTGCTTGGGATCAGGGTGGGTCAATGGGACTGATGGGTAAAGATTATAAACGTAGAAACAAATGCAAAACCGGAGATTAGTAATCATATATTATATAAAAAAATGAAAACAATATCTACTCAGTATTAGATCCTGTAATCGTCCACAGGATGGTCCGGGCTCCCTCCGTTCAGAACAGGTAATGTTTGATGTCACTGCGTGACTTCCGAATACGAAAGCTTACAAGGTAAAAAAAATAAAAAATACAATCCCGACGCGTTTTGTGTACAATGCTCTTCCTCAGGAGATCAATATCATTCTGTATCCTGAGTCCCATATATATATAAGGAAAAAAGCGGGCCAGAAATTTCCTGACACTAATTTATAAAAATGATCAAAAGGGAAAGAAAGAAATGGAACCAAAAGGAAAAAAAATTACAAACATAAAAGTCCAAAATAGGAGAAATTCCATATACTGTACATTTAATAAGACATTCAACCCCCGAGGAAGTGTATTGTACATAAAACGAGTCGGGAGTCTCCGTGTTGGAAAATCACGCGATGGGCCGTTTGAAGCGTGGTGACATCACATCACCTCTACCTTTCTGAACAGAGTGAACTCGGACTATTGTGTGGAGGACTATGTGATCTATATACTAATTTTAATTGTGACTTGATATCTTATTTATTTTTTTTATATAGTAAATACTTGATTACCTATCCCTGGTTTTGGGGGATCGTTTTTGTTTTAAAATTTCTTTACAATCTACGGTCCCAAGAAAACTGGATCTCATGTCCAACAAGCAGCAGCTGGATGTCTTATGATGGACCCCAATGTGTGCTACAGCTTAATTAGCTATCAAGGTCCCTAACTACCTTTATTGTAAATAAAAATCCATATGACATATTACTTATATAGTTATCTTTTTATTTATTTTTTATATCTAATTTGATGTTTTTGCTTTTGTGCATAATTTTTGGTATATATGACGCATACCTTGCTATTGGTAGCATACAATGCACTGTGCATTTTGTGCTGATCGCAGTTTACATTGCACGGAGCTTACCTGCTTTGTTGGTTGGGGAATGACCTTCTCCAGACCTTGAGTAATCCAGCTCATAACCCTGCAGGAGCAACAGAACATGTTGGATCACAACTAAAAACACCACAACCTGTCACACCAACAATACACAAGATACAACATAACAACTACACAATGCAGCATGTTACATCACAACCATAAACCGAAATGTCGTTATATCACAACTATACAACACCACTACTCTACACAAAACATTACATCACAACTACAGTACTGTATACAATGACATTACATCACATCTTATTTTACACTATATGTAACCACTAATCTACATAACATGTTACTGTACATCACAACACACATGTGTAGACAGATATGGTGATATGGGGATAGACAGCACTCTGAAACGGAAAAATTGGATCAAGGGTGCACAAGGGAACGAGGATTAAGGGTGCATGAGGGAACTTATTCCTCCCAAGTATCAAGGAGAAAAGGGGGTGGGGGCTGTTCCCAGCACTCAAGGACCATGTAATAACAATCAAAAACTAGGAATATGTCAAACAATGAAATAATTAAGTTGAGAAAGCACATAAAAGGGAAAAATAGGGGGGCAGCGTTTCGGGGTGATGCAAAAATAAACCCAAACTCAATCAGACAACACTACTGAATAATATGCAGTACCCCCACCTTCCTGTATCCTTAGCCTGCTCCCCAAAATCGAAGAACATATGGGCCAACGGGATGTTGCATGGGGCGCATTCTGCCATTTTTACATCAATATGCTGGTCATGTAAAATATCCCCTGGAGCAATGAGATCAGGGTGGACCAATGTCATGATCACCCCAGTATCAAGCAAGCCGGCCGGCGGCTGGGTACCTTACTGTCACCGGCCGTAGGTGGGTATTAGTCGTCTACGGGCCGCAACAAAATGATTCGTCATTTCAGCTGCACACTGGGATGTCGCCAGCTTGTGGTCCAGGACCCATTCTTGGATCTTTGGAAGACAGTAGAGCAGTAACTGTTCTTGGGGAAGTTGGAGTAGGTCAGTCGGGGGGCTTGGTTAGCAGCTGAGTCCCGACCGCTGGAGGTGGCCTCACCGGGGGTGGATCTGCTGGGAGAAGGAATTTGGCGGGCACTGATACACTACAGAGCCATCCTTCTCTCATCCTCCAAAAGATTAGGTCCCAGGACTGCAAACATGTTCCGGAGCATCGTTGCAATCTCAAGAGGTGTCAGGGTCATTTACTCTGTGCTGGGTGAATGTGCAGCAGCCAAAGAGTGGAATGCGTGAGCTGAGGCGCTGCCTGCGCCTGGCTCTACAAATGCCTCATGCACTTCCTCCTCATAAGTCAGTAACTCGTGGAGGACTTCGGCTTAGTTGAGCCCTTCTCCAGGCACCTGGGGACCAGTTACGGTATCTGGCAGCCATCGCATTTAGACTCACTGTCGACAAGACTGAGGGCAGGAAAGCTATTGCTCGTGCTCGGTGCTCCTATAACTCTCGGTTCTGCTTTCTCAATGTCGGGACCGTCACAGTGCTGAAATACCCGCAAATATTTCAGCCCCAAGTCTGGCGATCCCACTACTACCACCAGAAATAAGTGTCACGGTAGAATAGACTTTTAAATAGGGACCGCTAACACCAGGCAGAACGAGAGAGTTAAAGCAGGTTTATTCTGTCCGGAGTCAACAGGGAGCAACACAGGGCAATAGCTTATCACTAACACGGGCTATAGGGGACTCCTAGCATGCTAGGCTCTGCTGGAGCTAACTTATCCAGTAGGCTGCCTTGCTGCGTCCATTCAGGAATCCTAGTAACTCGGGATAACCGCTCTTGGCCCACAGTTCAGTTTTCCAGTTGGTCTCTAGTCACCGAGACCAATCATGAACATCTGTGGAGCTCTGATCAGCATCGGCTTTCACAGTTTCCCGGCCTCCATCTGAAATCATGGAGAACCAGGTGCCAACCAATCAGGTGTGACCTATCCTCCGCTGAGCCAATCCGGGTGCTCGACTGTACAATCCGTTGTGTGTGGTGATAGCGTCTAAGGGCAGCCTTTGGGAGTGTGGGAAATTGAAACTGACCAATGGGTTTGAGCCGACAGGGCTAAGACCCAGGCCTCGGTTCCCCATTACAGTTCCATACCTCCTGCAGTGGTAGACGCATAAACTGAAGCATTGCTCCAAATATGAATTAACTTGCATCGTTAGACTTCCTGTCAATGTGCATCAATATAAGGGTCACTGTGTGTTTGCTTGCGCCAGAGAGCGTTTCTGGGAGAGGTTATAGAAGTAGTTAGAGGAGAGTCAGCGTAATATTATAATGTGATGCACTGAATTACAATCCGGGATTATAACGGCTACAGTTTTCCTTTCTGTTGGCGTAGAATAAATCCACCAGGCGCGATGCGGCGTTAACCTCGTATCCTGGAGACCTGCACCAAATGCAGCAGCCAGATGGCAAACAACTGGGGGCAAATGTATCCTACCGGCCCAGAGACCAGGCGGCCAGCGGTAACTACACATATCCACTGTATATAAAGGCACTATAAGCACGAGCACACACACACGCCGAGCAGCACTCACTGACACACAAAATTATAAAGGGGGGGGGGGGTGGCAGCATGACTGGGAGCCTGAGTTCTCTCCCCCCACCCCCCTTTCTTTTGGCCTGTGAGTAATGTGGGTGTTAGGAGAGGGTTAATATAGGATGGTTTTGAGGAGGAGGGGGATACCAAACCGGTACAAATCCAACCCTACATGTGTTATTGCTTCGGTTATTGTCCGGTAACGAGTTATCAAATAAAAAATAATAATGAGCTGGTCAGGGAGACCAACAGGATTAATGGCTGGTTGGCCCAATGGTGGTTGAGTAGGGGAGGCGGTCTATGGTCTGGGCCAGGTGTGGCGGGCCTGGATGTGTCCTCCAAAAAAAAATGGGCTTTTAAGGATTTTACTAGGGTCCCTGAGCCAGGTGTTGGTAGCCACACAGGCGCATGCCATTTGATATCTGGAGGATTTTGTGAAGCAGAAAAGTTTTGTTTACATTAAGGTCCCTATTTAAGTATCCACCAGAAACTCCATCAAGCAATTATGTAATTATTAGGAATGGTTTGGGAATAATAACTGTGATTGAATAAATTATTTTTGCACCACATTTCTGTATTTAACCCCTTTAGGGCCCGTTCGTCAAGAGAAGTATCACCCCAGAGGCTTTTATAACATATACCGTCATAAGGGCCCCTGCTTGTTTTTTTAGGGGCTGTATGCGATCAGCGCTCGATCACACTGTAAGAAGTGGAGTAACTACCGCCCGGGATGCAAGGGCACGTCCCGGGGGTCCCAGCTCAGGGGGGGAGGGGAGGGGCCCGAAAAGAGTCAGGATCCTCCAGACTCACAAGCAGCATGGGAGCAGCATCCCACGTGACTCTGGGAGCCCGGAAAGGGTTCAAACTATCCCAGATGCAGTTGGGGGGAGGAAAGGAGGTAGAGCTGGTGGGCTCTCTCTTACAGCTGGCTGGGTTCCAAGAGAAGGAGAGAGAGCACATACTTAGCAAAGCATGGCAGGGACTTCTGGCAGGAAATGGGCAAGGGGTCACGTGCAGGTATACAGGATACGTGTATGTAAAACTGACTGTGTAACATACCCAGTATCAGCGCTGCAGCAGTTTCATATCGCGACGGAGATGGAGACACAGAAAATAAATTGTACAGGTTTAGCTTGGAAATAAGATGTGGGATATACCCCAATAACCTATACAACCCCAATAACATATCTATAGCCTATACGAGATCCCAATAACATATCTAAAACATATGACCCCAATAACATATCTAAAACATATGACCCCAATAACATATCTAAAACATATGACCCCAATAACATATCTAAAACATATGACCCCAATAACATATCTAAAACATGACTCCAATAATATATCTATAGCCTATACAAGACCCCAATAATATATCTATAGCCTATACAAGACCCCAAAACATATCTATAGCCTATACGAGACCCCAATAACATATCTATAGCCTATACGAGACCCCAATAACATATCTAAAACATGACCCCAATAATATATCTATAGACTATACGAGATCGCAATAACAGGTATAACCTATATGAGACCCCAATAACATATCTAAAACATATGACCGTTATGTTATAAGTATATCTATACGCCATGACCCCAATAACCTATATTGTATCTAAACAGATAATAAAAACATTTCTAAGTGTAGAATAAGTCCGCTCCAGACTTCTACACCTCGAGTGCTGAATTAGTGTATGAATCTAATTAGTGTATGACAACCTCTTTATTACTGGAAGAAGTTGCACAGAGGGGGAGTATACAATACAATGCAGGATACAGTAAAAAATTAAATGCACAGCACAAATGTATTCAGTAGATTTCAGTAAATAGGCGCTCCCACATAGCTGGTCATTTATTTAACAACATTTCAATGTCCTTTGCTTCAATAGTAAATCATCTTTAAAAGTTACATTTTTACTTTGAATTGATTCCTGTGACAAATGAAAACGCTTCTATCTGTACCTGGCGCTCCGTTAAATAAATAAATAGTTCCGTGGGATAATGGCGGCTCCTTATCACTTTACAAACAAACAGAGAAACAGAATTAAAGCAGCAACACGGGTTGCACTTTTTTATTTTGCATTTATTTTTTTATCACTGGGCTGAAGCAGGGGGGGGTGCGGGGGGGTTTTGCAGCTGAGCTGCGTTAATTTCAGCTCCGGAGATGCTGAGCTCCCGTAGGGGGTGCTGGTGTACACGGGTATAAACTCTCTATTCTCATTGGTCCTCAGCTCTCTTATCATTGTGGCCCATACTTACTAAGCAGTGCTATATTACATGAAACCTACCAGCACATTGCTGCCTCACTTACTGTATGGGCTAGCAGGGGGGTTCCAGCACCAGGAGTCTTGTGGAATAGCACTATTTAGATAATATGGGTCAATGGGCCTTATTCTGAAAACTGCAGACCCAGTGCTACCGCACAGAATGCCCCATTGCAGTAAATGTGGCTTTCTGTGGCAGTTTACAGAATAAGGGCCTATATCTCACTATGCGCACTCAATAGCCCCTCTCTACCCCAGTATGCTGAATGGTTCCTCTTCCTGTGGCTCCCTTCCATACTCCCTGTATACTTAATGGTTTCCTCTTTCTCTCTACGGGTTATGTCCCTTAGTCCCAGGTATTCTGCTTCTTACCTGCCCTTGGAATCCTTCCCGGTTACTGCAAAGAAATAACATTGTGTCAGACCTGCAGAACATTGCACACCTCCCCTGTTAGAAGCAGATCATCGCATCAACGCTTGCAGTCCTACATACAAGTACCACAGGTTAAAAGCAGCAATCCCCTCAAGGTGGTTTTTTCATTTGTTATTCCTAATGAGAATCGGGGGGTGGGGGGGGCCTTCAGAGCTGAAATGTGCTATTTTCAACTCCAGTGACCCCTCAGTTCCCAAGAAATTTACCTTTTTTGATACCTTAATTCAGTTAAAAAAAAAAAAAAATCAAGATGTAGGCCGGGGTCATCCAATAAAAAGCAGCAACGAGACGCCCTGATGATGTCACAGCTTCCTATTGGTCCGCGGGAGAGAGGCTCACTTTGATTTCCCGAAAGAGAACAAAAAAAAAAGTGCATTTAACCCTTTAAATGCCCCGGAGCATAGCTACTATACCATGGGTTCCGGCACCCTTCGCGCCCCGTGATGTAATAGCTGCGTAGCTTCGGGGAATTGGCCCCTCTGGCAGGTTTAACAATGCAGGTTTCTCAGGAACCGTGGGATGTCCGGATTCGAAAATAGCCCAGGTAATAACAAATACCAAAACCACCTGCTATTAACCCCTACACTGCTAGATATCTGCAGAGCTCTCCTTCACCCATCTCCTTCTAGAGATCGTTCATGATAAAGACTCACAGTCCATTGCATGGGCTCGTTCGCTTGCTGAAGGGCTTATTCATTATCCACCAAGGAGGCCAATCGGGCCATTTTGGGCCAAAGTCCCCCACTGACTTCAATGGGCAAAAACTTAGAGTCCCGGCAGAGTCGACCGAACCCATCCCCTGCTGAAGATCTCTAGGACATCACTTTACCTTGTGGAGAGCATGGACCCCGGTGCATCCTTAACCTGCTGGTAAGTACTCACCTGGTGGAGGCTGTTCTTCCTCTTTGGGCTTCTCCTCCTATAAAATAAACACAACCAGTAATTAATTTCAATGCATTTCAGACTCGCTAACATTCCCGGTGCTATAAATGATTAATTGTCCCCACCTCCTGTGGCAGATCCAGTCAGCCTTAAACCCCTGAACCTGTGCTGCAGGCCGCTCAGTCAGTGAAAGGGTTAAAAGTAGTTGATGACAAGTTAACCACTTTCTCTGCCCTATGATCTGGCAATGCACAAGGCGGCATTACGGAACCATGGGATTTCCGCCCCCATATAATTTTGCCGCGTTCTTGGGCCTATCAGACCTAATGGGAAGCTACTTGCCTGCGTCAGCTGCCTCCTCTCTGCCGCGCTCCTTTGGAATCCCGGCGTCAAATGACGCTGCGGACGTCCCCAACGTGAGGTCACACGGCGTCTCGTCGTGCGATGTCACATTGGCGACGTCACGGTGTCATCGGACGCCGGGATTCCAAATGAGCAGGAGGGCGGCACCAAGGAGGCGGCAGACAAAGGCAAGTGCCCAGGGGGCGGCAAATTTAGAAATTCGCCGCTGGTTACGTGCATTGAGAACTTGCTTGTTTGGTGGGCAGGCGTTGATACGCTTCCCTTCTGCCCCTCCTTCAAACTATTGATATATTTGAATGTTTTAATCATGTTCCCCCTCTCCCTTCTCTCCTCCAAGCTCTACATGTGAAGGTCCTTAGTCTTGTCTTAGAAGTTGTATGATGAAGAACATGCCATGCACCATTTTAGTGGCCCTTCTTTGCACAATCTCCACTTTATTTATGTCCTTCTGGAGATATGGCCTCCAGAACCAAACGTAGTTCAGATGAGGGCTTACCAAAAATGGTCCAGAGCAGCAGAAGAAGCCCAAACGAATGGTGATCAATCTCAACACAATTCATCCTAGCAGTACCATAAATAAATTAGGGTCTGTTTAGGTACTGAAGGGGATCATCTGTTTTGGATTCCCACACCCCCTTTCATCCTTCCCCTCTTGTACCCCAAACCGCCAATGCTTTAATAAAATATGTAGATACAACCTTGCTACCTGCTTTATTGCCGCTAGTGAAAGAGACTCACCTCTACTTTTTTAGGGACTCCGATGGAGATCTCTGGCTGGGGCACCACCTTCCCCAGACCCTGCATGAGCCAGTTCAGAACCCCAGCTCCTGATCTGCAGGAATGAAAAAGATGAGGGAAAATAGATCAATGCAAAGAAAGTGTGTGTGTCTGTCTGTCTCTATATATCTATATAAATGTGGGCCTAAAACAACTGTAAAAACCCTCTGCGCCCCCCGGGCATACTGTGGTATGCTGAAGGTCTTGTTTTCATACCCTTTGTCTGGAGCTGCAGCCTCAGCTTCTGAGCTGGGTGCTGGCTGAACCTCTATAGGTACCGGTGGCGATACAGCAGAAGAAGGTGGTGGGGGTGGGGGTGGAGGTGATGCGGCTGTTGGTACAGGGGTATGTGCTGGTGAGGCTGAAGAAAGTGTTGCCTCTGACAAAGAAGACATTAAACACAACTCTAAATAGAATTTATTGGGGGGAAAAAACAACCTACTTTTTTTCACAGCATTCTACTGACATATTCCTTAATAAACAGGCAGGACATCTGATTAAATCCAGTCTACCAAGGAAAAAAATCCTCTCTGACCCCCGTCTGCTCCTCTCTCTCTCTCTCTGATCCCCCTCTCTGTTATCCCCTTCTCTGTTTATCTTTCTAACTGCCTCTTTTCTTCTGTCTCTGACCCCCTTCTCTGCTCCTCCCTCTGACCTCCCCCAAACCCTGCTCCTCCATTTATCCCCACTGTCTTGACCCCTTTTCAGAATTCCTCTCAACCTCTCTCCTACCCTTTCTCTGCTCCTCTCTCAAACTCCCTATCAACATACCTGTGTAACACCTTGCCTGCCTGCCTCAGACACCCCACCCCCCATATACTCCTGTCTCTCCCTTTCCTTACATCTCTCTCTGATCCATATCTGTTCCTGTGTACTGACCTTCAATCTTCGCTTTCTTCTCATCGGCTTGTGGTTTCTGCTGGAATAAGAGCATCTTGAGTTAACTGCAGATTATTGGATCTATCCCCAAGTATTCTCCATGAAACGTCTACTCAAATCTACAGGTTCTCCACTGTCAGATTCACTTCCAAATACCCTCACTCACCGCGCCAGCCTCAGATCCTCCGCTAGCACCCGACTTGTGGCCCCAGGCTGGCTGAGGGACAACCTTCTCCAACCCCTGGGACAACCAAGAGAGGACCCCCAGGGAAGCACTGTGCCAGAGACAAAAAGTGATGATTACAGGCGGTGAGGTAGCATCCCAGAAGACACAGAGAGAATAAGACAGATATGGGATGAAAGAAAGAGAAAGCAAGAAGAGAAGGAAACGGGGGTAGAGTGTGAAAGAGATGTAGAGAATGGAGAGTGTGTGTAACTGTGTCTTCACCTCTCCGTTTGATCCGTGGGCCCATTCTCTGTCCTCTTTTCCACTAATAGGGAAACAAAATAGTTTTGGGAATGTAGAAATACACACAGGCACATGGATGAAAATGTATCGATAAATATTAATACAAAGAGGTTATTCATACATCTCCATTACAGGTTAACATACCAGAACAAGTGTTTATGCCTATTGCAGTGGTTCCCAACCTTTGTTCTCTCAAGGCAGCCCCCTAATTAAAGTACTCAGTTGCTGAGGCACCCCCACAAGAGGACAGTCAGAGACAGAAGACACAGGACAGAGACAGTCAGTGACAAGACTACAAAGGACAGAGTGACAGAAGACACAGGACAGTCACAGAAAACACACACACACACAAAACAGGACAGAACAAATACACACAGGACAGAGATGCACAGCCTCGCCTCTCTCCTGCCCATGCTGCTTCCTCCTTTGCTTGGCCTCACCACCTAGGCTCCTTACACCTCCTGGATTACCCAGCAGCAGCCAATCAGGATGAAGGAAACTGCCCAGCCCCCTAGCACCCACCCTGCTCTGAGAGAAAGGGGTAATCCCGCGGCCCCTCTTTGATCTTCTCAGGGTTGACTTGGACAGGAGTTAACACTCATTTGGGTGCAAATCATAACGGATCTTGATGAATCTGGGGCAAAGACTTAGGCTGAGCTTATTCTCAACGCGATTGTGCTAGCGCGCGTGCGACAAGCACAAATTGCCTAATGCCTGTGAGGCCGCTTCTAGTGAGCGCACGACGGAGCGCGATGGCGTGACCACGATGTGAAGAGACACAAGGGTAGTCTTTTCAAGCGCGGCCGCGTGATGTCCGCGTCACGTGAGCGGTTCAGGCAATGAGGGCGAACCCGCTTCATGACGCGTCCGCCATGCCTCCCCAATCTCCTGCAGCCAAGTTCACGTGCAGGAGTGCGCGAGGCTCTGCGCTCCGTCGCACAGCCAGTATAATCTTAGCCTTACCATTTCAGGCGCACACTCACTAGGGCGGCCAGCTAACCATAGAATTTGACGGCAGATAAGAACCACTTGGCCTACCTAGTGTGCCCATTTTTCTATGTGCGGTAAAATTGGCAGACCCTATTTGGACCGTGGCTTTCTTTCATATGTAGTATAGCCTTGTCTATCCCAAGCAGCTCTGTTTCGGGCGCCGGGCTATTCCGTGAATCCAATACGGGAAAGAGAAGCTGCCGCACCTGTAGCCTGAAACGTTGCATGTCCAGATGCTCGTCTAAATAAATCTGGTGCAGTTTCAGCTACTTTTCAAAGTGTGTGCTGAAGCATACATTGCGAAATACCGACGTCGCCGCTTCTCTGTCACGTATCGGATTCGTCTGTCAAGTTTGGAGCCAGCGTGCTGACGAATACGCAACCCTTCGAGTTCTGTCATTGTATAATTGTAAAGTTCTACATGTGTTCCTATTTTTTCATTATTGTGTGCAGCCGTTCCTCGCTTATCCGACGCAATGTGTCCCGCAAACCGCCGTCGCATAACGGACCGTGGGATTGCGGGTCCATGTAAACCCGCGGCGGTGATAAGCGGTTCTCCGACGTTGGATAATGCGTCCAGCGGACGGCATAATGCGGTGCCGGACAAGACATTTGACGTAAAGTGGACCTTCGGATTTTTATTCCATGAATCCAACCCCCGTTTCATGATGCAGAATGTCCTTACATCTCCTCAGAGCCTGTCAACTCTTGTTCTAGCCTTTCTCCTTCTCTGGAATATGCCTCCCTCCTGTACCGTGCTGACACCCTTTATATACAGAGGCAGCAGCCGTTATTTCTCGCGCTGGCGCTTTCCAGCGGGACACACACAACGCAGAAGCAGCCACCATTGTAATGCCATTGGCCACTCAGAAAAGGAGCAGAGTTAATGCGACCAATGCACCCGCTAGAACGTGCCAATGTGTATAGTAAAACCTGCTACATCTGTATTTAATTAATCACACTCCTCTTCTCCCTTCTCTCCTCCATGTTGAGGTAATTTATGTTTTCCTGATAAGTTTTAGGTTGTAGATCACATGACTTAAGTCACAGGTTCCGTCCCACTAAATGGTATTTTGCTTTTAGACATCGTCACTGCACCTTTCCATTGTCTTCCAAATCACAAATGAGAACCGGTAGCCAAATCTTGAATGAGTCCACAAGCCTGAAAAGCGGCTCGGCTGGCCTCCCCCCCCCCCCCCCAACCCCCCCCCTCCCCTCCCCTATGTTCGTCTTGTTTGTCTCGTCTGTCCATCGTTTGTTTCCCCGGTACGTTATCATTTGTACAGTATGGAGTTAAAAAGTAAAATGGGAACGTGATCACTCATGTATGATAATGGGTTGCTAGACAGTGTTTGCCCTGTACCATGTCCCAATAAAAACCTTTTTGTTGAAAAAAAAAAAAAAAGACTGAAAAGCGGCCTGCGTGGCTCCAGACTTCCACATCACGTGGCCATTTTTCTGAGTGATCACGTGATGCTACTTAAGGTCCTGCAGTCGGGCCAGATGTGAGAGGGAGGGGGCAGGGTGACAGCCTACAGGCCCTAAAAAAAATAGGGTCAATGATGTACGCTGTACGTCATAAGGGCCACTGGGGTGGCACTTTTATTGACGTACAATGTCAATAGTGCACAGAAGGGGTTAAACATGTCACTGGCATTAGCACACTGTGCTCCTAGGTGGGACTGCACCTTAAACATGTCCCTGACATTTCACACTAGGTGGGGCTGCCCCTGTATTAGGCGTCTGTCTATAAGGAGCAGGATCTTCAAAAGACAGTACTCTCCACCAGCATAGATATTTCAACTCTGTTTTTGTAGCCAGATGTGGCCTTATAGTAAGTGGAGACCAACGTATAAAAATTCATACTTTTATATTTAAAAAAATAATCCATTTTGTCCAGAACCCCCTAAATCTGACTGATGGCGTATGATATGACTGCCACCATGCCAATGAGAATCACTGAAAGGGTTAAACAGACTCGCACACACAACAGATGTTATATCCTTACCCGCTCCACTCACTTCCTTCTGCAAAGTAACAAGGAGAACAAGTGTTAAATATATCTCGCCAACACACTCACAACTCCTCCAGCAATCTCTCCAACACACAATGCCAACACAATCAAAACTCCTCCAGCAATCTCTCCAACATCACAATGCCAACACAATCACAACTCCTCCAGCAATCTCTCAACACACAATGCCAACACCTCCAGCACTCTCCAACACACAATGCCAACACACTCACAGCTCCTCCAGCAATCTCTCCAACACACAATGCCAACACATTCACAACTCATCCAGCAATCTCGCCAACACATTCACAACTCCATACCATCCATAATTCTAGTAACAACCTCTCACACAATGCCAACATTCACAACTCCTCCAAAACTCTCCAACACACAATGCCACCACAATCACAACTCCTCCAGCAGTCTCTCCAACACACAATGTCCACACAATCAAACTCCTCCAGCAATCTCTCAACACACAATGCCAACACCTCCAGCACTCTCCAACACACAATGCCAACACACTCACAACTCGTCCAGCAATCTCTCCAACACACAATGCCAACACAATCACAACTCCTCCAGCAATCTCTCAACACACAATGCCAACACCTCCAGCACTCTCCAACACACAATGCCAACACACTCACAACTCCTCCAGCAATCTCTCCAACACACAATGCCAACACATTCACAACTCATCCAGCAATCTCTCCAACACACAATGCCCAAATTCACAACTCCTCCAAAAATCTCTCAACACACAATGCCACCACACTCACAACTCCTCCAGCAATCTCTCCAACACACAATGCCAACACAATCACAACTCCTCCAGCAATCTCTCAACACACAATGCCAACACCTCCAGCACTCTCCAACACACACATGCCAACACAATCACAACTCCTCCAGCAATCTCTCCAACACACAATGCCAACACAATCACAACTCCTCCAGCAATCTCTCCAACACACAATGCCAACACATTCACAACTCATCCAGCAATCTTCGCCAACACATTCACAACTCCATACCATCCATAATTCTAGAACAACCTCTCCAACAATGCCAAACATTCACCAACTCCTCCAAAAATCTCTCCAACACACAATGCTAACACACACAACTCCACCAACAAACTCACCAACACATTCACAACTCCATTCCATTCACAACTCTAGTAACAATCTCTCAAACACACAACACACTCACATCTCAACCAACACATTCACAAGTCCATACCATTCATAACTTCAGTAACAACCTCTCCAACACATTCACAACTCCACCAACACACATTGATAATACACGCTAATAACCACATTGCCACACACAAAGTCACACACTCACAAATCCACCACCAAGAGCAGGTGTGGTGCAGTTCTAGACTGCAAAAGTGTTGCCACTATGCAATCTTACCCTTTATCTACGGATATGTATTGAGCACAGCACAAAACAGGAGGGATAAGCCATCTCTAAGGTGGGTCTCGTACCTGCCTCTACAACGGCTCTCAGTGGTGGTGGTTGCCCGGGGCAGGGTGGGGCTCTCAACAGGCTGAGGAACAACTCTACCCAAGCCTGTGCCAGCCAGCTGAGCACTCCCTCCTCCAACACTGCAGAGGATTAAAAGCAAGCCAGGAAAGACACAGGACACAGATAGGGGGGAGACACAGGACACAGATAGGGGGGACACAGGACACAGATAGGGGGGAGACACAGGACACAGATAGGGGGGAGACACAGACACGGTAGGGAGACACAAGGACACAGATAGGGGGGAAGACACAGGACACAGATAGGGGGGGAGACACAGGACACAGATGGGGGGAGGACACAGGACACAGATAGGGGGAGACACAGGACACAGATAGGGGGAGAAGACACAGGACACAGATAGGGGGAAGACACAGGACACAGGTAGGGGGAAGACCCAGGACACAGATAGGGGGGAAGACACAGGACCAGAGTAGGGGGGAAGACACAGGACACAGGTAGGGGGAAGACACAGGACACAGGTAGGGGGAAAGAACAGGACACAGATAGGGGGGAAGACACAGGACACAGATAGGGGGCAGGCACAGGACACAGATAGGGGGAGAGACACAGGACACAAGATAAAGACACAGGACACAGATAGGGGGGAGAACAGGACACAGATAGGGGGGAGACACAGGACACAGATAGGGGGGGAGACACAGGAACACAGATAGGGGGGAAGACACAGGACCAGATAGGGGGAAGACACAGGACACAGATAGGGGGAGACACAGGACACAGATAGGGGGGAGACACAGGACACAGATAGGGGGAGAGACACAGGACACAGATAGGGGGGGGAGGACACCAGAACAGATAGGGGGGAGAGAGACACAGGACACAGATAGGGGGGAGACACAGGACACAGATAGGGGGGAGACACAGGACACAGGTAGGGGGAAGACACAGGACACAGGTAGGGGGGGAAGACACAGGACACAGGTAGGGGGAAACAGACACAGGAACACAGATAGGGGGAGACAAGGCACAGATAGGGGGAAAACAGACAAAGGGGAGACACAGACCAGAGGGGGAGCACCAACAGGAACCAGGTCGGAAACAGGACACGACTAGGCGGGAATCCCAGGACACAGATAGGGGGGAAGACACAGGACACAGGTAGGGGGGAAGACACAGGACACAGGTAGGGGGGAAGACACAGGACACGGGTAGGGGGGAAGACACAGGACACAGATAGGGGGGAGACACAGGACACAGATAGGGGGAGACAGAATAAGAGATTCATCAGTTTAAAAAAAAGAGCAGAAGAGAAGGAGCAAATAAAGAGAGACTGTGGGAGTTATTGAGCAGTCTCCCATCTTCCAAACTGAAACAGAAACAATACCATCCGATTTATCAGTGAATACCAAGCAATTGAAAGTATGGATTTAATTTTCTTTGATGAATTGGATGCTGCCGTTTACACCTATTTCTTCCTACAGGTATGGATGGGTGTCTTTATTTATATACATCCCCATGTCCCCCCTGTTATACATTCCCCCCATGTGCCCGCTGTTATACTGCCCCCCATGTTCCCCCTGTTATACGTCCCCCCCATGTGCCCCTTGTTATACATCCCCCCATGTGCCCCCTGTTATACATCCCCCCATGTTATACATCCCCCCATGTGCCCTCTGTTATACATCCCCCCCATGTGCCCCCTGTTATACATCCCCCCCATGTGCCCTGTCCCCCCTGCCTGCCCCCTGTTATACACCCCCCCATGTGCCCCGTTATACATCCCCCCCATGTGCCCCGTTATATATCCTCCCATGTGCCCCCTGTTATACATTTCCCCAGTCCCTGTTACTAAGTTCCCCCCATCTGGCCCCTGTTATACGTCCCCCCATGTGCCCCGTTATACGTCCCCTCCATGTGCCCCACCATTGGTTATAAATCCCATTCCCAGTTATCGTCCCAGTGCTACGTTAGCAGTCCCATCCTGTACCCCCCAGTGCCCCCTGTTATCATCCCCCCTGTGCCCCTGTTATACGCCCTCCCCCCCCATGTGCTCCCCTGTATACGCCCCCCCAATGTGCCCCTTTATACGCCCCCCATTGTGCCCCCCTGTTTACTTCCCCCCATGGCCCCCTGTTATACGCCCACATGTGCCACCCCTGTTATAACCTGTTACCCCCCATGTCGCCCCCTTGTTTTACCTCCATCCCCCTAATCTCCCCCCCATGTGCCCCTGTTATACGCCCCCCCATGTGCCCCCTGTTATACATCCCCCCATGTGACCTGTTATAATCCCCCCACGTGTCCCCCTGTTATACACCCCCCCATGTGCCCCTGTTATACGCACCTTTTCTCAGATTCCTGGGCTGTTTCTTGAATCTTGGATTCAGCTGGAAAGAGAGAGCATATCAAGTCAGCCCCCCTCTCAGCAGTGACTTTAAGGAGCTTCACTTAACCCTTTCCCTGCTGCAGAGCCTCACTTAACCTCCTCTCTGCCACAGAGCATCAATTATCCCCCTCCCTGCTATAGCTCCACAGAGCATCCCTTAACGGTTTAACCCCTTCCTTACCACACAGCCCTACAGCGTAACACTCAACCCCCTCCCTGCTGTAGCTCCACAGAGCATCCCTTAACCCCTTCCCTACAACAGCCCTGCAGAGCCACACTTAACCCCTTCCTTGCCAATGTTTTTTTTGCAGAGCTTTTCAGCGAGTATTACCGCTTTCGCTGCCAGCGGGCGCCTGCAACGCGCTGCAGCGCAGTATAATAACATGCAGAGCAATGCATCGCAGGCCCCTCTGGCAGTGAAAGCGTTACGTTAGTTACCTGTAGTGCTGCCGGATTCTTTCCCCAAACAGGTTACCTTCTGAAATAAAATGGGAATAAGTGTTACAGGTTTCGGCACAATATTTTACTAAAAGGATTTCTATTTTCACCTCTCTAGCGTGTTTTTTAAACTGTATCTTATTCCTAAAATTGGAGCCCAATATCTAAATTAACCTTTTGAGTGGTAGATGAGTCCTCCATTTCCCTGTAGTGCAGATCACGTCCTGCGTTCCTCTCTGTGCACTAAGCCGGAGGACTCAGGCCCGGCTTCCACCCCCGGAGCCTCAACTGCCCTCCGCCGTGGCCCTGGTAGGGTTGCCAGGTGTCCAGTATTGAACCAGACTGTCCGGTATTTGGACACTGCCCAGTACAAAATGAGAGGTAATACTGGACATGTACACGATGGCCTGTGCAGTGACCACACGATGGCCTGTGTAGGAACCGCACGATGGCCTGTGTAAGGTCCACACGATGGCCTGTGTAGGGTCCACACGATGGCCTGTGTAGGAACCGCACGATGGCCTGTGTAAGGTCCACATGATGGCCTGTGTAGGGTCCACATGATGGCCTGTGTAGGAACCGCACGATGGCCTGTGTAAGGTCCACATGATGGCCTGTGTAGGGACCACATGATGGCCGGTGTAGGAATCACACGATGGCCTGTGTAGTGACAACAATGGCCGTGTAAGGTCACAACGATGGCCTGTTGTAAGGCGTCACACGTTGGCTGTGTAGGTCCACACGATGGCCGGGGTAGGGTCCACGATGGCCTGTGTAGGAGTCCACACGATGGCTGTTAGGGATCACACGATGGCGGTAGGAAACAACGGGCCTGTTTAGGGAGCCTGTGTAGGGACCACACGATGGCCTGTGTAGGGACCACACAGTGGCCTGTGTAGGAACCACAACTGATGGCCTTGTGTGTAGGGAAACCATGATGGACTGTGTGGAACATATGATGGCCTGTGTAGGAGCCACACAGTGGCCTGTGTTGGAACCACACAATGACCTGTGCAGTGACCACACGATGGCCTGTGTTGGAACCACACAATGACCTGTGCAGTGACCACACAATGACCTGTGCAGTGACCACACGATGGCCGTGTGGAACCACACGATGGCCTGTGTAGGAACACACGATGGCCTGTGTAGGGACCACACGCTGGCCGGTTGTAGGAATCACACGCATGGCCTGTGCAGTGACCCACGATGGCCGGGGTAGATCACACGATGGCCTGTGTAGGGACCACACGATGGCGCGTGTAGGAATCACACGATGGCCTGTGCAGTGACCACACGATGGCCGGTGTAGGAATCACACGATGGCCTGTGTAGGGACCACACGATGGCCGGTGTAGGAATCACACGATGGCCTGTGTAGGGACCACACGATGGCCGGTGTAGGAATCACACGATGGCCTGTGTAGGAACCACACGATGTCCTGTGTAGGGACCACACGATGGCCGGTGTAGGAATCACACGATGGCCTGTGTAGGAACCACACGATGACCTGTGTAGATGTGCAGAACATCTCGGAACCCTTTCCCTGCTGGAAACCCGCAGAGCATTTCTGAACACGTTCCCGTGTAGCGAGACCTGACGGATCGCACTCAACTCCTGCTAGGCCAGTGACCTCCCAACCTCCCTTCACTCAACCTCTCTCTGTCCTGAAACCAGTAAAGCGTCACAAAACCCCATCACTGGCTGAAATATAGTGGCCTTTAAGCCATTGCTGCCTTCCTCCAGAAGCAGAAGGGTTAATCCCTTCCTTGTCCAGGACATGTAATGATCGTAACCCTTTTCTTACCAGAGACCCCAAAAGCAGCATGTAACCCAGGTCATGCCTTGTCCTCACCTCATCCCCTTTCTCCGGTGCGGTCTTACTGACCGGTAACGGCCCTGTGCTTCCCTCTTGGGCATCGGGGGATGTTTTCTTTGGTGTTTTTCGGGGGGCTGAGGAACGACCTTCTCAATCCAGCCGAACATTGTGGGTCCTGATAGAGACAGAACAGGTCACCACTTCATAGCAAGTGCACATGTGCAGCCAGTGCGGGTTATTTAATGGACTGGAAATTCAGCTGAAGGTTTCTATGTAGCCTTTTAAACAGGATACCAGATGCATACATCCCTGTATCTCTTACATCAGTTACATGCTCAGTGCCTACCTGTACGATTCTGGCCAGTGGTTTATGTATCCACGCGGAGAAAAGTGTGTTTAAACGCATTGCTCCATTTTTTGCTGCGGCGTATGTGAGAACAGTTACTTATCTGATGCAGTATAAGGGCAAGGCAAAAAAGAGTGGCACAGAGAGACGCAGAATGTGATACATCTCATTATAATCTGTGCACCATGTAACTCCCCCCAACTCCTCCTACTGACTCTCCCAAAGCTGCAAGCTGGGACAGAGACACAGAATGTGATACATCTCATTATAATCTGTGCACCATGTAACTCCTCCCCCAACTCCTCCTACTGACTCTCCCCAAGGTGCAAGCCAGAGGCAGATGGAACAAAATTGGAGCAGAATGCTTTGATACATAGGGGCAGGGTGAAAATGCCTAATTTTGCACCAAAATTGCGTTTACACTCCCTGTGCTCCCTCATACACTTTCTGCATCTCCTCTCACTTCTGTCCCCTTCTATATTCTGTCTCGCCCCACACATTTAGCTGTCAAAAGGGCCATACAAAAAGCAGTGGTACTGTGCTTCATTAAGGGAGATCCCGGCCATCAGATAACATGTGTTAAAGATCTGTGCTATGTACAGAAAAAGCTACAACAGGAGAAATCGTTAGCAATCCCTTCTTACAGGTACAGACGCGTTGCTCAGTGCATTGCTGGCACCTCTGTTTGCAAAAAGGGCGACTGGTGTCCTCAGGCCGTGTGCAGCTGCTGACCACTAATGCCAACACCTGAAACTCTTTAACTCAACTGCTCAAAATACACAAAACATACACTGATGCACATCCAGACACTGATGCACATCCAGACACTGATGCACACCCAGACACTGATGCACACCCAGACACTGATGCACACCCAGACACTGATGCACATCCAGACACTGATGCACATCCAGACACTGATGCACATCCAGACACTGATGCACACACAACATACTAACACACACAGAAGGCACAGGTTTGTTTGTTTTTACTAACGTTTCACAGCTGCAAAACCCACGCAGAAGTATTACACCAGATTTATCAAAGGCAAAAATGCCCCAATGGGGTAATTTTCTTCAATAAATCTAGTGATGGGGGTTTATTTTTGCACTAGTTTGGTATTACACACCACCACACACACACACACACACACACACACACACACACACACACACACACACACAAATGCCTATATACTGCTGAAATGCTTATATGGCTGCTAAGGTTTCCTATTAAAAGTATTGCTTTACCCATACTACTCCAGACACTTGTACCACTGCACTCACCCTGTAACCCTGTAACCCTCATACCCTCACCCTATGCCCTGTTACTGCCCTCACACTCCCTATAACGCAGCTTTCTCCTGCACCACACTCCCATGCCTTGCTTCCCACTGTCTCTTTTACCCCCCTCTACCTCTTTACCTGCTTGTTGTTGCCCCTGTGCCGCAGGGCTTTGCCAGGTGTGTACCTGTAGCGGAGAGCCAGGACCCGCTCCGACATCCAGGGAGAGCAGAAGGAGCCCCGGTGTCCTTGACTTAATCTGCCCAGCGCTGAGACGACAGATTACAGGTTGATCCCGTTAACTGACACGCAGGATAACTGGATCTCCCAGTGGCCCTAATAGCTGCCTGTCTTAACCCTTTACGTTCCGAGCGACATTACAAAGCCAATGCGTTATGTACGAGTCAGTCCAGTTTTCTCTTATGTCAACACAGTGTCTGATGCTGATCTCTAAAGCCGCGCTTATAGTCCCGGCGACGCGACGTCGCCCGAAAACAAATGCATTGCCGCCGCCGCGTGCGCTTGTAGTAAGCGCGACGGCGACAATGCGACGTCGCGAGTACTGGTAGCCGGCAAAATTTGATTTTTCAAGGGCTGTCGCCTCATGTGACAGCCCTTGAACCAATGAAATGGCCAGAAACCCGTGACGCCCCCGCCCAGCGAAATATAACTTTCGCCTGTGGTGACGTCACCCGCCGTGTCACCATCGATGGCACTATAGGCGCGGCCTAAGGCACAGAGGTTTTATGTCTGAAGCGCGTATACCCATTATGTGTTATTTGTATTCTTTATTATTTATATTATTATGTCACGTGTATCACTGCTGTGAAGCGCTATGTACATTCATGGTGCTAAATAAATAAAGACATACATTCATATATACATACATACATACATACATATAACAGTGTTCAACAAACCTATACATTTGCACGCCCCGGGCGAGTGGATTTAACATCGTGGCGAGCTCCTATTGGCCCAAGCAGCACATGTGTGGTACTAGGTGGCGAGTAGATTTTTTTGTTCGGCGAGTAGATTTTTTGGTGATTTGTCGACCACTGCATATACATACATACATACATTGTCACTTCAGTCTTGGCATCATCTACACGTCATAGGCCCATTGACGCAAAAGGGTGCTAAGCTTCAGCACTTCCTCACTTCCATTCATACTAAAGCTAAGCACCGTTCAGTGGATATGGGCCACAATGCCCATTTCTGACACTTAACGGATGTCAACCTCCAAGGACAGAAACCAATGAGATTTGGGGGTTTATGGTCCATGCTGAAAAGATTGCCTTAACCCCGGACAGTGAAGGGGCTAAAGGTGCATTTTTCTCTGGTCTTAGCAAGAATTGCCCATTACCCATTTAAGTTCTTTCCACATGAAAAGAGATGAAAGAGCAAACTCGGCAGTAAACATTATCTGTACAAATGGCCTTGCCAAAGACTCCTACCGGCTCATCCCACATACGGGACGGTGCACACACACAGGCCCGGGAAAATGAGAACAAAGAAGAGACCGTTTCAGAAAAGTTACCGGAGATAAGAAGACCAGGCGCATACGCGGAGAATGCTAGCACGGAAGAATGATGGAGTGTGAGTTTTTAAACTCTTAAATAAAACTAAATCTACTGTGAGAAACGTCTGTGTCAGACTCCACTTCCGTCATCCGTCCCGGCCCTGGCACGCCTGAGGCCCTTCTGAGGTTCCACTTGCTCATTTTCTGGGGGTGATTGGGCTGACCAATCGGACCGCGTGCCAGCCTGATCGATACGGGCGATCTGGGCCCCAGTTGCGGCCATGTGACACTTCCTAGAGCGATCACAGGACCGGGAGTGCCGGAGACCAGTGACGCCAGATCCCCGGCACTGTAAAGGTTAACATACTCGTATACACACAGGTACACAGCAATACAATGATATATACAGATTTGCACACACGTACAGGTATACACAGACCCACACATGCTTATATACTGCAGACTGGAAGCTTGGACTGTCATGAGCCTCAATACTGCAATTCATTACATTTATATTTTTATAAACTTGTTCTACATTTATATTTTATTATACCAGTTTTGCCTTGATTCATAAACCTCCTAAATCTCGCTCATTTGGCAGAATTCCCTTTTTATTTATTGTAACAATTACCAGCAATTCTTGTCATTTTCTTAACAAAACAACATTAATTTTAATCATTCATACGTGAAAACCACCATCCTTTTTAATGTGACTGAGCCCCTTTGCTGGTTACCCTGGCAGGAAAGGGGCAGGCAGCAGCTGTAACCCCTAATATACCGGACACTTGGGTAGGGACAAGAATAAGCTTAGTACAGTTCCGGTATACTACATGATGATCACCTATGTACAAAGTTGTGCAGCAGGCCAGGATGACCAATAAACACAGACATTCTCAGGAGTTCAATGTAATGCTTCTGTCCCCTAGCAACATGGCTGCCTGGTAACTTTGGTTGTCATGAACACAGACAGTACCCAAACAAGGACAGAATGAGACCAGCAAGAGGTGAGTACACGTGTGCATTCCCTGGCACTGAGACATATGCTGCATGGCGCCCCTGGAAGGCAGACATACAGTATGATGCCATAGACTTGGTCTTTAAAGGCCTGCTGAGTTTCACTTAAGCCTTTTACTTCTGTACAATTAGCAGGTATAGAAACTAGACCATTCTAGGTCAGAACAACGTGCTTAAGGCCTCTCTGCTGGAGACTTTCAAAGGGCATTCCAGTGCAATTAATGTCAGGCTGGGGTATCAATGGACACAGGTGGAGAGAGGCTGTAGGAGCCAATTATGGGGCAACATAATAATAGAAATTGCACCCATGCATGCATGCACTCATAACCCTAACCCTATACACACTCATACATAGGTACATACACTCATATATAACATACACACACACGCACACACACACACACACTCATATATAGGTTCCTACACACATACATACACACACATATATAGGTTCCTACACTCATACATACACATGTATAGGTTACTACACTCATACATACATACACTGATACAGAGAAGACTGACTCTCTCCATACAGCCACACATTCACACACTGTCTGCTATGGTAGATCCAGCCAATCTCCCTAGTCTACCCAAGATCTCAGGAGGCTTCTGGACATATTTGAGGACTAGACTAGACATTACTTTGAGGGTCCACCTAAATTGAGCGCCCTCCAAGAATTTCCTTGGGTGGCCATTACCAACCTGAGTGCAATGCTTGACCATCTCCTGCAGACCATTGCATTATCCCTGCCCTACTAGAGACCTGCAGATTATTGTTCACTCACCTCCAGGCAGAGCACTGCTCAACCCCCTTTTTTTTTACTAGGAGAGATCCCAAGGCACAGGTTAACCTCTTTCATGATAGGGACACCTAATATCAGCTGTGCTGCCCCATCCAGGTTTCTTGCCGTGACGGAGAATGGCGCTGGCTCAGGACTGGTCTGGTTACCTCCCAGACGGGCGCTGGTGTTTCCCAGCCTCGAGGGATCCATGGCACAAGTTGGCAGGGGTGAAACACACCATGTATCACCCCTTGCTACCCACCCTGCGCAAAATGGAAATGGACACTATGGACCACAAGCTGAGTGATGAGCACTCAAGGACTAGCACCCCCTGCACCCATGGTGAGAGGCTGACGTAGAAACTTGGGGGACTGCTTTATTGTTGGGTGTAGTTTGGAGGCTCATTCAAGACAATGACAGTTACTGCAGGGATCCGCAGGGCCTTTCTCTGTCTGGAATTAGTCGAGGGACTACTCTCGCCTTAAAATTAATTGTGGTTGCTGCTTTACCCTCATATACTTTTGATGTCGCCCCTTTCTCTCTGTATTTAGCTTAGGAGGGGCTTCCTCTTTCCTCTGTCTTTGGATTTAATTGAGGGAGGAGTCCCCCTTTCTCTCTGGGTTTGATATGGGGGACAGGGGGTGCTCTCTATCTCAGGATTTAGTTTGGAGAGGAGGTGCTCCCTCTGTAGCTTGGGGGGAGGTTCTCCTCTTTCGCTGCATTTAGTTTATGAATTGATTTATCTCTTGGATTATTGTGTGAGCAGCTACTTTCTCTGTTTCTGAATTTAATTGGGGGCATGCTCCATCCCTCCTTTCCCTGGATTTAGTTGTGTGGGGGGCGGGTTATTCCCTCTCTAGAATTAATTGGGGGCGCACCATCTCTTGGTTAGATGGGGTTACTCCCACTTTCTCTGCATTTTTTTGTGACTGGGCTCTTTCTTTGTATTTAGTTTATGGGTTGGATTATTATGGATTATTATGGATTATTATGTGGGCTCCTACCTTTTTCTCTTCCTGGAATTAGTTTGAATGGGGTGCTACCTCTTTCTGGTTTCCGTGGATTGTACTCTTTCACTTTTCTGGGTTCGTCGTGGGTGATAGAGGCTGACCCTCGCCTCTTGTTCTGTGATCTGTCTCTTGCAGAGAACTTCGACCACTCTAGATCCATTATACTCGGAGTTACAAACTGTCGCCTCCCGTCTCTTGTGAGTATAACCTTGAACTTGATCCACACATCAGATGAGTCTTCCGCTTTCATACTTGTTGCTTCCACAAGTGCCTTAGGCTGCACTTATAGTGACGGCGCCGCTGCAAAACAAATGTATTGCCGCCGTTGCGTGCTCTTATAGTAGAAACAGAGCGACAGCTTGGTCGTAAATGCTGGAAGTCAATTTGATTTTTCCAGCGACCACAGCGTGACGTCACCGTCGCCTCGTTGTCGCCGGCAACGACACTATAAGCGCAACCTTACCCCTGAAGAGTTTTGCTGCATTGTTGGCAATATAGTACCCTAAGGGGTTAGTTTACCTCTTCCTACCGATCGAGTTTTTCAGGACTGTTTTTTAAAGGGGAAATCCCTCTTAGACCCAAAGTACTCATACCTGATACATGTTTAAGGGGTTACATTCTGGGTGATGGATGCCTTTTTATCCAAATCTGACATTTTGGAGAAAAAAAAATGTTAAGTTATTACGTATGTAAACGTGGAGATCTGAGACTTGGCTGCAGTTCGCTTTTCTCAGCTGTTCCCTTTTGTCTGATGTTGCCATGTGTTCAGCAAGTGTTTTAACAGGCAAACCCCCCTTATTTCCTGTTCCCCTTGGCAGGGTGAGCTAATGGTAGAGAAAACATTTGATTGACAAACACTTATATGCAGTGGTTGACAAATCACCAAAAAATCTACTCGCCACACAAAAAAATCTACTCGCCACCTAGTACCAAACGTGTGCTGCTTGGGCCAATATTTACTCGCCCGGGGGTTAAATCCACTCGCCCGGGGCGAGCAAATGTATAGGTTTGTCGAACACTGCTTATATGTATATATTATGTATTTTATTTCTAAAAAAATAAATGAAAGCAGTTACATTTTTGTTACTAGCATGGTTAGATTTGTTTAGGGTAGCCAATTCTATGGTTACATTCTCTACAACATATTGTTCTTTCGCAGACTTCGTGGTATGGCACCTTTAAACTTTTACCCCCTTGGAATTCTGGGATTTGCAGTATAAAAAAAAGTTGTTCTACAAATACCCAGAATGGTATTAAACCCATAGCTGTTAAATTGACTAAACTCTTCCAAACTGCCCTAAAAACCTGGGGGCGTATGTACAGTATCGATTATAATATGTACACACACATTATTCTAACTACGTCTGTCTCAGGAAATCACAGACACCGGACGGCAGATCACACACCGGGACGGCATGGGTACCATGGCACCACTGCCCCCTGGCATTACCCGGGAGGAATGGCCCAGCTACACTCGGGCGGCTGATGACTGGTCTAAATGCATCTCGTCCTCTGGGGAGTTTCAGCTGAGGGATGCCCATAAAAATGGTGAGAGGCCCAAGTGAAATCCCTAAAACAGCAGAATATTTCCTTCCGGTTTGACAGCCAAGAGACTTTGAAAAACAATCCATCTGGGAATTAAACCATGTTTGTCCACTTCCAAGATACTGGGGACTATTTTTTGAAGTCGATAGGAGTTTTGATAGTACCCCAATCAGAATGATGACAGTTTAATGAATAACCCCCATAGTGAGCAGCAGGTCAATGCACCGTTAATGATGCCCCTACTTCCATAAGATCTGTCACTGAGGTGGGGGCCTGAGTCCTACGGATATATATATATATATATATATATATATATATATATATATATATATAATAAATATCAATAAAAGCTATTATATGTAAGCCCTACGCGTTGCACCAGCTGATGCACTGACTTCATCAGGGGTTCAGGGGATAAAGTCAGCGCATCAGCTGACGAAACGCGTAGAGCTTACGTCATCACGTGATCGCCGATCAGCTGTGAGAGGATTCCCTTAGCTGGGGTTACTTGGAGGCTGAAAGAAGCGGGCAGCTTCACTTGAGCCGGCGGCGAATTCAATAGAAACACTGCGGGGAAATGTGCTTGAATAGAGAGAGGAGTCTAACACTCCTATGTCTGCAGTTTTAGGATACAGCGGGTATGCAGTGCGCTCCCTGTCGCCCGATGTAACCGGTTCATGGAGGGTAAGAACAAGCTGCATGTTACGTCACATGTTACATATTACTGGATTATTATTAGACGTCAGACCTTTTCCATTGACCACCATTTTTTCTTGCAGAACGTCCAAATCTCACTGATTTTGGTCCGTGGAGCTTGACCTCTCTGGGCAAAATATCTGCACCCTATGTAGCAAAGAAGGCCCATTGAAATCAATAGGATTTTTTTCTTTGATACATCTTTTGAAAAAAAAAAAAATGCCCCAAAATTGCTCCACTTTTGCGTTGATGCATAGACCGCTATTTATCAAGGCGATTTTGCCCTCTCTGCCCCCAGCTTGCTCCATGGGGAGAGTCAGTAGGAAGAGTTGGGGAGATGTATCGGGGCACACATTATAATGAGATGTATCACATCTGCATCTCTCTGTGCCTTTTATTTGCCCCCAAAAATCCTCCCCTTCTAAAGTGGCATAATTAGTGTAAAATACTGCATCAGATATCAGTGGCAGTGCAATCACTGGGCAGGGTAATCAGATATCAGTGGCAGTGCAATCACGGGGCAGGGTAATCAGATATCAGTGGCAGTGCAATCACGGGGCAGGGTAATCAGGATATCCAGTGGCGTGCAATCACTGGGCAAGGCAAATTGGTTAATCAGGGAGGTATCAGTGCGTGGCATGCAATCATCGGGCAGGGTAATTCAGATATCATCGTGCAGTGCAATCACGGGGCAGGTAATCAAGACTTATCAGTGCATGTCAACATCACACGGGGCATGGTAATCAGATAATCAGTGGCAGTGCACAGTCAACTGGGCATGGAGTCAGATATCAGTGGCAAGTGCAATCACGGGGCAGGGTAATCAGATATCAGTGGCAGGCAATCATCACGGGCAGGGGTAATCAAATACAGTGGCATATGCATCACTGGGGCAGATAATCAGATATCAGTGGCATTGCAATCACGGGGCAGGGTAATCAGATATCAGTGGCATTGCACTCACGGGCGATCAAGCCAGTGGAGTGAATCACGGCATATCATTAGTGGCAGTGCAATCACGGGGGCGGTCATCGATATCATGGCAGTGGCAATCACGGGGGCGGTACTCAATATCAGGGTCAGTGCAATCACGGGCTAGGTAATCAGATATCAGTGGGCATGCCAATCACGGGGCAGGGTATCAGAATCAGTGCAGTGACACCGGGGCAGTGAACAATCCAGCGGATACGGCAGGGTAATCAGATATCATGCAGTGCAATCACAGGTCAGGTAATCAGAATATCATGTGAGCAGTGCATCCTCACTGGGCAGGGTAATCAGATCAGTGGCAGTGCAATCAACGGGGCAGGTAATCAGATTCAGTGGCAGTGCAATCACGGGGGCAGGGTAATCAGATATCATTGGCATGCAATCACGGGCAGGGTATCAGATTCATTGTGCAGTGCAATCGACGGGGCAGGTATCAGATATCAGTGGCATGCAATCACGGGGCAGGGTAATTCAGATATCAGTTGGCCAGTGCAATCACGGCAGGTAATCAGATTCAGTGGCAGTGCATCACGGGGCAGGGTAATCAGATTCATCAGTTCAATCACTGGGGCCAGGTAATCAGGATATCAGGTCGAGTGGGCAATCAGCACGGGGCAGGTAATCAATATCAGTGGCATTGCAATCACGGGCAGGTAATCAGATATCGTGGCAGTGCAATCACCGCTCGGGCAGGGTAATCAGATATCAGTGGCAGTGCATCACGGGGCAGGGTAATCAGATATCAGTGGCATTGCAATCACGGGGCAGGGTAATCAGATATCAGTGGCCGTGCAATCACGGGGCAGGGTAATCAGATATCATGTCAGTGCAATCACGGGGCAGGGTAATCGAGATATCAGTGGCAGTGCAATCACGGGGCAGGGTAATCAGATATCAGTGGGCAGTGCAATCACGGGCGGGTAATCATATATCGTGGCAGTGCAATCACGGCGGGGTATCGATATCAGTGGCAGTGAAATCACGGGCAGGGTAAATCAGATTCAGTGGTCAGTGCAATCACAGGGCAAGGTAATCAGATATCAGTGGCATGTGCAATCACGGGGCAGGGAACAGATCAGTGGCATGCAATCACGGGGCATGGGTATCAGATTCATTGGCGTTCAATCACGGGGCAGGTAATCAGATATCAGTGGCAGTGCAATCACGGGGCAGGTTAATCAGATATCCGTGGCGTGCAATCACGGGGCAGTGTATCAAGAGTATCAGTGGGCAGTGCAATCAGCTGGGGCGTGGTACATCAATTCATTGCAGTGCACTCACGGGGCAGGTAATCAATCTAGGTCGTGGCAGTGCAATCCGGGGCAGGTAATCGATTCAGTGCCGTTGCAATCACGGGCAGGTAATCAGATATCAGTGGCATGTCGGGCAGGGTAATAGCACATCTCAATCACGGGGCAGGTAATGTACGGGCAGGCATCACGGGGCAGGTACCGGTAATTGAACCTCCAATCTAACAAAGAAAACTTTTTTTTTTTTATGCTTTCAAAGGATTTTTTTTAATTTGATACGTTTGGTGAAGCTTTTTGCTCCAGAATTGCATCACTTTTTGCCTTGATACATAACCCCTGTTTTTTATACTGTCTGCAGCAAACGCCTCGCTTGACCATACGACAGAAACCAATGCCTTTGGAACACTGTAGTATTCAACCAGGCTGCTCGACAGCTTTCCCTCCTCCCCTCCCATCTCTCTCTCCCCCCCCATCCCCTCTCCCCCCCTTCCATTTTCTCTCCCATTTTACTCCACCCCGCTCCCTACTCTCTCCATCCTCCTCCCTTCCCCACTATCTCCATCCTCTCGCTCATCCACCCCTCTATCCTCTCGCCTCTCCTTCCCACATCCCTCCCTCTCCACTCTCTCCTCCCTCTCCACTCACTTTCCTCTTAACTTTCCCACTCTCTCCCCCCCTCTCCTCTCCCCACTTTTCCCACCGCCCTCTCAACCTCCTACCCTACTCCTTCTCTCCCCCTCCCCTCCTTCCTCCCTCTCCTCTCACCACCTCTCACCACTCTCCCCTCCCCTTGCCCACCTCTGTATCTCCCCAGCCACTCTCTCTGTCTCCCCCACTGTCTCCACTCTCCTCTCTCTTTTCCCCCCCATTCTCTTTCCCCCGCCACTCTCTCTCTCTCTGTGTGTGCCTCCCCCACTCTCCCCTATCCCCATCCTCTCCCCCTTCTCCTACCCTCTGTCTGCCCTTTCTCCAATTCTAGGCCGAGATTATCGGCCGGCGTCGCTAAGTACGCCGCTTGCGTGTGTGCGCACTCAGGCACAATGCAGTACTTGGCTATAGTATTTAGCCAATTGCCTGCACCCTTCGGCGACATCAGCGCGGTGATGCGGCAGCGTTTTGAGAAGACAATAATGTTGTCTTCTCAGGCGACTGCCGCATGATATCCGTGTCACGTGACTGGTTCATGTCAGCCAAGGAGGGTGAATCAGCTTCGTGACAAGTCCGTGACGCGTTCACCATCGCCCCGCCACGTCTCCCATCGCCTCCCAATCTCCTGCAGCCTCCTGCAGCTATCTCCTCCCCACTCCTCCCGTCCTCCCACCTACTCCCCTTCTTCCCCCCTCTCTCTACTGCCACCTCTGCCCTTCCACCCTCTTCTCTCTATCTCCTCTCCCACATTCTGCCCCCCATCTCTCACACCTCCCTCTCTTCTCTCTCACCCCCCCCAATCCCCACTCCCTCTCATCCCCTTACCTCCCACTCTGCCCCCCCCCCTTTCTCCGCTCACCCCTCTCTTCTTCAGACCCTTCTCTCTCACTTCCCCTCTTCTCATTCTCGCCCCCTTATTACTCCTCTCTCCTCCCTTCCTCCGCCTCTGTCTTCTCTCTCTCTCCTGCCTGCCATCGCTCTTTCACTACTCCTCTCTCTACTCTCTCCCGTCCCCCATCTCTTCTCCTCTACTTCTTCTCCCTGCCCCTCCTCTTCTCCCTCCCCCCTCCCCTTCTCTCCTCTCTCCCGTCCCCACCCACTCTCCACTCTCCCTCTCTATTTCCCTCCTCCCTCCCTCTCTTCGTCCCTCCTCCCTTCTCCCCTTCTCTCCCCCGTCTCCCTCTCTCTCTCAACTCTCCGCTTCTCTGTCTCTCTCTCTCACTGGATCTCATCACGACATCCTACCTGAGGATTCGCTAATCTTTGTATATTCTTCATTGCAGAAACACACCTTCCGCAGTTTTGGGACCGTTACAGGTATAGTTGTGAAGGATGTGAGGCCCGAAAACAAAATGAGTCCCCTAGAAAAGACAAACAAAAAAAGCAAAAACATGCGGTATAACGGGCACTCAAAGAAATCCAGGACAAAAACTGCGAATGATTATCAAAATTTAAAATGTAAACCGTTAAATTCAACGTTTCACTACTGGCAGGTCGTGTTCTGCGCGACATGGCACGACATTACCACGATCCGACCAGGAAAAGCAAACCTTTTTGGGCATGATGTAGTCAGTACACATCGGGCCCCGAAGGTTAATCGGAATATCTCCCATTATCCATACGTTAGATAAATCATATATTTCATATATAAAGTTTTCTACCATACAGTTACTACTCTAACCATATACCAACTGTGACCGTCACCACCTTACAGATTGCAATATACCCCCAGAACCCCGCGTCTAGAAAATTACTACATACACCATAAAGACATAAAAAGTAAAATATTACTCTATATACAAAAACAGAGTTCATAAATACCCCTCCACCATCCCCTCCTCCAGGCATTAAACAATACATTCCCAATGTGATGCTCCAGGGGGCTTACAAAGAACTTCCCAGATTGAGCTTGTATTACTTCATAAAACTATTAAACTATCCTTATTCTCAGCCCTTTATGTCACCCTCGTAGTTTTTTTTTTATATTAAATTCAATACTCTTGGGTTGTCCTATTGACCTCTCCCATAAACGATATCAGGGTATCCATTTTTTAATTCCCTACGAGGTGGGGACATCTTTTTAGAAAGGAAAGGTATACAGAATATACCAAATAAGTAACATGGGAAGGATGTTGATCCAGGAGTAATCCGATTGTCGTTATTTAGAGACCGAATGAATTTATTTTCCCCTTAGAGATAAATCGTTGATGCTAATGACACTGGATTGGGATTGTACTGTAATACAAATATAGATAGAGTATCTGTCTTCTCATGTGCATAGGTTGAACTGGATGAATGCCAGGTCTTTTTTCATTCACACTCATCATCATCTACATGTAACGTATAGTAGCTTGTCTTACTTCCACACGAACGAACGCAGTCTCACTCATTTAATATAAACCTATGCATCTTAGTATTGGAACTTTTGTTTCCTTTTCCTCTCAAACTCCTGTCAAATGCAATGGTCATCAGACAACACTATGCCTCTGATCATCTCCGGTAGTATGCAAACTCTGCACCGCATCAGCACTTCATCCTTTTTTACTCACTCTGTTGATAGGTAGAGATACTTCTCACCTCCATTTGCACATTAGGATCACAGTAGTAGAATCCTGTTTATTAATGTTCCTCTCGATCTGGTCGTCCAGCGGTGCAGGCAGACTTCTGACTCCGCCTCTCTCTCACTTCTCTCTTGCTCTAACTCGCTCGCACTCCTTCTCCCCCCACCCCCGCTCCCTTTGCGGATGCACACCGACAAACACCGAAACGTTTTTGGGTTTGCCGATCGCAAAGGAAAAGCCCTCACCTCTTCCTCCTCGGCAGGGTAATCAGATATCAGTGGCAGTGCAATCACGGGGCAGGGTAATCAGATATCAGTGGCAGTGCAATCACGGGGCGGTAATCAGACTCAGTGCAGTGCACATCACACGGGGCATGGTATCAGTATCAGTGGCAGTGCAAGCACTGGGGCAGGTAGTCAGATATCCGTGGCAAGTGCAATCACGGGGCAGGGTAACAGATATCAGTGCAGTGCAATCATCACGGGCAGGGTAATCAGATATCAGTGGCAATGCATCACTGGGGGCAGGTAATCCATGATAACAGTGGCAGTTGCAATCACGGGGGCAGGGTATCAGATATCAGTGGCAGTGCATCACGGGCATAACAAGAGTGCTAGGCATCAGGCAGTAATCAATTCAGGCAGTGCAATCACGGGGGCGGTATCGATATCATGGTCAGTGCGATCACGGGGGCGTACATCAATATCAGGGCAGTGCAATCAACGGGCAGGTAATCAGAATATCAGTGGCAGTGCATCACGGGCAGGTATCAGATATATGCAGTGATGGGGCAGGAATCAGATCTCATGCAGGTCGGCTGGGTAATCAGATACATGCAGTGCCAATCACAGGTGCAGGTAATCAGATATCATTGAGCAGTGCACTCACTGGGCAGGGTAATCAGATATCGTGGCAGTGCAATCAACGGGGCAGGTAATCAGATTCAGTGGCAGTGCAATCAACGGGCGGGTAATCAGATATCATGTGGCATTGCAATCACGGCAGGGTATCAGATTCATTTGGCAGTGCAATCACGGGCAGGTATCAGATATCAGTGGCAGTGCAATCACGGGGCAGGGTAATCAGATATCAGTGGCAGTGCAATCACGGGGCAGGGGTAATCAGATATCAGTGGCAGTGCATCACGGGGCAGGGTAATCAGATATCATGCAGTTCAATCACGGGGCCTGGTAATCAGGATATCATGGTCGAGTGGCAATCACGGGGCAGGGTAATCAGATATCAGTGGCAGTGCAATCACGGGCAGGGTAATCAGATATCAGTGGCAGTGCAATCACGGGGCAGGGTAATCAGATATCAGTGGCAGTGCAATCACGGGGCAGGGTAATCAGATATCAGTGGCAGTGCAATCACTTGGGCAGAGGTAATCAGATATCAGTGGCAGTGCAATCACGGGGCAGGGTAATCAGATATCCAAGTGCAGTGCAATCACGGGCAGGGTATCAGATATCCAGTGGCAGTGCAATCACGGGGCAGGGTAATCAGATATCAGTGGAGTCACCGTGTACATATATCAGTGTCCAATCACGGGGCGGGTAATCATGATATCGTGGCAGTGCAATCACGGCGCGGTATCATATCAGTGGGCAGTGAAATCACGGGCAGGTAATCAGATCTCAGTTCAGTGCAATCACAGGGCAAGGAACAGATATCAGTGGCGATGTGCATCACGGGGCCGTGAGGAACAGATCAGTGGCAGTGCAACACGGGCTCCGGGTATGCAATTCATGTGGCGTCATCACGGGGCAGGTATCAGATAATCAAGTGGCAGTGCAATCACGGGGCAGGTGTAATCAGATAATCTGGCGTGCAAATCACGGGCACGTATAGTATCAGGTACGATATCAGTGGCATGCAATCACGGGGCTGGTAATCATATTCAGTTGGCAGTGCAACTCACGGGGCAGGGTAATCAATCTACTACAGTGGGCAGTGCAATCCGGGCAGGGTAATCAGATATCAGTGGCAGTGCAATCACGGGGCAGGGTAATCAGATATCAGTGGCAGTGCAATCACGGGGCAGGGTAATCAGATATCAGTGGCAGTGCAATCACGGGGCAGGGTACCGGTAATTGAACCCAATCTAACAAAGAAAACTTTTTTTTTTTATGCTTTCAAAGGGATTTTTTTTAATTTGATACGTTTGGTGAAGCTTTTTGCTCCAGAATTGCATCACTTTTGCCTTGATACATAAACCCCTGTTTTTTTAGTACTGTCTGCAGCAAAACCCATCGCTTGACCAATACGGACAGAAACCAATGCCTTTGGAAACACTGTGAGTATTCAACCCAGGGCTGCCGACAGCTTTCCCCTTCCTCCCCTCCCATCTCTCTCTCCCCCCCCCATCCCTCCCCCCCCCTTCCATTTTCTCTCCCATTTTACTCACCCCGCCTCCCTACTCTCTCCATCCTCCCTCCCTTCCCCACTATCTCCATCCTCTCTCCATTCCCCACTCCCTCTATCCTCTCTCACTTCCCCATCCCTCCCTCTCCACTCTCTCCTCCCTCTCCACCTCACTTTCCTCTTAACTTTTCCCACCTCTCTCCCCCTCTCCTCTCCCCACTTTTTCCCACCTGCCCCCTCTCTACCTCCTACCCATACCTCCTTCTCTCCCCCTCCCTCTCCTTCCTCCCTCTCTCACCACTCTCTCACCACTCTCTCCCTCCTGCCACGCTCTGTCTCCCCAGCCACTCTCTCTGTCTCCCCCACTGTCTCCCTCTCTCTTTCCCCGCCCATTCTCTTTCCCCCGCCACTCTCTCTCTCTCTGTGTGTGCCTCCCTCCACTCTCCCCTATCCCCATCCTCTCCCCCTTCTCCTACCCCTTCTTGTCTGCCCTTTCTCAATTCCTAGGCCGAGATTATGCTGCCGGCGTCGCTAAGTACGCGCGCTTGCGTGTGTGCGCACGTCAGGCACAATGCAGTACTTGGCTATAGTAGTTAGCCAAGTGCCTGCACGCCTTCCGGCGACATAGCGCGGTGATGCGGCAGCGTTTTGAGAAGACAATAAATGTTGTCTTCTCAGGCGACTGCCGCATGATATCAGTGTCACGTGACCTGGTTCAGCCAATGAGGGTGAATCAGCTTCGTGACAAGTCCGTGACGCGTTCACCACGCCCCGCCACGTCTCCCATCGCCTCCCCAATCTCCTGCAGCCTCCTGCAGCTATCTCCTCCCCACATCCTCCCGTCCTCCCCACCTACTCCACCTTCTTCCCACCTCTCTCTACTGCCACTCTCTGCCCTTCCACCCTCTTCTCTCTATCTCCCTCTCCCACATTCTGCCCCCCATCTCTCACACCTCCCTCTCTTCCTCTCTCCCCCCCCCCCCACCCCCCCCTCCCTCCCCCCCCCTCCCCCCCCACTCCCCCCCCCCCCCTTTCTCCGCTCACCCCTCTCTTCTTTCAGACCCTTCTCTCTCACTTCCCCCTCTTTCTCATTCTGCCCCCTATACGCCTCTCTCCTCCCTTCCTCCTCCTCTGTCTTCTCTCTCTCTCTGCTCTGCACTCGCTCTTTCACTCCCTCTCTCCCACTGTCCCCCATCTCTCTCTCTACTTTCTTCTCCCTCCCCTCTTCTCCCTCCCCCCTCCCCTCTCTCCGCTCCCGTCCCCACCCACTCTCCACTCTCCTCTCTTTCCCCTACTCTCCCTCTCTTTCCCACTCTGCCCCCCGTCTCTCTCTCTCTCTCTCTGCTCTCACTCACCAGGACATCCTACCCTGAGGATTCTCTAATCTTTGTTATATTCTCTTCATTGCAGAAACACCTTCCGCAGTTTTGGGACATCGTACAGGTAAATAGTTGTGAAGGGATGTGAGGCCGAAAACAAAAATGAGTTCCTAGAAAAAGACAAAAAAAAGCAGAAAACGCAGCGGTATAACGGGCACTCAAAGAAATCCAGGACAAAAACTGCGAATGATTATCAAAATTTAAAATGTAAACCCTTTAAATTCAACCGTTTCACTACTGGGCAGGTCGTGTTCTGCGCTGCATGGCACGACATGACACGATCCGACCAGGAAAAGCAAACCTTTTTGGGCATGATGTAGTCAGTACATCATCGGGCCCCGAAGGGTTAATCGAGAATATCTCCCATTATCATACGTTATGATAAATCATATATTATCATATATAAAGTTTTCTTACACATACAGTTACTACATATACCAACTGTGACGTCACCTTACAGGATTGCAAGTAATAACCCCAGTGCTAGAAAATTACACCATAAAGACATAAAAAGTAAATAGTTAACTCTATATACAAAAAACAGAGTTCATAAATACCCCTCCTCCACACTGATCCCAGGGGGCTTTACAAAGAACATTCCCAGATTGAGCTTGTATTACTTCATAAAACTATTAAAACTATTCCTTATTCTCAGCCCTTTATTGTCACCTCGTAGTTTTTTTTTATACTAATTTCAATACTCTTGGGTTGTCTATTGACCTCTCCCATAAACGATATCAGGGTATCTATATTTAATTCTCCTACGTAGGTTGGACATCTTTTTAGAAAGGAAAGGTATACAGGAATATACCAAATAAGTAAACATGGGAAGGATGTTGATCCAGGGAGTAATCCGATTGTCGTTATTTAGAGACCGGAATGAATTTATTTTTCCCCTTATGAGATATCGTTGAATGCTATGACACTGGATTGGATTGTACTGTAAGTACAAATATAGGATAGAGTATCTGTCGTCTAAATGTAGCATAGGTTGAACTGGATGAATGCAGGTCTTTTTTCAACCTCATCTACTATGTAACGTATAGCTATGTACTTCACAAGACGAATGCAGTCTCACTCATTTAATAAACGCTATGCATCTTTAGTATTGGACTTTTGTTTCCTTTTCCTCTCAAACATGCTGGTCATCAAGACAGACACATGCCTCTGATCATCTCCGGGTAGTGCAAACTCCTGCACACATCATCCTTTTTACTCTGTTGATAAGGTAGAGATACTTCTCACCTCCATTTGCACATTAGGATCACAGTAGTAGAATCCTGTGGATGTAATTTCTCTCTCGATCTGGTCGTCCAGGCAGAACTCCGCCTCTCCCCAGCTCCTTGCGGATGCACACCGAACTTTGCCGATCTGCAAGGGAAAAGCCTCACCTCTCCTCGGCTCCAAACTTGTATTCTTATAGACTCTCCAATATTTTGTGGGTGTAAAATAGGTGCCACTGCACGTGCTGGACAGAGGTACTTCTAAGCAATTCCTATGGAAGTCCCATAACCCATGCAGCTTACCCCACACACAGAAAATGTTCTGTGTAATAGGTAAAGCTGGTCTTACAGGAGCCAAAAACACATAGTATACCTGCTAAATAGGCACAGTTGGTGGGTATGATCTCGCAGTCTTTGCGCCATCAGTTACATCATGCGTTTTAGTGTTACAAATCCTGATAAACATCATATTCTCAGATCAATGCGGCATCAAACTAATCACCGGGACAGTTTTAAAACCGCCAATGCGCTTCGCTTTCCTTCTAAACCGGGGCTTCTTCCGGGATATACTGCATAGCTTTAGCTTTTTAGCCCTTTGAGTGCTGCTCGGCAGCAGAGTGCCACCGCCTCTCCAGCACTCGCAATCTCGTGATCGCTCCCTCGCTCATGACGGAATGGAAGAGGAGGAGTCCTCCACTTCTGTTCCTCTTCCTGTGAGATCCCGTGTGGGGCGCAGAACGTGAACTCCACTAAAACTACGAAAATGACTTTATGGCGTAGGTACTGTACTACGTTTTGGGCCCCCTGGACTGCCAGACCCCATGACGTAGTAGTTACATGTAATTTTTACATTCCAATACACGGTCTAGGACATTTGGTCGCGCCCGTTTCGTAGTGACCTGCATTTCGTATCCCTCCCCGCACCTGCAGCTTGCCTCTCCAGAGGAGGTTAACTGCTTCCATGCTGGAAAGCACACATACTGCACTACACTCCAGCTACATTCAGTGACTCTGTCATACTAAGTAGATAGCTCCTACAGATTTATAGTTGATTAATTTGATATACATTTAATATTCAACATTTTATTTTTGGATCAATTTTGTGTGAATTGTTTTGCCAGCTGTGTATGTCCGAAATGTGTCACATCCACAGCCCTGCATGAGTGTTTTGCTAATCTCTAATACTTAGCTAACTGTTTCTGCTCTTCTAACCTGCAGCTGTGGTTCTTACCTCCGTCCTTGGAAGTGACCTGTAAGAGGGACAGAGGAACAGAAGATTAACTGTGTGTTGATTAAAACAAATAAGTGTAAAAGTAGTGTATTTTCTGTTGTTGTTTTTACTCGCTCCATAAGGGCATCATTCTTGACTCCTCTGCAAATCATGTCGTTCCCATCTCCGCAATATATGCACTCATTATATCCCGACTGGACTACTACAACCTGCTTCTAGTTGGTCTTCCGTCCTGCTGTTTGCAGTACGGAAAGGCCTCCATGGGGTCCTCCCCTTTGAGCTCCTATATGACGCCATTTGGTCTGGATTGAACCCCAGCCATGTTTCAGAGACTCATGGATAAGGTGCTAAGACCTCTTAGGGCTTATGCCGCAGCCTACATAGACAACATTGTCATCTACAGTAAACACCGGTAGGCCCATCTAAACAGGTTAAACGCTCAGGTCCCTGAGAGAGGCAAGGCTCACCGCCAACCCTAAGAAATGTGCCTTAGGGAAGGCCAAAACGAAATACCTAGGCTATGTCAGTGGAGGTGTGAAAGTAATGCCACTGACCAGAACAGTAGCTGTCCTGCGGACAAAGACACAGGTACACTCTCTTTTGAGTTTAGCATGGTACTATCATCAGTTTGTTCTCAATTATTCCCCGCCGGCCATCCCCCCCACCATCTTTAAATGTTCTCAGCTGCAGGGCACCTCGCATTGCGAGGCCGCGTTCCCCCGACATTTGTGAGCACGCCCGTGCATGCGTGCAGCAGAACACTGTAGGACATTTTAAAATGAGTGTCCTACTGCACGCATGGGTGTGTTTTGAATGGGACACCATAGTTTTAATCTTTCACTTGATGGGAGAGAGAATACCAATACCATGTTCCCACAGCGCTGGTAAGATGCAGGGCTGTATTTCCTTTCCCCCTCCCCCGGCTGACGTAAATGCCCTTATATGGGGCTCCACATCATGAGGGGCAAGCTATATTGCCATATTTGGTCATATTTGTCCAGCCCCCTTGATGATGTAGACTGTGGCACCTGCCTTTCTCCCCAATTCCATACAGTCATCCTGTACACATACCTCTCAATCTCTCTGAAACAATAAACATTACCATGCAGCATTGCACATTTTCGGGTGGTTTTTACTGGCTGGTAGAAAGCGCACACAGAGCTCATTAGAGAAAGCCAGGGATGCATCACTCACAAGACGTAGTATTCGCTCAGTAGGTACATAATACAGATTTATAAAGTGCTTCTGCAGCGCTGTGCGCAGCTTCTGTCCCATTCAAAGGTGTAACACAGGCTGGCGCAAAGTATATCCACAGATCCATAGCTGGAGGAGTATAGAGAGAAGCAAGACTGAGCTATAAAAGTAAAAAGGGAAAGACATCTAAACGCTGAGACAGAGAAAAACAGAGGCCATCAGACAGACATACATGTTGTAAGACATTGTGACATGTCCGACGCATTCAATTGTATCCAATCTGTGTGTTTGGGAGGTGGGTGAGTATTCTGAGCTGGTTTTAGGGGAAGCAGCTCTTGCCTGCTGTGCATGCTTGTTGTAACAGTCCCAAACTACAACCTACCCCAACAGCTAGGATATAATAAGCACAAATCTATCCTTATCTGTATATTAGCCTCAGACACAAGGACAATTTCATTATTGGACGGGCAAGCAATGCACTGCTCTGTACATTGTCATAAGTAACAAGTACGGGTGAAATATTCAGGTCAATCGGGCTGTGAACATACACAACAATAGTGCCCCCAGTAATATTTCTTCGCATGAAATTCAAACTATTTACCATGTGTTACAGCTGAACAGTAATATAAGTGGTCCGCGCTACACGTCGAACGGGCTATCCGACGCCATATAATGCATTATCCGACGTCGGAACGGATTATCCGACCCTCACCGCCGCGGATTAACATTGGATCCGTAATCTGACCGCGGTTTGCAGGACGGATTCCGGCAGATAACCGAGCACCGCCCCGTACGCTTTTTATACAGGTGGTTGATTTTATTTTATTTTTTTGCAGTGCTCAACATAGTAGAAAATTACAGGCACAACGAGCTCTTTCTCCAAGAACTTACAGACAAAGGCTTGATACATGAGACACAGTCACACAAAGTGGTTGCCATGCACTGGGCTGAACGAATGAATGGAGATTAAAAGACGGTCCCAGACAGGACACATGTGAACTAAGGGCAGTGACATGTTCAATATGTTTAATGGAGCTGATTGACACATTAAAAACATTGGACAAGTATGAGTGTTTTAATATAATGTTTAACAAAGGAGGGAGAGGGAGAAGGGGGTATGGTACATTTTATTGAACCAACAATTCGTTTTCATACCTCCCAGGGTCCTTCATCGGGAGGTTTCGAAAGCTTGTAACATATCAACTACTCGTTGGTCCAATAATAGGTATGAAACCACCGACTCCCTCCTTTGTTACTACATGGAAGAAAGGACCAACACGCCGACCCACCCTTCTTTGCCTAAATGTTTTAAAAGTTTTACAATTTCCATAGTAAACCAAAGCTTTTTTTTTTTTTTTTACAATATTTAATGTATTGAGCCACCTGTGCTGATGCACATGATATCCTGACCTATTGGTAGTCCTTGCAGACTTGGCTGTTCCTAGTATATACTATACTGCATATGCTGCTCAATGTTTTGGGGGGATATGTTTACACTACTTTACCGGCTCCGGGAGGGGTGAGAGGATTCCATGGAGGTCAACCGCATTGCTGCTGCCTCCTGGTACAAACTAGTTGCCAGTAGACTGAACATTGAATTTGCTGGGTAAGAGAACAATATAGCCGCCGGATCAGCCATGCCTCCGGAGGACAATGAAAGATGCAACGTCACCAGGAGACGATATTTCGGCGTTGTGTTGGCGAGACCTGGTGGCTATATTTCTGGCTTTTTTTTAATTTTTAACTGAAAATGAAAAGTCAGTTTCACTGTCAACCAGGGGAAACCCCCCAAGTTCTTATAAGGTAAAAACATAAAAGAATTCAAAACAATATACATTTCCTGTTCGAGAACCAACATGCCTTGCTGGCCCCTGCAACAGACAATTGGAGTTAATACTGTATGTAACTAACTCCTCAAATGTATAAAAAGACACTACGTGAGTAATAATTTGCCTACGTTGTTAAAGGATCACAGAACAGAGTTGTCCCAGTGATATCGAGTTATTTCCTATAACATTTCCGGAATGATTCTGATTTGTGTGTGTCACAATGAAATCCATTTTCTAAGCTCCAAGATTAACTTCCGCCAATAGAAGTTTATATTAACAAACCCCCGATAATTTCACATTACACACTTCCAGCGCCAGAAACCTGCTCTGTATCTTGGAGCAAATTGCACCATTTAGATACATATCTCCTAAATATCTCCGCAACCTCTGGGTCTACGAGCCCACTGCTTCATGGGATACACGTGTTAAAATAAGGTTAAATTAAATTATAACTTCATACAGGACGGGGTGAAGGGGGAGGAATTCGCCTTTAAATGGGAAATCCCTTGAAGGATCAAAGTGAACTTGTGGCATGTTGTGCAAGTTAAATGTAGGTGATTCACACCTACAGATGTAGCGGGTGTTATTGCACCTTTAACGAAATGTGTTGTGTTACCACTAGTGGGTGCTATTACCAAAAAGTAGTGCTATTAAAAACATCGTTAAAGAGATAACACGTGCTATGTAACACATTATTTTGTGGCATAACAGAGGCAAAAATATCATCTACATCTGTACAATCCAAATAAGTGTGAGGGTCTTACAAATCTTTTTTTTTTTTTTTTACGTTTCATTTCTTTATGGTAACCAAATGATGTGAAGTGTTTCTACAATCTCATGAGTGAAAGAAAACAGGCCGACGTATCACAAAACCTAATATCTTATTGTGCAACATAAAAACGGGATGAATATGATCAGTAAAATATTCTTGATAAATATGGTGAATAAAACAAAGTCAAACTTAAGTTGTAAACGTCGCTATCTGATATATTGTATCCCAAAGCAGCAAACAATACAACATAAAAATCATAAATAATAATAATGCCACAAAGAGCATATACCAAAGTCCTTCAATTGGACGTTCCATATACACAATGTAGTAATCTGGTGTACTGTATGCTGCTTCCTTTGGGAAATGCTTGTTTCTGCAATTCACCATAGTGTCGTACAGTGAAATCTGCACAGTGTAATACAGTCATTTAAGATATATTTAAGAACACTTACAAATAATTTACTTACATTTTGCAGGCAATCTATAATATTGGTATTATACACACACACACACACAAAGACACACATATATAATGCGTAGAAGTATCAGTATGAAAAATTGTACTTACTGTAACTGCAACGAAATTAGCAGGGGCAGACAGTGGGCCACTCAAAGCCCCTTTGCGGGCCTGATTTGGCCCACCGGGCTGCAAATTGAAGAGCCCTGGTGGACCATATATGAAGAACCTTTTACTGCGCTCCAAAAGTGTTGCATACATTAAAAATTGTAAGTTAAGCACTTATCCTCCTTCTATGATGCTGCCTCTATCTCCGGTGTCAATCTATCCGGTTTACTGGAGTCCTTCTGCACACCGCTTTCCCCCGTAACAGTGTTGTGCGCAGAGACAAAGGCAGTACTCAGCTACCTCTACCCGACGCATTCCGTGGAGTAATCCACTTCTTCAGGGAGATGGCTACAAGAGTTGTCATTAGTCCTTATAAAGATAAAAGTCTGAATCCTATTGATTAAAATAAAATTATATATATATATATATATAAACAATATTTAACCTTATTCAGACAGTTGTATAATTAAAATCAGGAAACAACATTTCAAATAATATATAAAAATACAACTTTAAAACGTAATAACATTAAAAAAATATATATCTATATACTGTACAAAAGTCAAAGAATTCTGCAGCACTCTCTGATAGATATAAATCAAATTTAATGCATCAGGCAAGCATAAGGAGCTAGATAAAGGACCGGGAGGTCCGAAACGTCGACCCCCCATTCTTGTACTGACCCCCGTATGCTTGCCTGATGCATCACATTTGATTTATATCTACCAGAGAGTGCTGCAGAATTCTTTGACTTTTGTGCTATCTATTTCGCTGCTGGATGGTGGCCCCGGCTGCTCTGCAGGCTCCCTGATCTCAGGATAAGTCATTTATTCTTCCCTTTAACTCCTTTCAGTGCCCTGAACATCTTGTATTTTGTATAAATATATACAGTATATATAAAACATTAGAAACTGAATAATGTATCTTTGAACAATTATGTAAAAAATAACAGCCAGGTACCCCCGAGACTCCCCGCATAACACTGTTAAGGACGCCTGGAAACGCGACGTGCGGAAGGACTACGGTAAACCGGTGAAATGGACACCGGAGAAAGGCAGCACCATAGAAGGATAAGAAGTTCATAGCCGTATTTTTCCCGGTAAGAGCAATACTTTTTGATAGCAGTAAAAGGTGCTTCTTGGATACACTATGATGTCCTGCGTTTCTTGTTTGTTTTCATGTGTACAGACAGTCCTCGGTTATCCACCGGAATCCGTTCTGGAAGTAGCGTTGGATAGTGAAACCGCTGTAAAGCGAGCCCCATGTTAATCAGTGGCGGTGAGCGTTGGATAACGCATTATGGCATCAGAAAAGGTCCCTTAGGGAGGCGTTGTAAAGCGTTGGATATGCCATTCGTTGTAAAGTGAAACGTTGGATAACGAGGACTACCTGTATACAATCGCAACCGAATCTCTCTCGTGATAACACTGTTCGTCATTTAATCCGGAGGCTTTCTCTCTGATGTTGTGTTTGACTAATAATGGCAGCATCATTTATTAAGAGATTAACGGGAGCGAACATTAATGACCAGATAACATTTGAACTAAGCGAACCCAGAAACATTCCAAAGTGACTTATTTTTACCCAAGTAGCAAATAACATTTTTACGGTAGAGGGAAGTGGATCATTTCAATGAAACCAATTTAACTAATAAGTTGATGGGGACAAAAACCCTGTATATGTCCGCTAAAGAGATTGCCCCTTTAAAGGCAGGTTACAGCCTTTGTAAAAATGATTCTCAATATGTTCCGAAATGTATATGTCTGCTATAGGAGTGTCAAAAAAAGGCATCTAAAATAAACTGATTGAAACGCTCGTAAATCCTTCCTACTGGTTCTGCTTCTTTTTGGGTACACAAGCGTATCCTCTTCCCTAAAGCCGAGTCTCCAGTGTCCGCGGCTGTGATGGCGACCGCGTGCGCGGTGTACAGAAGGTAAGGCCCTCTATGCTCCAGTAGCTGCCTGTGCGCCCCGGCACAATGAGAGATGCGCGACCAAATTTTTGCAAAGACAAGAATTTTGTCTTTACTAGTGGCGACGGAGCGCTGGCGACGTCGCGGCGGCGGTTCAGCCAATGAGGGTGAACCAGCCGCATGACATCATGGCCGCGCCCCCCCCTCCCCGGCACGATCTTGTCTTTCCCGCTGCAGCTCGAGCACAGACCTGAGATCGCGGATTCCACCCATGTACACGCCGCCAGGCGCACATGCAGCAGCTGACACTGGGGCCATAGCCTTAGGCCTCGTCCATGGTAAGCGCTTGCTTGCTGAAGCGTGCTGACGCTCGCTCATGCTTGGCACTGAGCCCCTACAGCCGCAATTAGAGCGGCTTTAGTAGGGGCTCGCCTACACTTCCGCAAGCGCGCGGAAGCGTAGGTCTTAGCAGATTTGTAAATTCACGCGCTTGCCGGAGCGCAGGGCCGGTCACGTGAGCGGTTCGCCCAATGAGGGCGAACCAGCTCCGTGACGTCACTGGCCCGCCCCCGTCCCCTGACGGCGCGCAGGGCAAGCAACCACAAGGCCAGGGAAAGCACCTGCTTTCCCTGAGCCTCAGCGCGCCTCAGCACGCAAGCGAAGAGCCTGGCCGAGGCCTAATGCTCCCGTCTAAAACAGCAAGTGAAGAGAAAAGTATGAAGCAGACAGGGTTGTGCTGTTCCAGGAGAGGCAGAAGTCAGAAGGGCTAATAATGATGTTCAATGCTGTCCTGCCTTTAACACTTTCAGTGTCGTAATGACATCTCCAATCAAAGATGGCGAGCGCAGGCAAATATTCTTCAGCCTTTTAATACTGGGATTATTTAGGAAGGGATGGAAGAAAAACAAACAACAAAAACACAGTGTTGTTATAACCACAGTTGCCCCAGGGACAGTGAAATGGCTTAACTCAGGGGTTCTCAACTCCAGTCCTTAAGATCGCCCCCTTCCCTCCCCAAACAGGTCAGGTTTTAAGGATATCCCTGCTTTAACACAGGTGGCTCAATCAGTGGCTCAGTTTAAGAGCCTGCTTCAGAACAGGTGGCTCAGTCTTTGACTGAGCCACTGATTGATCCCCCCTGAAAACTTGACCTGCTGGGTGGTCTTGAGGACTGGAATTGAGAAGCCCTGGCTGGACCACTTCCTTGCCAGCTGCAAAGGGGTTAAAAAAAATGAGTGTTACTAAACGTTCAAACCATTTGGACGAAGCTTATTCGAAATAGGTTTTTTACAATTGTTATGCTTTAAAAACAGAGAAAGTATTTTGTCTCTCTTTAAAAGGAAAGTGTAACTACATTTGGAAATGAGAAAGTACTCTGGGATTGTAAGGAAGAAGTGGTACTGATTTAGTATAATTACTGAGTAACAGTACTGATATAGCTGCCCTGTAATACTGTTATAATAGACATGACTGCCCCTGGGACTGTTACAACAGACACAGACACCCTCTAGGGTAATACTGATTTAGCTATAGGATTAGTATTATAGACCTGGCTGCCATTTGGGATTAATTATCACAGATCGTGCCCCTTCTCCCCAACTCCCGTCAGACACTGGCGCTTCTGTGCCCTTTTGGGCAGCTGAGTTCCAGAGTGAACGGTCATTGCAAAGGTCCCTTTTCCACCACCCAAACTCCTCGTCCAATGTCCTCAGCTGGAGTCCAAATCACAGATCACGTCAACACTGTCCTTGGCAAAGGTTACTGTACACTATACACAGCGAAATGAAGACTAGGATAATGGAATTGTGAGCGATCGCAGGTGCAGGGCAGCCGGATTCTTAATATAAAAGGCGAAATCGCCACCTCCTAAGTGCCCGGTTAGGTTGACCCATTCGCTGCCAGAGGGGCAAAGTAATGCAGTGGTAGCCCTTCTGGCACCGACGGGGTTATTAATAAATCAGAGTGGAGAGTAACCAGATAGCACAATACATTCTGTTTGCATCGACACCCTCTTATGTGATCATAACAAGTGCTTCAAACGTGGTCTGATTGACTGACCGCTCTTTAGAATGTTCCGCTCATCCGTGATTCATTTAAATTGCGAATACGCACGTTTCATTGTTTCAACCAAGACCCTGATTTATAAAAACTTCATAGTGTAATAGCACCCATCTATGTGTGATGTGAAATGTGCATCATTTATGGGATTGCTTTAGCCATATACCAGTGTAAGAATCCTAAATCTGGTTGTCTCATGGAACCCCCCCCACTCCACCTTAAGGTTCCTTTCTCTTTTATATTATGAAAGTATGACCATCGAGTGCTATTTCTGGAAACTAAAGACTGTCTCATATTGTAATTGCATTTCTTGGACATCTTTGTACGGGAAGCCCTTTTATCACATAACCAGTACTGTAGGCGCCGGCCCTTATAACATAAAAGGTAGGTGCCGCTAACTATATTAAAACAGGCATGGTGGAGGGAAAGTAGCAGAGGTACGACCCTTTATAAGTCACTCAGGTAGTGTCCTAGTAGTTCAAAGAGGTGGTTAGAAAGAAGGAGGATTTATGGCAGGCAGGCGGCCACCTGGTACCCCCCATCTGCTGTGTGCTGAGCGCTGTGCTCCTGTAGCTGCCCCAGCTCATGGAATCGTTCCCCGCACCACAAGCACTTATACTGCTGTTCCCTGTTGTGCACACTTTGGTGCTTGTTGAGATGCTCGCGCTGCTTGAAGCTCTTGTCACACGACAGGCACTTGTAGGGCTTCTCGCCCGTGTGTACCCGCTGGTGCCTTTGCAAGTCTGAGGTGTACTTAAAACGTTTTTCACAGTCCGGGCACTTCAGTGGCTTCTCCCGAGCTGGGTCGCAGCGATGCTGCACGAACTCCGAGGAGGAGAAGAAGCGGCGCTCGCAGGCTGTGCAGCGCAGCGGCTTCTCGGCGCAGTGCGCCGCCTGATGCTTCTGCAGGGCGGAGGAGCGCTTGTAGGACTTGTGGCATACGCCACACTGGAAGGGCCGCTCTGCACTCGCTTGCCCGCACTTATGCCGCAGCAGCTCCTGGGACTGGCTGAAGCCGCGCTGGCAGGCGTTGCACTTGAAGATGCTTTCTGCCCCGTGCTGGTGATACAGGACCTGCGATGGCTGCACCAGACCCTTCTCGCACATGCTGCACTTGGCCGGATCATCCGCTTTGTGTGTGCGCCGGTGCCTCATGAGCGCATACTGCTGCTTGAAGCTCATCTGGCAGAGGTCGCAGTGGAAAGGCCGCTCCTCGCTATGCGTGCGCTCATGTTGACGCAGGTCGGAGGGCCGGCGGAACGTCTTTTGGCATGCGCTGCAGCGGAACGGCCGCTCTCCCGCCGGCGTGCAGGGGTGCTGCAGCAACTGTGATGACTCTTTGAAGCGTAGCTGGCACGTCTGGCACTGAAAGAGCTGCTCGCCGGCGTGGGCGTACATGTGGCGAAGCAGATGCGAGCGGTGCTTGAAGCTCTTCTCGCACACTGTGCACTTGTAGGGTCGCTCCGAGCTGTGCGTGCGCTTGTGGTGCACCAGGTGCGAGGACTGGCTAAAGCTCTTGTCGCACAGCGTGCACTTGTAGGGCTTCTCGCCCGTGTGGACGCGCTCGTGGCGTGACAGCTCGGACAGGTGCTTGAAGGGTTTCTGGCACAAGGTGCAGCTGAAGGGCTTGTCCTGGGTGTCTTGTGCTGACTGGGCAGGTGTGGCCTGAGGGGGAGGAGGTGGGCCAGTGGGTGCAGAGGCTCGCTCCGCCTCAGCGGCTTTGCACGTTTTCTCGCAGATGGAACATTTGAGGGAGCTGCCATTGTGGACGTTGTGATGCTGGGCCAGCGAGGTGAGCAGGGAGAACCCCATCTTGCAGACGCCACAAACAAAGGGCTTCTGCTCCACCTGTGAACACTGGTGCTCTAGGAGGTCCGTGGCTTGGTGAAAAATCTTCAGACACTGGGTGCACTGAAAGGAGCGGTCGTGGCTGGCGGGGGGCATGCACTGATGCTCAAGTGGGTTGGGCAGGTGAGATAGGTCATGCCCGCATAGCCCGCACTTATGCAGGGGCTCAGTGGGAGGTAAGGGAGGATGCTGAACTCCCAGGTCAGGCTGCAACAGTATGCCATACACGGCACAGCCCAGGGGGTTCTCGGAAGAGCCGGACGTGGTTATGGGGTGCTCCCCCAGCGTGATGGCCCCAGGGTGCTGTGGTGGTTGTTGTTGGGGGGGAGGCTGTAATGAGGGAGGGGGGGCCTGTGCTTGGGGCCAGCCCTCCGACATGCTTGGGAGGAGGAAACGGGTTTTGAACATGGAGGGCTTCAGGGTTATGCCGGTGTGGGGACAGGACCAATGAAGAAATGGGTTCAAAAGCTCAAAAGGGCAGCAACCTTAGAGTAGGAAGGGGCAGCAGAACAGTCCTAGAGAAGAAGCAGCATCCAGATGTTATCAGGGCAGGCCGTGGCATGGACAGGTCATCCACAGATAAACACCTGGAAAGAGACCAAGACTAAAATCAGCAAAACAAGATTATAAAAACAAATGCATCACTCAATATAATATTGTATTGTATGTATTTATTTATATAGCGCCAAAAGTGTACTCAGCGCTTCACAAAGAATACAGTACAGGGAATTTTAAAAATACAATAAGTGCAGCAAAAATCAAACACTGGGAAAGGAAATCCCTGCCCCGAAGAGCTTACAATCTAAGAGGTTTGTGGGGAAATTTACAGAGACAGCAGGTGAGGGAATAATATGCATAACTACGTCTCATTACGGCCCCTAATCTTGCGTTCAGTGAAGATTTCAACTCCATTCCATTGAGTATGGTTGAAATCTTCCTTAGCAAGGGGAAAAAACAGCTTTTATAGCATATTAATTAGTGTCCTTTGAGATACATAGCTATCTTTGGAGACTACTTTTTACAAGTATCTGAGAGAGGACTAAGCTAAATTGAATATACAATAATGGGTCATCATATAAAAACAAATTCATCTTCACTTTGTCTCCATTGACTTCATGTAAACTGATTAGACAATGGATTGCACACTGGAAATTCTGCATACTGTACAAACCATTACCTGACCCCAGGGGTTTAGTGAGTGTGCTAATTAAACTGATATCATATACATAATATAAATGTAAATAAATAACTATTAAAATAATGACATCTATACACTTGCAACAGAAAACCAATACCAATTATATTGTGGCAATCAAATGCAGAAAAGGGACAAGCCCTGCAATATTGCACTCGCGATCAAGAGTAATGGGTGAATTTAAACTTAAACTTTATTAGGTAATGCAGTAAAATAGGTGAAAAAAATAGAACTATGAACAAGAAAAAATATTAAAACTAGTCCAGGGTAGGTCTGAGAGAGCAATGGATAAAGCGCCTGAAGGCAGTATACTGGCAGTGTTCACAGTGATTAGTAACACCTAATTATAATCTTCCACTTAGCCGATTAATACCTGCTTGTGTCCAGGTATGATGTCAATATACACAGTGTATAACGGGGGTATTTATCCTTTTGGTTAGATTGAATTAGTTCATAGTTATGACAATTCCCTATGTACAGACCAATAAAAACTACTGTAGTATTCTTTAGCTCAGCACTATTTCAGTAATCACGACACACACACATTTCAAATCCCAGTTGAATTCATTCGGAAACCCCTTCAGTCTTCATCTGCGTCACCCCAAAGGCGGATAGCCTTTGGCGGTAGCCAAAGTGTGTCCACCATTTGCCACCGTTCGGCAGCTATTTGGTAATGTTACAGCTGCTCTATTGCTCCTGAAACTCACCAGTCCTCTTATCCCCTGTACCCAATGTCTACTTAGCCCGCCTATAGATAGTAAGCTCCTTGAGGCTGGACCTCTTCTAACACATTGAAGGTCCATCCTACCTCTTCTAACGCATTGAAGGTCCATCCTGCGAGGACCGGGGAGGGGAGAGCTGCCCTCTACCGGATACCGGGGGGCAGACCCGGGTTGCATTGTTTTCGTGCAGAACAGATGTGCACGTCTGTGTGTGTCCTGTATACATCAATTAAGATTGATATGGAGATACACATTTATTAATAACAAGGGCTGAGCGTGTATTACTGTTATTGTGATTTGGTGCTGAGAGGGGGAAACAGCCAGCCCAGGCCACAAGCCGGGGACTTTCCTGCGCAATGAGTCCGCCCGCGCAGCACCGTGAGCGGCCTCCCGCCCCCCGTGTCCCCCGCGGCGCTTCCCGTTACCTGTGTGGGAGCCGGGACCGGCGGGGGCCTGAGGGAGGAGGCGGAGAGGGGCAGGTCCGGGCGGCGGCGGCGGCGGCTCCGGGAGCGGAGTGATGGGGAGAGGGGGGGAGGAGCGAGGACCGGGGAGGGGAGAGCTGCCCTCTACCGGATACCGGGGCGGAGAACCGGGGAGGAGAGGCACCGGGGAGGCAGGGGCAGATGGATCAATAGGGAACACTGAGACCAGAGGGATGGGGGAGAGAGGGTGGCAAGGGACCAGAGGGACAGAGACAGGGGGCCAAAGTGTGACCTTCTATCTCCGGTGTTCAATCTAACCGGTTTCTGGAGTCCTTCTGCACACCACGCTTTCCCTCCCCGTACAGTTTGTGCGCAAGACAAAGGCCTACTCAGCTACCTCTACCAACAGCATTCCGTGGAGTAATCCACTTCTTCAGGGAGATGGCTACAGAAGTTGTCATTAGTCCTTATAAAGATAAAGTCTGAATCCTATTGATTAAAAAAAATTATATATTTATATATATAACAATATTAATCCTTATTCAGACAGTTTATAATTAAAAAAATATCACAACATTCAAATAATATATAAATACAACTTTAAACGTATAACATTAAAAAAATTATATCTATATACTGTACAAGTCAAAGATTCGGCAGCACTCTCTGATAGATATAAATCAAATTTAATGCATCAGGCAAGCATAAGGAGCTATTAAAGACCGGAGTTCCGAAACGTCGACCCCCCATTCTTGTACTGACCCCCGATGCTTGCCTGATGCACACATTTGATTTATATCTACCAGAGAGTCTGCAGATTCTTGACTTTTGTGCTCTATTTCGCTGCTGGATGGTGGCCCCGGCTGCTTCTGCATCCTCCCTGATCTCAGATAGTCATTTATTCTTCCCTTTAACTCCTTCATGCCCTAACATCTTGTATTTTGTATAATTATATACAGTATATATAAAACATAGAAACTGCAATATGTATCTTTGAACATTATGTAAAAAATAACACAGGTACCCCCAGACTCCCCCATACAACTGTAAGGACGCCTGGAACCCGACGTGCGGAAGGACTACGTGAACCGTGAAATGGACCGAGGAAAGGCAGCACCATGAAGGATAGAAGTTCTACCGTATTTTTCCTCGGTAAGAGCATAACTTTTTGATACAGTAAAAGGTGCTTCTTGGATACACTATGTGTCCTGCGTTTCTTGTTTGTTTTCATGTGTACAACAAGTCCTCGGTTCTCCACCGGAATCCTTCGGGAATTAGCGTTGGATAGTGAAACCGCTGTAAAGCGAGCCCCAGGTTATCAGTGGCGGTGAGCGTTGGATAACGCATATGGCATCAGAAAAGGTCCCTTAGGGAGGCGTTGTAGCGTTGGATATGCCATTCGTTGTAAAGTGAAACGTTGGATAACAGGGCTACCTGTAACAATCGCAAACCGAATTCTCTCGTGATAACACTGTTCGTCATTTAATCCGAGGCTTTCTCTCTGATGTTGTGTTTGACTAATAATGGCAGCATCATTTATAAGAGATTAACGGGAGCGAACATTAATGACCAGATACCATTTGAACTAAGCGAACCAGAAACATCCAAGTGACTTATTTTTACCCCAGTAGCAAAAACATTTTACGGTAGAGGGAAGTGGATCATTCATGAACCAATTTACTAATAAGTTGATGGGACAAAAAACCCTGTATATGTCGCTAAAGAGATTGCCCCTTTAACAGGCTTTACAGCCTTGTAAAATGATCTCCATATGTTCCGAAATGTATAGTCTGCTATAGGAGTGTCAAAAAAAGCATCTAAATAAACTGATTGAAACGCCGTAAATCCTTCCTACTGGTTCTGCTTCTTTTTGGGTACACAGACGTATCCTCTTCCTAAAGCCAGTCTCCAGTGTCCGCGCTGTGATGGCACCGCGTGCGCGGTGTACAAGGTAAGGCCCTCTATGCTCCAGTAGCTCCTGTGCCCCCGGCACAATGAGAATGCGCGACCAAATTTTGCAAGACAAATTTTGTCTTTACTAGTGGCGACGGAGCGCTGGCGACGTCGCGCGGCGTTTCAGCCATGGGGTGAACCAGCCGCATACATCATGGCCGCGCCCCCCCCCCTCCCGCACGATCTTGTCTTTCCCCTGCAGCTCGAGCACGACCTGAGATCGCGGATTCCACCCATGTACACGTCCGCCAGGCGCACATGCAAGCAGCTGACCGGGGCCATAGCCTAAGTCCTCGTCCATGGTAAGCCTTGCTTGCTGAAGCGTGCTGACGCTCTCTCATGCTTGGCACTGAGCCCCTACAGCCGCAATTAGAGCGGCTTTAGTAGGGGCTCGCCTACACTTCCGCAAGCGCGCGGAAGCGTAGGTCTTAGCAGATTTGAATTTCAGCGCTTGCCGGAGCGCAGGGCCGGTCAACGTGACGGGTTCGCCAATGAGGGCGAACCAGCTCGTGACGTCATGCCCGCCCCCCCCGTCCCCTGAGGCGCGCAGGGCAGCAACCACAGCCAGGGAAAGCACCTGCTTTCCCTGAGCCTCAGCGCGCCTCAGCACGCAAGCGAAGAGCCTGGCGAGGCCTAATGCTCCCGTCTAAACCAGCAATAAGAGAAAAGTATGAACGCAGACAGGGTTGTGCTGTTCCAGGAGAGCAAGTCTAGAAGGCTAATATGAATTTTCAATGCTGTCCTGCCTTAACACTTTCAGTGTCGTAATGACATCTCCAATCAAGATGGCGAGCGCAGGCAAATATTCTTCGCCTTTTATACTGGATTATTTAGAAGGGATGGAAGAAAAACAACAACAAAAACACAGTGTTTTATAACCACATTGCCCCAGGGCAGTGAAATGGCTTAACCTCAGGGGTTCTCAACTCCATTCCTTAAGATCGCCCCCCCCTCCCACCCAAACAGGTCAGGTTTTAAGGATACCCTGCTTTAACACAGGTGGCTCAATCATGGCTCTTTTAAGAGCCGTGCTTCAGAACAGGTGGCTCAGTCTTTGACTGAGCCACGAGATTGACCCCCTGAAAACTTGACCTCTGGTGGTCTTGAGGACTGGAATTGAGAAGCCCTGGCTGGACCACTTCCTTGCCAGCTGCAAAGGGGTTAAAAAAAATGAGTGTTATAAACGTTCAAACCATTGGACGAGCTTAATTCGAAATAGGTTTTTTACAATTGTATGCTTTAAAAACAGAGAAGTATTTTGTCTCTCTTTAAAAGAAAGGTAACTACATTTGGAATGAGAAATACTCTGGGATTGTAAGGAAAAGGGTCACTGATTTAGAATTAATTAGTAAACAGTACTGATATAGCTGCCCTGTAATACGTTATATATACATGACTGCCCCTGGGACTGTTACAACAGACACAGACACCCTCTAGGGTAATACTGATTTAGCTATAGATTAGTATATAGACTTCTGCCATTTGGATTAATTATACAGATCGTGCCCCTTCTCCCCAACTCCCGTACCTGGCGCTTCTGTGCCCTTTTGGGCACTGAGTTCCAGAGTGAACTCTTGCAGGTCCCTTTTCCACCACCCAACTCCTCTCCAATGTCCTCACTGGAGTCCAAATCCAGATCACGTCAACACTGTCCTTGGCAAGGTTACTGTACACTATACACAGGAAATGAGACTAGGATAATGGAATTGTGAGCGAGATCGCAGGTGCAGGAGGCACAGATTCTTAATATAAAAGGGCGAAATCCCACCCCAAGTGCCCCGGTTAGGTTGACCCATTCGCTGCCAGAGGGGCAAAGTAATGCAGTGGTAGCCTTCTGGCACCACGGGGTTATTAATAATCAGGTGGAGAGTAACCAGATAGCACATAACATTCTTTTGCATCGCGACACCCTCTGTATGTGATCATAACAAGGCTTCAAACGTGGTCTGATTGACTGACCGCTCTTAATGTTCCCTCTACGGTTCTTTAAATGCTGATACGCACTTTTCATTGTTTCAACCAAGACCCTGATTTATAAAAACTTCATAGTGTAATAGCCCCATCTATGTGTAATGTGAAATTGCATCATTTATGGGATTGCCTTTAGCCATATACCAGTGAAAGAATCCTAAATCTGGTTGTCTCATGGAACCCCCCCCCTCCACCTTAGGTTCCTCTCTTTTATATTATGAAAGTTATGACCATCCGAGTGCTATTTCTGGAAACTAAAGACGTCTCATATTGTAATTGCATTTCTTGGACATCTTTGTACGGAAGCCCTTTTATCCCATACCAGTACTGTAGGCGCCGGCCCTTAAACATAAAAGGTAGGTGCCGCTAACTATATTAAAACAGCATGTGGAGGAAAGTAGCAGAGGTACGACCCTTTATAAGTCACTCAGTAGGGTCCAGTAGTTCAAAGAGTGGTTAGAAAGAAGGAGGATTTATGGCAGCGGGGCGGCCACCTGTACCCCCCACCTCTGCTGTTGCTGATCGCTGTCTCCTGAGCGCCAGCTGCCCCAGCTCATGGAATCGTTCCCCGCACCACAAGCACTTATACTGCTGTTCCCTGTTGTGCACACTTTGGTGCTTGTTGAGATGCTCGCCGGCTGCTTGAAGCTCTTGTCCACGACAGGCACTGTAGGGCTTCTCGCCCGTGTGTACCCGCTGGTGCCTTTGCAAGTCTGGGGTGTACTTAAAACGTTTTCACAGTCCGGCACTTCATGGTGCTTCCCCGAGCTGGGTCGCAGCGATGCTGCACACGAAACTCCGAGAGGAGAAGAAGCGGCGCTCGCATGCTGTGCAGCGCAGCGGCTTCTCGGCGCAGTGCGCCGCTGATGCTTCTCGGGGCGGGAGCGCTTGTAGGACTTGTGCATACGCCACACTGGAGGGCCGCTCTGCACTCGCTTGCCCGCACTTATGCCGCACCACTCTCTGACTGGCTGAAGCCGCGCTGGCAGGGTGCACTTGAAGATGCTTTCTGCCCCTCTGGTGATACAGGACCTGCGATGCTGCACAGACCCTTCTCGCTGATGCTCACGTTGCCGATAATCGCTTTGTGTGTGCGCCGGTGCCTCATGACGCATACTGCTGCTTGACGCTCACTGGCAGAGTCGCAGTGGAAAGGCCGCTCCTGCTATGCTGCGCTCTTTTTGACGCAGGTCGGAGGCCGGCGGAACGCTTTTGGCATGCGGCAGCGAAACGGCCGCTCTCCCGCCGGCGTGCAGGGTGCTGCAGCACACTGTGATGACTCTTTGAAGCGTAGCTGGCACGTCTGGCACTGAAAGAGCTCTCGCCGGCGTGGCTACATGTGGCGAAGCAGATCGAGCGGGTGCTTGAAGCCTTCTCGCACACTGTGCACTTGTAGGTCGCGCTCCGAGCTGTGCTTGCGTGTGGTGCACCAGTTGCGAGGACTCTAAAGCTCTTGCGCACACGTGCACTTAGGGCTTCTCGCCCGTGTGGAACGCGCTCGTGGCGTGACACTCGGACAGGTGCTTGAAGGTTTTTGGCACAAGAGTCTGAGGGCTTGTCCTTGGTGTCTTGTGCTGATGGGCAGTGTGGCCTAGGGGGAGGAGGTGGGCCAGTGGGTGCAGAGGCTCGCTCCGCCTCAGCGGCTTTGCACGTTTTCTCGCAGATGAACATTTGAGGGAGCGGCCATTGTGGACGTTGTGATGCTGGCCACGAGGTGACAGGGAGAACCCCATCTTGCAGACGCCACACAAAAAGGCCTTCTTGCTCCACCTGTGAAACTGGTGCTCTAGGAGGTCCGTGGCTTTGAAAACTTCAGACACTGGGTTGCACTGAAAGGGCGGTGCGTGGCTGGGGGGCATGCACTGATGCTCAAGTGGTTGGGCAGGTGAGATAGTTCATGCCCGCATAGCCCGCCTTATGCAGGGGCTCAGTGGAGGGTGGGAGGATGCTGACTCCCCGTCAGCTGCCAACAATGCCAACACGGCACAGCCCGGGTTCTCGGAAAGCCGGACGTGGTTATGTGCCCCCCAGCGTGATCCCCAGGGTGCTGTGGTGTTGTTGTTGGGGGGAGGCTGTAATGAGGGAGGGGGGCCTGTGCTTGGGGCCAGCCCTCCGACATGCTTGGGAGGAGGAAACGGTTTTGAACATGGAGGGCTTCAGGGTTATGCCGGTGTGGGGACAGGACCAATAAAGAATGGGTTCAAAGCTCAAAAGGGCAGCAACCTTAGAGTAGGAAGGGGCAGCAGAACAGTCCTAAGAAGAAGCAGCATCCAGATGTTATCAGGGCAGGCCGTGGCATGGACAGGTCATCCACAGATAAACACCTGGAAAGAGACCAAACTAAATCACAAAACAAGATATAAAAACAAATGCATCACTCAAATAATATTTATTGTATGTATTTATTTATATAGCGCCAAAATTGTCTCGCGCTTCACAAGATACAGTACAGGGATATTTTAAAAATACAATAAGTGCAGCAAAATCAAACACTGGAAAGGAATCCCTGCCCGAAAGCTTACATCTAAGAGGTTTGTGGGGAAATTTACAGACGACAGGTGAGGGAATAATATGCATAACTACGTCTCATTACGCCCCTAATCTTGCGTTCTGAAGATTTCAAACTCCATTCATTGAGTATGGTTGAAATCTTCCTTAGCAGGGAAAAACAGCTTTTATAGCATATAATTAGTGTCCTTGAGATCATAGCTATCTTTGGAGACTACTTTTTACAAGTATCTGAAGAGGACTAAGCTATTGAATAACAATAATGGGTCATCATATAAAACAAATTCATCTCTTCACTTGTCTCCATTACTTCATGTAAACTGATAGACAATGATTGCACACTGGAATTCTGCATACTGTACAACACCATTACCTGACCCCAGGGGTTTAGTGAGTGTGCTAATTAAAGATATTCATATATATAAATGTAAATAAATAACTATTAAAATAATGACACTATACACTTGCACAGAAACCAATACCAATTATATGTGGCAATCAAATGCAGAAAAGGACAAGCCCTGCAATATTGCCCTCGCGATCAGAGTAATGGTGTGAATTTAAACTTAAACTTTATTAGGTAATGCAGTAAAATAGGTGAAAAATAGAACTATGAACAAGAAAAAAATATTAAACTAGTCCAGGTAGGTCTGAGAGAGCAATGGTAAAGCGCCTGAAGGCAGTATACTGGCAGTGTTCACATGATTAGTAACACCTAATTATAATCTTCCACTTAGGCATTAATACCTGCTTGTGTCCAGTATGATGTCAATATACACAGTGTATACACGGGTATTATCCTTTTGGTTAGATTGAATTAGTTCATATTTATGACAATTCCCTATGTTACACCAATAAAAACTACTGTAGTATCTTTAGCTCAGCACATTTCAGTAATCACCCACACCACATTCAATCCCAGTTGATTCATTCGGAAACCCCTTCAGTCTTCATCTGCGTCACCCCAAAGGCGGATAGCCTTTGGCGGTAGCCAAAGTGTGTCCACCATTTGCCACCGTTCGCAGCTATTTGGTATGTTCAGCTGCTCTATTGCTCCTGAAACTCACCAGTCCCTCTTATCCCCTGTACCCAATGTCTACTTAGCCCGCCTATAGATAGTAAGCTCCTTGAGGCTGGACCTCTTCTAACACATTGAAGGTCCCATCCTACCTCTTCTACGCATTGAAGTCCATCCTACCTCTCTCTTAACGCATTGAAGGTCATCCTACCTCTTCTAACACATTGAAGTCTATCCTACCTCTTATAACACATTGAAGTTCCATCCTACCTCTTCTAACACTTGAGTCATCCACCTCTTCTAAACACATTGAGGTCCATCCACCTTTCTAACACATTGAAAGTCCCATCCTACCCTTCTAACACATTGAAGTTCCATCCTGCCTCTTCTAACACAATGTTAATCTGTCTGTAATGTTACTTATGCCATAATCATCTCTGACTGCCCATGAATATCTGTAAACTGGTTTGCCTTTGTTCATTTAATGCAACCATTTATTATTATAACTCTGGCTTTTCCAGTCTGTCTCTTGTGTAACTAAATACTTGTATTTCATTTATTGTTGTTCTCAAAATGACTGTAAAGTATTGTGATGACCCCTTAAGTGGAGGCTTGTATTTCCTTAAACATAAAGGATGAGGAGTAGGATGTGTAGACAAAAATATTTTTTGTAAACTATAAATCCTAAACCGAGTGGTAAATTGTATTCATCACTTTGAGAAATCTTCTTGTACAACCTGAAGGTGGTCCAGTGTGTTGTAGCCACTGCAAAATTCCACTTATTGTCTAGGCTGGACAAAGCCCAGGTTACTATCCTGTGGAAGGTTCCTTGGCTGAACCGAAATGTAAGGCATTTCATTTGTGCAATACACGTTTTTCAACGCGTACCTGGAGTGCTGTGTCTTCTTTGCCATTTGGGTGAAGTATACCTTTATTTATTACCCATGACGACATGTGCACTCGCTAATATATGCCAATATTTGTTTGCTGTTGACTATACAGGCGGGCTCCGGTAACGCGGTGGGTTCCGTTCTATGTTCCCGCTGCAAAGCAAAAATCGCCGGAAAGCAGAACCGCCGATTTTCGGCATCTGCGCATGCGCAGACCGGCAATTTCCCCTTCTGCGCATGCGCAACCTCCGTTCTGTGCAAGCGCGACCTGAGCAGCCCCCGTTCTGCGCATGTGAAGACATGGCGGCCCCCTACCCGGTACCCATGTATGAGCACATCTTAGGAAAGGCTTATGTATACACCGAAACGTTTATTAAATAAATTACTATTCTGCAATTTTTAAAGTAATATTAATGGCTGATTATATATATATATATATATATATACACACACACACACACATATACTATATATATATATATATATATATATATATATACACACACATATTATATAAAATATATATATATATTATCAAGTATGCAGCACTTTACAGAACACACCCTAAATTAGGGATTATAATACAATACTGGTATATAAACATATTTCATATTTTTTTATATATATTATAATATATATATAATATATTATATATATAATATTCTATTACACAGGTGCACGTTTCATTATTTTCATGCAGAACAGATGTGCACGTCTGTGTGTGTCCTGTATACATCAATTAAGATTGATATGGAGATACACATTTATTAATAACAAGGGCTGAGCGTGTATACTGTTATTGTGATTTGGTGGCTGAGGGGGAAACAGCCAGCCCAGGCCACAAGCCGGGGACTTTCCTGCGCAATGAGTCCGCCCGCGCAGCACCGTGAGCGCCTCCCCCCCCCGTGTCCCCCGCGGCGCTCCCGTTACCTTGTGGGAGCCGGGACCGGCGGGGGCCTGAGGGAGAGGCGGAGAGGGCAGGCCGGGGCGGCGGCGGCGGCGGCTCCGGAGCGAAGTGGGATGGAGAGGGGGGAGGAGCGAGGACCGGGGAGGGGAGAGCTGCCCTCTACTCGGATACCGGGGGAAAACCGGGGAGGAGAGGCACCGGAGGCAGGGGCAGATGTCAATAGGAAACTGAGACCAAGGGATGGGGAGAAGGGTGGCAAGGGACCAGAGGAACAGAGACAGGGGCCAAAGTTGTGCAAGTCAGGGGACCAGGGACAATCAGGGGG
>CM071580.1:17810913-17872269 GCA_036426205.1 Ascaphus truei | reverse complement strand
CCAAAGTGTGACAGGGTGGCAAGGGACCAGAGGGACAGAGACAGGGGACCAAAGTGTGATAGGGTGTCAAGGGACCAGAGAGAATGAATGGGGACTAGAGGGACAGAGATGGGGGACCAACGTGTGACAGGGTGGCAAGGGTCCACAGGGACAGAGACAGGGGACGAAAGTGTGACAGGGTGGCAAGGGACCAGAGGGATAGAGACAGGGGACCAAAGTGTGACAGGGTGGCAAGGGTCCAGAGGGACAGAGACAGGGGACCAAGGTGTGGCAAGGGACCAGAGAGAATGAATGGGGACTAGAGGGACAGAGATGGGGGACCAACGTATGACAGGGTGGCAAGGGACCAGATGGACAGAGACAGGGGACCAAAGTGTGATAGGGTGAAAAGGGACCAGAGAGAATGAATGGGGACTAGAGGGACAGAGATGGGGGACCAACGTGTGACAGGGTGGCAAGGGTCCAGAGGGACAGAAACAGGGGACCAAAGTGTGACAGGGTGGCAAGGGACCAGAGGGATAGAGACAGGGGACCAAAGTGTGACAGGGTGGCAAGGGTCCAGAGGGACAGAGACAGGGGACCAAAGTGTGACAGGGTGGCAAGGGACCAGAGGGACAGAGACAGGGGACCAAAGTGTGACAGGGTGGCAAGGGTCCAGAGGGACAGAGACCGGGGACCAAGGTGTGACAGGGTGACAAGGGACCAGAGAGAATGAATGGGGACTAGTGTCGGAGACATAGGACCCAAGAGTGACAAGGGTGAGGGTGACAATAGACTAGAAGGAGTACCGGGAACCAGAGGTTTGGAAACAGGGGAGCGGGTAATATGGGACCAGAGAGTGACAGGGATCAGAGTGACACCAAGGATTGACAGAGGGACAGGAGACCAAACAGTGACAGGGGAGAGGGTAACAAGGGGCCAGAGGGATGGTGACATCGGATCAATGAGTGACAGGAGAGAGGGTGACAACAAGGGACCGAATAGATGTCCCCCCTCGCCCCCCCCCCCCCCCTTCCTCCTAGCGGGAAATTTAACACGGGCAACTCAGCTAGTTTTTTATAAATGGAAGTTATTTTGCAAATAAATTTCTGAGTGTGCCGGATAACTAGCATTTTTCTGCTATATATGGTTTAGGGCTCTTCAATCCATTTTGGAAAGGGGCCAGATCCGAAAACATGGAGTAGAAGGGGCACAAGTTTATTGTAATATAATTTTAGATACATTTAAAACCATGGAAAGAAAATAGGGGAAAAGAAGAGCCGGAGACAAAAAAAAAAAAAAACAAAAAACCAACAAAAAAGGGGGGAGGTGCGTGAACATCTTTCTCCCCTGCGCGTGCCCCCCCCCCCTCCTTACCTTGCCTCCGGCGTTCTGATGTCATGTGACGTCACGTTGCCATGGCGTCACATCGCCAGAAGTCACCTGAGCCAAGGGACATTACAGAGGCCTTCGCCGCTTCCCCGTGCATTTAATTTAAATGCCTTCGGGAAGAGCGCAGGGCCTCTTTATGCACCGCCCCCCCCACCCTCCTCCTCCTGCGCCTGCCAGTTTGCGCACCCCTGTCTTAATATACAAGCGAGTTTTTGAGTGAACATTTTCACTTTACTCCTACTAATTTCATACTAGTTACTGCCAGGGCCGGATTGGAATTTAGCGGGCTCGGTGCCAGGGGGGAGCTGGGCCTCAGACCACCTCCTGCTCCTCCTCTCAGCGCCGTCGTGTTGTCATGACTACGTGACACTGCGACATCGAAGAGATGAGATGCAGGAGAGGAGAAGCCAGGTACAAGGTAAGAAGCCCCGCACTCTCCCCCGGCAAAGTTTAACTGTTGTGGGAAAAAGCGCAGGGCCTCTGTAAGCGCGGAGCCCCTGTAAGCGCGGGGCCCCTGTGCGATAACACTGACGGCACCGACATCAAGCCGGCCCTAAGCAGCCGAGTCTACGGGCCACATCATGTCCCCTTGCAGGCCACCAGTTGAAGAGCCATGATTAAGGGGTTGAGTAAAACACCTTTATATACAGTACCTGCGCACCCCTTCAAGGTACCTCGAGTATAATTTAAAAAAATAAAACATTTTAGACTTTTTTTCTTTTTAAATATAATTTTACTTTACCAGTTACCTAGATTTTAATTGAGTATCACTGATTAAAAAAAAAAAAACACTTTTCAATTTAAAAAAACAAAACATATTTTGGTCCAGAAGCAGCAAATCTCACTTCTGCCATTGGAGGGCTACATCGCTTTCAAGAGATCTATGATGTATGTCTGGAAAGGGTTAATGTGTTGTGCCTTAATGATCTGTAAGTCTGGAAGGGAATGGTTTGTGTCCGGAAGGGAATGGGTTAATACTTTGCCGCTCCGCCTGGCACTGAAGGTGTTAATCTCTGACACTACACAATGGGTGACCGGAAAGGGCGGAACTCTTAGTGCGCGTTCTTGAGTTTCTGGCGGGCGGTTATTCAGGTGACACCGTACGCTGAAGTTTTCCGGTCCCCCCTGTGCAGTTCGCGGTCACGGCGGCTCTGGTCGGGTACAGCAGTTCGGAAGATGAGGTCGAGTTACCGGAGCCCGGTGAGCGGAGAGAGCCCCGGGTACCGGAGAGCCCGGCAAGGTGTGTCCCTGTCCGAGCCGCAATGAACCATGGTCTTTGTAGTCCTTGGCCCCCCTCACAGGGCAGATCAGGCTCCCAACCTGTAAGCCAGTTGATAGCTTGGATGGATATCCCTGCAATTATTTCCAGCCTGGGGGGAGGGGGCCCAGAGTAATAGGTGGGATAATACACATTGGGGGATACAGCAGGTGGAAAAAGAAAATGGAGGACATTGTGACAGACACTGAAGTCAGCTTCCCTTAACCCACTTTATATATTCCACCAAGGACAAACTAATTCTTTTGAAATGGTATTTACTGAGATCCCATCTCTTAACTTTGGAAATGATGTTTTGTGCACTGGTGTGTCTCAAAGGCAAAATAATTGCGTTTTGGGGGGTTTATTTACCAAAGTCTCCCGGCTGCAACCCTCCATCCCCCCCACTAGATTTATCAAAGCAACGAATTCTCATTAAAAGCAATAGGAGATTTATCTCTGATATATCCATAGCAATTTTGTGTCCATGGTTTGTCCCCAGTTCTGCAGCTGGGAAACTGGTGCGGCTGCTATTTGGTCTCTGAACCCTGCTCTCTCCTCGCTGCAGGCTCGCTCCTCGTCTCCTGGTACCAGACAGCGTGCTGAACATGTTCAAGGACTCTGATAACGAGGAGGGACGTGAAGATGTCACGGAACACGGTGGGAGGATACGCAGCTTCAAACACGAGCGAGGCAACTGGGCCACATACATCTATGTACCTTGTGAGTACATCAAAGGCTAGAAAGGGTTGGTCGCATAGGGAAAACGCCAACAATCAGCCCTCTAGCAGTGAAGGTGTTAATGGTGCTTTCTGCCATTTAGTTGCTTACATCTAATACCAGCAACTGATTAATCTCCATAAGGTCACTGCACAAGTTCACTAATACAAAGATTGATACATACATGCAAAGTACCCATTTCTCAAAAGTTCCCAAACCAGACGAAATTTGCTAGAAATCGCAGAAAAAGTGAAATCAAGAAACATTTGTGAAAACTTGCAAAGTGAAGACATTAGGTAACGGCAAGAGAAAAGAACCCCAAGGAGAGCACTCGTCCACTCAAGATCACAGACACTGGTGGATGAACATAAATGTATGTAGTGTGTGAGGAATTAATTTATTAAAACGCTTTATTAGGAGCCAATAACTCAAATAAAATAAATTGGAACGCTAGGGAATCAGGATAGTATGATTCTAGTGAGGCGAATTTAAAAATCGGTCGGATGCAGCATTGGTGATGATCAATAGGCTAGCTTCACAGGAAGGAGGGTAGTGTTAGTACAATGACCATATTGAGTGGCTACCCTATACTCTATTCAGGTGGGAAATAGGACATACACAGAGCTTAAACATTGCCAAAGTCATTGTACTAACACTACCCTCCTTCCTGTGAGGGTAGCCTATTGATAATCACCAATGCTGCATCCGACCGATCTATATCACCCCTGATTGTAGCACCATCAGTCTCATTTACTTTCAAAAGCAGTAGCGAGGGTCCCCCTCCCCTTCCCCAGCCCCCATTCCCTCCCCTACGTTCGAAAGTGAAGACATTCACACATCTCTAATGCATATATTATCTTGTATACATTGACCGTAACCCCTTGCAGACGCACTTACCAGAACACCCCCCTACTGTCTCTGTAAGTTCTCCCTACTTGACACTTTTAGATTGTAAGCTCTTTGGAACAGGGACTCCTTTTTCTAATGTTACTTTTATATCCGAAGCGCTTATTCCCATTATATCAGCGGTGCGCAAACTGGGGGGGTGCAAGATTAACTGCGGGGGGCGCGGTGTTTACAGAGGCCCCGCACGCTTCCCGAAGGCACTTAAATTAAGTGCCGGTGAAGCGGCGAAGGCCTCTGTAAACCTTACTTACCGTGGTTCAGCCAGCTTCTGGAGACACGTCGAGATGGCAACGCGGTGGGGTCATGTGATGTCGCGTTGCTATGGCAATGTGACGTCCAGATGCCGGGAAAATGTGCAGATAAGGCAGGGGAGAGGGCTAAACCAATCTCAAGCTGTGAGTATTGGTAGGTTGCCAGGGCAACTGACTAGAGGCTGTGTAAAAGGGGATTACCGGTAACAATAATGTTGCAATATACACAGCTCTGGTTGCTTCAGAGCAGGAGAAACATGTAACTTTAGCTGGGAAGGCCTGGCAGCCTGAGAGCAGGAAAAATACAGAGAAATAAACACTCCTGTTCCAGGACAGAGATGCAATAAAATGTGAACATTTGTAATACATTCTTCCATTTGAGTGTTTTTAGCATTTTGGGGTAAAAAAAAACCAAAACAGCAACAAACATGACAGAATGCACAATGTATCCTGCTGCTGTTAAATATAATGCAGCAACTAAAGATGGGGGGGGGGGGAAATCACATGAAGAGTATTAAGTAGAATTGGACAACCGATCGATATGATATCATAATAGAAAATGATGTTAAAGGTGCCGCTCCCCAAATATAACCTATTTTGTAAGTGAGATGTATGATATGCCCGTTAAAAGTAATCCCAGGGGTTGTTTAAAAAAAAAATAATACATAGTTGAAAACTGTTCTCACTGCCTGGTGATCGCAGTCAGGATTCGAAGGCTTCCCCCAGCAGCGCGAACAGTTAATCTGGCTACATCTGTATGTTATGGGGCACGCAAAGGGTTAAACAGCAATATTCTCCTGATACGGCACAGAAACTCCCGTGCACGTCAGTGGGGAGGTTTGTGCGGTATGGCCAGATCGGCACTATCACACTTTTTAATAAATAACCCTGTGTTGACTCCCCCCCCCCCCTCCACATCAGAGGCAATATGAAGTATGGAGCCAGAGTCTCTCACTTTTAAAGGTCCGTGACATTCTTTGGAGGTGAACTTTTCCCTTCTCCTTTCAGATCAGGCCTGCGATGAGTTCTTGGACCTGCTGGACGAGCTGGTGTCCGTGGCTGCGGATCACAAAGTCAGCATGCACAAGATGAGCGAGTTTCATATTAGCCAATCACAGACAGTTGTGCTGCGTCATCACTGGATCAATCCGTTTGTCCAGTCACTGAGGGACAGGCTACGCTCCATGTCCCGGTCAGTATGTGTGTGTGGAATACATGATGCTTCAAGTTTCTGGCTGGTGGGGGGGATGTGATGCTCTGCAGGTCTATGGGGGGGGGGGGGGTTTGGGGATGCTCTGCAGGGGGGGGGGGGGGGGGGGAGAGATGCTATTTTCTACAGGTTTAAGAGCAGGGAGGGGGGGTTGCATGATTCTCTGGATGATAAGGGGATACGTTGAGGCTTCACTGTGTAATTTTGATCTTTGTCTGTTTTTAGGTTTCATTGCATTGCTGACCGGATAAAGGTTTATACCAACCAGGAGAAAACCAGGTGATCAGTCATTAATGTCTCCGTACACCTGCATCAACTCAAACCTGTTTCCTTAAGGAAAATCAAGCTCATCGTCTCCATAGGTTCACCTTGTGTTTTTATGCATTGCGAGTCTCTAAATAGACATTTAAAAAATGTGATTGGTTTGCAGTATATAACCGTACTCTGCACTACTTTATATTGTAGCATGTTCATTGTTACTTTTCATTTATTTTTTTTTGAACGGCTACTCAACCTATATGTCGAAAATAGGTTAAAACACCTAAAACATGTTTTCTTTACAGCAAACCAAAAGCTAGTGGGGAACAAGCTGGACAAAAAAACAAACTTTTGTAAAGACTTGACCTATCTCCAATTGGCTTCCTTAAACAAATCTGACTTTTGTTAGGGACCTCTAAGTGTAGGCGTGTTTGCCAATCAAGGGTATTCTTCACGTGTCCTTATCAGAGAACCATTAAACATAATGATGGGGAGGAAAGATGGGGTGTTCCCTGTACCTCTCACCTCACCAGGAAATGAACCCCCTCCCAAGTCTCTGCTTCCCATGTTTTAGAAATGACATTTGATTTAACAATACTTATAGGTGTTAGATTTTTGTAAATAAAGGAATCTACCACCTAGTTAAAAGAAATGCAACTAAATGGTTGCTTTTAGCATGGCTATATTTGGTCAAGACCATTACATTGTTAAATTTTTACAAAAGGTTGAGTTTGGGCCAGCTATGTGGGAATGCACATTTTTTTTAAAGGATCAGCCCCTCCTAACTTCAAAGTGAATTAATAGCAGGTGACCTGCTTAGCTCATTTAGTGCCAGAGATTTCATTTTGGGCATGGATCTTTTTATTTAATTAGATTGCCAAAAGCATTAACAAAGTAGATTAGAAACCTGGTCATTTGAGGGGGTTCCCTTCTTTTGGCTCCTTTGCTGTTATAACACTATGTATTCAGAAGAATGTGGCCTGTCCTTTCACATGCAAAGCCACCATGGATACTCCATCATCTCTGCCTGCTTGATACCATCACATGGAGGGCGTGCTGTTATGATGTCATCATGTGGGCAGTGTTGGAAGGGCCAGCGGTGGGGGCAACGGGTGTTTATGGTAGGATGTCCTATAACTTGCTGTTGCGTCTCTCATGATGTTCTCCCTTACACTTCCAGGACCTTCTTGGGGTTAGAAGTCACAGTGGGAATGGAGCATCTCATGGAGGTGGTGTCAGACGTGGACCAGTCCTTGCAGGAGTTTGATCTGCAAACCTTTTACCCAGTGAGAAAAGTCCTCCCCCCCCCCCCTGAAATCCACCCACAACCCTTTTAGCCATAGAGGGATGTACATTTTTTGTAGATTACAATACTCTTGAATGCTTCGGCTGCCCTTCTGATGTTCCCTGAATGCCATGAGGGTCATCAATCTAAAGGGTCCTTATTACATTCCGGAAAGATCTTGTTCACGGCTCCATCAGCGACCCCTCCAGTTCTGTTCATGTTACTAGGGTACGATTGCGACCTCCCAACAGATCACACGGCCGCAGTCTGAGAAACCTTGGGTGCTACTAGTCTGCCTGCAGGGAAAGGGTTTAGGGCAGGGTGGTCAACTTCAGTCCGCAAGGGCCACCAACAGGCCAAGTATTGGGGATAACCCTGCTTCAGCACAGGTGACTCAATCATTCTGACTGAGCTACTGATTGAGCCATAGAGGGAAGTACATGCACTCTGCAATATGGTGCTGGAGGGGGGTACTTATCTGCCGGTGCACTGGATCCAGGGAGGTCCAGACGTCCCAGTGGAGAACAGTGTAGAGAATGGAAGCAGGCACACTGTCTTATGCAAAGAAAATGTAATGTGCCACCAAATGGTCCAACGTTTTGGCAGGGAACTGCCTTTATCAGTAGTAGCCCTCTACTGATTGAGCCACCTGTGCTGAAGCAGGGTTATCCCCAATACCTGGCCTGTTGGTGGCCTTTGAGGACTGGGAGTTGGCCATCCCATGGTTTAGGGTCAAGGGTTCAACATAGATTCAATTAGTATACTCTGTGCTGTCAAAATCTCACAGGCCTCTACTGCAAGTGTACTAATTGCTTACTAGACTAAGAGAAACAGATGGTTATACACTGTTTAATGATTTCATATTAATGTAAAATAATTACTACTGGACTATAGGGATCTGCTCAATACCTTTTTTTTAATAGTTGCCTTTGTAAAAGAAATAACACTCTTAGGTTCAAAGGGAAAAAAATAAATGTATTGGGAGCTCCTACATAACAGAAAAGCTCACATTAGAAAAATGAACATGGGATAAAAAAACTGATTAAACAGCAATATCGATTGCATATTTTTTAAATTTGTAACCTTTCAGTAATGGTGTTTCTATTGTGACAGCATCTCTATATTGTAAGATCCTTATAGGACTACTTTAAATAAATGTACAGGTAGAATTGTACTTGTTTTTTTTTTTTTAAATATTTCTTTACCATACTCTACAACAGGGTGTCTAATTTCACCTCTAGTTTTTCCTTGCTCATTGATTTTTAAACGTATTTTTTTTTATTTTTTATTCAGAACAAAAGAGCCCAGGCTGCTTTGCCAGTCTTCATTGCACCGTAATCCTGCGTTAACTGCCATTGGTTTTATGGCAGTCAATGCAGGATCACAGCACGATAACCCAGGTGGGAGGTTAGTGAATAAACGGTGTTAATGACATTAAACAAAAAACAGCTTAACTGATTTTAGGCCAATCTTCTCAGATACAATCTGCCTGGTAAACAGCCTTGTGCTACCTACCCAGTGGGGCGGAGCAAGTAAGAATAAGCAGCATGTGCTGCCATGTGAACAATCTACTGCAGGCTTCGGGCCTTTTTTAAATACAAATGTCGTCTTGCTAATCTGCTTTAAGGAGCATCATATTGAGTTAACTTTCATAAGAGGTCAATTTGAATACCTTTTTTAATCATGTGGCAGGTTTGGGGAGTAACTGCTTCTGGTGCAATGGTTTGAATGATGGGTGTTGACCTCGTCGCCCCTCTGTTACCCTGCAGGATCCCTCCTTCCATGTGAGCCTGGCTTGGTGCGTTGGGGACGCAGTTGGGAAGCTAGATGGGAGCTGCCTGAAGGAGCTTCAGGTGAGTGAGTTGACGCCTGTCAACACTGGTACGTGACCCTTCGCTCCTGCAGGGCCGTGCATAACACTTTCAATCTTACTGAGACATGCAGGGCATTGCAGGCCTCGCTTCAGTTAACTTAAATAAAGAGCAGCACAGAATGCTACTTTAAAGGGGCTGTACCTCTTGGTTTATTTTTGTTTACTAGATTTGAAACAGGGGGGCATTGATTTCAGCTGCGGTGACCCCCGCCTTCCTAAGATGCTTACATCGGAGGGGCTGCCCGTAGCAGCGCCAGCTGGCCACAGAAAGTGTCTGTTTAAAGGACCTACGAGCCAATAGGAAGTCGAAGTCATCCCTTGCACATTCCTACTGGCATGCAGGACCTTTAAACAGCACTGAGGTACCGGCAGCACCTTCTGATGGAAGTATGTTGGGGAGTAGGGAGCCCCTGGAGCTGAAATCAGCATGGTTCAGCTCTGGAGAACATCAGCTTCCTAGCTAGTAAAAATCCACCAAGAGGTAATGGTTGTCTGTCAGAGTACGGAGCTTCGAAACATGGTAGATTTCTTCCAGTACTGCGGTGGCACAGGGCACCTCTGCTATTCACACACAGCCCCTGTAAGATCAGAACCCAAATGCACCACATCATAAATATGTATCTGTGTCAAAGGGAGTGATTACTAGGATTGTGACCTCGTGAACAAGACAAAAAGGCCCAGTGCTACATCCAACATGACACATTATATAGTTAAATACTTGTCTATTTATCTTCAGAACCAAGTGTCATTTAGTTCAGTTCTTTGGCCACCTGTGAATGACCCAGTCTTTGCAGACCGTTCACCCTCCATTAGAGAGGTTAGGAGAGCTTTTTGCAGGACGGTAGTGTTAAGACTTGCAGAAGGGGCCAGACCGTGGTGCGGTTGCAGGCTTAAAACACCTCTGCTGTTAGCCCGCCTCCTGAGACTTGCTCCTGCTAATTTATGATAATCTTCTCATCACTCCACACGCAGATTACTTCCACCTCTACTAATCACTTTAGGGTATGTGCTTCCTTTCCATCTGTGCTCTCACTGTACACTTGAAGACGAAACCTATGAGGTTTTTGAAGCTCTACACTATGACTTGAACTCTGGTTGTCCACTAAAAGGTTTCACAACCTTAATCAAATCTAAATATAGATGCAGTGGTAAATTAGATAATATACCTAATTTATGGTGCGTTTGCTTTAGGCCCTTTCCATATGTTAAATAGCATTCTCTCTCCCTTTGGGTGCCCCAGGGCATAGTCACCACATCAAGGGGTCTGGCACTCCTGGGCACCATGACATAATGACAGCATGCCCAGAGAGGGTTGTTTTTCCTGCTTAGATGGCGTCCTGCGTTCCTGTGGAGCGCGGGACATGATCGGCAGTGAGGAAAATAGCAGCCAGTTATGGGACCGCAGGGGAGCTGTGGCACTCTGGAACTCGAATTGTTAAGCCTAAACTGTAAGCTTCCCCCCCCGGAACACCTTTGCCCGCTGCAGAGTCCTGTAGATTGACGCCTGTATTTTGGCCGCTGCAGAGTCCTGTAGATTGACGCCTGTATTTTGGCTGTTGCAGAGTCCTGTAGATTGATGCCTGTATTTTGGCTGTTGCAGAGTCCTGTAGATTGACGCCTGTATTTTGCCCGCGCGAGTCATGTCAGTTGACGCCTGTTATTTTGCCCTCTGCAGAGTCCTGTAGATTGATGCCGGTATTTTGCTGTTGGCAGATCTGTAGATTGACGCCTGTATTTTGGCTGCTGCAGAGTCCTGTAGATTGACGCCTGTATTTTGGCTGTTGCAGAGTCCTGTAGATTGACGCTGTATTTTGCCCGCTGCAGAGTCCTGTAGATTGACGCCTGTATTTTGGCTGTGCAGAGTCCTGTAGATTGAGCCTGTATTTTTTGCCCGCTGCAGAGTCCTGTAGATTGACGCCTGTATTTTGCTTTGCAGAGTCCTGTAGATTGACGCCTGTATTTTGGCCGCTGGCAGAGTCCTGTAGATGACGCCTGTATTTTGCTCTGCAGATCCTGTAGATTGACGCCTGTATTTTCCGCTGCAGAGTCCTGTTAGATTGACGCCTGTATTTTGCCGCTGGCAGAGTCCTGTAGTTGACGCCTGTATTTTGGCGCTGCAGAGTCTGTAGTTGACGCCTTTATTTTGCCCTATTTGCCCTCTGCAGAGTCCTGTAGATTGACGCCTGTATTTTGCCCGCTGCAGAGTCCTGTAGATTGACGCCTGTATTTTGGCCGCTGCAGAGTCCTGTAGATTGACGCCTGTATTTTGGCTGCTGCAGAGTCCTGTAGATTGACGCCTGTATTTTGCCCGCTGCAGAGTCGTGTAGATTGACGCCTGTATTTTGCCCGCTGCAGAGAGTCCTGTAGATTGACGGCCTGTATTTTGGCCGCTGCAGAGTCCTGTAGATTGACGCCTGTATTTTGGCTGCTGCAGAGTCCTGTAGATTGACGCCTGTATTTTGCCCGCTGCAGAGTCCTGTAGATTGACGCCTGTATTTTGGCCGCTGCAGAGTCCTGTAGATTGACGCCTGTATTTTGGCTGTTGCAGAGTCCTGTAGATTGACGCCTGTATTTTGGCCGTTGCAGAGTCCTGTAGATTGATGCCTGTATTTTGGCCGTTGCAGAGTTCTGTAGATTGACGCCTGTATTTTGCCCGCTGCAGAGTCCTGTAGATTGACGCCTGTATTTTGGCTGTTGCAGAAAGCGTTGGACAGGTTTGAGAACTCGGAGACCCTGACGTGCTTCTATGCAGAAGAGATTCGCTGCAAGACCGGGAACAAGACTTTCTGCATCCCATTCCAATAGAGCAACCTGTGGGGAACATCCAGCACCCGATCCTCACTCCATAGATGTTACAGCATCCTCCTGACCAGTTCCTGTGATGCAGAATTGATGCCTGTAACCTTACAAGCATGAGAGGGAGTTGGGGGGGGGGGGGGGGGGCTTCCAAATGCAGTAGGTGTGGGTGGTGAGGTCACTACATGGAACAGACAGGTGCGTGGTGCCCCATGCATAATTATCATCTTCACTGCCAAAGGGGCCAGCCATGCTTTGCAGAAACTTGGGGTTCGGAGGAAAGGGAATGGGCCTTCTAGCTGTGAAAGTGGTGTTTAAAAAGGAATTTTGGACATTAGTATTGCTATCAAAGATCTCTTCACCCCCAGTAGACTGTGACATAACAGGGCTTCCTAAAGGCACATTATAATGTATAAAGCGCTGTGATATAGTGCCTAGAGCTACGCTCACCATTTTAAAAGACAAATGCTTGGTTATGCACCCAAAAAATACTTTTTTTATCGTACTGTCCTTTTTTAACAAACATAATTTCAGCGTACAGTAAATGATACATTTGAAGGGTTTAATCAGCTTTGTTGCTTTCGAACAGATTCCTTAACTGGGCAGGCCAAAAATAATTTCAACATTTCGTTCGAAAACTCACACTTGGTGAAAAATCGGCCTGTTTGTGTATTGTGAAAAATAAATGTTTTCAGCGGGTGCGGTGATTTTAATTCTCCAACAGATATATTGGGCCATATTTACTAAGATGTCTGTGGTGAGGATGTTTTTTTTTTTTTTTTTTTAAAGCTAGATCCCACCCTGCAGCCTATTTAAGTCATTGGGTTGCACGCCCTCTTTCAGGTCATTATTCGGGCAGATTCTGTAATGCTTGAATTCAGCAGAAGCGGTGAAAAGAGAAATGTACGCAGGACAGTTACTGTCGGATTGAATGTTTCTAAGCGAACCAATTACACTGATAAGTTGGTTTCTTTGCTTTGCTAGGTGAGAGTGAACCTTCAAATAAGATTTTCAGCAAGCCCTCAGCATGTAGCTCCCATGAAAACCTTAAATCTTTAAATCTTGGTAATGGGATACTTTTTTTTAACCCATTAAACATTGCTGCTGTTCATTCAAACTGGTTCATGTGGTACTGCCTCTTTAAATTCCTTCAGGTCATTTTAAACTCAGTGTATCATGGCATCATAATTACTTTACAAACAAAATAAACCATTCCATTGTAGATGTGTGAATTAAGTCTTACTAAAAAAGATCATATACATATTGTAGAGACCCTGCAAAGCTTGTGTTTAACATAGAAATGTTAACTTAATAGCAGACAAATGGATGAATTACTTTTAAAATGATGTCAATTCACTCTAATCTGTTAACTTTCATCCTGGGAAAACCAGCCATTTACCCTCTTTGAGAATCCTCATTGTGATAACTTGCATGAGATTCAGACACACAAAGGGCATTCATATGTTTCATATGTTTACTTTATTAAAATCACATACAGTTAAAAAAAAAAACGGACCGTTTCTAATACATAATCCCAGTGTGAGAGGGAAAAGGAATTATTTTATCCAGGACCAGTCGGCCAGAAACATTTAATAACAGCAATATTCAATATACCCCACTCACACCAAGCCTAGTCTCTAGCACTATGCATTTTGTGAATAAACCCTACTGTGTGGGATTATGTCTAATAACTTTACACAGCGCATTGCGGTCACAGAGACTGTCACTCATGCGACAGCTGCACATGTGCAAACGTATCTTGTTTCACTAATACATACATTTGTGGTCTAATGCAGGATTCACAAGTCTTCTGTAATAGATTCTAAATAAAGGGCTGAACAGAAACACAATGGGAAGTGTCATACAGGGTGGCTTGTCTCCTGCACACCGCTAATGCTGCAGTGCCGGTTATAGCACCCACTTCAGGAAACGGAGCGGATTATAGATTTAAAGGTCTACACCTTGGCTAGGCAATGTCTTGGACAAAAGGAAATGAAACCTCTCCCAAATCTCAGCTCACCCTGTTCACAAACTAACTTTAAATACATGCTTAATGCAGTAATATCCCCACCTCCCTCCAAAATGATTTTAAACTAAACTGGTAGCAGAGGGTTACAAAGACAGTTGTAACGTAACATATACTCCTGATGAAGTTGCAACTGTCTGTTGGCTGCAGGAGCCACCATTATCCAAGTGCCATTTTGTATCCACCATGCTAGCAGTGTGGGGGACCCCCTGGTTCAGGCAAGTAGAAAAATATCAAGGAGACAGGACTACTACTTTAAAAATACATATGTAAGATGTTAACATAAGAAGCATCACTCCTCCAGATACCCCCCTCAAACATGTCACTGGTATAAGTACACTTGGGACCAAGACAATGAGAAACTGTCAGTGTAACATTGGATTCATGCATGTGTTCCAGGTGGTGGAATGGTTCAATGATTGTCTTTTCTGGTTGTTTTTGTATGCCTGTATTTTTATATGCAATTTATCATATAATAAAGACTTTATGCTTTTGCAACCGGTGTTGTACTTTGTGTGGGGGGGGGGGGGGGGTGAGAGATTGGGTTGTAGATTTTTTCCGTCTTTAAGGAGAATCACTGATTGAGGGATAGGACTACTATTTTTTAACTTTACAGTGTTTGCTAACTGCTGAGTTTAGTTAGATTTCTACTCTCTCACTGTGGGTGTATGAACCCCCATGTGTCAGCTCCCTGTGAGCTCCAGGAGCTGGTGTAAGATCCTCTTCTGCCCATACCGCACCTGCAGAGAGTAGCGCCCTCTGTGGCTCAGACTGGCATATGCCACAGGTTCGCTCAGCATAGCTTTGTCCGCACACAGGTCTGCAGCATATGCTTTGAGGGTGAGCTTGGCGCTGGCATGGAGGAGCATGCGCCAAGATGCTGGCAGCCGACGGATGTCCTGGTTCGTCATCGTCTGTTCCTCCTCACCCTCATCATCCTCCCATCCGTCATTTTCCTTGTACTCTGCAAACTCCTCTGCAGACATGCAGAGAACCTGGTGCAGGAGATAAGAGGGGAGGGGTACTTATTGGTGAGGGGTACTTATTGAAGAGAGCCCATTAAGAAACATTCAATGTACAGTGTGTACCTTTTGATGCACCTACTCAACCAGCAAGTTACTCCAATTTAAAGTAAATCTCAAATTCCCCTCGTTTGCGTCACCTTTATTTTATAAAACTCATTGTTTTATGCACAGCATGTGCACCTATAGCCCTCGATGGAGGCTGGTGCCATACATAAGAGGATGATTCCAGAAACGTCAATAGAATCCTCATATGCAGGGAACCTGCAGCCAGAAGGTATTGCCGGGATCTGTCTCTTATTCAGAGCTGCTGCCCCCATAGACTTCAATTGGATCACCATCCTTAAAAACTATACATCTCACTGACAATATGTTGAGAGAGTTATGCATACACCAGTTAGGTGATGGGAGCCGATACGTCTTAAACTTCATGGAAATTAGGGTTCAATAGACTGAAGTCCCCATTCAAGTGTGTGTGTACACACACACGATAATTATACTTTACATCATGTCCACTCTTTGAACTACTATGCTGCCATCATGGGTGTGGTCACCAGTCCTTACCTTCAGACTGGCACTCAGCTCCTCCTCAGTCATCACCTCCTCGGACCCAAACACAAAAGCGCCTTCTTCCCCCACCATCTCCATGTGACACAGGAAGTCCCATCTCTCCTGCACCTGCGCCCTTTCTGCTGCTGACTCCACAGCTATGTATATAAACACAGAGCCACATATATAACACATCAGATAGACACACTCTCCCCATCCTGGGGGCCCAGAAACATATAGCTGTACAAATTAAAGAGATCAATTGTTGACAGGTCTGTGTGTTCAACCCTAAGGGCAATATGTGGTTCAAGAGGCCTCTCTGTATACACTGTGTGGGTGCCTCTCTGTATACACTGTGTGGGTGCCTCTCTGTATACACTGTGTGGGTGCCTCTCTGTATACACTGTGTGGGTGCATATGAACAGTTGCCCACTTCTTCTTAAAGGATAACTAGTGCCAGCTGCTCGCCCTCTCGAAAGTTCTATACAGGCAGTGGTATCTCCCCAGATAACGCAAAGGCACCACCATCACCAGGTCTTCTATTGGAACTTGTCCCCTATAGTTGGTTATAAACAGCCAGTTGATTCCTTAGGTGCTACAAGCAAACTGGTCCATTCCGCCCCCCTCCCCCCCCTGGAGTTCCAGTACATATAGACAGGCGGCTTCACTACCCTATAATGGGTCACTGCAGCAGACTGGAGACGAGACGCACACAATATTACCACGCTGGGTGGCGTACAAAGACATTTGCCCCCCCCCCCCCACCCTCCTGGAAATAATCCCATGTGGTTACACACAGACCCTGCAGTGCAGCCTCCCGCAGTGTCACCATCTGGATGTCGGCCGTTTCGTTGATGTTCTGCGGATGTGGCTCAGCAAACCCGTACATGTGAAGGAGCTGCCAGTTTGCCATCTGGCCATATGTGTTGAACAGCTCCTGGCCGGCCAGCACGGGGCATGTGGTGGTCATCCGGAGGCACTCCTGGGGCAAGGACAGGGGGCACAGCGGTCATTATATTGACATTCCCGAGACGCTTTGTATCGCCATGTCCAAAAGTAAGCTATTGGCCACTAGCAGATCTGCAAACTAGGACCATGCAATTACTATTTCATTTCCCTTTCTTGAAAATTAACTAGGTCCATTTAATCAGTGCACCTGCAACAGAAAGAAGGCAGCAGGCACAATTACTGCACAATTACTGCATAATCAGTAAGTACCGGTCTTGGAGCCCGATTGTGATATTTATCTGTACCAGTGGCCACCTTTATACTACCCTGGGATTCCCACCAGGAAGCAGACAGACACCTGATAGCAAAGCTGCTGGTTCGACATGGGGATTTAGAGCACAGACACTTCAAACATCTGCTCTAGCCGTGTTACTCAGCAGCAGAGTACTGCACACGCGTGTGGTGTTGGTGATCACACACTGTCCAGTTAATGATCATCTCAGGCGTTGCATTCAACACCTCTGCCAGGGCTATCTGAGGTGAGCAAAATAGCCCCATCCCTGACCTTTGCAGACTGGAGAGGACCGAAGTATTGAAGGTCGTCAGTCCCAATCCTACACTACCACTACATTGTGAATTATTCAACCCTCCGGCAACATGGCGGAGGTCAAGATGCCCTCTCTCATCTGCCCTTCCTGGACACAAACAGAACGTTCGCTCTCTGGGGCCGAGTCAAGTCTGCTACTGGGAACCAACTTCTCCTCACTGATCCATTTAATGGTCTTCCTGGTTTTGAGTTTCCTCATCAATAGCCAGGGCCCCTTACCAGGTATCACACAGGTCCTTATGCAGCCTCTTTATAAGTAGGGCCCGCATGTGAGCCCACTGTGCTGCTGTGGGGAGGTCCAAACGATGAACTACATGGTGGAGGACTGCCCTGTCTCCAGACTGGAGGGAGGACTATGAGCCCTACTAACTTGACAGTATGCTGGTTACCTGGCTCAAGAAGCCTCACATGAGCTTGTAATTTATTTACAGTGATGCAGCAATAATGATCGAGATTTGGATTTTTACAAGGAAGCTTTAAACTGCACCTGACTTAGAAACCCTGAGATAAAAGCACTCAGCCGTGTAACATCTTTCCACCCACTGAATGAGCCAGGAAACTTCACCCATACAGGAAGGAACGGTGACCACTCACAGGCGTGAACTCCAAGTGTGCATTGTGCTGTGCCACATGGTTCAACAGGTCAGCCACAGGGACCATCATGGGCGGGAGAACTTCCTTCCCCAAATCGTCCTCCTCTTCTTCCATCGGCTCCTGGAAACTGAAGGAGAGGACATGTTACAAAGGGTGCCCAGACCAGGCTCCTCTTCTTCCATCGGGTCCTGGAAACTGAAGAAGAGGACATGTTACAAAATGTTGCCCAAACCAGGCTCTGCTGTTGACTCTGTAGCCCCTTGGCCACCCACTAGGAGACAACATTGTGGCGGGCTCTCTTTCCACTCTTTACTTTTTCAGCATTTTCTCCCTACATCCAGTCTTTTCCATTTCTCCTGCATGGGCTCTTAACCCTTTTGCACCTGAGCAATGCATTGCTCTCCCATCTGGCAGCAACAGGGTTCATGCCGCCCACTTCATTTATCCGCCTGCACTGGTAAAACACGAAAGGCACCGACCACTTATTTGCCTTGAAGCTTCTTTCCGTGATTGCTGCCGTATTGTCAGACCCCGACGAGGCCGACTGTTGACCTGAAGGTGACCTTCTCGTCAAACAAGATAGTCAGCCTTCAAATTAAAACAAGGAGGTGCAACCACACAATGGCCCCTATTCACTATGATGTGAAGCGGCTTCCCAGCCCTGGAGAAGAACACATCTCCGCTCAAATGAATGGGACTTCACTTGTCTCCAGCACAGGGATGCAGCTTCACTGCATATTGAATTAAGCCTTCCTTTTTCAGGGCTAGACAGGACTATTTGAGAGAGCTTCATGACCGAGCACTAAATGGTGATCTATGCAATGGGATTTTTTTATTATTAAAGTATAAGTCATATCTATTGCTCTTCAGCATCAACGTCCATTTAAAGATGGAGCCAATTACATTGCGCCCCCAGATAACAACATATCCCAGTATAACTTTTATTACAGCATTTCCATGGGAGTCAGTGGTGGAGAATATTACTATCCCAACAGAGACCACAAAGAAGCCCCCTGCATCTGCATGAACTTCCATAAGTACATTGCACATTAGACTGAAAACAGACACACGGTCATCATGTTCACCGTTCCAGCGCCCCAACATAACGTACCCTGAACATCATGAGGGCGAAGGCACTGTAGGGAGCCTATGATGTCCAGGGTACATCATGATATAAATGCTTGGATTCTACGGGGGTATTCCGTTCACCGTGACCACAACACCAAGCGCTTGAGAGCCAGAAGATCAGTGGCACCACTCTTTCAGAACTCAGAGTTTATTCTACTTGCTGGAGATACTCATCCTATATTTATAGTCCTGTTGATCCAAAGTAAACACACAAAAAAACCCCAGTGAAACATTTGGCTCTAGGCCTCGTAAGAAGGAACAACATCCTTCCCAACTCCAGTAATAATCAGATTCTTCTCCCTGGAGCAGCGCCCTTCCTAGACTTCATTTATTTTATATCTCCTTGTATACCTTTCCTTTTCTAAACATGTAACTGTAGCAGATTGATACCTTTCAAACTATACAAATAAAGACTTGTGCGGGTATTTTAAAGTATAATCTTTACTTAAACTTTTAACATTTCTTTGGTAAACAAAAGCTGGAGGGGTTTTACAATATATGGCAAACTGTATTTTTATCCAAAGACAATACAGTTGTTTGTACCCAGAATTGTTAGCCAAGAGTTGTTCCTTCGACGGGCAAAGTAATTATTGTGTTGCTATTAAATCAAGCAGATAAACATAAAATAGCCGATATGCTTAAAAATAGGGTTCCCGACAAGAAGGGATCCTCTTTTTTCACAATACAGAAATAAGTAAAACACTTTTAAGGGCGATTGAATCTAAGATTACACTAAATTGTTTAAAAAAAAAAAATACATAAAATTATTATTTTTTTAAATGTACCTGCTACATTGAACTTATGCTTTAAAAAGTTGGTTTTAACATGATTTTTTTTTTTTTTTTTTTACTATAGCACATAACAAAATTGCTATTGTTAATTGTGTGGGAGAACAGCCCTGTTCTATGGAGACATAGCATTTGCATAGAGAAAGAGAGAATGGATGATGCAGGAATTGGTTTCAGACTTCCAGTCGCTTCGGTTTAATGTAGATACTAAGGTAATAGGCACAGAGGGAATGTAAATGCATTGTCAGCAGAGAGAGAGATAAAAGCATAAAGGGGATTATTGGGATACACAGAAGCTGGGCCATTTTCTCACAAGAAATTAAATCCGGCACTTTATTTTTTTTAATAGATCAGTAAGAAACGCCATGTATTGATTAGGAATGGGATTAAAATAATAAATTCTGCCACATCTCGTTATTTATTATTGGAATTATCTGGATGATTTATTGTAACACACACACACACACACACACACACACACCACACACACACTGTGTCTGCAAAATGTCTCTGTAAAGCGCTACGTACAACTGGCAGCGCTATACAAGAACATGCTATTATTATTAAATCTAAAGAGGGGAAAGGGGGATATGGTGCCATTTTTGTTTAAATAAAGACAGGGCTGGTTAAACCGGTCAATGTGGTTAATGAATGGTGGCCCTAAAAGCTAAGGCTGGGACGCACTAAGCCCTGATAAGTGGTATAGGAGCCAAATCCCTTGTTAACGGCTTTTGACCTGAATGAATGTTACAGAGGATCGAGCTCTGATAAACCCCTAACAATCTAACAAGATACAGGGGTACAGACGGCACTCCAGGAGTTAACAAGGAGATGGCCTTCAGTCCAATACCAAGATCTTCCAATTCAAGGCCACAAAACCGCTGCCTGCCGATGAGGACCTTTTTTGACCTTTACCCTCTTCATCTCTTACCTGTAGGCCATAACGAAGGCAACCAGCCTCTTGTAGAGGTCTATGGTGTGTTTCTCTGGACAGAATCTGTCTGGGTTCCTCCTGATGAAGGGCATGACGATGGAGTTATATTCCTCCTCCATGCTTTCCAGGTCTTTCCTCACAGCCTCCACCACCCCGGTGCCCTGCAGGAGCTGTGCCCGCTCATCCTCTGACCTGCAAGAGACAACACACAACACCCTCCTCACTCTCTCAGGTGATGCCAGCTGCAAGAATAGTGGCTTAATAGCAGTAAAAGGGGCTAAATTACAATCCACAAGTCTATCTAGCAGAACAACAGTACTGCTCCACAACACTACAGCACTAGAAGGGAATAAGGAATTCCCCAATGTTGAGTACTGTAATGCTTTGAATACTCTTAACAGACCAAAGGGTTTAGCAATGCTCTGCAATTCTCTAGAGGGGCAGGGGGTTGCGCAATGCTCTGCAATTCTCTAGAAGAGCAGGGGTTTGAGGGGCGATTTGTAGTTTTTTTTAGCCCAAGGGTTAAGCACTGCAGTACACGGCAAGACGTTATATGATGCGCGCCAGGTCTCAACATGGGAAGTAGTTAAGTGACAGTTTGCATTGCAAAGAGGTTAAGGGATGCTCACCAAAACATGGGTAGGTCAGGAGGGTCCAATTCAGGCCACAGGGAAAAGTAAGGAGCCCACAGAGAACTGCTGTCTGTCACTTCATACAGGAGAGAGAGGAGAAGCGGTACCCAGCCTGAGGGACTGTGCAGACTGTCCTGTTCTGGGAAAGCAAAGAGAGGAGACAAATAAGTGCCAGACTGAGAATGGACCACATCAGGCAGAGAAGATCCATAGTCTGATGGTGCAGTCACAAACCTAAACATCCACTAACCTATTAACAAAAAGATCTTTAACCTCGGAGTAAATGTCTCTGGCACCGACAATAAACTGGAAGCCATCAGCAGTATAAGACTCTGCGGTATTTCTAACCCCATCATGCAGTTAAAAACAAAGTCGTTTTTCTCTTTGACATGGACCCTGCGGGTCAATCGATCCATCACTGACTTGCCCCCTCCCAGTCAAGAGAATGGGAGGGGACTCTGTATGGTGAACTGCACCTGCTCTCCCCTTCCACAGACAGTGACATCACATACCGGTATATGTCCTAAATCTGTCACTGCCTTGGGTTCCTCTAGGTCCTTGGGTAAAATTCCCTTAAGGGCAAGGGCTCTGTTGTCACCGTACCTTTCTCCAGCAAGTCTTGAATCTTTGTCATGTGCTGGGACAGAAGCGCTGACCTGGGAACGCTGAACAGAAGCTCCCCAACTGGAAGGTCCTCACGGGCCAGCATTCCATACTTTGACACAGTGCCTTGTGTGCTGATATATACCTAGGAGTGATGGAGAATCCCATACTGTGACTGTGCTGAGATATAGATATATATAACACACACACACACATTTAGTTGTGTTCCTCCTGTGGTGACCAATGTTCTTGAGAGCCATTACACTGCCCTTACTAATCCCTGGAGTAACGGGTCCCCTGTATTTCCTCAAGCCTCATCTACACACATTAGAAGGGTTCTCTCCCAATCGTGTCCATTTGTTCTCTCCCAATCGGGTTCTCCCCCAAGCTGCTCACCTTTGGGTTCAGCTCTAAACCCATCTTCTCACACCAGGTCAGGAAGCGGGAGACAGGAGAGGGGCTCCCACAGTGCTCTGCTTCCCCATCCACCTGCAATAATGAGGGACAGGTTAGAAGAGGCATCCTGTTCACTCATCAGCTGCTTGCTCGAATTGTCAATATCACCAGACGTGTGACTCATCTGTCTAAGCTTTCTAGACTTTGGGGGACAGTTAGCAAGAAAAGAATGGAAATGTATAGATGCTTAGGTAATATGATCAAAGCAACAGTTGTGCCGTACGCAAAGGTGTGCCACCCGCTGCCAGTGGGGGCGGAAGGGGTTATATTTTGTATCTGCTTTATCCTGCTACAGTACATGTGCATCAGTCCTTTATACCTCTCCTTTATCCTTCTGTCTCTGCATCTGTCCTTTATCCTGTTTCTATATGTACATCAGGATGTAGCACCCGTAAGTAAAAGACACGGTCATACAATTTCAGCAGCATCTGCCAGTAACTTAGTATGTGTGTCTGTGCGCACGTATGCAAGTCTGTGCATATCATGTGTATATTATAGTATACAGCAGCGTGCATGTGTTTTATCTACAGTATGGGTATCAACATATTTGTGTGTGTATCAGTGTTAAAGTGGGTTTACAGTGTGGGCATCCTATGTGTATCACAGTGTGGGCATCTAATGTGTATCTCTGCGTTAGTGTGTGTACTGTGCATGCATCCTGTGTGTGTACTGTGCATGCATCCTATATGTATCATTGTGTTAATGTGTGCACTCTTTATGCATCAGTATGCGTCTGTGTGCATCCTAGGTGTATTAATGTAGGTGTATCAATGTGTGTGTCCTTGTGTCTATGCATGGCTGTCATCGTGCTGTCTCTCTCCTGAGATAAGCCTGCCCCTCCCTCACACACACACTTTATATCCCAGTACTGTACCTTCCGCTTCTTTGCTTCTGCACTCATAACTGCGCTCAGGGGATCTCTGCTTCTCTCCCACGTGTTTCTCCGGGTCCTCGGATTCCTTCCGGGAGGGAGAGAGACTCCGCCCCTTAAAGAGACAGTGACCGAGTGTCAATGCTTTGGCGTTAGACAATGCCTTAAGATTCATGGCTCCCCTGTCCTATAATATTAAGAAATATTGTATCGTATAAGAAATCTTGCGGTGCACTAGCACAGATAGTGTCCCATTGATAATAATGGGAGATTCCCATTGATAAATCTGTCAGTAAGTGATGTCTTCATACACATAGGAGCAGCCTTAAGCAACCCCTGTTTTACCAGTGTAAATCCTCCTGACTGCACAGACGCATACAGTTCCTGCCCTTGTATCTCCCCGTATTGTGTCTAAATCTATGCCTGCACTGAATGCATCTCTACTCCTCTCATGAGTTTCTATGCTGATGAAGGTCACTCACTTCCCAAAACGTTGTTACTCTGTCCATAGGGTTGCCAGACGTCTTCTCCAAAAATACTGGACACAATGGTGAAAGGAATGACACACTTGACAGACACACACAAACACCTGCTCCATGCTGTTTCCTCCTCTCCTTGGCCCAGCCCCCAGGCTTCTGACACTTCCTATGGATTGGCTGCATTACCCAGCAGACAATCAGGATGGAGGAAGCTGCCCAGCCCCAGAGCAACAGCCCTGCTCTCTCCCTGCTCAGGGAAATCCCATGGCCCCTGCAAACCGGTCAGGTCACTATGTCCAGAGAGGTAATACCGGAATACACATACATGCAGGGTTGCCACCTTCGACTGACGGTCAACCCGGAGATTTTTTTTTTTTAAATAACACTGTGTTGCCATGACAACGGGATGCTATGTAACGTCACGCGGCGTCAAGTCGCCATGACAACGTGGCACCGCATGACGTCGTGACATCATGTGGCGGCTCATTGTCATGGCAACGAGCATCACGTGATGCTGTTACGTCACGTGACGTTCCCGTTGGCATGGCAACGCAGCGCCATTTGACGCCACGGAGCCATATTGAGAGTAGTTGCAGGGGGAGATGGCGGGAGACTGCTGTTGCGGGCACTATTGCTGCGTTAATGCTATATGGAATTATACCTTACATCATTTCTATTATTTATAACTAACGCTGATGACAATTGTTGCAAACAGAGTCGTCACTGATCAATATTAATTTATTACAATGTTTACCTCAGTTAACTTTACTTGAGTTAATTTAACAAAGACAAGGTTACCTCATTGCTATCAAAAGGGAGGAAACTGAAGCAGCTTTACTGTCGAGAGAGAGGGGGAGAAGAGAGAGGATGGGGGGAGCGGGAGCTAAGATAGAGCCGAAGAGCAGGGGGAGACGAAGAGAAGACTCGAGAGGGGAGATACGCCAGGAGAGAGGGGGAGACAGAGAGAGAGCGGGGAGAAGAGATGGAGAGAGCCGAGGGCCTGAGAAGAGGAAGAGGGGGGGAGAACGCACAGAGAGAATGGTGCAAAGCGAGCTCGGAGAGTTCGGGGTGGGGAGAAGGAGAGAGAGGGGGAGACGGATAGAGATGAAAGAGAGAGGGGGGAGAACGAGAGAGGAGGGATAGAAGAGAGAGGAAGAGGGGGGGAGAAGAGAGAGAGGGGGGGGAGGCAACGAAGCAAGAGAGAGAGCGGGGCGGTGAGGAAAAGAGCGAGGAGGGGGAGAGAGGAGATGGGGGCAGGGGGGAGGGGGAGGAGAAGAGAGAGAGGGGGAGGAAGAAGAGAGAGAAGGGGGGCAGGCAGAAGAGAGAGAGGGGGAGACAAGAGAGAGAGGAGGGAGAGAGGGGAGAGAAGAGAGAGAGGGGGAGAAGAAGAGAGAGAGGAGGGAGGGGAGAAGAAGAAGAGAGAGGGGGGAGAGAGAGAGGGGAGGAGGAGGGGGGAGAGACGAGGGGCGAGAGAAGAGAGAGAGGGGGGAGAGAGAGAAGGAGGGGAGGGAGAGGAGAAGAGAAGAAGAGAGAGAGAGGGGGGGGAGAAGAGAGAGAGGGGGGGAGGAAGAGAGAGGAGGGGGGGGGGAGAAAAAGAGAGAGGGGGGGAGGAGAAGAGAGAGGGGGGAGAAGAACAGAAGGAGAGAGGAGAGAGGGGGGAGGAGAAGAGAGAGGGGGGAGAGAGAGAGAGGGGGAGGAGAAGAGAGAGAGGGGGGGAGGAGAAGGGAGAGGGGGGAGAAGGGAGAGGGAGGGGGGAGAAGGGAGAGGGGGGAGAGGGAGGGAGAGGGGAGGGAGAGGGGGGAGAAGGGAGAGAGGAGATAAGATACATGGGGGTGGTGTGTGTTCTCTAGCAGGGTTTCTAAGAATGTTACTGTGTTGCTTATGTGCCAATCGATCTTGTCTAATAAAAACTACAACTCCCATGATCCCCTACCTGTGAGCATGTGCAGTAGAGCATAGGGCTGTGACCCGGATGTAGTAGGCAGTGAAGTGCACACAGACAGTCCCGTGAGAAATGCAGAGGATCTGTGAGTGATGTAGCAATGCGAACTCACTTACTGTGCTGCCCTGTCTGCAACAACCCGCCCACCCGGAGATTTCAGGGACAAACCCGGAGCCCGGAGAAGGGGATGCCAAACCCGGAGTCTCCGGGTGAAACCCGGAGAGGTGGCAACCCCGCATACATGTCCAGTATAACCTCGAATTTTTTACTGGACAGTTTCCAAATACAGGACAGTCCGATTCAATACCTGGCAAACTTAATTCTGAGCTGTACTCATGATGTGGCTGGAACATCTATGCGTCTGCAGTCTGTATCTGTTCATTATACCTCTATGTCCCTACAGTATGTGCATCAGTCTGTATACCTTTCCTATAGCTAGGGTAACCATACTTGTCCCCGGCAAAAGCGGGGACAAATGTCATACATGCCAATTGAGCATGCGTGAAGAGTGCTTGCCACCGCGAATGCCGATCGACACTTGCCTGCTGCTCGTGCACAAGCGCGATCAGCACTTGTCTACTGCGCATGCGTGATCTGAGTTTGCCGGCAAGAGCCTGCACGTGCAGCCGGCATGTGCCAATCACGCATGTGCACGAGCGCATGCGTAGTCGGCACTTGCCAGTGGGATAGAAAACCGGGCTAGCCGGCTCTGTCAGTGGGATAGAAAAGTCGAGACAGAGCCCTAAAAAACAGGACTGTCACCGGACAGGACATCTGGATCACCCCCACCTATAGCCTTCTGTCTCTACATGAACATCCGTCTGCATTTCTCCTTTGTGCTTTATCTCAGGGACAGCTTGATGGCACGCACAGAGCCCACACGCTCTTCCCAACAAAACTGATTGCCGGGGGAGAGCGCTTTCATTGGAGTAACTCAAATTCATTGGACCTTACAAAATTCTGAAACAGGTCAACCCGTTGGCCTTCAAATTGGACCTTCTGGCCAGCTTAAGGATACCTCCAGTGTCCATGTCTCCCTCCTCAAGCCTTTAGTCCAGAACATCTTCCCTTCTCCTTTTCCCCTTCCTCCTAAACCATTCTTGATGGATGGCCAGGTGGAATTTGAAGTACGCCAGATACTGGATTCCCGAAGATCCCATGGTGGGATACTTGGTCCATTGGAAGGGTTATGGACCTGAAGAAAATTCATGGATTAAATCCAGGGATGTCCATGCCCCCAAACTGGTCCGGGTTATTCCATCGGAGATTACCTGCGCTGCGGTCGCTGGAAAAATCAAATTGAAGTGACTTCCAGCGATCGCAACCAAGCCGCACATTTGTTTTGATGCGACGTCGCCGGCACTATAAGCGCAGCCTAAGGCCTGGGACATGGTCAGCACTTATGCGCTGACAAATGCTGAGCCGCGCTGCTGCTCGGCACTGAGCCCCTGCAGCCGCAATGAGCGGCTTTAGCAGGGGCTCGCGCACGCGTCAGCACGCTTGGGGAAGCGTGTGTCTGACGGCGTTTTGAAATTTCCCCGCTTGCCGGAGCGCAGGGCCGGTCACGTGAGTGGTTCGCCCAATGAGGGCGAACCAGCTCCGTGACGACAATGGCCCGCCCCCGTCCCGCCCGCCTCAGCACTGTCTAAGGGCACTATGTCCCAGGCCTAAGACTGCACTTCCTGGTAGGAGTTGCTGAGCAAAGTTCTGTGTTCTTGCAGCTCCTGTCGGTCTTTTGTTGTACCCTGTTCCTGTTACCTGTTTGGATTCCCTGTTGCTGACCCAGAACCGTGACCCTGACCTCGCTGCTTTCCGCCTGCCCTGACCTTTTGCCTGGACTTTGCACCACTGCCGTCTGCCCTGACTTTTTGCCTGTACCATGGACTCCGCACCATTGCTGCCAGCCCTGACCCCTGCTTCAATACTGACTATGGATACTCTTAGAGGACTCTGTCCCTGGGCTGTAGTCGGTTTATTTGTATCCCTACCTTTATTTGTATCCCTACCTGCGCTTCCTGATTTGAGACGAGCATCGTCACACCCTGGTACCATGCCCTGCTATATTTCAATCCGGCTCTGCTTTATACATACCCTAAATAAACACCATAGGGACATATTTATCAAGGCAAAAGTGGTACAATCCTGAAGCAATAAATCTGTATCATTGTACATACTCGATAGCTCAAAAGATGTAGGGATCATAATAATTATCAACATAATCCCCAAAAATATTTTAAGTCCTGAAATCAAACATCTTCTTGCCTCCAATGTCATTTTTTAGATAAATCTAGTTATATTAGCATACCCTCCAACTGTTCCTTTATAGCAGGATAACTATACGTTTTTGGGTCAGGCAAGACCAGGTTTACCTATTAAACATTAACTTTTGCGTGTGGTAAGCTCCATAGGTTAGGGGACTTGCATTGAAACCGCCCTGACGTGGCTTCCACCACCACAAGTAGAGACACTACAGTGGTACTAGAGATGGGTGTATCCGCCCAAATCCGTTTCCTCGGATACAACCCGTGGACGGATTTGTAGAATCCAATCCGCGGACTCAGCGATCCGTTGGCGGATCCTTAAGAGTTGCTGAATCCGCGGATTAGATTCCACAAACCAGTTCACGGGCTGCGGAATCCACGGCGTGTGTTGGTAATAATAATTTTAAAATCCGCACACCGCGAATCGCCCTTTTTGAGATTGATCCGTTGAAATCTCTAAGTGGTCCCTACTTTTATGCTGCAACATGGAGGGTCTGTATTAGTATAAGGAATTCATATTTGTAATGTTAGGACCATGCACATCCAACTATATATTTATTATCAGTATCCATGTTGTGTATCATCATGCCATATCAGGCTGACACTCCGTAGACAATTTAGTGGCGCTGTGATTTATTGCAGTATAGTAATCCAATTAAATGGGTCAATAATCCCTCATAGGATACAAGTGGACTAAGGAAGTGGCATGTTTAATAGGTTAAATGGTGTTGATTGACACCTTTGAAACAAATATAGGACAAAAATAAACATTAAAAAAAAAGTTACTTGACATATTCCCATGATAAACAAGTTTTGGGGGAATTTTACAATCTATAGCAAATAAAAATATCAATTGTGAGCACATTCACGGCTCAGACAGGTCTGTAACCCCACTTTTCATCCTTATCTATGAACGAATCAATATCTCACAAATGGCAGAACTTTAATCACCCTTCCAGACAATAAGGATGTCGTCTATATAACGTTTTCATACCACTATTCAATCCAAAAAGGGATTATTAAGACAGATACAGCAGCTCTTCATCTATAAATTGGCGTCACTGGGAGCAAACCATGTGCCCATGGCCGTAACACAGAGTTGAAGATAGAATTGATCCAAAAATAAAAAAATAATGATGCGTAAGGATGAAGGTGACGCAATCAAGAATAAACCGACCATTAGGCGTGTGCAGATCTGGGTCATCCAGTATAAACGTTTTGACTGATTCAATCCCCCTAAAATGAGGACTACTGGTGTACATCACAGGTTATCCAACGATAATCTGATTCCCAATAAAAATTATTGAAGAAATTAAAGTCTGAAGTCGAGTCCTTCATCTAAGATGGAAGTGATAAAGCATATGTCTGTAAAAAAATTTTATCTACATACTGTATTGTGAGGTGTTTGATGTAAGGGAGCCAATACCAGAAATGATCGGCCTCCCCGGGGGATTAGAGAAACACTTATGAACTTTAGGAAGGTGGTAAAAAAATTCAGTATTCTTTTCCTTCTCTAACAGCTCTCACCATCGCAAGCGGGGGCCCCTTTTATGCTTTCTGGGATCCGGATTTTGTTTTGCTGTGTGCAAATACCCAAGGAACAGTTGCATGAGGCGTATAAGCGAGCTACCACTGTGGCTGAGGGCACCAACCGAGGAAATAAAGGCCAGAAAGATAAAAGAGTGCAGGGGCAAGAATTACATGTGGATGACAGAGTTAGGGACCTGGGCTTACCTGGTAAGCACAAAATAGCCAATCGATAGGAATCAGAGCCCTAAATAATTTCAAACCTCGCGAGCCCCCTACTCTATCCCCCCCATCCCCCTTCCCATGTATTTTTCTCACTTCATCCACTAGTGGAGTCAGCACAGAGCGTCAGTCTACCTAATAAAGGGAGGCGTGAGTAGCTACCGAGGGAATCCTCAACACTAACAAGTAAAGGGTACCAAAGCCTTTGCAAAGACGCAGGCCTGTTACATTATAACACCAGCTACAAGAGCTCTAATGGTGTGCCGGCACCCACACATGGGCCCATTAGATACATGGTTGGGTTGTATTGGGAGAGACATTAGCATACACCTGTGCAGCGGCGTATGTGAAGTATATTGTGCCTGTCGGTGAATGATCCTCCCGTTTGGGGATCATATGTTTATCTCAATATATATATGTTTTTTTGTGTTTATTACAAGATGTGCTATAAATGCGCCTTTAGTATTTACATTCCTGTGTTGTGTCTCCATTGTCTGACCTTCGGGCCATGTGCTCAGTAAGAGAGATAGTACGGGTCATATCGGGGAGTAGGACTTGGGCCACCACCCCTCCTTAGCAAATAGACGCCAGTCTAAGGGAAATAATGAGAGATTACACACAATACTTCTGTAACCCCTCTCTTCTTTTCCCAAGCATGATGTCCTCCTTTTTCTGGGCCTAGTACATGTGGGATGAGTATCATTGTCCTGTGTTAGCAGTTGTTTCAGACTAGCATTCTGTATCAGGCAAGGACGCTGTGAAGATAACAGCTCAATAGAATTTGTGTAGCTGCTCTGAGTCATTGTTACCCCCTCATCCGCTCTCTTGCATTCTTGGAGTATTAACACATCCCTTGCTGGTTTACATTGACCCAGTCTTATGACAAACATAGTCTCTCTTCTTACCCAGAATCCTCTTAGGGTAAAGTCCAGAGGTCTCAGGTTCATCACCATCTGATGAACCCATGATCTCTAGGAGTGGATATCTCATGAAAGGTGGAAAGTTGCCCACACCTCATCACCATGAGGATCAAAAATGCCATTGGCTTGTCACCTCGAAGACTGGATATTTCATGGGGCAGGCGATGAGACAGATCATGCCACCTGGGCATATCATAAGGAAGACACAGCCTGACAACTCATCACACCTTATATCAAACAACTGCAACAATCCCCTATAGAACATATAGAACAACTATATAAATAGGCAGGAAAGATAAGAACAATTCTAGTGGTTGGGTGCAGAAATAAATCAATAAACAAGATGCAGATTTGACTGTTTTATTCAGATTTTCCCACACATGAAATTGCTTGTATTCTTTCATCAGTTCATGGAGTGTTTGTAATGATGGCTTTAATGCAACTAGAAGCATCAACCCCCACAATGCACACATCAAAGAATATTTGTATATATTACACATGGATACAGTATCACTGCGCACAGGGACAGGCGATACATTAACCAGGATCCATTAAATTCCACTTTAGCAAAAAATAAAAAGTTACAGTAACACGTTTAATGGGGACCGCAGATAAAGATGGGCTACGGAAGATCCCTATATGTATTATGTATAGGTATTTATAGAAATATATATATAGTCTGGCAAAACACACAGAGAAGTGGGATTCTGGGAAGGGGGAAAGGGGAGACACCAAAGATGAAAAAGCTGGGGAGACAGGACATGGCTTTAAAGTATGATAACGTTTGTGTGATCTCAACAGAGGCAACCCCTTCCGTGCCACAGACCTGCAGACCGTCGCTTAACTCCTTGCATACTGGAGACAAGAAGGGCAGTGCTTTAATGATTTTCCTTCCCTGCTATATAAAAACAAAGATCAATGCTCAACTTCATCCTTGCTACAGACTGGCAGAGCATCTAATACCCCTACACCCTCTGCACATCATTGCTTAGCTCCCTTCATGCTGCAGACACAATGCGCATTGTTTAATTCCTTTCTATGCTGAGCCTCTCCCATGCTGGAGAGCTTCAGGAGAGCACTGAACCCCCTCCCTGCTAGGTACCTGCAGAGCATTGCTTATTATGTGAGACAGGCAGATCATTGTTTTACCCCGCCACACAGAGACTTGCAGAACATCTCTTAACCCTCGAGTTTCCCCCACAGAGTATCACTTAACCCCTTCCCTTCTGGATGCATGCAGAATATTGGTAACATCCTTCCCCCTCTAGGCACAGTCGGATGGATGACTTAACCCCTTTACCAAAGGTCTGCAGAGCATCACTTAACCCCCACCCAATCAGAAACATGCAGAGCATCGTTTAGACCCATTCTTATTAGAGACCTGCAGAGTATCGCAACCCCATTCTTATTAGAGACCTGCAGCATATCGCAACTCCATTCTTATTAGAGACCTGCAGCATATCGCAACTCCATTCTTATTAGAGACCTGCCGCATATCGCAACTCCATTGCTATTAGAGACCTGCAGAGCATCTCTTAATCCTTTCCCCGTCTGCACTTGCTCCCTACATCCAATTACAGGGATGAACCCCAAAAAGCACCGAACGAATCAGACGCAAGATGAATCTCAGTCGCTTCGATTATAGGACCCCCCCCCCCCCTCCCCAAGAAACGCCAGACGCTGTTTAAAGGGGAGGAACAGAAAGCGAAACCAGGAAAGAAGAGATGGGTAATGGGGCATGAATGGAGTAGAGGAGGGGACGGTGGGTAGAGGGAGCGGGGCCTCGGGTATTCAGCATGACACCTCCATGGTGTGGTTGATCTGCCCGATGCCATCGCTGCTTTCCGACTGGGTGCAGGGTCGAGGGCGGTTTCCATCCACAGAGCTGGCACTGGTGAGAGATGCGGTGCGGGAGCGGGCAAGGCGAGTCATACTGGCCGAGGGCACTGAGGGCAGAGAAAGAGACAAAAGGGCCATACACGTAACTTTTCTGTTACACGTAGCGAGCAGCCAGGATCAGCCTCAGAATGTCTGGGGTTTTCCCCCCATGTTTGAACCAGGGCGTTCTCTGGAGCTGAACCCCCAGAACTCAAAGCTTCAGAGACCCCCTGGTTGCCTAGATATTGAATCTTTTACTTTAGCCAGTCCTTGCAAAAGCAAAAAAAAAAAAGATGGCCGTCAGTCACCCAATCGGAAACTGCAATGTTATCTCACGATGAGGTCACAGCTTTCTATTGGCCGCCACAGTGAGGTTGCCATATTGTTCCCAGTAGCTATATGTTTCACCCGGACAATAATAATCCACTAAGGGAATTTTAGCAGTAATTATCTCATGAACAAGCGGGTCCCTGTAGCTTGGAGGGCCACGGTTCAGCTCAGCCCTTGTATGAACAGAGGTGCGGAAAAAATAATAATAATAAGAATATATATATATATATAGAGAGAGGAGGAAAAAAGAGCAGCACTGATTGTTGCTTTAATGGAGATGAGATCTACTTAAGAAGCGTATTTACATCGATGTGCTATTAAAATAAACTTGATTTTGTTGGCTATGTGGCATTAAGCCTCAGCAAGGGTCTGAGGGCTTCTCAAATGCCATGCCGGTGTTAACTGTTTGAGGGACCACCATACTTGCACATGTATGTGTGTATGTATGTATGTGTGTATGTGTATGTGTGTGTATGTATGTGTATGTATGTGTGTATGTATGTGTGTGTGTATGGGTCGAAAAGGGTCGAAACATCTGTCTGTGAGTAGGATTACTGGCTATGCATCTTAACCCAGGCTGTGCTAAAAAGCTGTGCAATGCAGCAAGCATAAGCTTAAAATGGTTCCATGTAGAAATGGATTTGAGGCAAAAGGTGACACTGCTCATTTGCATGTAATTTCCCAGAATACCTTGCTGCAGTGGAAGCACTATATGATAGGTGATAATGGTGAAAGGCAGGGTTGCAGACCTGTCTAAGATATGTGAATGTGCTCACACAGATAACACAAATATATATAGAAATATTGGACCTGTATGTAAAAATCAGGCTACACAATTTATGGGGAGATATCTGAAGTGATTTCAAAGGCCACGGGAACCATCAAAGACGTGTTTGGGAGCCACTGGGGGTTTACAGACCACAGTTTGAGGACCACCGCCTGGTCGCCAAGAAGAAGTCTAAGGGGAAATACTCTAACGTGCGTTCGTGCTGATCGGCATCAGTCGCCAATTAAGAGCATGGTGCACCTTGCGTCATTTTGACTCTACATCAAGGTGCTTTGCTCCACTTGTGCCAGTGAGTGTGATGGAGAGTGGTTTCAGGAGGAGTTAGTGGAGGAGAGAGTCAGCGCAATATCATAATGAGATGCATCAACAGTTTCACTTTCTCTTTGCGTCAAATAAATCCACCAGGTCTGATGTGGTGTGAACCCCTCCACCTGCACCTGCACCTCCATCTGCACATGCACCTCCACCTGCACATGCACCTCCACCTGCACCGAATGTAAAATGCAGGATTAACAAGCTGATCACTGTGCATTTGCTGCAGGGAAAAATTGATTCAGATGACTGACACCAGAGCAAAGACAGCAGAGGTTAACGCTGCAGTCCAAGCAATATCCTACATGTGTTTTTTAAAATAATTCAGTTATGTACTATGAGAAAATACTTGTAACATTTTTTTAAACAACTCTAGGTGACAGTTTTAATGTATTATAATGTAACAATCATTTTTTGTTTCTATAGCAACCATTTACAAAGTCACATCCCATTCCTCTTCTGAAACAGGCTCTGGCACACCCCTTTTTGAGCCTCACCCTCTCTCTAGCAGTGCACCAATTGTATCCAGTGACTGCCTGGTCACATGATCTTCCCCACAGAACTTTGTCATATTGATATGCAAATGCATTCCACTGACTGCAGAATACTCCTCTGCAGCCATTTAGTGAACCCCAAGCTGAATCTTCTCCGATCGATCACAGGAGAACGGATCGATTGGCTACTTAGCTAACGACTTATCATATTAAAGCTGCAGTTCAAGCAATATCCTACATTTTTTTTTTTAAATAAATCAGTTCTGTACTATGAAAAAAAAACTTTTATAGCACTAAAAAAAAACATTTTTAATGTATTCTAATGTAACAAGCATTTTTGTTCCTAGAGCAACAATTTACAAAGTCACACCCCCTTCCCCTTCTGAAACAGCATCACCTTCTGGAGCCCTGCCCTCTCTCTAGCAGTGAACCAATTGAATCTAGTGCCTGTCCGGTCACATGATCTTCCTCACGGAACTTTGGCTGTCAGTGCAGCAGAAGAGGACCCATGATGCATTTAGGGAACCCCGAGTCGAATCTTTGCCGATCGATCACATGAGAACGGCTCGATTGGCAACTTAGTTAATTACTTATCATTGTGTAGATGTTATTGATGCTCATTAAATGAATGAACTGCAGCTTTAAAGGGGGAAAAAAATAAAATAATAATAAAAAAACAGCATCTTGGACTGCTGCTTTAAACAGGGACCTTGCTATTTCACTGGCTATAGTACCTGCATCTCCCTTATTACAGGGGTTACCCCGTCCAGTTCAGCTTTTTAAGTCTTGACCTTAGTCACAGGACTGGACCTGGATGGACTTGTTTGAAGGACATGAAGCCCAGTGACTGAGCTGTCACAGAGCCATGTCATTCCTGCCCATGGGAATCTGGCTGCAGAAAGCTGGATTCAAAACCAGTTCCCTTCATTCTCGGACAAGACGAGGGAGAGGGGTCCAGCAGCCCGAGCGCAGCAGCATTCACAGGTGGTGCACAAGGGGAGGGACCATGCAATGTCCAGGGGAAGGGGCAGACACAGCATTCAACAGACAGCAGAGCAGGGGGGGGGGGGGGAGAGGGGTTAAGTGCATCGGGGTACCTGCTCCTGCACTTGCACTCTGTCTCCGATCCTTCAGGGAGGCAACTAGGTGGAAGAGAGGGGGCAAGGGGCAGAGAGAGAGAGAGCGTTCTCGTTTCTTACGCTTTCTTTGTCAGAGTGAGGAGGGAGGGGTGAGGGGGGGGGCGAGGAGGGGAGAGGAGGAGTGGGGGGGGGAGGAGGACGGGAGGGAGGGGGGGGGGGCGAGCGAGAGGAGGGAGGGAGCGATGGAGGAGGAGCGGAGGAGTATGGAGGAGGGCGCGAGGAAATAGAGAGGGAGGGGGGCGGGGAAGAAGATGGAGAGCGAGGGGAGGAGAAGAGGGAGGCGGGAAGGAAAGGGGAAAGAGGAGGGAGGAGGGGGGCGAGGAAGAGGAGGAGCATAGGAGGGGGGAGAGGGGGGCAGGGGATGGAGGAGGTGGGGGGAGAGGGATGATGGACGGGAGGAGGAGGGGTGAGGGGAGGGAGGTGGGGGAAGAGGAGGAGGGGGGGAAGGGGAGGGAGGGGCGAGAAGAGGAGGGGGGGAAGAGGAGAGAGGGGGGAGGGAGGAAGGCGGGGGGGGAAGAGGATGGAGGGGGAAGGGGAAGAGGATGGGGAGGGGGGAGAGAGATGGGTGGGTGAAAGGTGGGGGGGGCAAGAGGAGGGAAGGAGGGTAGAGGATGGAAGGGAGAGGAAGAGGATGGTGGGGAGAGAAGAAGAGGGGTGGGGTGGAGAGGAGACAGAGGAGGTGGGGTTGGGTGGGAGAGGGGGACGGGGGGGGGGGGGAGGTGGTGGATGGAGAGGAGAGAGGGGGGTAGGTGGGGTAAGAGAGAAAGCAAGAGAGAGAGAAAAAAAAGAGGAGAGAGCGGGAGAGGGGAGGGGTGTACAGTGGAAGGGGATATAGAGAGGCCAGGATAGGGGGCAGAAGAACGGTGTGTGAATGAATAAGAAGATAGGTAGAGAGATGAACACAAACAGGAAGGTGGGGAGGTGAGAAAGCAGAATTGCAGACAAAAGAAAGAATGGGGGGTGATGGATGTAGAGTAAGTGAGGGGCAGGAACAAGGGTGAGGGGAATAGATAGAACAAGTGGGAGCGGGGGCAGAGAAATAGTGATAAAGATGTGGAGAGCATAAGGTTTTAAGAATGGTGGGGGGTGTGTGAAAGGCGAAGTATGAGAGAAAATAGGGGAGGTCGGGCGGTAGAGAACGGTAGTAGGAAAGGGGATATAAGGAACGGAGGGATATACGGAGACAGAGGGAGGGGAGGGAGACAGCGATACAAGGAGGGAGACAACAGATTACAGAGGAGGGGGGGGGACACAGAGGAAAAGAAAGGAAGGGTTGTTTTTCCTCAAAAGAACACACAATTAAAACTGTTACTCTGGAAAAATTAAACATCAAATACACACAGCTAAAAAGGAGACAACTGATGCGACGAGACTGATTCACACACAAAACAGATAAGACAGAAACACAGAGAGAAGAGAAAGACTGACCAGTGAGATGGACGGACCGAACGAACATGGAACATGTGCTCAATACCACGATTTCAGAGAGAGTGATGCGAGGGGCACAGAAGGGACAGAGACCTCTACTCACACACACACACAAAGGGGTATCTGCGGTGCTGCTCCCCAAAATGCAGAAACTGTCCCGAGCCGAATCCAGCCTTTGTTTTTCTATCCAGAATCCTTTGTTGTATACACACAGCATTTACATTGCAGCAATCACACACAGACGCATAATGCACCTCTAACACACAATTCACAAAACGCATACAAGACATGCACACAATGACAACACTCACACAGCAACAGTATCAAACAAACTCATAACATAACCATATCACATGCTGACACATCATCACCTCACACACAGATACAAATTCAGACAAAAACACACCGACGCAATGCTACACACTCCTTACAGACATACAACCTGCACATATCAGCACATGCCCCTCGCACTTTAACACACACACCCAGCCCGCACCATACACAACACAAACACACACACACGCACCTCAGATATAAACGCTGCATACCGGTTGTGCAATAAAAATATACATACACACTTTCAGAACACATCACCACCCCTCAGACACACCCCACAAAGACACACATACAACACACACCCCTCGAAAGTCACGCATACAGCACACAACATCACAGATACACACACCCCTCAAGACACATATCACCACACCGTCCGCACGCTACAGCACACACCACACCCACAAAAACACCCCTCACAGAACACGCAGTCTGAGACACCATCACAGCCCATTACTGTACATCCAGCCACACCACCATCAAGGCACACATACCCCTCACAGGCACACACATACCCCTCACAGGCACACACATACCCCTCACAGACACACACATACCCCTCACAGACACACACATACCCCTCACAGACACTCAGCTAGCATACACCCCTCACAGACATACTGTACATCCAGCACACACCACTCACAGACACACACACACCCCTCACAGACACTCAGCTAGCATACACCCCTCACAGACTACTGTAAATCAGAACACCCTCAAGACCACACACACACACACACACAGCACACACATAACCACTCACAGGCACACCACATACCCCTCACAGGCACACCCCATACCCATCACCGGCACCACACATACCCCACAGGACACAATACCCTACAGGCCCACATACCCCTGTGATATCCAGCACACACCCCGTACGGACACCACACGCACAGACACACATCCATCACAACACTCCCCACAAGCTCATGCACGCGAATAAGCTGCACTTACTGTATCCCATGCCTTGAGGAATATTTAAATTAAAGCTTCTGTAGCTTCCCAGGCTGTTAAAAAATAAATAAAGATATATCCCGATTTGATCAGCCCCAGCACTCCCAAACGCGTGAAAACAACAGGGGAAAGACCCAATCACGAACAAAGGCGCACAGGCGAATGAAGCATCAAGGACGTAGTGACCAAAAAGTGGTTTAATGAATAAAAAAAACATGAAAACAACACACTGATGAGAATGAGGACACCTTCCAACTGACTCCATGTTCCACAGTGTGATAATGATCTGTCCAAGTTTTGCTTGTCCATTAGCAGCTCTGTTAGCAAACTGTGGTAATGAGTAGGAATCTAAAGTAGTAAGACCGGTCTGGATCATTATCGCTATGGTCCTGGGTGGCCCACCCACCTATGTTAAGGGGGTCTCGCCAAGAACAACATTCACCTTGCCCTCTCCCCTCTATGCCCCAGGGTGATGGTGTTATATAGTCTGTTAGATACAATTATATAACGAATGTACAACTACTAATTACTACCAGTAGTGTTATATACAGAGTCGGACATAATCACCCCCCCCATTGTGAAGAAACTCAAAATGCAATAGCTAACTAGCAATCGTTAATGATCAAAATTATTGGTCAGATTAAAAATATGTAGTGTAAGTAGTATTAAAGGATTTTTTTTTCAGAAGTGGGGGTTCTGGCCGCGGCAGTAGCTCTCTGTTGACATTAATTATAAGATGATGTGGGGTGGGGGGTTTGGGTGGTAGATGGGTTGTGGTAACGCATTTCTGAGTCGGTAACAGTTGTATGGGGTAGGTGGCACCTCCCCCAGAGCTCGCCCTCCTCACATTTTTAACTTGGGAGGTCTTTTCACTTTGCTGCAAAGAACAGGACCTACTATGGTTCTTCCACCATACAGAGGTAAAGGGAAGGGTTCCAGTGGGACACTGAATTAAGTTGGGTCTACCTGGACGTGGTATGGCAGGCTTACGACTTTTGGACAAGGGGTTAACTAAATTAACCAAGTACATATTATTATTAAAGAAGTATTTAAACTTTAATTATTACTTAGATGTTTTTCAATTGGAATGTAGATTGGGCAACCCTGCTCTTTGTAGTACATAAAGAATAAGAAAGGCTAAGTTGTAGAAATATATAGAAAAGCAGATATAATGTAAGACGACTAATAATAATATAACTTTATTTGGATAGTGCTTTATACCAATGGGACTCAAGCGCTTCACGTTACAACAAGGGAAAAAAATAAGATTAAATGTAAGGTTATAAATATCGGATGTGTGAGCTGCATTGTACTTGTGGTCACTCACAAATGACCTCAAGACCTAACCCCCTATTCTGCTGTAGACCCTAGTTCTCAGAGGCAGAGCCTGTGATGGTGACATACGCAGTCATACACTTGTCACGTGGGGTGTGTAGAGACAGAGCGCACAATATGTCTTTACCTGTGTCAACTGAGGGAGACCACCAGAGTCAGCCATCTGTGGAGGTAGACGAGAGAGAGGAGAGAAAGAGATGGCAGGTGTTATAAGGACGGGAAAGTATGAGAAGGGGGAGGGAACGCTGGGAAAGAGATGCATGAAATGTACAAGTGAAGAGGGGGTTAAGGGGAAAGAAGAGGCCCATATGGCGCATCGGGGGGGACGAGGACATTGGCCGGGATCGGTGGAACACGGGACATATGCGTGATGTGGACCGTGGACAGGCAGGCGTGGACGGGGCTGGCGAAGGGAACCGGGACAATGGGCACGTGAACGGTGGAACCGGTGACAATGGCAGTGACGGTGGAAGGACATGGCGGACGTGGGACATTGCATGACGTGTGGGACCCGGACCGGCAGCGACGGTGGAACCGGGATGGCAGTGACGGTGGAGAAACCGGGGGATGGCAGTGATGTGGAACTCGCCGTGTACAATGGCAAGTGACGAGTGGAACAGACATGTGCAGTCTGACGGTGGAAACCTGGGACATGGCAGTGATGGTGGCAACCAGAGCCACATGGCATGTCGATGGTAGGAACCGGGCTGGCAATGGGAAGCACAAGGTGGGGGAGGAAAACTACACGTGTTAAAAGAAGGGCTAGGGTGAACGTAAGGACAGAGATACTGTACATATGATCTGTTAGTGTAAGTCAGCTATTGCCATAAAATTCATTAAGTTGCTGGAGGACCCATACAGCCCATTCATTGACTGGGTTATCAGGGGTGTCTTCCGGTTCCGCGCTGTGAAGGGTTTCTTTATGGTACGGTTGAAGAGGGCTTTGTATAATAGACCCCTAAGTGACAGGACATAGAGGACAGCCATTGAATGATTTTGGAGACCGCAACTACGTTAGTGTTGGATCAAGAGTCAACAGAATACCTTCAGGAAAGTTGTGTTCGGTTGGTGTTCCGCAGTTTGGGTGACATTTCAACCTAAGGGAACAAATAAACAACTCAACATCGTGTACCTTCCACTTATGCTTATTTATATCAGATCATGTAATGCCTCCTCACAACGGAGGCGCAAGACGTGGGTGGGCTATGTGGATACACAAGTCATGTCCTGATGGGAAACCCATTCTAACACATTACTTGTAACTCCTGTTGGTCCCCATATAACCCCCTACGCCCTTCTTACACTCCTTATCCGCTTGCATCTCCATCATCCTGATACTTCAATAAACCCTCTGTCTAAAGCTTCCCACTTCAAATAACACGCTGAATGGACTACTGCACTGTGCCATAGATACAATCGGGTTTTTATAGATCAAAAGGCTCTACTAAAGGGGCTTTCCGTGCGATCCCATGATTCGCGAACTGTAGCTTACAAATAAGCCTCCAAGTGATCATGACAAAAGTGGCGCGCAATTCAGAACAGAACAAACTGCACAATAATCTCAAGGGGAAAATAAATTCCTTCCCATTGTACTCCAAGATTGGCATCGGATTTATTCCTCGCGGACAAGCATCTTCCCAGTGTTTACTTATTTGTAGTAGTTATAAAATAGCACATCGTTCGCCTGCCCCCATCTCCATGTAACCACTGCCCTCGTTGAGGCTGAGGAGAAGGCACAACATAAGGGGTTATGGGAAATGAGGGTAAGCAGCAAAAAAAAATAAATGTCATTTCAATTATAATATGTACGGCCATATCATATTAATCGGTGCAATTTTCCATCCAGAACCCATTCTGGTGCAGTGAGACACCACGTCAGACATATTTAGTAGTACAGTTTTCTGTCCAGAGAGACACACTTTCCCGAGTTGTGAAGACATTCTTACAGTCCATTTGAATCTGAACGGTGTAAGGCGTTCTCCCAGCTCCAGAGAGGTCGCTATGCGCAGAATGACTTCTACCTTATGTAGCTTATATTATGGAGGCCCATAAGGGGGGTCATCCAGTCCAAAGGTTTTTTGTGGCATGAGCACCTATCTATGTCGAATATGGACCTTCCAAGCAGGATGACTGCACACTGAACCACGCTGTCCTTCAGCTGGTGGATTCTCCAACCCACGAGCATCACTGGAGACTCTGAAAAAAGAGGGGACGTGAGAGGTCAAACAAGGTTAGAGAGGCGGGACAGTGACGTGAGGATCGAGAAGTGAGTCTAGGAGGGACGTTGAAAGTGCGACTTAAGGTGAGACAGGTAATACAGATGTGAGGCGGGCCGTGGAGCATGACGTGAAATATTAGGAGTAATGGGGTATGGAAGCTTTACTTTAGGGGCCTCCATTAGGAGATAATGGCTGGTGTGGCAAGAACAACAGTGGGGGAGATACGAGGTAGGTACTTTGGTGTTATAAAACGTGGGTGTGACACATTTGGAAGTGGGAAACCAAGGCCACTGTGGGAGGACGGGCGGAAATGTGGCAATGGAGGATGAAATTCTGAAGTCAGAAGCAAGAGGTCAAAAATGATATAATGTCACTTTCTCCCAAAACAGGGACTGCTCATCTTCATCCTGATTACCTGCTTGTTGGCCCTCCCAACAAGTGCAAGGGTCTCCTCCCTCCATACCTTGGTAGCGAACTGTACTCGTCGGCATCTTCCCCTACATTCAGGCTTTGATTTCTCCCATAACTGCCTGGTGGTCTCCTTGCTCTGCTGCCAGGACTGCTCCTTCTAAACTTACACCCCTTCCACCTCTATCTGCCGCTCATTGCTAACACTGTTTCTCCCTGCACTGCCTCCCCTAGCTGTGGTACTCCCCTCACACTCAGTATACACCAAGACACCTTTCATCAAATGTGAACATGCCACCTTCTGAATCGACGAGCAGTTCCATAGCCTGGCTCATGACACTTCTTACACCGGCACATTGTGGTCAATACCACCATCACTGACTCCCTTTCTTAAGGTCTCTGCAAGTCTCAACGAACAATCAATGAAATTGACTAAAGCTCTCCGGGGTCAGGAATTCCCCTTTCCTATAAGGCGAGATGTTTTTGGTGGCATCTGTTTATAGTGTCTACGTTGTGTACTGTGTTTGCGATATAAATTATAAATACACTTTATACGCTATAGTTAGGGGGTAAGTTTTTATGTGCTGTATGCATTTAGGGAGTTGGAGGTGGTGTGTAGTTAACGGTTAGTGGAAAGGGTAATGGAGTGACGGAGGAAAGCCAGATAAAGACGCGATCACAGGTGTCCGTTTAAGATACAGGGGGCCAAACTTCAGTACTCAGGGCCCCCAACAGGTTCTGTTGATGTCTTTAAGGAATCCGCTGCTTTATGTGCAGGTGGCTCATTCAATGACTGATGAGCCTGTGTGACAGGCAGGGATTATCCTTAAAGAGCCGACCTGCTGGGGCTCTTCATGACTGGAGCTGGCCACCCTTGCTTTAGCAGCGTATTGTGGTGATGTGACAACGGGATAGAGAAGAGAGGATGGAAATAATAAGGGTATTCACCGCAAACTTTCCATTTGGGACGGTTCCGGACGGGATCATCTCGTAAAAATTCTCTCGACTGAAAGCGTCAAACGAGGGAGAAGAAGATGAGGGAGACAAGTCGTTACATGCATACAATGCAGTGTCCAGGTATCAAACACAGCACGGACAGCAGCAGTTAGTGACTAGCAAGGGCAGTATGGGAGGTGAGCAGTTGTCAGGAAATGAGTGGGAACAGCGAAGTTATCAACAGACAGCAGAGTATGGGGCGCAGCACAGTACAGGGATATTTATTGAGAGTTGAGGAGTACAAGTGAAATGAAGCGGCTCGTTACATTATGGCGCTATTCAAACATAAAGTACCTACATACAATACAACACGTCACCTTGGACGAGCTGGACGTTAGGCATACTGAGGCGGGGTAGCTAGTTGGAGTGGAAATTATAAGGCAATTATCATGACCATCATTCAATTTGTGTGAGGGGCATGTAGTGAATAAGCATTCAAATGGTTGTGCACTCCACACCAATATATATCTACTACATACATCATACAGTAAGAAAATATCCCGTTGCAAAACAAACTTGTGGCAGAAAACACATATCCCTTTGCATGTAATGGTTTTTTGTTTGTATATTATTATTTTTGCCCCACTTTTGCACGTCTGACACACATTCTTTTATGAGGCCTCCTTTACTAGTGTACAGCCATGGCGGCGGAGGGAGGAGAAGGAGGGGTGCTGCTGTACTCCCAGCCTGCAAAAACAGGAGCAAAGAATGAAAAATCCTATTGTTTCAATGGGGAATGTTTTTGGTTTCACTTTGTTTGTCCAGTTCTGCAGCGGGAGTACTTTGGAATCCCACAACTCATACCGAGGTTGTTTAAAAGGGGACGACCCCACTACCTTAGTTTTAGTTTATTAGACTTGAAGGGTTTTTTTCGGGGCATTTGATGGACCATTAGTGGCAGATTAAGTTATGAGTACCCGTTGACATATTCAGACAACAGCTGCAAATTGCTCTGGTTACCACGCTTGCCGATTTGTGCCCGGTAATTCTGACAAGTCTCTGTGTTATTCATTCACTCCTCCTGGGTGATGAAGAACAGTGAAAACAGCAGTCGACATTGTTAGCACCAGCGACTGTTACAGTCAACTATCTAAGATAGTCTCTGCTGTATAAGAAAGCGTCCCCAATAAAATCACCCTATAACAGTCCGTCCATATGGAGAAGAGAATGACCCATGTACAGAGCTATTGTAGTCTCAGCACTAATCACTAATGTAATCATGATGATGCGTAGAACGGATGTCCAACGCATGCATCTCAATTCAATGATGGGGTTTAAGATGTAATATGACCATGATGTCAACCACTTGGAATGAGAATCAGTGATGAGATCCCTATGTAACATGGGCCTGTGATGTCATGCAATGTTTGAAAACATGATGGTGACCCCCCCTGTTGTTAACTCAGGAAGTCATGTGTATTACATGCTCAGTGTATTACACTGCAATCATGTGTATTACATGCAAATAATGAGGTTACATGGTAGGTTGAGGTCATCCACTCTATTGATGATTATCAGGCTCCTGTATATCTCATATAACACAGATTCAGTGATGTAAGTATGTATGCGTGAGTACCATAGGGTGAAAAAGAAATGGGGGGTCATATCCCTCAGATAATTATTACTAATACTCAAATCATTTATAGGGCTGCTGCAACATATTCTCACGCACAAACAATGGGGCAGCAAAGCCACTCACATAATAATACCAGTCCACATACTAGAAAACAAGTATTCATTGCAGGTCACTGCAAGGTTACTTCACAACCTACAGTGATGTCATTTTATGTCACATAGACCAGAAAGTCACCCGTCTGTTACAAGAGTAAGTGATGTTCACTTGGTCCGGAGAGTCTGATAGACGTTCGAAGAGATGGGGGTTAATCACAGTATAAGAATATAACACGTTCACACAGAAATGCACTGGAAACAACGATTCCCCTCTAGCATCCATAAAACCGTCCATCTCTCTAGTCCTATTAAAAACTTCACAGACAAGCCGTGGGATGACGTTCTTCACACCGGTGATCGGAGCTGGGTGTGAAGAGGGTTTGGTCCACAACACCATACAGATGTGTCTAGCTTCATTGTCCCCTTTGGCGGTTTATGATGGGATGTTTTTTTTTGAATTTTAAAACTAGAAGATCTGCCACTGATCCCCTGGAAACTCTGATATCCTGCATTAAAGGGACATGTTGTGCTATCCTAGGAAGAATTGGCTGGCGACATCTTTCATGATAAATATAGGATGTTGGAGCAAATCATTATGATTCTACTACAATTTTCTGGTGCACCGGTCCCTTTTGAAAAATACTGTAGTGTAGGTTGAACCACAGAGCTCATAGTGGTAGCACCGGTTTAAACGTCTCTGAAGCGGATCATGGGATTAGGGAACCCACTAATATCTAGGTCTGAATATAGGAGTACGGAGGTGCCAGCTGCCTGAGCACCTTTTGTTTTACATTTCTATGATGGGGTTGTAATCACAGTACCTGGCTGAAGAGGTGGGAGAGCACGGTTGTCTGGGAGGAGCTGGTGAGACCAGAGAGCAGCCGGAAAGAAGGATGGGAGTGAGTGCTTTACCCACCAGTCTGCTTATCCCGAGCCACCCATCCGGTCTCCCGTCTACAAACGCACACATACCCCTTTAAAGACCTCTTTCTGATCTCTCACACCTTTGCACATCTACTAGGAAGCTGCCAATCGATCCAGCCTTTTCCGTTGGGATCAATGTTTCCCAGAACAAGCCTTCCACCCCAACTCAGGGAAAATACAGCTGTTGGACAGAGAAAAAAGTGGGGTTCACCGGCCCAGGAGAAGAAGGAGTTAAACAAGAACCCCGAGGGACGTGGGGAGGAGAAAAGATAAATCAGACAAAGCGAGGGTAATGCTCTGCAATGGTATTGGAGCAGCTCTAGGGTTAATTAACGACGGCACTGGAACGCAATCCTTTTAGCAGCAGCTAGGCACCTCAGGTAGTAGAAAGTGCAAACTTACCTGACTTGAGAGATCTATTTGCATGTCCTGATGAAGTCGCTGGACTGAAACGTCGATTTTGTCACTTCTCGATTTTAATAGGCGCACTGTTTTTTTCAAATATTTTTCTAATACTTGGTGGCTGTCTTGGGTCGTAACTGGCTTTTTTTTTTAGCTCTTGATTGTTTTGTATATCTAAGCCTGGGCATAGTGATTTAATCAGTGCGGAGGCGCGTGAGGCTCGGGAAAGCGGTGCTTTCTGGCCTACCAACGCGCCGTCTGTGGGCGTGTAGGGGGCGGGCCAGTGACCACGTACGGAGCTGGTTCGCCCTCATTGGGCAGAACCGCTCAGTGAGCCGGCCCTGCGCTCGAGAGCGAAATTGAAAATCTTGAGACAACAACGCTTCCCCAAGCGTGCGACGCGTGCGCCAGCCCCTGCTAAAGCCGCTCATTGCGGCATGCAGGGGCTCAGGCCGAGTGTGGCGCGGCCAGCACGGCTCAGCCTTGCTCACACCCTATGTCCCGGCCTAAGCTGCAAGGTTTGCTATGTTTGAAAGAGATTGAAACCATTTCACCACAATGTTTAAAGCTTTTAAGACCTAATTAAGAACATTTTAAAGTATTGTGCTCTAAAAACAGAAGCAAAAAAAAACCCCATGGAAATGTGGGTGTGGAATAAAAGAAACAGTGTTCTGTGAAGTGCATCAAACTTTGAACACAGCCTCCCTGTGTGTCCGACAACAAAATATAAGCCTTCTTGGACAATTATTGCCATGGGTGATATGGCACTTTTCGAGAGTGTACTTAAGTGAGTGGTCCTTAAACCGGGGTATGCTGTACCTCTTTTTAATAGGCGGCTCAGAGGATTCCAGCGCTGGAAGGTGCTATAGAGAACTGCATCTCTTAGTAAATATGGGCCTCAAATCACTTCTTTATTATTTATGGTTGAGTTATGAAAACATTGGACCATTGGATATATAAATGCATCGGAAAGCTGCCTCTGTAAGGGAAATGGGGGGGTAAGCGACTCCGGAATATGGCATGACATCCAGCAGGGGAGCCAGAGTGTAACCTGGATTAGTTATTGTGAATGTGAGATGGGACTGCACTTCAAAGGACAGTAAAACAAAAACAAGCACACACAGATAGACACAGACCGATACACTGATACAACACCGATTCATTGTACATACACACTGATACACAGATACACACCACACTTCCGCTGATACACGAAACAAATACAGTACATGCATACACCACACGATTCATTATACACCCCACTCCATTAAATGATGACACACATACATTACACCGAGTACACAACACATTCATTGTACAGATAACACTTATACACAGACACAGATACACACACTCCAATACACTGATACACACACACTCCAATACACACACTGATCAGTCATACATACACACACTCCAATACACTGATACACACATACATATACACCGATACACACACACAGATACACACACTCTCCGATACACTTATACACACAAATTGCCACAGATACACACACGCAGATACACACACTGATACACACACATCTTGATATGGTAACAGAAGGGATCCATAACCATAATTCACCTAGTGACCACCAAGTAACACAGAAGGGGGCAGATACACACACACACACACACACACATATATCCCGAAAAAGACAGCCCCACACACACACCAATATAAAGAAACATACATCACCAATAGAAATATATATAGACATAAAACACATACATTATACACCAACGCAGACGTCCACACCGAAACCACACAGAAACAACACAGAAACCACACAGAAACCACACAGAAACCACACAGAAACCACACAGAAACCACACCGAAACCACACCGAAACCACACCGAAACCACACCGAAACCACACCGAAACCACACCGCACACACTGAGATCTGAAGGACTTACAGCAAATTTTGCGAGGACGTAGGCTCCGGCCCCAACACCAATCCCAATGACACTCTGAAACCTACAAAACAAGGCCTGTTATACACACGGAACACTGTATGGGACCGAGGTTGTGCTGTGTATCAGACATGGTGTGTCCCTCATTGTGTATGTGTGTCCCTCATTGTGTATGTGTGTCTCTATATTTGTATCTATATCCTTATGCTGGTACTTTTGTTACTATCTTTTGTGGGTTACACGGTGTCTAAGTATGATACATGCTATATCTCCAGGTCAGCTTCCATGTGTCATCCCATGTGTATGTACAATATGTGTGTCTGTGTGTGCTTAAAGCTGCAGACCAAGCAATGTCCCACGTGTGTTTGTTTTTATAAATCAGTTCTGTACTAAGAAAATACTGTAGACATGTTCTTTTTAAAAACACTTGAAATACATTGTAGGTACAGTGTTATAAATGTAACAAGCATTTTTTGTTTCTATAGCAACCATTTTACAAAGTCACACCCCCTTCTCTTCTGAACAGGTCTGGCACACCCCTTTTGAGCCTGCCCTCTCCAGCAGTGCACCAATTGTATTAGTGACTGCCTGGTCACATGATCTTCCCCACGAGCTTTGCATATTTGGTCCTCTTCTGCAGCAATGACACATTTGTGAACCCCCGAGCCGAAATCTTCGCCCATCGTCACAGGAGAAAGGATCGATTGGCAATTTAGCTATACTATATATTGTGTGGATTGTATTGAGGGCATATTAACTGGGGCAACTAATGAAATAATAAAAAAATAAATAAAAAAAAAAAGCAGCTTGGACGGCTCTGCCTTAAATACCAGTTAGTAAGTACATGGCTTGTGTGCTTGTGTGTTTCAGTCACTCGTCCTGTGTGGTGTATATTATATATATATATATAGATATATATATATATATATATATAATATATATATATATATATATCGCCTGTGTGTGTATATATATATCTGTCCCTGTGTGTATATATATATATCTATCCCTGTGTGTGTATATCAATCTGTGTTTGTGTCGCCATGTGACTGTATTTGTACATATCACCGTGTGTTGGTATCTCTCTCACCCGAAGTGCTGCACGACACTAGACAGCATGGCGGCCAGATGCTCCATGGTGGGATACTGATACCTAGAAGAACGCAGCAGGTTATTAGCATGGGATTAGATGGCGATACGTAATGATCACAACGGGGGAGAGAACTTATCAGTTACTTACCCCTGTGGGAACTGCGAGGCTCCCACCTGTTGACCTGGAGCATCCACATGACACACGACAAAGTGCTTGGTTATCTCTTGCATGTCCTCGTAGTTAAAGAACGTGTTAAAGCAAAGCTTGTCTGAAAGAGGAGAGTGCGGAGAGCAAAGTCAAGACTCGGACCCATATTTGGTAAGCAGTGCTGTTCCACAAGACATCTCCCAGTGCTGGAAGACACCCTCTGGCCCATTCCAGGTGTCCCACCCCCTCTGGCCCATTCCAGGTGTCCATCCCTCTGGGACATTCCAGGTGTCCCAGCCCCTGGCATCAGGGTCCCACCCCCTATGGCCATCCGGTCCATCCTTGGCCCATTCCAGGTCCCACCTTGGCATTAGGTGTCCCACCCCCTTTGCGCCCATTCAAGGTGTGCCATCCCTTCTGGCCCATCAAGGTGCCCCCCCCCCATCTCGGCCCATTCAAGGTGTCATCCCCTCTGGGCACATTCAAAGTTTCCCATCCCTCTGGCCCATTACAGGTGCCCCCCCCCCCCTCTTCTGGCCCATTCAAGGTGTCCCATCCCCTCTGGCCCATTCAAGGTGGCCCCCCCCCTTCGGCCATTCAGGTTGCCATCCCCTCTGGCCATTCACGGTTGTCCCTTCCCTTGGAATTAAGGGTCCACATCCCTCTGCCAATTCAAGGTGTCCCATTCTCTGGAATTCAAGGTGTCCCATCCCCTCTGGCCCATTCAAGGGCCCCCCTGGCCAATCAAGGTGGTCCACCCTCTGGCCATTCACGGTTGCCCCCCCCCTCTGGCCATTCAAGGTTGTCCCACCCCCTTGGCCATTTTCAAAGGGTCCCACCCCCTCGCGCCATTCAAGGTGCCCCCCCCCTTCTGGCCATTTAACGGTCCCACCCCTCTGGCCCATTCAAAGTGTCACACCCCCCTCGGCATTCAAGGTGTGCCACCCCTTCTGGCCCCATTAAGGTTTGTCCACCCCTGGCATTAAGGGTACCACCCTCTGGCCCATTCAAGGTGCCCCCCCCCCTTGGCCCATTCAAAGTTGTCTGACACCCCCTCGGCCCATTCAAGGGGTACCCACCATCAGACCCATTTAAAGGTTGTCCCAAAACCCCCTATGGCCCATTCAAGGTTGTCCCATCCCCTCTGGCCCATTCAAGTGTCCCACACCCTCATGGCCCCTTCAAGGTCACATCCCTCTCGGCCCCATTCAAGGTGTCCCACCCCCTCTGGCCCATTCAAGGTGTCCCATCCCCTCTGGCCCATTCAAGGTTGTCCCACCCCCGCCTCTGGCCCATTAAGTGTCCCAACCCCTCTGGCCCTTCACGTGTTCATCCCCTGGCCCATTCAGGTGTCCCATCGCTAGACACCATGTCCAAGGGTCCCACCCCCTTCTGCCCTTTCAAGGGTCCACATCCCTTCTGCACATTCAAGGTGTCCACCCTAGACCATTCAAGGCTGGCACCCTCTGGCCCATTCAAGGTGTCCCACCCCCTCTGGCCCATTCAAGGTGTCCCAACCCCTCTGGCCCATTCATTCTTCTGACCCTCGAAGGTTATGACATATCACTGCTTAATAAATATTGCCCTATATGCACAGTGACCAGTGACAAGTTATTGGTCAGCTTTACTCTCCCTCCCATTACGCCGATATAAAAAGTATGACTGTCCCTCCTACAGCGTAGCAACAGATACAGTGAAACAGAAATCATTAGGACTTGTGGACCATTTATTCTGCCTTCCTATGTACAGAGTTAAATAAGGACACAGAGTGAAATTAATTACAAAATGCATCTCTTAGGGGCTTTTGAATAGGGGAGTGTTTCCCAATCAATTGTTTCTTCTGTCCTTATTAAACCCTGTTCTTATCAGAGAGCCAATAAAGATAAGGGGAGGTTGAGAGAGGGGGGCACTGTCTGAGCAAACTCTTGTTGAACAGACAGTGATATCAGGCAAAAAGTGAGCAGCCAGGAGGAATCTATCCCTTTCCAAGTCTCCGCTCACCGTGTTTACAAACTAACTTAAAAAAAAGGATTTAAAAAGATTTTGGTTACAAAATAAAAATACATCGGTCCCCGAGATTTAACCCCTTAAACAAGTCACTGTCATGACATTTACGGACACCTCTCCACAGTATCCAAACCCGCCCCTCATTCCCACCCTGCAGACGGCATTCCCACAGTGACGCCCGAGCTGCACTTACGGTTCAGCCCCACGTCGTGGTATGTGAGGATCGCAGGGCGGTTGCCTTTCGGAGTGCCGCGAATAAGCACATGTAGCATCCCGTATGGGGTCTCAATGTCATGCTCCTATCAAGAGAGGGCGAGAAGGGAGGGTGAGCGAGGAAAGAGGAAGTAAAGATGGGGGGGAGGGAGGGGGGAGAACAGTGAAGGCATAAAAGAAGAGAGAGAGAGGGGAGACAGAGGTGGGAGCGGGAAAGACAGCAAGTCCGACCAAGAGTGGAAAGGTAGCTGCAGACAAGGATTTTGGGCACATCCTTTCCAGCTTTATCCCGTGGATCCCCTAGTGCTTATGTTTGCTGCATTTTACAGCTTGGCCTGAAACAAGGAAGTGCAGAGTCAGAGGACCCACTGAGAGACAGCTGTGTCAGCCTTTTTCGAATCACGTTGCGCTTGGCCACTGGGTCTGTATCGTTAAGCTTGTAGTGGTTGCACACCAGACACAATCAAGTTATGTTGAGTAAAAAAAAAGTGACAAAACCCAGATGCATAGAAAGTGCAGCACGTCGTCCATCATGTCACTGTCCCAGAAACACGCTCAATATCTCTGATTCCCTCTAATCCACCAAACTCTCCTTTCACCCTCAATATCTCTTTTTTCTCCCCTACCAAGACCTTCTCTCCTCTTATTCACCCATTATCTCCTTCGCTATCCCACCAATATCCCGTGCTCTCCTTTCTTTCATGCTTTCGATCTGCAATCGCCCCCTTTTCCCCACTGCATGGACAATGTCTCTATCTATCTTTTCCTAATATAACCTTTCCTCTCCCACCAATACCCGCCCATCCCGCTCCCCCAGCAATTCCTTCTCTTTCACATCTAATACTCTCCTCCCCGCCATTGCTCTCTCCAACATATTTCCATCCATCTCCCACTCTCCACCATCAATTCAGAATAGGGGTTAGCAGCGTAATGCAGTCAACGATCCATTAACTTCCATTTAAATGAACAGAACTTGATGCATAATGAATTGCATATTACCCTGCTTCTCCCTATATAACATACGGGGTCATATCTCCTCCCTACCCTCTCCACTGCCTCTCTATACCCTATTCCCAATAGCTGCATCTCTGCACATAAATCTCTTTTCTCCAACACCTCACTCTTTCCCCAATACTCCGTCTCTCCAATATATCCCTCTCCCCTTTCCCTCTGTACTCCCCCTTTTCCGTCCGCTCTCCCGTGTAAATGTTGGGATGTCAGATTTACATTAAAGGAAAGGGATTCTGTTCACGTCGCCTTCCCTGCGCCTTGTCACGCTTCTTCTGTGTCCTTCTCAAGGTTATAAGTCGCACAGATAGAACCTTCCTGATTGCTACCAACCTGCAGGGCCCCCACGCAATTCCTTCTCTTCTTCAGACTAGCAGGCACTGTACCATCACTTAGCCCATTTAGTGACTGGGACCTGCAGAGCATTACCCAACCCATACAAGGATCTGCAGAGCATCATGTAGTCCTTTTACTAACTGAGGCCTGCAGAGCACTGATTAACACCTTCTCTGCTGGAGTGACCTGTACAAACTATTTATTTGCTGAAGACTTTTAGTGCAGAACATCGCTGAACCCTCCTGCAGAGCCTCAGTAAATACTCTTTTAATAGAGCCCTGCAGAGCATTGCTTAGCCCCTTCTCTCATAATGAGTGCCCTGCAGACTTCTTTAACAGCCTCCATGCTGACGTGAACTTGTCATTTATTTCTGTACAATGCATGGCAAGCCACTTCCGCACTCAATGGGTTAAACCTCCTGTGATGGAAAGGGCGTTAGGGTGTTGCGTCTTCCACCCACAATAAGAGGGCTTGTTAGCCTGGCTTAGTTTTCCACCAATACAGAAGTGAAGAGCATTGCTTAAATTCTCCATCCACCTGCAGAGCATTGCTTTATTCTCAAACGATAAGGAGAACCGGAGGGCGTCACTTAAATGTATTCTAATAAAGGTCTGCAGAGCATCGCTTCAATCTGAGAATGGCAAGGGTATTGCTCAACTCCACACTGAAGAGCATCTCGCTTGCTCCGTCTGCCTCCCTGAAGCGTTGACCTTGACATTTCACAATGACCTTGGGACTCCTGTTTAAAAGAAGGAGAGTGGCCTGACTGCTGATAACTCATCTCAGTCCCCAACACAATGCAGCCAAAGAAAAGCAAAGGCTGACACTGGGGGGGGGGGGGGGGGTGAGGGGACACGGCAGGATTAACATTCCAACACGTAGATTAGAAGAATAGAATCTTAAACACTTCTTGCTGCCTCTTAACCACACACACACAGTACCTCCCATAATCCGTGCCAAGAGTAACCCCTGCCAGGCCAGCAGACATCATTTCATAACAGGACCACAAAGCACCCTGCGATTGGGAGCACATGACAAGCACATCACACCCTTCTCCCAGAAGTCCAGGACACGCACACCCTGTTCCTGGGCGCACAGCCTACTCGTGTGCAGAATACTGATGCTGCAAGAATATGGTCACACACACACACAAAAGCATCGTGCTGCTGATACACCAGGACTTACACACACAAAGCCCGGTGCTCTAGTCACTCACCCCATCCCAGCACTCCGGCATCACTAGGTGTACAGAGGGTGGTCCTTTAAATCACACTGACTGGAGTTCTATGATGGCTACACAGACAGATGGGAAGAGAGGGAGATACAGGCGGGAGAGAGAAGGCTGGATAGACAGACAGAAGCACACGCAGCGCCACTCTGCAGTGTCACAAGCTTTATAGACTCAAACCCCCCACCCTGTTTCTTTATCCCACAAACCAGCTCCCCCTCCCACCTTTTGCTGCAGAGACTGCAGCTGTGCGATTGGGTGAGCGGTGCATAACCCTCCCCTCTGCCTCGCCCCCCCCCCCCCCCCATCTTATCAGACATCATTAGATTCTTTCCTCTACAATCAATACTGTTCCGTCCTTAACAATGTAGTGCTCCTCCATACCCCGACATCAATACTCCACTCCCAATAAGTACTGTCCCATTTATCACCAACACTGCCCCTCCCATCAAGGACAGGAGCATCCAGCCCCCCCCCCCCCTCTCCCCATCAAACCTCTCTGTGTCGCAGCATTAAAACACGCAGAATCTTACAATGCAAAGGGCAGCAATGGGTTACTGCAAAGAGGCGTGTGACCAAATCAGAGGACACGCAAACTGCACTCACCTTCTCCCCAGTCATATACACACATAGGAGTGGTCCCCTACGCCAGGGGTGGGCAACTCCAGTCCTCAAGGGCCACCAACAGGTCACGTATTAAGGATATCCCTGCTTCAGCACAGGTGGCTCAATCAGTGGCTCAGTCATTCTGACTGAGCCACCTGTGCTGAAGCAGGGATATCCCTAATACCTGGCCTGTTGGTGGCACTTGAGGACTGGAGTTGGCCACCCCTGGCCTAAGCATAGGAGTGGTACCCTCACGTCATAAACTCCCATAGGAGTGCTACTGTCAGTACCAAGACAGTATTGGCAACCCGTTGCTCTTGCACTCAGATTGGGGCCCCTCATATTCAAGGAGAAGAATCATCAGGAAAAAGCTACTCGGGATGCCCCGAGATAATGGGGACTAACTGCAACGAGGAAAAACAAGAAGGGTGCTAAAGGCACAAAATCTTAGTCAGGGAACAGCGTATCAAATAGAGGGAGAAAAGCACACCCCAAAAATTCTGAAAATAGAACTACTGCAAAAAAGTCATTTTAATGACTGGAACAGTAAAAAATATCCAACGTTTCGGTGAGAAGCGGTTTGGGGTGCGTGGCTCCCTCCATTTCATATGCCCCTCATATTCCCAACACAGGATATTGATAGCCCCCCCACGTTTTCTTTGCAGAGTTTGATGTTCCCAAAGGTCCTTTAGAAAAACAGAAGAGGCGTCATCCTCCGCTTAAAACCTTGATATAAGCGATCCCCTTGGCTCTTACACACAGATAGGAAAACCCCTTATAGCTCACTTAAGTCAACAGGCTGTAAGGTGTCTCCCAGTGCCAGACGTGTCTTATGGCAGAACACGGCTTAGTAAAAATGGTCCTGCCAGACCTTAACTGGTTAACATCAGTTTAATGGCAATGGATGTTTTTTGCTTTTGATATATAGATCCATAAAGCTGTCGCTCAGAAAATGCATGCCCGGGCACTCACATCAGCCTACTTTTCCATTTGATGAACCTATCAAAGGATGCATATGCTCAATAATTAATGGGCTGCACAGTACTTCAATACTCGGCACGATACACAGCTCTGATTTGGGCTGATTTGCATTAACCTTTTAAAAACCCATTCTCACCGTCCGCAATGCCAACCTTACCTTTTTAATGAGTAGCTCTCCAGAGATATTGGCTCCAATGGGTGCGTACAAAATATATGTCGTTTCCTCCCACGGGAATTATTGGTCCATGCGAGACGCGAAACGCGTTACAGTATCACTACCCTCATCACCATGTTTGTTCTGTGCTAAATAAATATTTTTTTAATCAGCTTTTGTCTGCCCTTCACGTTTGCGCGCTGGGCACCGCCATTTTTATTCTTTCTGTTCTATACCGATCCATGCGGCTGCAGCACGCCATCGGGACTCTCAATGGAAGGGATCTCGTGAGGACTTTGGTAAACTCCGTGTTTGGGGTGTTACCTGATTTTACATCAACTTTGTAAGACTGCATCATTTCATTGCTTGTGGTTCTTGTATACTGGGCTGTAAGGTGTATTTAGGGGCCAGAAAGTGTCTAATGGAATACCTTAGTAGATATGGGCCGCAATAACAATGCTGCATTAATAACCCAATTAATATTTCACATTAACTAAAACAAAGTTTCTCTCTTTCAAACTGAATTTCAGGACCCCAGACCCAAATATTGGCAAAACTATTGCTTTTGGGATACTCCTGTTCATACAGTATGTACATGAGATGCATTCACCTGTGCGCACATGTATGAGTTATTTCTGAAACCTGGCCTGATTAGTTAAGTAGAAATTGGTGCTTTTTAGTCTTATGTTCCTACTTGTATCTCTGCATTGATCTCCATTTGATCTCTTATGAAACTTTTCTCCCCTCTGCCCAGCTCAATACCACGCTCTCTGTCTCTTAGCCTTCAAAGGCAAAACTCATGGTCAAAGAAGCATTTTACCTCCATGGAATCAATAAAAACATGGCCCCAAATGCACTTAAGCTTTCTTCTATGCTTTGAAATCCTTAATGCACTTCCACTTACAACCGCTGTCTATGAAGGTGTCTCACTCCATGTACACGCCAATGCATGTGTGATGTTTGAGGACACCACGAAGAGCTCATCGAAAGCCTGGTCCATTTAATGTAACCCCCGGTGTGATGAGATCCACACCCACTCACTGGCCCCTGGCAGGTTCCTCGCCAATGTGCTCTGGACACGTGACTGTAATGGACATGAGAGCAGCCAATAACGGCTGTGGAAGAGGAGGGACTAAGAGGGAGAGGAGCTTTTAAAAAAAAGGGGAGCGGCCATGTTAATAGCAGATCTGCGCAGATCTGAGGGCTATCAGCTTCGGTCGAGGATTGCAGAGTGTTTGTACGTGGCGGCAGGAGCAGAGAGATACAGTCTGGACCGGATTGAGGGGATCCTCAATGGCTATAAAGCCCCTCTCCCTATAACACCCTAACATCCTGTTGCCAATACCTCTCCCTATACACCCTAACACCCCGCTGTTAATACCTCTCCCTATACACCCTAACACCCCGCTGCTAATACCTCTCCCAATACACCCTAATATCCTGCTGCTAATACCTCTCCCTATACACCCTAACACCCCGCTGCTAATACCTCTCCCTATACACCCTAACACCCCGCTGCTAATACCTCTCCCTATACACTCTAACACCCCGCTGCTAATACCTCTCCCTATACACCCTAACACCCTGCTGCTAATACCTCTCCCTATACACCCTGCTGCTAATACCTCTCCCTATACACCCTAACACCCTGCTGACTTTCCCCTTTGCATTGTTACATTGCCTGGGGACTGACTGCCTGAGTGGGTGCGGGCTTGCCACGGCACTTCCCCTCCATCCCACGTTGGGAGCGAGGGGGATAGCGGGCCCACAGGTAGCAGACTGGACACCTTGCTTTCCCTGCGCATGCGCGCCGGGACCTTGGCTCTGCGCATGTGCACGGGAATCGCCGCCATTTAAAAAAATTAATAAAATGGGTACGCAGGGGCCCCCGGCGGCCGAGCCCCCTGACTCACGGGGCCCGGGACGCCAATACCGGCAGTCCCTCCCTGTTGGTGGGCCTGCATGTATACACAATGAATACACAAAATACAGACAAAATACACACTTACTGGGGTTGAAATCTAGGCTCAAATAGGTGCAGCGCAGGAAGGCTTGCCCTGGAAGGCTTAACCTGACCAGGATATACACCCGGGCTTCCTGGTCCTCTTTTCGTCTAAAGATCCTAGCCGCGACCACTACGTTCAATTCTCAGAACTTGGTCCTGACGCGTGACTTTGCTAGCTTCAAAATGAAGCCAGTTGCTCTGCTATTCGTGACAGAGCAACTTTGAAAAGCCCGCCCGCGCTTCATCGACACAAGTCACTAGATGTCTGGTTCTCTGAGTCGGTTTCCTCCTTACATACCCTCCGCTGTTCTATGGTCAGCATGGAGGAAGGAGGAGCGACCAATCAAAGCATGGGAATACCTTCACACTAGCCAATAGGAATAGGGGCTCGTCCCTTGGCTGACGTCAGGAGGGGGCGTGCCAAGCCGGCTCGGGATGCCCCGTGGGCGGGACATACGGATTGACCAATGGGAAACGCACCGACATTCTGCCGCTTCCCCCAGTCAACCCATTGCCACCTACTGGGCAGGCTCCACTGAGTCTGGCAGACCAGAGGGTCCTCCTCGCAGGGGGTCTCTGTTTTCCGGACCCAGTACTCCTCCTTGCCCCGGCCACTTAGCACCTCGACACCAGTCAACATCCCGTCTCCTCTTTGAGCTTCGATGTCTATCCAGACTTCCCGGCACCTATATGGATGCCTGGGCGGACTGAATAGACATTTATAGTAAAAGCACCAACACAATAAAAATATGATTTAATACAAGATATGCCTTGGGGAGACCCATATCTGTGAGGGACACAGGACTGGGATATCTGGGCTCATATCTGGAGTCTGGGGGACACTGGGCAAGCCCGGTGTAATTCAACCCGCATACCGGCGAATCCTGCCTGCACGCCGGGGAGAATTAGGGGACTACCGGTAACTTTGGCCCCCGAACTTCTGCAAACAAAATAATTGCATTTCTACCTAAATATCCCACCGAAAACTTACACAGAAAGTTTCATGGATCGTGGGCAAAGGGAACAGGATGGGGAAAAGCAGGGGCACTTTAACCTTGGCATGTTACAATACATCAATACCTGGCCCCTGGCTAATGGTGCTATGTAGCTGCCAGGGACCCACGGATTTCAGGGGTAACCAGATGGACTTAACCTTTATGGTATAGCCTGGTTACCCCCTCCCGTCACAGTGACTTTTACATCTTGTATTTGCATCAACACAGGTCAGCCAGGTCTGAGGTGGTGCAAACTTTTCTGGATAACAATTTGCACCAGATGTAAGAAACACTGATACATCCGACGCAGGCGCGAGTAGTGAATGGAGCAACGCGTCAAATCAAACTTCAACGTGCCCTTTTGTACATTGATACATCTGCCCCTTAGAGGTTAGTATACAGAGGTAGTGTGTCCCGGAGGTCCCGGAGTCATGGTTCCCGGAGACACAGCGCCTCTTCTGAGTACGTCCACTTCCAATGTTTTAAAGGACAAGCCGCGGCACACCGGATATAGTGTCCACGGCACACCGGATACAGTGTCCGCGGCACACCGGATACAGTGTCCGCGGCACACCGGATACAGTGTCCACGGCACACCGGATACAGTGTCCACGGCACACCGGATACAGTGTCCGCGGCACACCGGATACAGTGTCCGCGGCACACCGGATACAGTGTCCGCGGCACACCGGATACAGTGTCCCCGGCACACCGGATACAGTGTCCGCTGCACACCGGATACAGTGTCCCCGGCACACCGGATACAGTGTCCTCGGCACACCGGATACAGTGTCCGCGGCACACCGGATACAGTGTCCACGGCACACCGGATACAGTGTCCGCGGCACACCGGATACAGTGTCCGCGGCACACCGGATACAGTGTCTGCGGCACACCGGATACGGTGTGATTTCTGGAGCATTGAGCTACTTTACATCTGCATTAAGGCCATTTTGGAGCAGAATTGGAGCATTTTTATCCTGCACCAATGTATCCAACTACTTTGTTACAGTTTTGTCCCGTCTGCCCCAGCTGGCGACTTGGCTGCGGCCAGGGTGAAGAGAAGCGCGAGCGCTCGGCGCGATCAGATTGCCGAATCTGTGTGCATGTGTCCAAAGTGCGGTTGCGTGCTCGCGCGCACGTGTGTGCTTGCCCCGGCGCTCTGCTTTGGGGAGAAACAGAAGTTTGATTTTAGGCGTGATGGCGCCCCCGCCCCCTACGGTAACACGCCCCCCCCCCCCCCACCCAACTTTTAACTGGACAGGAAAAAGCTCCTGCTCAGTCAGCGCCTGACGTCACGCCTCTCGAGCATCAGCGCGCTTCTCTTCACCCTGGCCTTAGCCTTAGCAGGAGGGGCTGGGGAAGAGTCTGTGTCTCTGTGCGCCATGTTTTCCCCTTTCATTCACAACTCTTAACTCTCTGGCTGCTAACAAGTTGCTTCTTAAGAAACCACTTCTCCCATTTGATGCAATTGTGCATTCAAACATGGAGAAGGGCGCCAGAAACCCCCGTTTCTCTGACCCCATAATGTTCTCGGTCCTTTGTAAAAGGTTTGCCTGTGCAAAGGGCAGAGTGGAGCAGACTGGATGAGCACCGCACACTAAACTCAGTGCAACACAGACACAGCCACACCTATGTACATGAAGTACTGAGCCACTAATTGAACCATGTGTGCTGAAGCCCGGGAGCCGTAAAACCTGTCCTGTTGGTGGCCCTTAAGGACAGGAGTTGGCCGCCCTTGACATACTGTAAATCCATTAAAAAAATGTGCTATTTTTTATTAAAGTCTCCCATGTGAAAAATAGGAGTGAAATATAAAAATAAAAAACACACACAATCAGAGAACACGAGTCGCACTGAGACTCATTCTGTGGTCCGATACATTCCTGTGTACGGGTTTTGTCCCCGTTTTGCAGCCAGGAGACTTTAGGTCCTAAACCCCCAAGTAATTCTAATGGTGTGTGCCGGTTTCTTCATGAGCACTGTATTCCTTACTTTATATAGATTCAAGAAGCAGTATATAACTTATACATAATGAGCTATATACATTCATGCAGCAGTACGACTAATTAATAATTCAAGAAATGCAATGCATCCTCCTGACATCGTTAATCCCCTCTATCCTGCCTCTACCACACCCATCGGCTCACATCTTCTAAGCAGTCTTCTGCCATAAGACCCCTCCCAGCCCCGGAAGACACATTATAGGCCATTGAGTTGAATGGGCAGGAAGGTGCCTTCCATCAAAGACCTTTTGAATGCCCTAGGACGTAGTTACTATGTCATGGGTTCTGGCACCCTGAGTGCCCCCGACTTGGTAGCTACGTCCGCCTCTCTCCCTCCCTCTGTGACTCTGCCTCCCCAGCAGCAGCCTCTCTCCCTCCCTCTGTGTCTCTGCCTCCCCAGCAGCAGTCTCTCTCCCTCCCTCTGTGTCTCTGCCTCCCCAGCAGTCTCTCTCCCTCCCTCTGTGTCTCTGCCTCCCCAGCAGCCTCTCTCCCTCCCTCTGTGTCTCTGCCTCCCCAGCAACAGCCTCTCTCCCTCCCTCTGTGTCTCTGCCTCCCCAGCAGCAGCCTCCCTCCCTCTGTGTCTCTGCCTCCCCAGCAGCCTCTCT
>CM071580.1:17648119-17810808 GCA_036426205.1 Ascaphus truei | reverse complement strand
GGTCCTGGTCCTGCCGGTCGCTTGCCCTGGTTAATGGTCGCCTTTCTCATCCTGGTAAGGGTCCCGGTCGCGTCCCGTGTAGAGGGTCCCTGGTCTCTGCTCCCTGTTAAAGGGTCCTGTGTCCATCGTCTGTGAAAGGGTCCTCGTCCTCTCGCCGGTGGTAAGATGGGTCCTGGTCTCGGCAACTCTCCCTTGTAAGGGTCCTGGTCGGCTCGGTCCCGTGAAAGGGGTCCTGGTGCTCTGTCCGTTAAAAGGTGTGGTCCTGGTGTGTCTCAAGTCCTGTTACATTGTGGTCCTTGTCTCTCTGTGAAAGGGTCCTGGTCTCTCCCGTGAAGGGTCCGGGGGTCTCGGTCGGAAAACCGGGACAATATGGCTTCTAATATTACTGTATGTGGGGGTGCGTGACAGTTAAAAATGTGAGCGGGTAAAAATATATACTAAAGGCCTGTGGGTTGTATTAGGGATCGATCAATGGAAAGTCTGGAGATGTGGGTGCACCCCAAGCGCCCGCTGACCTGGTCACTCTTACTGCTGGACCCGGACGTCAGAGTTTGCAGGCCCTCCCCCAGTGCAAGCCGGGACTGGCCCAGTGCCTCACAGCAAACATGTCTTTGCATGATTAATGCACAGGGGGGAGGGTCACTAATCTGCAATAAGGGATATCGAAGCTAGATCCCAGGTTAACTCAAATTCAAATCAATAGCATACACCTTTACTGAAACGTGTAACTGGTCCGGCCGCTTATAGGCCGGGCGGCCAGTACGATGTCGACGTCGCCCGAAAACAAAAGCAATTGCCGGCCGCCCGCCGGTTGCGCTAGATGCGGCACAAGCAGCGACGGAGCAACGTCGCCGTCGCTGGTCAGAACTGGTAGCCGTGCAAAATTAGGATGTTTCAAGGGCTGGGTCGCGTCACTTGACAGCCCTTGAGCCAATTCAATTTCCGTGAATTACGCGACGGCTGGGCTGCCTGGCGATATATAACTTTTGCCGGTGGCGTGGACGGCTTACCGCCCCCCCCCTCGATGTTCCATGTCTTCCCTCCCCCCTCCAGTTACCGTGTTCCCCTCCGTTCCTCCTTTTCCTCCCACCAAGGGAGCCTCCTATTTTTTCGCTCCCCCCCCTCCTCTCTTTTCTCCCACGGGCCTGCCTTTCCTGTGACTGAGTGAGGGGGGGGCAGGGGCCTGGATTCTCCCTCCACTGCTCCTTCTTGTTTCTCCCCCCGGCCTCCTTCGATTTTCTCACCCCACTAGTCGACGTCAGCTTAGGTGACAATAGAGATGAATGACAACCAAATATCTGTGGTTTAACTGAAACAATAGGCTTGAGTAGTGAATACAATAAATAGATTGTTCTTGCCTTAAAGAAGGGGAGATCACAGCAAAATGATATACAAGTTAACAGACAAGAGAGGTAGACGAGCTGTAACTTAGGAATTTTGGAAAGGGGGAAAATGGGGAGGGAAGTATCCGGCTAAGGCAATGGTCTCGGCAGCAGACAATCCGGTTGTACATTCCAGGTGGCAATCAAGAAGCCAACTAAAAACTGTAGGTGGTTTGACACAGTGTTATATACCTGTGTCTCCCCTATTCTTACCATTGACACAGACCCACTTGTGTGAGACAATTATCTGTATCCTTCCCTACGGTGGAGACAACAGATTAACGCCATGCGCCGCCCCAGCTAATTAGCCCATGTGTACTGGGCTCTATTGGTAAGCCTCCCATAATTAAATCATGGCTAGCGACCGGCAGTTTTCCTAATGAAGTATCTTGGGCATTGTTTGAAGGTGTAAGACATAACAGCTACAAACCACCCATTTGCATGATTCTACGCAACCGTCAGGTTAAGAATTAGACTGGGGCAGAGTGTTGTTGATATATAACCTCATGCGCTAGACTTTGGGTAAACAATCAGGTCAGTTAACTTTTGATCACTGTGCTTAGGGTAGACTAATCATGCCGTGTACTAGCCTCTTTCATGACGTTTAGCCTAGCAAGAAATGTTCTGCATTGTTCAGAAACAGAGACTGACCAAAATACAATAATATACGACTTGTAAATAGTCTACACATCTTAATAAGTTCCATTCCGGGTAGGGCATCAATTTTGGTCCGACCTTTGCCGAGTTGTTATTAATGTCCGACAGTGGACTCCACATATTTGCCAAATAATCGAGACAGTCTCTTTGACCTCCAGAACTGGAGATACAAGACATGCACTTTCAAACTTAAAATGCCGGCTTCATAGATGAAAAGCCTGGGGAAGGCAGGGGAACATACATTTTCCAGTATAACAGGGCAGCAGAATACACTCCCGTGGACCAGACAGGCGGGCGTTAACCGGCCAGTTGTCTCTCTGGGTGAGTCAGTGGGATGGCCATATGAGGGTCAACCGAGGGGAGACCACAAAGACCCTTCTCCCTCTTATCCAAAAGCCAACAGCCACCGCCCACCCCCTCCTATCGTTTTTTCCCCCCCGTCCTTGCCTTTCTCCGCCAAGCCAAGGCCCGTCTTTCCTTTGTCTTCCGCGCAGCCCCCAAAGAACATCCGCGTCGCTCACTTTCTAGCCGCTCCCCTCCCCTGCTTACCTTTTGTCTTTCTCCCTCCATCCTGACCATCCATCGGTCCATACTGACCTCGCATTGGCTCTTTCTCTCCCGTTTTAGAGTTTGCCTGGGGTGACGATACTAGATCCTCGAATATGATGTGCCCCCCCCATGCGCTCCAGGCTAACTGAAACTGAGTCTAGAGAGACTGCTGCTGGGGAGGGCACGACACGGGGGGGAGAGAGACTGCTGCTGGGGAGGCAGAGACACAGGAGGTGAGAGAGAGAGGCTGCTGCTGGGGAGCAGAGACACAGAGGAGGGAGAGAGACTGCTGGCTGGGAGCAGAGACACAGAGGGACGGTAGAGAGGCTGCTGCTGGGGAAGGCAGAGACACAGAGGGATGGAGAGAGACTACCTGCTGGGGAGGGCAGAGCCACATGGTGGCGGGGAGAGAGAACCTGCTGCTGCTGGTGGGGAGGCAGAGGACACAGAGCGAGGAGAGAAGGCGTGCTGGGCTGGTAACGTGTGGGGGAGGGGCAGATACACCAGAGGGAGGGATAGAGGCTGCTGCTGCTGGGGGAGGCAGAGAACCCAACAGAAAGAGGGGAGTAGAGAAGAGACTGTTTTGCGGTAAAGCTGGTGAGGCAGAGACCCATAGAGAGGTATAGAGACTGCTGCTGCTTGGGGGGAGGCAGAGACACAGAGGGAGAGAGCCAGCGTTGCTCTTCTGTGGCTTTGTATTCCTCTCCACCCTTTGCTTTCTCGTAGTGCCTTCTTCTTTGTTCTCCTCTCGTCCATGCGTGTTCTTTTCTAGCTCCTTGCTTCTGGTAATATTTTCTTCATCGCCCCCTGCACCGGGGAAAGGGAGGAGTAGGTATTTGGGATCGACTGGCTGTTGGGGGGAGGCAGAGGACACATATGTCTGTATATATACTTCTGCTTTGTCTGTGTATGCCAGATTATCCATATTGATTTCTTTATGGATTCTTCTATTTGTTATTCGCTCTCCACACTACTGTGGGGATGTTAAGGCGTCTCTACTGCTTATTGCTTCCTTCTTGCTCCGCGCCTCTTTGATGGATGAAGAGACTGCTGCTGCTGCTGGTGAGGCCAGACTGACACCAGAGGGAGGAGAGACTGCTGCTGCTGGGGGGGCAGAGACACAGAGAGATGGAGAAGAACTGCTGCTGCTAGTGGCGGCAGAGACAAGGATAGGGAGAGAGACTGCTGCTGGGGGTAGGCATAGAGCACAGAGGGAGGGAGAGAGACTGCTGCTGGGGAGGAGAGACACAGAGGGAGGTGAAGAGACGCTGCTGGAGGCGAGACCAAGGGAGGGAGAGAGACTGCTGCTGGTAGAGGCAAGGAGCAGAGAGAGGGAGAGGAGACGGCTGGGGAGGCAGAGCAAACCGAGTGAGTAGAGAATACGGTTGCTGCTTAGATAAGGTAACAGGGTGGAGCGTGGAGAGGTGAGAAAAAGACTTGTGCTGCTGCTGGGGGGAGTCATAAGACACAAGAGGAGGGAGAGCGACTGGCTGCCTGGCTGGGGATTGGGGCAGTACACCGGGTGGACAGCTTTATGTATATATAGGCCTGCGTGGTGGCTATTTTGAGGGGCAGAGACAAGAGGGATGGAGAGAGGCTGCTGCTGGGGGAGGCGGACACAAGGAGGTGGAGGGAGGGAGGCTGCTGGCTGGGGGATGCAAGGACAGAGGGAGGGAGAGAGTCTGCTGCTGGGTGAGCTAGACACAGAGGGAGGGAGAGAGCTGCTGCTTGGGAAGGCAGGAGACACAGGGGGGAGGGAGGAGAAGAACTGCTGCTGGGGAGGCCGAGACACAGATGGAGGGAGGAGGAGACAATGCTGCTGCTGGGGGGGAGGCAGAGACGGGACCAGGGGGGGGAGTGTCTGGAGAGAGAGCTTGCTGTGCGGTGGAAAGGCAGGCACAGCGGGAGGGAAGAGGCGTGCTGGCTGGGTAGGCAGGACAACACGTGGGAGGGAGAGGAAGCTGCGCTGGGGAGGCAGAGACACAGAGGGTGAGGGAAGAGAGACTGCGTGCTGCTGGGGAGGCAGAAGGACACAGGGGGAGGAGAGAGACTGCTTGCTGCTGGGGAGGCAGAGGCCAAGGTAGGGAGAGAGGTGCTGCTGGGGGGGAGGCAGAGTCACAGAGGGGGAGAGAGCCCTGCTGCTGGGGAAGGCCGAGACCAGGAGGGTAGGGAGGTGAGCTTGCTGCGGGGTAGGCGGCAGGAGAGACACAGAGGGGATGGAGAGTAGGGCTTCTGCTGGGTGAGGTCATAGACACAGAGGGAGGGGGGAGAGGGCCGCTGGCTGGTGATGGGGCAAGAGACACAAGCTGAGGGAGGGAGAGGGAGGCTGCTGCTCTGCTGTTTAGGGCAGGGGAAGGACCCCGAGGAGGGTAGATGCTGCTTCGGGAGGCAGAGACACAGAGATAGGGAGAGAGGACTGCTTGCTGGTGGAGAGGCAAGGACACATAGGGAGGGATAAAAAAAAAGTTAGAGGATGCTGCTCTGCAGTGGTGAGGCATCAATAACACAGCGAGAAATTGGATAGAGGCTGGCTGCGGGGGGAAAGAGGGCAAGAGCACAGAGGAGGAGAGAGAGGGCTTTGCTTGCTTGGATGGCAGGAGATCACAGAGAAGGGGAGTAGGGCTGCGGGGGGGGAGGGCAGAGACAACAGTATGGAGGGAGGGCGCTTGTGGAGGGCAGAAGAGGCACGAGGGGGAGGTGGGAAGAGACGTGGCTGCTGGAAGGGGGGAGGCGAGGCGACAGAGTGGAGGGAGTAGAGGGTGCGCTGGGGAGGCAGAGGAGACACAAGGGGAAGGGAGAGAGGCTGCTGCTGGGGGAGGGCAAGAGACACAGATGGATGGAGAAGGCGCTGGGAGGCAGAGACAATCAGAGGGAGGGAGGCTGCTGCTTGGGGGGGAGGCATTCAAGACACGAGTAGGGAGGGCGATAGCTGGCTGATCCTGGAGGGGAGAGGGCCAGAGACAACAGGGGAGGATGTAGGAGAGTTCTGCTGTCTTCTAGTGAGGCAGATAACGCAGATTGCCGGGAGAGAGGGCTTGCGTGCCCTGGGTGGAGGCATGAGACAGCATGAGAGGTGAGACGAGGGCCTGCTGCATCGGGCGATGCAGGAGACATCAGAGAGGTGAGGGGATGAGAGGCTGTCTGCTGGGGGAGCATAGGACGACAAGAGAGTAGGGAGAGGGAACCTTGAGCGATGCTGAGGGTTAGGGGCCCAGAGAGCCCGGGAGTCAAAAAATGGATGTCGAACTGGAGTCTTAACTGCTGTGGTGAGGCAGGGATGGCACGGGATAGGATGATTAGATATTCTTCTTGCTGGTGATTATTCCTATACAGAACACATATAGTGGGGGAAGAAACTGTGGGAACTGTCTGGGGAGCAGGACACACGATGGCGGGAGATAGACGCTGCATTGCTGGGGAGGCAGAGACACAGGGGGAGGGAGAGAGACTGCTGCTGGGGCTGGGAAGGCAGAGACAGATGAGGGAGAGAGGCGGTCTGCTTGGGGAGGCACGAAGACACAGGGGGAGGGAGAGAGAGACTGCGCTATGGGAGGCAGAGACACAGATGGAGGGAGAGAGACTGTGCTGCTGGGGAGGCAGAGGACCGGGAGTGGTGAGAGAGACTGCTTCTCTGGTGAGGCATAGGCACAGGTAGAGGGAAGAGGCTGCTTGCTGGGAGGCAGAGTAGCACAAGACTGGGGGGAGAGGGACCTGGCTGCTTGGGTGAGGCAGAGACCGAGGAGGAGGAGGCTGCTGCTGGGGAGGCAGAGACACACAAGGATGAGGGAAGAGGTCTGCTGTAGGTGGGGGGGAGGCAGAGGACACCAAGAGGGAGTGAGCGAGGGGCCGGGCTTCTGGGAGAGCAGGAGAAACACAGTAGGTGAGGGAGAGAGGCTGCTGGCTGGGGAGGCAAAAAGGACACAGGAGACGAGTGGAGAGTAGCCTTGCTGGCGTGGGGAGGCCCAGAGACAACATAGAGAAGAGGATAAGCTGCTGCTGGGAGGCAGATACAGGACGGATATAAGGATGTGATAGGAGGTCTGCGTCTGTTGGGAGGCATGACAAACAGAGAGATGGAGGAGACCGGCTGCTGCTGGGGGAGGCAGAGACACAGCTGGGAGGGAGGGGAGAGAGGCGCTGCTGTTGAGCAGAGACCAGATAGAGGAGAAGGCTGCTGGGGGAGTCGGAGGACACCAGAGTGGATGGAAGCTGCTTGGAGCAGAGACACAGAGGGAAGGGAGAGAGACGCTGCTGGGGGAGGCGAGGCACAAGGAGGGAGAGAGGCTGCTGCTGGGGAGGCAGAGACCAGATGGGAGGGAGAAGAGGCTGGCTGCTGGGGAGGCAGGACGACAGAGGGAGGGAGAGGTCTGGTGCGCGAGACACTCAGGGAGGGGGGCTGCTTGGGCTGGTGAGGCCTGGACACACCGAGGAGGGAGTTAGAGAGGCGCTGTCTGTTGAGGCATATACAAGCAGATTGAGGGGATAGTAGGCTGCTTGCTGGGGTTGGGGGGTGAGGCTCAGAGACACAAGGGAGGAGAGAGCATGCTGCTGCTGGGGGAGGCCAGAACATCAAGAAACAGATAGAGGGAGAGAGGCTGCTGCTGGGGGGAGGGCAGAGACAACAGAGATAGGGAGAGAGGCTGCTGCTATTGGGAGGCAGAGACACTAGGGGGTTGAGAGAGGCGTCTGCTGCTGGGAGGGCAGAGACACACGAGAGAGGGAGCAGAGGGCTGCTGCTGGGGAGCAAGAGACAACAGAGGGGGGAGAGATGCTGCTGCTGGGGAGGCAGGACACAGATATATGGGGCAGACCTGCTGGGTAGGCAGAGACAAACCCTGCGTCATTTTTCTGCTTGCTTTGCTGGTGGCAAGCACAGAGGGAGGGAGTGAGACTGCTGGCTGGGGAGGCAGAGGCACAACGGGTCAGGGAGAGAGGCTGCTGTCTTGGGAGGAGGCGACTAGGACAACACTGTTGACATTGTTTGTGGATTATGATGAGTACTGGCTTCTTTGTCGTTGTCTTGGTTGGGGAGTTGTGGAGGCCAGACACAGATGGAGTGGTAGAGGAGAGCTGCTGCTGGCTGGGGAGGGCAGAGACACGGAGGCGTATGGAGAGAGACTAAACTGCTTGGTGTGCGCTGGTTGGCTGTTTCTCGGGGGAGGGCGGAAATGCAGAGGGAATACTCTTATTTATCTCTTCTGCTTTGTTTGTAGTCCGTCTAGTCAGCGGCGCGGGAGGGGGGAGGGGAGAGAGGGCTGCTGCTGGGGGAGGTCAGAGAGCACAGAGGGGAGGGAGAGGGGGAGGAGGGCATGCTTGGGGAGGTGCCGAGACAGGTAAAGACAGATTACACGGGAGAGACCAGGACCCTTTCACGGGAGAGACCAGGACCCTTACACGGGAGAGACCAGGACCCTCTCACGGGAGAGACCAGGACCCTCTCACGGGAGAGACCAGGACCCTCTCACGGGAGAGACCAGGACCCTCTCACGGGAGACCAGGACCCTTACACGGGAGACCAGGACCCTTTCACGGGAGACCAGGACCCTTACACGGAGGAGACCAGGACCCTTTCACGGGATGATGCAGCAGACGGGACACCAAAGTCAAATTAAAGTATTTTTATTCTGGCGAGAGCCGGCAGACCCGATGTAAAATCACAGTAGAGCTATACTCACAGTCTCTGGTCCATACAAGGGGAATCCTAAACAGTCTTGGTGCCGGGCGCCACCGAAATGCCTTTCCCGGTGCAGCTTCCACTCTTGTATACCCTTCAAACATGGAGAACAGGACAGCGACCAATCACCACACGGATGCTAGGTGGTGGACCAATCACAAGACGAGGGCTCGTCTGTGATGGCCAATGTGGACAGGGGGCGTGATGTAGAGGCCGAGGCAAGGCGGGCGGGAAATATGAACCAGCCAATGGGAACAGCGCCTACCTTCTCCTCTAGGGTTGCCATGTGTCCAATATTGAACCGGACTGTCTTGTATTTGGACACTGTCCAGAAAAAAATGGGAGGTAATACTGGACATGTATGTGTATACCGGTTTTACCTCTCTGGACAAAGTGACGTGACAGGCTTGGGAGGCCGTGGGATTTCCCTGATCAAGGAGAGAGCAGGGCTGTTGCTAGGGGGCTGGGCAGCTTCCTCCATCCTGATTGGCTGCTGATGGGTAATGCAGCCAATTAGGAGGTGTCAGGAGCCTGAGTGTGGGGCCAAGGAGAGGAGGAAACAGCATGGAGCGGAGAGGTCTGTGTGTGTTTCTCGAGTGTGTGTGTCTCGAGCGTGTTGCAGTTTTCACCATTGTGTCCAGTATTTTTGGAGAACCCACCTGGCGTCCCTACCTGTTCCCAATGCCAGCTCGCTACCTCTTGGTGAGATAGGTGCCTCTCTGGCTGGGCAGACAATGGTCCTGTTAAATCACACCACTGGCTCCCAGACAAGAAGACTGCCCACCCCCACCCTCCATTGTCCCCAATCGTCTCATGGGACCCTCTGCACCCATATCCCTGGGCGCGCAGGCTGAGTAAGTGCGTTACCAACCTAGCCTTCTCAGGGAGCCCAGAACACAAAGTTAGACATCCACTCCAATGGTTTCAATGATAATAAAAGTTACAAGCATTTTACACCAACATACTTGGCCAGATAAGCTACGAAAGGAGGAAAATAGAGGACAACCTTGTATATCCATCCAGATGATGGGGCAGTGGCTGGCTTTACCTTTACTTAGAGAAACCACATTGTCCCTCCCACATATTTTCCTTCATTATATAATTAGGGCCTCCCCCCCTCTCGGATATAATCAGCCCACCCATCCTTTCTTTGACCTCTACACAACCCTTACAGATTGCCCCTTCCTTGCCTTCAATATGATATATATGAAGGAGGAATGGCAATCTGTAATTGTGTACTATATATTATATAATGTATACCTGTTCATTTATGTAACTGTATTTGTAACCATTATTATGTCTTAACTCGTGCCCAGGCAATCGGTGAAAAAACGAAGGTAACTCCTCATGGATTACTTCCTGGTAAAATATTTAAAATAAATAAAATAAATAATATAACATCAGCCCCTCATGCTCTATCCCAATGGCCGCCATTTTGCGCTCCCGGACTCCGTGCGGCGCTACCAGTCATTTTTATTTTACTTTTTACATTACCATGGTAAACAAAAATACTTTGAATGGGGTTTTTACAATTTTTAGCGTCATTTGGTGATAAAGCCGTTCGCCGGTAATCAAAATAGTTATCTTAGCCGCGTTCCGGTGTTTGCAAAGTAATTAGGGGCGGGCATCGTTAATTCCGAGCCGGGAAATGTCACGGAGCCTAGAACAGACCGTAATTGGAGTTGGTGCAGAGAGTGAGGGATTCGCAAACTGAACCGGCTCATAAGCTTCATTCCCCCCCAAAAAATTGATGCTAATTCATTTCCCATGAGATACAAATAAGTAAATCGTTCATTAAAGGGCGCCTGATTCTGTATAAGGAAGCCAAACGCTATGCTGAACTGTCACTTTAACCCTTTCGCTGCCAGCAGGACCCGCCACGTGGTGTAGGCCCCTCTGGCAACGAAGGGGTTAATTTTGGTGCATAGATCAGAAGCCAAGGAGGTCCTTTCACACCATCTCCAATTTTATTATGGGTTTATGGGCAGGACGGCCTGTAGTCCGAGGTCCAGGGAACAGTCCACACGTATAGTTTTCAGATATGAAAACGTTTCAGTGGTTTATTCTCCAGCATACATAACATGCGTGGTACACTGTCCCTTTAAACAAAAACAAATCCTGCTCCACATTGGAGAGACTGACTAACACACCAGGCCTACTAGCAGGCCTGGCTGGCTAAACCATAACCAACCGTAGTGTCTTTTAAAGCCGTCAGGAAAAACAAATGAACAAGTCTTACTTTGGTTGCAGTAGTTAGTTTGATGTATCCGTCTGGCTAGCAGCACATATAGCCATGTGCTCTGGTCTAAGGCAGGCAGCTACTGCCAGTAACAACATCATCTTATACCTTGCTACTTATCAGGTGTCAGCTTACATCCTGATTACCTAGCTTCCACCTGAGTTAACCCTTATGAGTGCTGGATGAAGCACTCAGACATATGTCTCCCAGGCATAACTGATAGGGGTTGACTTCACCCTGTCACAGTTAGATTCACCAAAAATTGATAAAGTAAAAAAAAAAAAGTGTTGCTATTAGTGTTTAACGCTAATTTTATTTATCACCATACTCGCTAAAACCGTGGTTCCCAACCTTTTTATACATGTGCACCCCCTGCTGGAAAATATTTGTTCTGTGAACCCCTAAATAAATCAATCTTATTGCCTGCTCATCAGACTATTGGTAACAAAACTGTTTGATGATCCCAGGCAGTAGTGTCCCGAGCTCGCGGGGGGAACCCACGCTTTATAAGGCCCCCAAACTCCACCTCCGTGTATGCAGGCAGCATGGGCGGTATAGCTGTCAGTCACGCCACGCCCCACAATGCCTTGCTGCTGTGGATACAAAGCATTGTGGGGAGTGACTTTGGAAGTTCCAGTTGTAATTAATAGCTATATCAACCACGCTATGGTGCAATTTGGGGTCTGACCGAGTGCGCAGTCACCACATGCGCTCGGGACCCCACAAATACTGCCTGGGAGCCGACACTACAAATGATTTTTTTGAGACACCTCACAAACCCGAAGGGTTCCATGCTGTTTCCTCTTCCCCTTGGCCTCACCCCCAAGCTCTTGACACCTTCTCCTGATTGGCTGTTGCTGGGTAATGCAGCCTATCAGGATGGGGGAAGCTGCCCAGCCAACTAACAGCCCTGCTCAGGGAAATCCCACAGCCCCCCCAAGTCGGTCAGGTCACTATGTCCAGAGAGGTAATACCGGTATACACATACATGTCCAGTATTACCTCTAATCTTTTAACAGTGTGTCCAAATACAGGACAGTCCGGTTGAATACTGGACACCTGGCAACCCTACGATATGACCACTATAGAAAATCGGCAAAATAAGAGTAGCCAACCTAGAATAGGTGATAATAACACATCATATTAACAAGGTAGAACTTATTAATATATTAAACCTTTAGTAGCCCAAAAGTGACCAGTTTGTCAAACAAATAAGTGTTCCACAATGGAACAATGACTTCCTGCTTAAGAAGGTTAATATATACAGTGTTGTTTTTACCGAACAGAGAGGAACAAAGATATATGATCAAGGTGTTAAGATAGAGAGTGGCAAAGATCAAGTCCCATTTTTCGGTCTCTCCATGGGGAGGAAGGAGAGACTCCCAGCACGGAAAGGTCACAGAGCCTATAACAGGCAGTCACTGGAGTTCATGCAGAGTGTGCACCTGTGAAGAGACATTCACATACAGTAGAGCACACGGCACATGGCTAATACACACAGCCCCGTGCTACTGGGAGGAAAAAACAGCACCCTGATCCTTGTAGCGTCATTGTTTTGACAACGAGACGCCATGTGGCGACGAGTTGACATGCCAGCATGACGCCGCAGCATCACATAACCATGGCAACACGATGCCATGTGACGTCATGGAGCCATGAAGGTGGGACACTGAGGAGAGGCCACCGGAGAAGGTGAGAGTCGAGGACCCGCACATGTCCCTGCACCGAGCCCGGCAAACATCCTAGCCGGCCCTGTCCCCATCCATGTTCATAAAAGCACATGACACACAGCACCCTGATACTGGGAGCACAGGTCACACACAGAACCCTAATCCTGGGAGCACAGGTCACACACAGCACCCTGATCCTGGGAGCAATGTTCAACCAGCAACCCTGATCCTGGGAGCACAGGTCACACACAGCACCCTGATCCTGGGAGCACAGGTCACACACAGCACCCTGATCCTGGGAGCACAGGTCACACACAGCACCCTGATATTGGGAGCACAGGTCACACACAGAACCCTGATCCTGGGAGCACAGGTGTCACGGTAGCTTATGACAAGATATAATTAACACCTAATATCTGGGTTGAACTGAACGAGGCTTAGATATAATAAAATATATTTATTCCTTAGAAAAGGTGAACACAGCAATATAGTACAATTAACAGACAAGAAGGTAACACTTACTTAGGGTTGGGGGATGGAGAAGTATCAGCTAGCAATTCTCCAGCAATCCGGTGACATCCCAGGTGGAATAAGAAGAACAACTAAAAACTGTAGGGTTGACACAGTTTATATACCTGTGTAACCCTATTCTTAACATTGAATACAGACTATTGGTGAACAATTATCTGTATCCATTCCCTAACGTGGAGACACAGATTAACCCATGCCCCCCAGCTAATTAGCCCATGTGTACTGGGACTCTATGGGTAGCCCCATAATTAAATCAGGGGCGATGACCAGTTTACTAAATGAAGTATCTGCATTGTTTGAAGGTGTAGACATAACACTACAAACCACTCCAGTTTGATGATTCTCCAACCTCAGGTAACAATTAGACTGGCAGAGTCTGTTGATTAATACTTAATCTTTAGACTTTGGGTAAACAATCAGGGCAGTTAACTTTTTGATCACCGTGCTTAGGCTAATCAGCCGACTGCCCTTCATGACCTATTAGCCTAGCAGATGGCGTCTGCATTTTCAGAACAGACCCAAAATAAAATACATATACACTTTAATATCTACACATATTAATAAGTTCCATTCTGGTGGGCTCAGTGGGTTGAAATTTGCCAGTTCTTAATGCCTAAAGTGACTCCACACATTGGCCAAATATCAACTCTCTGCGACCTCCAGAACTGGAGATACAGAAATGCACTTTAAAACATTAAAATACAGGATCATAATGAAACATGGGAACAGGGGAACATACATTTTCCTGACATGACAAGGTGTAAACCACATTCCTGGACCGCAGACCAGTTAACTCCTTGCCTCCCTGGTGAGGTCAGGGGGTGGCCATATGGGGTGCAACCCCTTTAATACCGGGCCAATCCCCCTCTCCCTCTACAACAGGTCACACACAGCACCCTGATCCTGGGAGCACAGGTCACACCCAGAACCCCCTGATCCTGGGACCAGGTCACACACAGCACCCTGATCCTGGGAGCACAGGTCACACACACAGCAACCCTGATCCTGGGAGCACAGGTACACACAGCACCTGATTGGGAGCACAGTCACACACAGAATCCTATCACTGGGAGCACAGGTCACACACAGCACCCTGATCTGAAGCACGGTCACACACAGCACCCTGATCCTGGGGAGCACAGGTCGCACACAAGCACACCTGATCCTGGGGAGCACATGTCACACACAGCACCCTGATCCTGGGAGCACAGGTCACACCAGCACCCTGATCCTGGGAGCACAGGTCCAACAGCCCCCTGATCCTGGGAAGCACAGTCCACAGCACCCTGATCCTGGGAGCACATGTCACCAACACAGCCACCCTGATCCTGGGAGCACAGGTCGCAGAAGCAGCACCCTGATCCTGGGAGCACAGGTCACACACACACACCCTGATCCTGGGAGCACAGGTCGCACACAGCACCCTGATCCTGGGAGCACAGGTCGCACACAGCACCCTGATCCTGGGCACACAGGTCACACACAGCACCCTGATCCTGGGAGCACAGGTCACACACAGCACCCTGATCCTGTGAGCATTGGTCACCCACACAGCACCCAGTTTCTGGGGGAGGGGGAGATGGGTAATTGCGTTGGGGCTGGCCTGACTTTAAGTACATGAGATGGCAGGAAGATGTTGCACTCTCCCAGAACAGAGAATCTGGGTTCGTGCTGCTACATTGTAATAGAAAACTGCAAGCACAATATATATATATAGATATTATATATATATATATATATATATATATATATATATATATATATACACACATACACACACATACATATACACACACTATGTATATAAAGACCACGCATTTTGTAAGCATTTATAACACCTGTACCATATATGTTATCACCGTGTTGATTCGGTTCATGGGAGGTGCTGCTGAGCTGTTCATAGCAAATCCTCTTCTCCCTCCACTGGAGAAAAAATGTTTTTCTTCTGCTTCATGTACGTCCAGTATATCTTTAACTAAATAGCGCCATCTCTGTTAATAGCACTTCACAGCAGTCACCACATTCTGCAAGTCAGTCTGTATGTCTGTGTGTGCTGGTCAGGCTGTGTGTGTGTGTGTGTGTGTGTGTGTGTGTGTGTGTGTGTGTGTGTTGTGTGTGTGTGTGTGTGTGTGTGTGTGTGTGTGTGTGTGTGTGTGTTGTGTGTGTTGTGTGTGTGTGTGTGTGTGTGTGTGTGTGTGTGTGTGTGTATAAATGTATTATATATGCATCCTTAACGGATTTAATCACCGTAAATATCACTTATATAAATAAGAGGAGCGTCTTCTACAGCAGGGCCCCGCTTCTCGGCGATCCGATGATACGGCGGCACCGAGAAGGGGGCCGCCATCTTGATTTGTAACTTGCGCATGCGCAGAACGGGCGGGTGCGCCCGGCGCGCATGCGCAGACCGCAGGTTGCGCGCGCATACCATAGGTTGCACATGCGCAGAATGGCAAAAATGCCGGTTTACGCATGCGCAGAAGTGAAAATCGCCGGATCCGCTTTCCGGCGATTTTCAGTATACGCCGGGTTTCTGGAACGGAACCCGGCGTATACCAGGGGCCCTGCTGTACGCACTTGATTGTCTAGTTCACTGTGAGTGTGTGCGTGTGTGTGTGTGTGTTGCTGGGTGCGGGTCAGGCGGTGTGTTGGGCTGTTTATTAGGCACTGTTTGGGGTGCTGGTATTGCTGTGTGTGTGTCTGGCAGTACCGGTCAGGCGGTGTGTATGGTGCTGTACATAGTTGCATAGTAGATGAGATTGAAAAATAAAAAAACATAGGTCCATCAAGTTTAACCTATGTTAAGTTTTGATGATATATACTTATCCAGTATTTGTATTTACAGTATTTTGATCCAGAGGAAGGCAAACAAAAACCCCAGTGACATCTTATCTAATGATATCTCATAAGGGAAAAAATAAACTCCTTCCTGACTCCAATAATGGCAATAAAATTACTCCCTGGATCAACATCCTTCCCATGTTTACTTATTTGGTATATCCCTGTATACCTTTCCTGTCTAAGATTTACCTAATTTTGCCCCATTTAATTTGTAAGGTGCCTGTTTTTTCTTGTGGGTGCTGATCAGGCTGTGTGTGGCTGTGTGTGTCTGTGGGTGCTGGTCAGGCTGTGTGTGTCTGTGGGTGCTGGTCAGGCTGTGTGTGTGAGGCGGAGCGGTGGTTTGGTTAAACTATACGTGTGTTTCTGTGGATGCCAGACAGTCTGTACTGTATGTATGTGTATGTATGTATGTATGTTTTTGTGGGTGCTTGTCAGTCTGTGTGCGTGCGTGCGTGTATTTGGTGTGCATTTTTCTGATGAGTATATGGGTGCACTTCCCAATACCTGGTCCAGTAACTTATATTTTCCCTGATCAAAACCATTTGAATCCTGCCCTTGTTAGCACACGCAATACACACAGCTCCCAACTGCAGCCCAGGACTCACAGCAACATGAGATTTAGAACGAAGTGCAAACATAAAAATCACAAGTTGTGGGAGACACACAGCGCACCGCAGGCGGGCACACAAAACACTCGCTGCACCCCGTTCCCAGGAGCACAGAACACACAGCACCCTGACTCCTGCTACTGTTATATGTTATATGTTCACCAAAAGCAGAAGAATAATGTAACATGTGGGAGACTTACCTTCCAGTCGGTGTCCCCGGCAGACAAAAAGGTGTCAGCAGACTCCTGAAACAGCAACAAGATCATTATATGCAACTGCAATACATCAGCGACCCTCATCTCTAAGAACATTACAAGGCAGCTGAGCAGCATCTCGGAAGTCAGTCCCTACTAAGGACCGGCAAAGCATCGCATCACCCCTGCAAGTACCTGCATAGCGTCATTCAACCCTTTAATTAGCATATAACCGTCCCGGGTGTCACTTACCTAGTTCCCAGGCAGATACCTGTTACACCCGATCCTGACACAGAGACCTAGAAAGCATCTCTCAATGATGAACATAAATGAACATTGTCCTTTCCAATTCCCAGACGAATGTCACTTAACCCTTTCTTCCTAGAACTCTGCCTAGAATAAATGAATCCCATTTCTAAGGGTTATTCTTGAGACTGTGAAATTGCCCCCATCGGCACTAGACCATTATAAGGGCAAATCATAATGAAAATGAAAAAAGGACAGCAATAGAAAACTCAACCCTAAAAAGTTCTTTAAGTACGTTAATAACAAAAAGATTATGTAGCCCCAGCTACATATATATGTATGCTGTGGACAATACAGAATTAATCTGCTCCACCTATCACATGGGGCGGTAAGGAATAAGAGACACTATCCCTGATCTGCCTGGCAACAGGTGACAGGGTATATGGGATTGGATAAGAACAAAACTGGATAGAATCTTGAGAGCAACTGTCAGTCTGAGAGAGGAACACAGAGACAGCTACTGACAGTCTGACATCGAGACAGCCAGCGCCATCTTAGGCTGCGTTTATAGTGCGCGCGCGACGGCAACAAAATATAGTGCCTCTATTAGGCCGGCCATAGAGAGCACGACCGCGCATGCGAGGAATTTTGAAGAGACAAATCATTTATTTTTTTCGCGCGGCAGCCGCGTCAATGAGGGCAAACCAGCCTGGGGTCGTCACGGCCATGTCTCTCCATCGTCTCTCCAATAGGCCGTGCCTATAGTGCTGTCGATGGCGACGGTGACACGGCGGGTGACGTCACCCGTCGCCACCGGCGAAATTATGTTTCGGCGGGGTCGCGGGATTCCGGCAATTTGATTTGTTCAAGGGCCGTCACGTGACGCGACAGCCCTTGAAAAATCAAATTTTGCCGGCATCCGGTTTCCGCTCCGTCGCTTTGTCGCCGTCGCGCGCACTATAAGCGCACGTGGCGGCGGCAATGTATTTGTTTTCGGGCGACATTGCGTCGCCGGTACTATAAGCGCGGCCTCAGAGTTCACGGATTGCTCGGGCGCATAGCCTTAAGCTCCAGTGAGGGAGTTGTGGGAGGAAGTCACCCCACAAGCTGCAAAGCGGATACTTGCCAAGCGGTTAAGACGCGGCCGGATAACAGACAGCCGGGAGACCCGTTCCCGCCATTTTACGTATCCTTTGTGAACGTACACAAACATCTCACAAATATTCCATCCTTAAACGGCCTGCAACGCGACTACACCCCAAGAAAAGAGCTCCAACACCGCGCCGCCATTAACATTGGCCTTTTAACTGCTGCAATGGACACTGGGACTATATAGGGGATAATAGTGCAACGCATCATTTACTGTATATATATACAGTGCTAGGTGATAATGGTTGATGAAAGGCAGGGTTGCAGACCTGTCTAAGACATGTAAATGTGCTCACAAGTGATATTCTTTATTGGAGATAGATATAGAGATATATATATATACATACACACACACACACACACACACACACACACATATACACATATATACATACATACACACCTCGTCTTTGTCTGGTTAGTCTGACTATGGTGTACCAAGGGAGAGTGGACTCAGGCTCCCACCCTGACACATACAGGGAAATAAGAAGGGTTACAATTTGAAAAGAAAATATTGGAACCTTTCAGTGTGAGATAAGCAGCCAAATTATTGGAGATAAGGAAAAAGCAGAGGTGTTAAGCAAATTATTTTCCTCTGTGTTTACCAGGGAAGAATCAATTGCAATAATAGTGCCGCAGGAGGAAGCCACAACCTCTATACTAACGAACAATTGGATAACTGAGGAAAAAGTTCACAGGCGGCTGGATAAAATTAAAGTAAATAAGGCACCTGGCCCCGATGGCATACATCCAAGAGTTCTTAAGGAATTAAGTTCATTAATAGCCAAACCATTACGTTTAATATTCAAGGACTCCATTTCAGGAATACCTAATGGAAAACAAAATTATTAGTAATAGTCAGCATGGATTTATGAAGGATCGGTCGTGCCAAACAAATCTTATTTGTTTCTTTGAGGTAAGTAGGAATTTAGACCGGGGTAATGCAGTTTATGTGGTGACTAACATTTTGCAAAGGCTTTTGATACGGTTCCACACGAGGTTGGTGTACAAAATAAAGCAACTTGGTGTCAGTAAAAATATTTGAACCTGGATTGAAAACTGGTTAAAGGACAGACAACAGAGAGTTGTCATAACTGGAACTTTTTCAGGTTGGGCTAAAGTTGTGAGCGGAGTACCTCAGGGATCGGTACTGGGACCCCTGCTTTTTAACCTGTTTATTAATGATGTTGAGGTTGGAACGGTCCTATCATTTTAATTCTGCCATCTCCCAGGCTAAACAAACCTCACAAGCACGCTGCCTGGGGTAGGCGGCCATATTTGACTCCTCCCTCACATTCTCCTTTCACATTCACAATGTAGCTAAAACCTGTAGTTTTTTACTTCATTACATCGCACTTCTTCTGTCGCTCTACTGCTAAAAGTAACGCAGTCCCTCATTCTCTCCTGTCTTGACTATTGTAACCTTTTACTGTCTGGCCATCATGCCTCTCACCAATCTTTTTATTTTTGCTGAGCAGCCATTTTAAAAACCCACGTGGTGTTTTTTTGTTTGTTTGTTTTCTTTCGCACACATAATGGAGTAGACTTTCTTCACGGAATCAGTACCTTGCGTGGGTCACAGTCAGACTGTGGCGTTTGTGGCTTTATCCACCACAGTGTACTTTTTCTGCTTGGATCTGTAGCTCTTTATTTCCGGTCACTTCCGCGCGCAGTTCTTCCGCTTTCACGCCTGCTGCTCGCGCCGTTGCAGGAACGGTTGCAAACAAAAGCAGAAAAAAAATTTGCCCGGCACTCTCCGGGGCCCCTTTTAAATCCAAGGGCCACCTCTCATCCCAGTTCAAACACCATATGTAGGAGAAGTGCGCAGAGATTTTTAGAACAGGAAACGTTTTTGAGAGAAAAGCAAACAGGCGTTTATTAGCCGCAACCTTCATAACATAAACATCTTGGGGATCAGCAAAAACAGGGATGCAAGGAAAACAAAGATCGGCCTAACTCCTACAGGGAGTGCGACTTCTCCACACCATATCTATGGGTTGGGGGTCTCGGCCCCTTACCAACAACAATTACAGCGTGGAGGTCAGTTACCTTCAGGGTTCCGGCTTCCTCCTCTCTGGCTAGGGGATGTGTGTGTGGGGGGGAAGAGTGTTAAAGTCCACATGCAGACAGCTATGGAATTAACCCCCTCAGTGCTGTATCAGGCTACGTGAACAACATTTTCCTGTTCTCCGTTTGCAAAAGTATTTTGGCTTCCTCAATCTCAACAGATATTTGGTGGTTTATACCATATCCCTACAAAGATTTTCTTTATACTTTTACCTCCACTGATAATTTCTATCCACAAGGTCTCTACATTTTCATCATTCCCTTCTTAAACACTTTCCCTTGTAATAGGTTTTAGATCCGGTTTAACATATAAATATACTTTACCTCCTTTTCTATTTGCTCTAAACCCTCTAAATGAACTGCCCAGTCCTGAGTTTCATCCCACCATGTTTCAGTAATGCCTATGATATCATACTGCTCCCTTGCAGCTATTAATTCAAGCTCCCCCATTTTATGTCAGGCTTCCTACATTAGCAAGCATGCATTTAATTTTTTTTACAGTCTGTAAAATTGTGATCTTACCTGCTCCTGCCTTTCTACTCCAATTGGAATGAGTCTTTATGTGTTGTCTAGTATTATCTGTATTTGATATGGGTGCCTCCCGGCTTGCTAAACTCTCACTTCCTCACACTGTACCTCCACGACCCCTAGCAATTTCCCCATTACTATCAATTCTGTCTTGTCCTTCTCCCCTCCTTCCTAGTTTAAAATCTCCCCAAACCTTTTTAACACCCTCCCCCTTAGCACAGAAGATCCCTCTGCGTTGAGGTGCAATCAATCCCTAAAGATAGCACCTCTCAGAAGAGGACCCCTTGGCACACACAATGGGATGTATCCAGTTCTGTGTTTCTGGTCATCATACAAGTCAGAACTTTTCCACTAAAATCCCCCCCCCCCCCCCCCCAAAAAAAACAATCTTGCTGATTTGTTTTTTTGTTTGTTTTTTTTTTGGTCCAAGTCATTTCCCCACTTCCAATGCAAGGTGTGAAATAGCAATCTGCCCTCTGCCCACGAAAGGCCAGTCATGGTCACTTGCAGATTAAGCTGACCCGATACCAGTACCCCCCCCCCCCCCCCCAGTTAGGGCCGGCCAATGAAGCTGCCCGAGGAGGGTCTATGTTAGAAAGACAGCTTCACAGAAAGCGCCTCATACATATGATGGCAAACTGAGGTAAGTTGGGCGATATCACCCAGTATATAAAGGGGGGTGGGGGGGGGGCGGTTACACTGATGATCCAGCTTAATTGTGTCATTATTTTATAGTTTTGAATTGGCTTCAATAAGTCAATTAGCCGAAGATAACACATTTTTTTTAACAATTATTTCCTCTTCTGCCCATAATACCACTAATGCTAAATGCTGCCCCACAATGCAGCCCCCTACCCACGCACGCACGGGATACCTCCAGCCGTCCCCCACCTCTCGGAACCCCCTGATAGGTGCTTTCACATGTTGAGATGCCTGAATTAGGTTGAATGAGCCATTCTCACAAGCTGTTTTGACAGGTGAGTGTGGAAGACAGGTACAGTGTATCCAAGACAACAGTCTGAGCCAATCACAGTGCGGTGTGTCCCAGAAATGCCCGGGGCGCATGTTCCAATGATGTACAAAGGCATCTGAGCAAAGCGGAATGAAGTGTTGTGATTGGTTAATGTCAAAACTCTGCTACTAATTCAAACCCCTTCCTCCTGCGAAGAATTCATAAGGGATTAGCCGAAGATGTTCGTTGCTGGCAGAATTAACGGTCATTGCAGGATCACAGCACAACACTTCTCTGGATTAAAAAAAAAGGGGGAACCATGTTAAACCCATTTGACAAATAAAATAAGTTAACTTTAGGGGGACTTTCTTATTTCGGGGCCAGCTGGGTCAGGAGTGTCAGGGGGGAAAAAAAAGGTCAGAGAGCGTGATGGATACATACATTACACTGGGAATAACTTTCTGTAAGATCAGTTGCATTTATCAAAACCCATTAACCCCTTGGCTGCCGAGCAATGCGTTGCCGGCCCCGCTATCAGCGTAGGGGCTAAAATCTTGACAATGTATTGCAAACCGCTAGGGCAGTGAAGGGGTTACAGTGCACTGATCAAGCTTCAAATTGTTTGGAGCGGGGTTATGCAAATGAATAAGGCATGCCCCGAAATAGCAAAAGAGCACGTAGTTCTGGCACCGATCCTGCCTGCGATATCTGACATGTACTTGCCTTATTGGTTCATTTTTAACCCTCTCTCCACTGGCTGCCACCTTTTTCCCTTTTGCCCTTACCCTCTTCCAGAACGTTTCCACCCTTCTCTTTCCCGTTGCCCCCCCCCCCCCACCCCTCTTCTCTTTTCCTGACAATAAAGTATAGTAAAATAATTGTATTCTTCGTCCCTTATTCAATATGTATCATATTTCCATAGTATAAATGCTGCATATAGTGTATGTTAGAACAATCTGCTCCGCTGTTTAATCAGTGTAACATTGTATTCAGCAAGCAAGCAACAGTACCACTACTTTATTTTCAAGTCACTTCAACGACAGCATTTATTTGCGGGTGCTGAACTCTTCTCCAGTGCTGGACGGGGCCCTGGCACTTCGTCAGTTAGGCAGTTACAAGCAGAACAAAGTATATATTTGTATTCAGGTATATTGTTGATTTTGCATTAAATAAAATCACTGCATCGTTTGCTATATTTAATACGTGGCGCTTTATAATAAGAGTAGTTGGAAGAAGAGGGGACAACAGACTTAAACATAAATCAATGTATTAGCCAAATGGTCCCACGTCTGGGTTGAGGTCCCTCGCCTTGATAAAGGTTGCTTTGTTCAACCGAAACAGCGGACCATTTGGTTAATAAATAGATTTATGTTTAGGTCCGTTATGCCCTCCTCTTCATTCAACGACACTGATTTGGACATTGGACCACTCATCCTTCTATAGATGAGAGTGCTGGCCATTCCAGGTGAGCATATTCATGTCAGGAGTGCTTGGGGAATATGTATTCTTCTTCTGTTGACACCTTCAAATAAATGGTCAGAAGGCCGTTTCTTATAGCAATGCACCACTTCCTAAATATAGGCCATCGTGTCTACAAATGGGCCTGGTGCAGTGTTTTTATCACCTGTGTTCTATGAAACCCTGGACAATCTTGGAAGGTTTAAGTGAAAAAAAATTGGTATTTTACTTTTCATGGTGGCTAAATCCTTTGTTGTTGTTTTTTTATTTAGGAACGAGAAAAAGTGGTCATACTGCAATGTTATAAACAATATATGTACTAAAGAAAGTGGTTTCTTTCCCCCGTCACCCAAAAAAGTATATATATGCATAGCATTTCGTTGTTACGTACGTCAAACAGCTAAGCTAGGGTTGGACAGCGTCAGAATACATTTTCCAAGGGCTCTGCAGGGCTTGAAATGTATTGGGTGAGCTCTATAATTTCACCAGCATCGAGGATCACCAGCGTCATTATCAAATGTAACTAAATCCCAATCGATATTATCAAATGTAACTACCCGGTTTAACAATTGTCTTATGTTTCACGCAGATCTGTACACATGCTGGGCTGAGTCAAGTAACTCCTCCTCTGATCTTTTCTATAACTATGTCTGAAATCGCTTATTGATGCAACAGGAAACAATAGCTGCAAAGCACCTTGATCAGAGTGACCAAAAACATCATTGTAAGGTGGCTATGTATGAAACCTATGTTGTGCCACAAATTGAGACCAGGGACCAGTCTTCCTTGTGCTGGAGAGTTCAGCTCCGTTCAAATGAATGGAACTAACGTGTTCTCCGGCACAGAGAAGCATACTGATTAAGGGCCAAAGAGCATCCGTTTCATGCTACGTTACTTGTATTGTTTGTCTTTATTTGTATAGCGCCATTAATGTACATAGTGCTTCACAGCAGTAATATACGTGGTAATCATATAAATAACAAATAATATAATATAAATAACAGGTCATGGGAATAAGTGCTTCAGACAAACGTAACATTTAGGAAGAGGAGTCCCTGCTCCAAGGAGCTTACAATCTAATTGGTATGTAGGAGGAACGTACACGACAGTAGGAGGGTATTTTGGTAAGTGCTTCTGCAGGGGGCCAAGTAATATCTACGGTGCTATTCATATGCTTCCTTAAGCAAGTGTGTCTTAAGGTGGGTCTTAAAGGTGGCTAGAGTGGGTGCTAGTCGGGTATTGAGGGGAAGGGCATTCCAGAGGTGTGGGGCAGTCAGTGAGAAAGGTTTAAGGCGGGAGTGGACGTTAGATACAAAGGGGGTAGAGAGAAGACATCCTTGAGCAGAACGCAAGAGCCGGGATGGTGCATAGAGAGAAATTAGGGCTGAGATGTAAGGAGGGGCAGAGGAGTGAAAAGCTTTAAAAGTTACTTAGCATCTATATATGAAGGAATGGCCAAGATGGACCGGAACTCAGAAAAATAAACTTAAATCAAAGGAGCTCGCATAATCTTTTTGGCTGGCTTTCAAATCATCCATTTTAATGCAAGATTTTCTTCTGTTCACAGAAGAAAAAAAAAGGTTAGTCACGTACTGCTATAACCAAAAAAAGATCCCCCACTGCACCAAAGAAACTCACCATCTCCGTGTCCTGCCCCCTGAGCAGAGGCTTCTCCTCAGGGAATCGAAGCTCACTCATCCCAGATATGTTGACCTCTGGCAGTAGCAAGCCTAGGGAAACAGAAATAGTAACAGAGTGAGTGAGTGAGTGAGTGAGTGAGTGAGTGAGTGAGAGAGAGAGATGGAGAGGTGGGAAGAGAGAGAGACGGGGAGATGGAGAGAGATGGAGTGAGAGAGAGAGAGATGGAGAGAGAGATAGAATGAAGAGAGAGAGAGAAAGAGAGAGAGAGAGAAAGAGAGAGAGAGAGAATGGAGAGAGAGAGTCAGAAAGAGAGAGGGAGAGAGAGTGATAGAGAGAGGGAGAGAGAGTGATAGAGAGAGGGAGGGAGAATCGGGGGAAAGAGAGGGGGAGAAAGAGAGGGGGAGAATGGTGGGAGAGGGATAGAAAGAGAGAGGGGGAGAGAGATTACTACAGATGGATAGACAAATAGGTAAACAAATGGTGATGCATGTGCAGATAAATAGGTGAAAAGATACAAATACACAGAGTGAGACAGATAAATATATAGATGTAAACGTTATAGATACTGATATAAACCAATATATGTAGTTACAGATAATAGATCAGTTATAGATACAGATAATAGATCAGCTATATATACAGATAATAGATACAGATAATAGATCAGTTATAGATACAGATAATAGATCAGCTATAGATACAGATAATAGATCAGTTATAGATACAGATAATAGATCAGCTACATATACAGATAATAGATCAGTTATAGATACAGATAGATTATGATAAATATGAATATTGTTAGAGATTGTGTTGCAGATAACATATAGACAAACTGATAACTATAAAGATTGCTAGATTGTTCATTAGGTAAACAGATTTATAGAAATCTCTAGAAGTGATAAAAAGATAAAGGCAGTGGGTGTGGCAGACAGAATTGATGTAGAAAGATACAACCAAGCTTATAGACAGATAGAGATACATAAATCAATAGGTCGTTCGATAGACAGACAAACAGGCAGACAGAAAGATGGCTGGTCCAACATGCTGACTCATTTTCTAAGTCACACTGAGAGGTGCAAGATACGCACATCACTAATTAGAAGATGTGAACTTACATCCCGCAGTTTTTATGCAAATTTAAGTGAAACTTTAACACGTAATAGACGCCTCAACCTCCCTCTCTCTTCCACAAATCCTCTCGTACATTGCCTTATTTTATATGCCATTAAGACCACATACTTTTCAATTGTTCTTGCCCAGAGATATCAGGGTGACATGCTGTACTTCTCACCCCACCCTCCTGCACAGAAAATGGGGACACAAACCTTTCACCCCCTCCTACCACAGTGTTATTGGGGATATGATCATCTCACCCATTCCTCCAACAGATACATCGGGGACACCTACCTCTGTCCTCCCCATGCCACAGAGATATCGGGGACACCTACCTCTGTCCTCCCCATGCCACAGAGATATCAGGGAGGAATACATCTTACACCCTCCACATACAAAGACATCAATGGCTCCTCCTTCCAAATACACATAATGAAACACATAATGAACCCCTCCTCCCACATTCCTCAACTCCATCCTCCAACAAAGACATAAGGACCACTTACCTCTCACCTCCCCATCCTACACCCTCCAGACACATCAGTGGCTCATATTTATTGCCCCGAGATATGGGGAACACATATAACTTCCAACACTTTCTCTAAAGACATCAAAAACATACCCCACACCCTCTACTCTTAATGAAGCATGACAGAAGCATACCTCTTCCAGAGAATTGGGGTGCAAGATACCCCTCACTTATGTTCTTACATCAGTCACACATACAGTACTTCAACCTTACTTCCAACAAAAGACATATTAGAAACAGATCATTCTCAAGTGACCTCCCCCCCCCCCAAAAAAAAAACTTTAGGGAAGGAAGACTATCGGCATTAGTTGAGTTGGGCAGGTCCTAACAGTTACCTACTGGTATTGGTTATTGTAAACAGAGGCAGGGTCTTCTTGCAGCAAAGTTCTATCATCATCCTATATGTTCTTAACAAGGTTTTGTATTGGGGTCCTGAGGGGCTCTTTGTGAGGTTACAGTACAGTCCTGACCTTATTACATGGAATATTCTCAGACCTGTCTAAAGCACTTATTCCCATGATCTGTTATTTATATTATCTGTTATTTATTTGATTACCCCATGTATTACTACTGTGAAGCGCTATGTACATTAATGGCGCTATATAAAGACATACAATACAATACAATACCTGTCCCTAATACACATACAGGTCTTAATATGCAGACACACACAGCTAAGACTATTCTGAAGACACAAGGACACACACTACATTGTTCTGAATGCACAGGGACACACAAGGTGACTCATACATATACTACTATGCAGCAAGGCATGAACACACACACACACACACACACACCTGGTGAGTCTATCAGACAGACCTGTATAAACCCTGAGGTAGTCTGTTACCTGACCATAGCTCTATCTTATGCCCCAGCAGCTTCATTATCTCTGCAGACAACACAGCTAATGAATGTTTCAATGAGAGAGGAGACTCTAGTGATGGATATGGCAGGGAGGGAGAATGAGGAAGAGGGAGAGGGGAAAGAGGAGAGGCAGGGAGGGAGAATGAGGGAGAGGGGAAAGAGGAGAGGCAGGGAGCTGTCCAGCAGAGCTGTCAAATGGAATGCAAGAGAAGGAGAGAGAGGAGTGAGGCTGAAAGACAGATGTGGATAAAATGATATATAAATAGAGAGGGAGTGAACGAGAAAGATAAAGACGGGGAGAGAGAGAGAGAGAGAGAGAGAGAGAGAGAGAGAGAGAGAGAGAGAGAGAGAGAGAGACTTAAATATACAGGACAAAAAGAGGGAAGGTGGGCAATGAGAGCGATCTATTCAGCAGATCTGCAATAAGGAATGCATGAGAAAAGGGAGTGACGGAGTGAGGCAGAACAGAGGAAGATGAGTGGAGGAGGGAGCGATAGAGAGGGAGAGAGGAATGAATCCAGGGAGTCCAGCCAAGACAGACTGTGTGTCAGCTCAATGCAGATGTGTTAGAGAGGGTAAGGTGGCTGCCCCAGACACTGCACACAGGGTGTCACTGCAGATCAAGCAAAGCAACAACACAAAATAGCACTGAGACTGCCAACAAAGCGACATACTGTACTGGAGAGGCAGCAGGTTTGTGAAGAACAGGGCCCATTACCCTAATTCTGGCTAAGACGTCTAATGCACAAATAACATGATGGGGGGGGGCAACATCTGGGTAAGAGAGACAAAGGATGGAGGGGATGGGATAGGAGGGGGGAAATATGGATGGATACTCTAGGGAGATCTTCCTTGCTGCAATCTGTATGCCAGGCAGAGAAAGGAAGCTATACTGTACACTTACTGCAGAGAGATATAGGTGACCCAGCAGTGGAAAATGTGATATAGCCCTGTCTGGTTGAAACCCTTAAGTGCCTGATGGGTATCTTCAACCCACCGACATTACATCCTAGGATTAACACATTCAGTGCCAGACGAGGCTTCAGTCTATAGCCAATCAGAGATCAGAGTAACCCGTTTAGTGCCAGATGGCATCTGCATCCCATTACTGGGCAATTAAGGGATGTGCCGTTTTATTGCCACAAGAGAGTTGGCATGCAATGCTGCTTTGTGATGCATTATACACAGAGCACCCACCCTAGCACTGAGGGGCCCCAATCCAGCATTGCATGGCCACACAATTGATGCTTAGCCATTTCACTGCCAGGCAAACCCACGCAGGGCATTGCTGGGCTATGGTCTGCGTCTAGAACTGGCTGGGAAAGGGTGTCTGCAATCCCCAGACTTGGATTCACAAAAGATCCACTCCCACAGCCTATTAAAGCTGTGTGATCTGACAAAAATAACAGCTGCCATTTTTAACCCCCCCCCCCTCCAACCAGCTATTATATAGGTAGATAAAACACATTAAACAAGGACCCCATATAGATGGACAAAAACAAAATACTGCCCAAATTTTCCTATCCCTCTCTCATGGCTGTCAGACACTCACCAGCTTACATGTAGCGAGCCCTCAGTCTGTCAGTCTGTCAGTCTGTCTGTCTGTCTGTCTGCTCCTCTATCCATTGACACCCTCCTTGGTTCCTTATACCCCCCCCCCCCCCCCTCCCTCTTATATCTACCATAGTCTTAACACCTCCCATAGGTACTTACAGTTACCTCTCCCCTGGTCCTCCTGTTCCTTCCCAGATGAAGCCTGGTTTATTAATCCACGTGTTGAGCTGTCTTCTTTTCTTCTTTCTCCCACGGGTGGGAAGGAGAGGGAGGGGGCAAAGCGATCCTCTGTAGGGTGAGGGGCTGTGCCCACGCCTTGTTTGGAATCAGAGACCTGTTCTGTTCTGCTGGTATCTGCCTGTATGATAAAACCAGAGGGGTATATCTCTCTATATTTATATGTATATCTGTCTTTTTTTTATATGTTTTTTTTTTTGCCAGGGAGGAGGGCAGGTGGATGCTGCTGGCGGTAGGATTACACTGTACTGCGTCAGTGGGGAGGGGGCAGAGGAGGGGTTGATTTATAAGGTGGAGCAATCTTTCTCAGGGGCTTATAAAAAAGCATTGCTCCCCCCCCCCCCCCCCCCCCCCCCCACATTTAATGACATCCCTATCAGCTGTTCAGGGGTTCTGATGATCAGGGCTGGCACAATCAAACCCAATTAAGAGAGGTTGAAACAAGGGAATTGTGTAGACTCCTTTAGATTGCAAGCTCTGAAGACACAAATTAGTATGCTGCTTGCTTGTATGTGTATAGAAGATGAGTGTGTAGGAATTCTGAAACTATAACACTGCATATACAGTCCCTGTCAAGGGTACAAAACTCAAATAGGTGAAATCTGAGTCCTATATATACCCTCAAAAAGCACGTTTTTTTTGCCACAGCAATGCATAGTAGACCCCCCTGGCAGGGGAAAGCTAATATAGAAAGACTATGGCAAAACTATGAGTCAGTCTCCCAATGACTGAGACCCACCCAAGGTGAGTATCACTTGAGACCCACAATGTGATGTCTCTAACATTGGCACTGATATAGATAATCTGCTGCTAGACAGTGCCAGAACTGCACATTTTCAGCCATTTTCTGTAGTGTTGTCATCTTTAAATAAGCGTCATTTGTTTTCATAGCTGATCAAGGTTAACCTTTTCGCTGCCAGAGGGGCACGCCAAGCACTGGCACCTGAAGCAGGTGAAGGGTTAATGAAGATTGAGTACATCTTCAACACTTTTTTTTTCAGCCAAGAGTACCATAGTGCTGTTGGATCAGGGATTTATGAAATCGTGTATTGCAGGGGTGGCCAACTCCAGTCCTCAGGGGACACCAACAGGTCAGGTTTTCAGGATATCCCTGCTTCAGCACAGGTGGCTCAATCAGTGGCTCAGTCATTGACCGACATGGTGGTGCGAACCCGACATGGTGGTGGCCATTCCTGATGTATTGTGTTATTGTCTACACCAATGTTTCCCAACTCCAGTCCTCAGGGAACCCCAACAGGTCAGGTCTTAAGGATATCCCTGCTCCAGCACAGGTGGGTCAATCAGCGGCTCAGTCTTTTTGACTGAGCCACCTGTGCTGGAGCAGGAATATCCTTAAGACCTGACCTGTTGGGGTTCCCTGAGGACTGGAGTTGGGAAACACTGGTCTACACTCACTTAGCCAGCAGAAGTACCCCCAAATTCCATTATGTGAATTCACTTCTGACCAAGGGCCTTAAATGTACCTATAATATGAAGGATTTGCAGACTAGGGGGGCGGCTTCATAGTTAAGCAGATAAAACAAAATATTTGCCAGGTATTTTTTTTTTAAAGGATTTTTATATCGCAACGTTTTATTTTATTGCCCATGTGCTGTACTTGCCCTGGCAGGGCTGACACTAGAGCAGCAGAAACAGAATGGGGTTATACAGTTCATAACTGACCTAGCGGTGCAAAAATGAAGGAAAGGAGGAGCACACAGGAGACTTGATTTGAGTTTTGAAAAACTTCAATAAGGTGTTCACAGCATCAGAGCTTTAATACAGATAACGTTTCAGGACTAATGTGTCCCTTCCTCAGACCCAGATATGGGTTCAAGTCAGGCTGTAGGAAGGAACAACAGTGGGTGATACAGACATTTTATTAACAACAGTCTTTATTTATAGGAGTCCAAACAAAACAACTTCTCTCCCCACATGACACGGGCACAAGCTTGGTGTTAGGGTGGCTTTTAAAAAGAGTCTCAACCAGGGGCTGGACTAGGGCAATACTTCTTGGATGACTAGTGTCTAAACCCTTCTCCCTTAGGCTCCCTCTTACCACGATCCCAAGCTCCATACACCTGGTTCACATCTCTACTTTGTAGGCTGGACTGGACTTCAGGGGACTCTACTAGTAGCTCTACATTGTATTTCCCTCTGGGTATTCCTCGTTCTATACAAGGGAATGTACTGTATACCTTTTCTAAGACCCCTCCACCTAAACTTCTCTTGGGCAGGGAAATATCTGGAGGCAGGTGAAGTTAACCATTTTAGTGCCAGCCAGGCTGGCTACATTCTCCCCCTTCCAATTAAATGTTGTTCCACCAACATTGTATTTAAACTGATGTAATATAAATAGGCAGGTTCTGGTTTCTGTACCAGCCCACGACAACCATCCTAGATGCTGTGAACTTGCTTGGTCCCATCGCTGTTCGCCTACTCCACTCTCTCCTTGTATACACTGCGGCACAGTTACCATACTCTCATGAGGCAGTCCATCCGCTCAGGCATAAACTCCAGATCAAAGTGACCATAGAAAAGCACTGCCTAACACGTTCATTCCCTATGTTCGACAATGTTCATGAACCACGCTAATAACCATAAAGGTAAACCTCTCAGATATTGCGGCAAACAACCCGCTTCACCCAGCAGACCTTTGTTATTTGTTTCTTATAGGATGCCACAGGGAGCACCCAGAAATTATTAACGTATACAGGTGCGTTGTCCTGGGCTGCCTTCAGAACTTCGGGGCTATAATACGCCTCATTGGATGTGGCGTCCATGTACCTAAGGTAGGCCTTATTTTCTTTCACATCCAACTTGGCTACCTGATGAGATGGCCTTCCGCAACTGTCATGGACCTCAATTTGGGAAGAGCCAAGCAGCTTTCCAGAGCCTTTAGCACATCCAGCTCTGGTCCTCCAGCAATATTTAGAGCAGTTGAGGCTTGCTCAACAGCAGATGGAGTAGGATCCAGATCTTTTGGGGTCTCAGGAACAGCAACTTCTTCCCTTGAAGTGTTTCCCGGCTCTGTGTTCTTAAGGCTCACATCTCTGGTGGACTGGGCAGAATTATCAGTGCTCTTTAGGACCTTCGGCTTCCCCCTCTGATAACAGAGTGGACTCTTTGGAAGTACTCGGGTGCGTCCATTGAGCAGCCTCACTCAAGCAGCCGACTTGAAGGTTGGATGCTTATTGGAAATGGGCAGCGCTGGTTTGTCTCCACTAGGAACGGGATTGCGGCACTTGTCTTCTACACATCAATACAATCCACACAATGATAAGTAATTAGCTAAGTTGCCAATCGATCCGTTCTCCTGTGATCGATTGGCTCAGATTCGGCTTGGGTTCACTAAATGGCTGCAGAGGAGCATAGCAGTTAGTGGAATGCATTTGCATATTAATATACCGTAACAAAGTTCTGTGGGGAAGATCATGTGAGCAGGCAGTCACTAGATACAATTGGTGCACTGCTAGAGAGAGGGCAGGGCTCAAAAAGGGGTGTGCCAGAGCCTGTTTCAGAAGGGGAAGGGGATGTGACTTTGTAAATGGTTGCTATAGAAACAAAAAATGCTTGTTACATTATAATACATTAAAAATGTCATTTCAGAGTTTCTCATAGTACAGAACTGATTTATTTAAAAACCACACACATGTGCCTGATGTTAATTCTTATTTACTGTAGCATTAGCTGTCTGATAGACTTTAAAGCAGCCGTCCACTCTAATCGCCTTTTTTTTTGTCTGCAAAATACCTCTTTTTGCCCTTTCTCACGCTATATTTATTTTTTAACGTTTGCCGCTCTGTTCAGGTGACAAAGGCGTTTGAAATGTAATTTGGAAGTCAAAATGTAACTCTCTCCGGAGTTCAGCGCAGAAATCAGAGATTAGCCAAATCATCATTTTGAACACACAAAAAAAAACATTAAAAAGAAGAGCAGGTCATGTTTAGGGGCAGCGGCGGATACCATAGGTGCCGTGAGATCTGCTGCACCAGGGCCCATCCTCCCAAAGGCAGAACACTTCCGTACTGCTCCCCCCAAGTTTCACCTGTGCCCGTCAGTGCCCTCTCAGAAGGGGCCAGACCTGGCAGACCTAACACAGAAGTTAGGCTCCACCAGATGGGTGGGCCCCGGGGGAGCAGAGAAAGTTCTCTGGTTCCGCCCCTGCGGTAACATAGTAACATTATAGGAGTTCAATGCTTTGGGGGGGGGGGGGGGGCGGGGGGGAGAGAAGGGGATTGCTGCTATAAAAAAATATCATCCTTCGATGTCAGAATGTTCTCTTAAAGGGGCAACCCTGCCTAGGACCAAAGTGTATTACAAGCAGTGATGTGTTTAAGGGGTGATATTTTTAAAACCAGTAAACATGGTGAGCTGAGGCTTGGGAGGGGGTTTTACAGTTAGAGCCACCTTCTCTTCCAATCCCCACATTGGTTCTCTAATAAGGACAGGGTGCGTGAAGGGTAAATAATAATAATATTAATAATTGTTTGCTCTTGTATAGCGCTGCTAGTTTTACATAGCGCTTTAGAGACATTTTGCAGGCACAGTCCCTGCCCCGTGGAGCTTACAATCTATGTTTTTGGTGCCTGAGGCACAGGGAGATAAAGTGACTTGCCCAAGGTCACAAGGAGCCGACACCGGGAATTGAACCAGGCTCCCCTCCCAAACTCAGTGCCAGTCAGTGTCTTTACTCACTGAGCCGCTCTTTCTCTCAGTAAACACTTGATTGACAAACACTACCCCAGTTTTGAGGTCCTTAGGAAATGCCAAAGAAACAAAAGCTGCCACATATTTGCTTTTAGAACAGTTGGATTTGTTTAAAGGAAGCCAATATGATTGTTAAATTCTTTACGAAACCTTTGTTTTTTGGCCAGCTGCATGGGATTGCACTTTTACATTGAATTTGTGCGGCCCTGGATCCTCCCATCTCACTCATTCAGGTCCCTTTGACCTTGACAGCTCTGTATGTCTCTGTAATTTGTGGCTGGGTCCCCCAGCACTGGAGGAGTTAATTAAATGTGTGTTTATAACTCACGATGGATTATGACTGAGTAGAACCAAACTGAGACCCCACTATCCATGGTTACCACCTGAATCCATATAACCATAGAAACATAGCATTTGATGGCAGATAAGAACCACTTAGCCCAGCTAGCCCCCCCCCCCCCCCCCACCCCCAAACACTCAGTGGAGGCTTTTAAAGTGAGCTGGGAGTTTAAACCCCTTCCCTACCAGAGATATAGCAAAACAATACTTCTATGTATAGTAGATTCCTCTGACACCAAAAGACTGCAAATGTCCTCTGAAACACTGCCTTGTGTCTGCCAGTTCACTTTTTTTTATCTGAATTATTAAAGCTGGACTGTAGCCGAAGGAGTTGTACCCCTTGACAAGGGACCGTGCACAGAGAGTTGTAAGCTACAGTGTTACAGGGTTCGGAATGCCTTGGGGTGCATCCGTTACAGTGTAGCAGGGCTGAGATGTGGACAGATGGTGGGTGCCCTGCGTGTGTGGGGAGAGAAGCAGTAGGGGAAGGGAGGAAGAAAATGAAAATAAAAACCAATGAGGAGACTGAAATCTAGAGAGACAGATGCTGGAGAGGAGGAAAATGTAAAATAGAACAGAACGGAAAGATACTATGAGGTAGAGTGGCAGAGGATAACAGATAAAGGATTGAAATGGAAATATATATATATATATAGGGCACTGCTATACAGTAGTTTGTATGACATTTTTTTTAAGGGTACTGAACACCCTACTTTTGTCCTGGAGGGTCAGTGGGTGCTTTAGTGTATTACAGAGCTGCAGAGCCAAGCATTGAAATAGTAATGGATGCTGAAGTTAGGAATGAGGAGCAGTGGCAATGGGGGATGATAAAATCCTGACAATCTACAAGGCCCAAACAGCTCCTTGGGAAACCATGACAGACCATGGCTCATATTTACTGAGCAGCATTACTCCATAAGAGACCTTCCGTTCCTGGAGATGCCTTACTACTTATTTACGTGAATGTGCTATAAAGGGCCACGCTGGAAGGGGTCTTATGAAGTAGCACTGATCAGTGAATATAGCCCCATATATTTGGGGTTAATGGTTAGTCATTCAGTTACTAAATATATATAGTCACGTTTAAAAATGAATTGAGGAATAGTAAAATAACAGAAGCAGAGTTCTCACACCTGTTATCCCCCTCCTCCCCCCCCTTTTTTGTTGTTGTTGTTGTTGTTGTCTTTTGTTTTGTTTTGTGCTTGTTTACAAACAGATAACATGTTACAATTTTGTTAAGAATATTTTTTTATTCCCCGTTTGAAAGTTCTAAATATGCAATGTTTTATTTGATATGAAAAAAATTCAATAAAAATTTGAAGTTGGAAAAAAAAAATGAATTGAGTTTCTCTAAAATGTGGAGTGGCTGGAGGGGTCCTAGGTCCTAAAAAATGGTTTGCCAACTACGCTAGTGTAATGTTAACACTGAGACAGAACTTGCCCTATTATTAGTTGAAGCAATGTCCCTATTACAGAGGTACTGTAGGTGGTTAAATGTGATTTGAACCCAGCTGGGTTCAGTAATTAGTCTGATGTACAGTACTTCCTCTCCTGTTAAACAAGCTTTGAACCAACTGGAGTGGAATGTGAGTGCTGCTGCCAATTAGCAACAACTGCGGAGATATATGGGGCCATGGAAGGGGGAATGGGATTCTAGCAAGAGGTCCCATGTCTGAAGCCTTAAAACACTACTTTAGATGTTAACACAGGAGGAATTCTAACACGGCTAGTATTAATTGGAGAAAAGTACATAGGGAGCCCAACCAGTACAGTATGTAAAGATCATGACCCTCTCCAACTGGACTTTGAGGTTCACATAATGACTGGTGTGCACTTTGTCATATAATTACAATTCATTGGTTGGACAATTGCCACAGAAAGTGATGTGCTGGGACAAAAAGTGAGAGGACAAAGTCATAAGACAGAGGAAGAGTATTTTTCTTTGAAGAGCCCAAGAAAGATAAATGAGGGTGGTAGAGCTAAAACGAGAGAGAGAAGAGAGAGAGGAGAGAGAGAAGAGAGAGAGAGAAGAGAGAGAGGACAGAGAAGAGAGGAGAGTCTCTGTCATCTTCATTCTACCAGTATTTGTAAACATGGACTTTCTTTGTAGAGTTGCTGGACTGCTTCATTTTTATCTTTGTCAATGTCATTACTTTTCAATTGCCCTGTATGCAGAGCATCAGCTTTGCTGCAGATACTTCTGGCAATGAAGGTGTTAATTCCCTTCCATACTTTAATCTGTAGTACATTCGTTTTCAAAGGGGCCTCAGACCTGAATAGGATTTTGGAATAATCCTTCAATTTTGCAAAGCACGCGCAAATAAATATAATATTTGTCTGTTATCCTAAAAGATTTTTCACAGCAACAAAGGAAAGGGTTCTTTACAGTAAGGGCAGTTACAATGAGGAATTCATTACCCATGGAGACTGTGATGGCAGATACAATAGATGTATTCAAAAAAAGGTTGGACATCTTTTTAAAAAGGAAAGTTATACCAAATAAGTGAACATGGGAAGGATGTTGATCCAGGGAGTAATCTGATTGCCAATTCTTGGAGTCGGGAACGAATTTATTTTTCTCCTTATGAGATATAATTGGATGATATGACTCTGGGGTTTTTTGTTTGCCTTCCTCTGGATCAATAAGTAAGTATAGATATAGGATAAAGTATCTGTTGTCTAAATTTAGCATAGGTTGAACTTGATGGATGTACGTCTTTTTTCAACCTCATCTACTATGTAACTGTGATCTGACTTGGGATGCCATGGACAGTAATGGAAACCCCTGATTAAAACACATCCATAGTTAAGGGCTGCATGCATTGCAGATGAAGGGTTAACAGGCTCTTTTCTTGGCAGAGAGAGCGGCAGCCGAGTAACTTTTTCGGCAATAGAAAGCTGCTAATCTTGGCGCTGTGTGCAACGGTCCGTTACATTAATGAGGTGTTTGGCTCTTTTATTTCCTTGACGTTTTTTTGTTCTGCAGCCGTCACCTGTAACTTTCCGCAGCAAGAGGCGATTGTGGATGTGGAGGGGGCTGGTAATTTTGTCAAAGGCAACCATGAGCTGTTTTATTCTTTGGTATAATCAAGGAACATGACGTTCAGTGACAGAGCTGGTGAAGAATGCAAGACATCAAGTATTTACAGGGGATGGAAAACAAAGCATGAGGCCATTAGGGCTGGGTATATCAGGCACACACAGGCAAACAAGTCTAAGTGCCAAGTCATATATAGAATCTTAGCCCTAGACAAACAGAGCAGCATCTTTATGGCTAAACAGCCACAAAACAGAGGGACATGACAATGTACACAGCTCAGAGGCAAGGAGCAGACTAGTCAACATTGCAGTGACTACAGAAAACATGATGACCCATCCATGGACAGGCTCAATGGGTTGCCGACCTCTCTGGCAGCGAAGGGGTTAAACTCCGCCCAACTGCATTTTCCAGCACGTATTTACGCCTGGCATCCCGTTCATTGTTTTGCTGATAAGCAAAGTGCTGCACATCGCTCCCCCCCCCCCCCCCCCCCCCCAAACCCGCTCCCCCTCCCGTAGCCGCTGACAGAACAAGAGTTTGTGTTACGTGTTTAAATGATCCATAAATACATAGCAGGTCAGAGGGAAAAATATGTTGGGGTCATGGAAGATAACAATGTCAAGCAGGGCAGCCAGAATATTGGCGTGCAGGAGAAAATCCAGGGGCCGCCCTCCCTATACATAGCTTTAATATAGAAAGACCCTGGAGTATGGTGTCTACTACGACTAGTGTGTGTGACTACTACTACTATTACTACTACGTGTTTGCGTAGTATATAGTATATTAACAGAAGATAGCCGGCACTTCGCAGAACAATATTTATTGTGACGTGGATCAACATTTCGGCCACCCTTGGGTAGTTTGCCAAGATAGCTAGTGCAATATACCACATACCCTTATCTACCCTAAGTAAGCAACGCTGCCAGAAACAAAAATTGGCATCAAGCAGAAAACCAACCAGTCAATCTGGCAGTACTGCTTACTTTGAAACAAATGTAATATATATCGCTATAAGAGTATGGCATGATATAAATATATCACAACGGTATCAGCACTATGTCAGTGGATACAGCAATAAAAAAAACTATGACAAACAACTGTAACATATGAGAATACACAATATATGTCTGGTACAGGTATTTTAGACCTATATATAGCAACGCATGTTGAAGAAGAGTGGCACTTGCGCTGGTAGGTTCAACCATACTATGAAAGCTTAAACAATATTCTGGAGGCCAGGGTCATGTGTAAGATGATTAGCCCAGATAGTTTCAACTCGGCCCTCTTTTCAAAGCACAAGTTCTGTTTCTTTTCTTTAATTTATTTGGGGAAAGCAGCATAAAGACAGGCACTTGTGAAGAGATGTTGGTGTTTAGATAATGTCTCCCTGTGGGTGCTTTGTAGTTAAGGACAGGTGAAAAGGGTAATCCTGCCACTAGAGCAGTTACAGCAGGGTAGTCACTCAGCCGGTGGTGAAGGTGGAAAAGGAAATCCCAATGTATGCTGGGTAGCAAGATAGCCTGGGGACAGACCATCTGTGGGCAGAGCAGAGGGGGAGAAAGCAGACTTGCTCATTTGAGAGAAAGGCTGGGGCTGCTATAGCAACTCACTGAAATGTCTAAGGGAGCCACAACATGTAGCAATAATGTTGCATTTTCTCACACAGCAAGCTGCTGGGACAGGGGAAAATGACAGGCAACTGAACAAGGGAGAAATGAATCCCATAACTAAAGGGGAAGACAGAGGAATATGGAATCTAGTTCCAGGACAAACAATATACCTGGCTAAAGTGGGAAAGGAACTTGCCAACATGCAAGTAAGGTCTCACCCCCCCAAACATGCAAGTAAGGCCTCAACCTCCAAATATGCAAGTAAGGCTTCGACCTCCAAATATGGAAGACACCAAAAAGCATTGGCTCTCATCACCCAGAGGACACATTGTGTCCCTGACAGCGTTCAGGAAGAAGACTTGAAAAGATTAAATAGGATGAAGGCCTCGGCTCAAGGAGACACGTTTTATATTACAGAGGTACATAAAATTGAATAATGAGCGGAGTAGGCTTTATTGTTCATTATTAACAAGAGATGAAGTAACATAGTGGAGAATTAAAGCTCCTCTGAAAGAGCAGACAGATTTGTCATTTCAGTTGACAGAGATACAGGCTTCAAATAAATTGTATCTGTCCCACCATCAAGTCACACAGACAATGAAGTGGAAGACTTCTACATGAAATCAACCAACTTAACAACAAAGGTCATTGTGGGAAATTCCAATGCAAAGATTGGTGCTCAGCAGAAAGACAAAGCATCAGTGGGTACGTATAGTTACGGCAACAGGAATGAATGTGGATACAGATTGGGAGGATTTGCAGAATATGAAAACTTCTACATCATGAATGAATTTTTCAAGAGGAATCCAAATAGAAAATGGACATGGAGTGGACCAAGTGAAATAAAGAATGAAGTTGACTATATCGTAGCACACAAGAAACACATGACTGAAGACTGCACAGTCCTTGCTCGTTTTGACAGGAGTGGTCACCGATTGGTTATAGATGTAGAGCGTGGTAAGAGTGCTCTAGTACAAGGCAATTATTAAACAATTAGATCCAGATTATTGGAAAAATGGGTGAATCTATAATGAAATAGGAAGTAGAATGAGTATATCCATGAAGTGCTTTCAATGACAGATAGTCCTTGAAAACATGGGACAAGTGAAAAAATCCCACATCTTCTATTTCATTGGGAATGTCCAATTTAAATGGAAAATATTGTACTCGCAATCACCCACTTCCTATACTGGAACAGACGTGCAGCTGCTGATGTGAAGTCTAGGAGTTGAAGAATAGGGAGTTGTGCACAGCCACAAAAGCGAAGGAGAAGGATCCATATAATGCAAATATTGAATTTATTGGAATAACAAAAACATAGGGGGAAAGCCTCCTACGCGTTTCGTACCTTAAGTACTTTATCAAGGAGTTTAGAAATGAATTAAAAAACAAAAACAATCAACATCAGGAACCTCAAGAATAACGCAGAGAATTTCACCTAGAGGTGAAAAATTGCTTCAGCTTCCTCAAAATGCTTGGGGACACTTTAGCAAAAAATTATGAAGAACTTATGTACCACAAGATTGCTATAAAGCAGACGTGGTGTCTATATTTAAAAAGGGAGCTAGATCACTACCGGGGAATTACAGACCTGTAAGCCTGACATCAGTAGTGGGGAAGCTACTTGAAGGTTTAGTATGGGATAATATTCAGGAATACCTACTGGAAAACAACATTAGTAGTAATAGTCAGCATGGATTTATGAAGGATAGGTCGTGCCAAACTAACCTTATTAGTTTCTTTGAGGAGGCAAGTAGGAATTTAGACCGGGGTAATGCAGTTGATGTTGCCTACTTAGATTTTGCAAAGGCTTTTGATACGGTTCCACACAAGAGTTTGGTGTAAAAAAAAAAGCAAATTAGACTTGGTAAAAATATTTGCACCTGAATTGAAAATTGGTTGAAGGATAGACAACCGAGAATTGTCATAAATTTAACTTTTTCAGGTTGGGCTAAAGTTATGAGTGGTGTACCTCAGGGATCAGTACTGGGACCCCTACCTTTTAACTTGTTTATTAATGACCTTGAGGTTGGCATAAAGAGCAAAATCTCCATCTTTGCTGATGACACTAAATTGTGAAAGGTAGTAGAATCAGAGCAGGATGTTATGTCTCTCCAGAAGGACTTGGAGAGACTGGAAACTTGGACATTACAATCATTGGACAAAGATGGTACTCAACTAGATTCCTAGGGATATCAAAACACCAAGAGGATGACCAAAAGTAAGATGGGAGGATGAGTTCATAAAATGTGTTTGGAGCAACCTGGTGAAGGAAAGCTTGCAACCTCAGCTCTCGGAATATCATTGGGGAGGCCAACATAAACATTAAAAACACCAAGCTCTTGGAATCAAAGAATCAATCCACATTGATAGCTAAATTATATATTTGATTAACTACAAGGGAACGGTGGATGGTAATTGTGGAACACATGCGTAATAAGATTGCATGAGTATGTGAAGAGAAAATGACACAGCTTATTTAACTGAAACTACTGTATGAGTTATGGTCCATAATTTCAGTATCTGCAATTCAAGACTATCCTAGCTAGTATGTAAATCACAGCAAAGATTAAAAAATACTTTAAACCAACTATTTTCAGTTTCAGAGATCCCCAGAGTGCACAGGAAGTTTACCAGTGAAGTAACCAATATTACTTTCTGGGTTTTTTTTAAATGGGAATTTAAATGGATGTCCAATAGGGAGCCTGAGCCAATGATGTTGAGGCATCCTATCGGACAGAAATTTGGCAGCCATTTTGTTTCCCCTTGGAGGGAAATTTAAACCGGGTAACTTCACCGGAGGGTCCCGGAAGCTTAAAATAGTAAGGTCCAGCTCTGGATATCACCCAGTTCCCATCTTATAAAAAATAAATAAATAGATGGGGGGGGGGGGTAAAAAATGAGTAGGGGGTTTGCTGCTTTATGTACTCCCCATAAAGCTTCTTTTTCCTGCTTGCCTTTATACAAAGACTAATCAGGCTTACAGGGGATAATGCTGTGGTCAACACATATGTACAGTAAATGGAGCAAACCAATTACACATTATTAGTACTGAATTGGAATACATGAACAACAAAATCTAATACTTAAGAAAATGTCCCGATAGGTGACAACAATTGGCATGTTTTATCTTTATAGTAATCAGATGATGTACATGGCTTCAAAGAGAAAGATAAACTGCAAAGTTAGTAAAGAAATTACCATTTAGAAATGCAAAGTATTTAACTTAAAGTCACATCACACCTCTCTTTTAAACCCTTTGAAATATGTAGTTGTCTCACAATATTGTACTTGTACAATAGTATAACATGCAGAAAGAAATCCAGAAATCCAAGAGGACTGACTCGAGGCTATTTCCGTCATTTTTAGAAGGCCGACATGCATTGAGATTCATTGTTAATCCCTCTGGCGTCTGCTTCTTCTACAGAAGCACAAACCTGTCCAGTTTCCCCTTTTTTTTCCTAAAGCTGTAAGGAAATTGGCAGGCCTGTGCTGTTCAAGAAGCAGAACCCAGATAGCATGACCCTGTGCCACACACAGGAAGATAAGTGCACCACGTGGGTATCTGAGATAAATATGTCAAGTCAAGTATGACCACATAAAAATAAAAAAAAATCAATCGATATTGATTTTAAAAAAAAGTCCAGTAATCCTCTGTATGTCTTAAAGTAGAGGTAATTAGTCCCAATGGAGCAGTGCAGCTTGATTGAAATTGTCCTTTCACCATATGAATTATCAACAGTCCTAAAAAATAATCTCTGAAGATGCATCCAATGGCATAGAATTCTTCAATGCACATACTGTAGCAAATACTGCCTGTCTTTCTCCCCCCCCCCCCCCCCCCCCCCCGAGACAATGAAAGAGAGAAGCAGGAGGAATACAGCTCACATCGATCTGAGCAAGTTGCCCCTGCTCGCGTCACACAGCCGCCGCTTCTGAGATCCCGTGGCGACGAAGACGTCGGTAGGAGATTACAGGGTGCAGCCCACCTTGGTCAGAGATAGGAGTATGGAATGGAGGGAGGGGGGGGGGTGTTAGGCCGACAGCATTTGCTACAATGTCGGATGTGCTTGAACAAGACTTAAGCCGAGCTTATAGTGGAGGAGTTGCGTGCGCGCTCGTCAAGCACACATCAGTAATTGGCTATATCAGTTAGCCAAGTGCCTGCAGGCGAAGGCGTTGATGCGGTAGCGTTTTGAGGAGACAATACACTTTGTCTCCTCAGGCGGCTGCCGCGTGACCTCAGCGTCACGTGAGCTTGTTCAGCCAATGAGGGCAAACCAGTTTCGTGACGCCCCCAGCACTATGAGCAGGGATCACTTCTGCTTCAATTGCGCAGCAAGGTAAGAGCTCGCACTCTCGCACGCAAGCGGAGTGTATGAGCTTAGCCTTACACGTGAGTATTTGAATCTTCAATGATTTCATACTTTTAATTATTAAAGCGGTGCTCTATGCCAGTGGAAGCACCATTTGTGCTTGTTTTTGAGGACTATTGACAATTGATTTTATATATATATATATATTTTTTTTTTATATTAAAATCAATTGTCAATAGTCCTCAAAAACATATATATTCTGTATATATATATATATATATTCAAGTTTTAAGTTTTTACCAAAGAAGTCTGGAAAAAGACCACTGACCAATCATCTTACACTTCCGGTTAAACCTATAAAATATATATCAAGGATCATTTCCAGATGAAAGCACTCGAATTACATGTACAATTGACACAAAGTCCCTATAGGTCCAGAAAAATTGCACCGATAAACGCCGAATTGAAATACATCCCATAATTTCCAATGATTAACACGGATAAACCTATTTTGTAAGGAAAACGTTGGGGGAAAAAGCAAACACTGAAAACTGGAATATCCATGTACGAATGTTATACAGATGTAATCATTTCCAACGAAAATTCATTTCAGTTAGAGGGAAGAATGTGAGAAAGGCCTTATAACTAATCACTAGGAGTTCAAAAATGCTTGGGGTAGACAGGTCGTTAGGAGATATCAAATTGGTTCTACGAGTATGAGACGAGTATATGTGCTAATTTCATGTAAATTGTGCAAGCGAAGAGCAAATCATAAACTCTGACACTCAAACACTCATCTCATCCAGGGGTGCTCAGCTTCAGTCCTCAAAGGCCACCAACAGGTCCGGTTTTCAGGATATCCCTGCTTCAGCACAGGTGGCTCAATCAATGGCTCAGTGAAAGACTGAGCCACGTATTAAGTCACCTGTGCTGAAGCAGGGATATCCTGAAAACCTAACTTGTTTGGGGGGTCTTGAGGACTGGGGTTGAGCACCCCTGATCTAATCTACTATTTTTTTACATCTATACCAGTTTGAGCTTCTGAAACCAGGGCTTCGTCATACAAGTGCTTATTTACCGTTTTAAACGCTGTCTTTCACTGGCCCTGTGCTCTTGTAATACCTTTCAACACCATGATTGTTACAAAATTATCCTAAAAGCTTAAATGTACCATTCTGACAAAGGACAGAATTTCCTAGTATTGCATATCTTTCATTCTCACAAAGAGCAGCACCAGAGTACAATAGAATGTTTTATGCAGGTAAAAGTGCTGTCAAGAACATACTAAAACTACTAGTTACAAGATCCCAATCATCTATTACCAAACAGTTTGTTCTAGTTTGTACCGCAAAGCATATTCTGCTTTTCCTTGTACTGTCTATGTGTAGCTCGTGTGTGGGTGTTATCTTTTTATAGAACTAAATATGCTTAATTGCGCTGTCATGGCTTACCAAGAACTCTTAGCTTTGAAATGGCCTGATGCAATTGGAAATCCTCCAACTGGCTTGAAATGGTAATTGCCTTGTTCCCGAGCAAAGTTAATGTTAAATGCGCAATCATGTTACATATATATTACATAAATATGACTCTAACATAAATACAGTATATAGATACATAGCATATGCAAACACACACTATATATATTAAAAAAGGTCTCCAGCGTTAACGTACGCAATGGGACCGGAGCATGTATGTAAAGTGAAAATGTACTTAAAGTGAAGCACTACCTTTTTCCCACTTATCGATGCATGTATTGTACTGCAATAGTCATATATGTGCATAACGGATGTAAATAACGCATGTGTAACAGGCTCTATAGTCTCCCCGCTTGCGCACAGCTTCGGTACAGGTAGGGAGCCGGTATTGCTGTTCAGGACGTGCTGACAGGCGCATGCGTGAGCTGCCGTTTGCCTATTGGGCGATATGTCCTTACTCACGAGTGTATTTAAAGTGAGTGTCCTTAAACCGGGGTATGGCTGTATATCTTATACTATATTAGTGAAAGCACTGTATGCCTGTCTGGATGTCCGGTGTCCCTAGGGGAAATCTCATTGGTCCCTTGGGCCGCCCGACCCCGCACAGCAGCTTGCAGGGAAACCTGGGGGCGGCCAGAGCTGTGCACGGGCGCTCCGTGCTGCTGCTTCTATGTCTGTGTCTTGCAGAGGGGGCGGGGCCAGAAGATCCGTGCTGCTGCTTCTATGTCTGTGTCTTGCAGAGGGGGCGGGGCCAGAAGATCCGTGCTGCTGCTTCTGTCTGTGTCTTGCAGAGGGGGCGGGGCCAAAAAGATCCGTGCTGCTGCTTCTATGTTTGTGTCTTGCAAAGGGGGCGGGGCCAGAAGCTCCGTGCTGCTGCTTCTATGTCTGTCTTGCAGAGGGGGCGGGGCTTCTCTCTGCACACAGACAAGCCCTCCTTCTCTTCCTGTCTGCTTCCCGTTTTCAGCAGCATGGGGGGTTGGGGGATCGGAGCATGTCGCCCCCCCAGGTGAAATTGTGGACTGATTAAGTGTGTGTGTGTGTGTGGTGGTGGGGGGGGGGGGGGGTGGGTGATTGAGTGTGTGTGTGGGGGGATTGAGTTTGTGTGTGTGGGGGGTGGGGGGGGGTTGGTGTAGTGGTGTGTGTGTGGGGGGGGGTTGTGTGTGGGGGGGATTGTGTGTGTGTGTGTGGGGGGGGGTTGTTTGTGGGGTTGTGTGATTGGTGGTGTGGGGGGGCTTGTGTGTGTGTGTGGGTGGGTTGTGTGGGGGGGAGCGATTGTGTGTGTGTGTGTGGGGGGGATTGTGTGTGGGGGATTGAGTCCCCCCCCCTTCCACTCCATGCACCCTGCCCTTCCACGCCCGGGCAACGCCAGGTATATGTATATTAAGTGTATATATATGTATATATTATATATAATATATATATATATATATATATATTATCATATATATATATGTGTTGTGTGTCTGTGAGGATCCCTAGAAGAGCCAATATACACTGCACAAGCACAATCCCGATCACATAAGAGTTGTTTATTGGGTCAAAAATACACACATATGTGCCAATATGTGGGGTATGTGTGTGCATTCTGGACCCAATAAACCACTCTTATGTGATAATCTCTGGTGCTGTGCCGGTATATTGTCTCTCTAGGGATCTTCACAGACTAACACTATTAACCCTTAACAGTGCACGACTTGCCTCTACTGAGGCTGTTTTTCAGTGTGTGCTGTCGCTGTCTCTCTCTCATTGCTAAGTTACAGATCAATGTTTACTTTAACAGTTGATTATTGATTAATATGTGATCTTCTCATAAATATTGCACATGCGGCATAAGTAATACTTGTATATATTGATTGAATGATAACAATCATAAATGTGACAGTGGATCTTTACTAGTAATCAGTGATGAGTATAAAATTAGGCCAACTCAAAGGATATTGATGGAGACGTAGCCATGGTAACATTTAGGAAATAAGACTACGTCATCTTCTGTTGGACATACCCCTGAGGAAGAAGAAGTAGCGGGTACAGTGACCTGTACTCCAAAGAAAATTCATTTAAATGCACACTACCTAAATTTAAAATTTAACCTTTATATCAAATACTTAAAACATATTACCAAAGTGAAAATGTGATAACGTTTAAAAATAAATTAAATAAAGTAACTCGTGCAAACAGGCAGTCTCTAATGTATAAATGCTCCAGTATATCATTAAAAACTGGAGAATAAGAGGCTGCTAGAGTGCAAACAGCCAAAGTGAGCAAAAAAGCCCACCACTTCACTGATTAGCCTAGTGAAATAATGAATATCGTAGGGGCTAGTGATATCATTTGTTGTAACTGGATACTGGCAGTATAACCTCCTAATCAGGTCTTAACCTACTCCAGGGATCCTTGCCTAGCCACTACCCTAATTTTTATATATTGGCTAATCTTGTGAACCGCTGACAAATACTGTATTAAAATAGCCCCATGAAGGGGGCTGACATCAACACGCGTCCCTGAGGAAGTCGCAGATTTGTGATGAAACGCGTCTGGATAATCTCATCATCTTTTACCTGTCAACTCTGGCCCACCAGCCCTTCTCCATACGGGAGCTCGAGAGTTGGCGTTTTGAGGCAGCGACGGGTTTATATCACTGGTGGCGCTGAGGAGGAAGCGGCGATTAAACCGTGTCCAGAGATTCCAATCGTGCCCCCGACCAAGCCATTTCTGGGAGAACTCTCTCCTTTTGTAATGATACTACGGAGCGGTACATTGTTCTATTCAGCGCCAATTGCTTCACATCTTGGCGGCTCTTTGGGACGTGACGGAGGACATCCAGGAGAGCTGGGCTTACAGCTGTGACTATACATCCCCGTGACCCAAGGCGAGATCAAGTGTGGTAAGTTTTAGCAATATGTTCTAAAGAATGTTTGTGAGTGTATTTATGCGATATAAAATCATTGTTTTTATTATAAAATTGATCTGTGCTATGGAGCATACGCTTCTTTTTTCATGTGTATAAACACACACACACACACACACACACACACACACACACACACACACACACACACAAAATATATATGTATATATTAGAAAGTAATAACAGCCACCCCAGGACTTATGCAGTGTGTGTCTCCACCATGGACATACATTACTCAACCTTTCTGCAACCTTGTGATACTGTGGACCACCCTTTTCTCCCTCACATTCTAACGTACTCTTGGTATCCGTAACAGACTATCCTGGATTTCTTTCTACCTCTCCAATCGTACTTACAGTGTCTCGTTCGCCAACACCACCACCTGTCAATCTCTCTGTATGTGTACCTCAGGGGTCTGTCCTTGGACCTTACGGCTGCTATATAGACCAAAATCTCTGACTGGCCCTCCGCCAACTCAAACTTAAACATGACAGACGGAGCTCCACATAAGGCTCCCAGGCCTTGTCCTACTGCCCCTATCTCCAATACTGCCGACAGAACCATCATACACCCAGAACCACAAGCACGTTGCCTAGGTATCACATTTGACTTATTCTTCACATTAACAATGTAGCTAAAACCTGTCGATTTTCCCCTTTCCTCTGTCGCTCTACTGTACTGTTAAAACTCTAAACACAGGCCTTCATTTTCTCCTGTCTGGACTATTGCCAACTTCCTGCCTCATGTCTCTCCCAACAAATCTACCCTAAACACTGCTGCTAGAATCGCTTTGCTCTCTCCTAAATATGTCTCAGTGTCTCTCCTGTTGAAATCCCTCTCCTGGCTTCATATTAAATCACATATTACTTTCAAAATCCTAGCTCTCTCTTTTAAGGCAATACACTCATCTGGAGGGCGGCGAGAGACCAGCTGGGGGAAAGACCGATAAGGGTTAAAAAAAAAAAAAAGATACTGGGGAAGGAAAAGGAGTGAAGGGGGAGAAAAGAAATACATAAGGGGACAACAGAAGCTACAAGAAGAAAATATGGAATTACAAGACGGGTGTGCGAGAGACAATATATGGGAGATGAGGGTAGGGGGAAATAATGACACATGACTGGGCAAAGTACACCTAAATATAATTGTCGTAACTGTTGACATGCAAAGAATGGGAACCACATGCTTCAAATTTGTCTTGAGCGCAAAAAAAATGTTTTTTGGCAGTTATGACAGGATGAAATCTGAACAGACACTGTTCTAAAACAGTTTTAAAATTAACGAGCAGGAAAAAGGTGGAAACATATACCCTTTGTGCAGTATGTTGTAAGAAAACGTAGTGGGAACTACCTTAAAATCCCCATTACTCAATAGACACTGTGTTAAAAGTAGCCCTATGGGTAAAAAAAAAAAAAAAAAAGGTCCCTTACAAGATTTCAATATCAATGGCAGGTATAAAAAAAATCATGTACATCGAAACTATATTTAGGCTACTGAACATGCCACAGACATCATTTCCCCCAGAGTTGAGCATGCTTACCGCGAAGCAGCAGTTTGGTCTGTTATTGGACAAAAAACCCTATGAAAATTATTGTGTCTTTTTCAGCCAAAAACTGCTCGAACTGCAGCTTTGGAGTATATCTATTTACCTCCTTAATCTCTGACGGGTACCTAAATAGCAGCACTTCTTATTGCCTGTCGGGAAGAGCAGAAGTTAGCCATCCTATGCTGGAATAGCAATCTCCTAAAAGACCCAGGTATGTAAGGTTAGGAGCACTTTCCTAAATCAAAAAGGAATATAAAAGCAGAGGATGATGCTTCATTGGATAATACTGTAACCCACAGAGAAGGCATTTGTAAAATCTCTAGTTCACAACACAAGCTTCCATGTCCCCTTTTTCAGAGGTGATTATAAATCGCTTCTGGCATTACTGAGGTTAGGGAATATTCATTCTTATGTTAAAAAAAATATATATAAAAAAGGTTGAAGATAGAAAATTGTTCAATTTATAATGTACAAAAACAAATATATACATAAAACAGAAACGCCAGGTACAATGCCAGTGCTTTCCATATGAGCCTTAGTGGTTATTCAGTATATTACATCAATACTGCTGAACTTTTGTCCCCAGGCTGAGTCTTTTGTACAGATATGTCTCCACTGAAGAGGCTTAAAGTAGGCATTTAAAAACTGGAAGCATTTTGGGTAATTAAAGCTGTGCAGCAAAAGGACAGGCTGCACCACATGGCAGCCTACGGCTTTCCCCCTGTGAACAGACGTACAATGCTCTCTCACAGAGCATGTGAACAGCAGAACTGCCGCTAGTGCAAAGTGTATCAGCAGGAGTATAGTTTAACTCAAAGATTAAGCAATTACACTACTGCAAACACGATGAGGCAGTAGTGTCAAAACCACCAATACAAGTTTGGCCCAAGTATTCCCAATCTTAAGAACGTTAGATGGATAAAATATGTCCATGTACCCTTTCAAACAAAGGCGAGGGGAAAGCCACTTATTCCCCACTGATAATTAGTCTGCTCTTCATACATCCGCCTCATTAAACTTCCTCTTCTTATAGTTCTGCACCAGGTTGGAGGCTTTGATCTGGGCTGCTTGCCCTCTTTCCCAACTCTGGAATGCATTCAGCCCTTTCTGGCCAGCCCGAAACAAACCACGTTCCAGTTCATCCAGACGCTCCACTAAACCCGAGGTGTCCTCATTGTAAGCATTTTGGGAAGAGTCCATAATGCGACGGAAACGCCCAACGAAGGTCTGAGGAAGAACACAATGTATTACTGGAGGATAAGTGATGTTTACACAAACAAAAACATTTAAGCAAGAAATTATATTTAAAAATATATCACAATGCTCATTTTCAGTCTACATTATTTCCAAGAGTCACTTCCTTTACATAACTGGGAGATTTCATTTTTATCAGCGAAAACATTTTACAGATACAATATTTAGGAAACCACACTCTAGAACCAAATGCAGTATTGGAAAGCATTTAAGAGCTTGCTCTACCTCCACAAGAAAGCCCCCCCATACATCCATCTCAATGTTTAAAATATAGTGAACTCAGGAAGAGTCTCTGCAAATGATCTAGAGCAGTGCTGTACAAAGTGGGGGGCACAAGATTTTCTGGGGAGGGCGCAGCTGTTACAGAGGCCCCACGCTTCCCCGAAGGCATTTAAAATACATTTTTACTTTATTACCTTGGTTCCAGCGACACATCTCCATGGCAACCGGCAGCAAATTAGATTGCGGGGTCATGTGACCCCACGGCGTCATTTGACGCCGGAGCCGTGCAGATGGGGGGGCGCGAGCCGGAGGGGAGAGAAGACAAGGGGCGCATTAAGGTAAGTTTGTGCGCCTCTGAACTAGAGGATATAGATCTATTAGAGCCACGTATTATACAAAAAACAATACAAAGAAATGCTTAACCCCAAAAAAGACAGCAGCACTGCAGAAAATGTGACCAAATAAATATGTTGTCTATAAAACAAAAACAAAAGTTTTAGTCCACTATGGGACCTTCATCAGGGGATAATTCAGAATACATGTCTTATCTTGCCCCAATTATAGGTGTTGTACATTATTTTATTTCACCACAACTACTGTATATGTTAAAAAATAGATCTTTATTTCTGCCACAATTTATGTATTAAAAAAAAACAAAAAAAAACACAATGCTGCAAAGCATAAAAACTGCTCTTAAATTATCCATCTCTTTATTGAAACGACTGCCAGTGAGATTTGTAGAAACAACTTCAGATTAATGCCCAATAATATAGCAACTGTATTAGAGCTTCAGTAATATACAGATATTCCACACACATCTCCCATCTTGTAGTAAGGACCAAAATGAAAGGACTGTCCACTAACATTCATTTTGAGGATTAGGATACAGTTTACAATTCCATGTATTTCCTGGATCCTGCTTAAATATGCAGTGAAGCCGCCATCACTGTTACTTCTGGCCACGCGAAACGCTTGTTCTCATGACTCGTTGGTACTCTAATTCTAAACCCCGATTGACTTCATCTCCATACCTTCCAAATGAATTTGTAGATTTAAAATCCCTAGGTAATTGTTGTACAGATGACATCTACATTGGTTCCGCCCCTATCATTTACCCAGCTATCACTGCATCTGCTGTAAAAGCTCAGGCATAGTGGCAGCAGAAGCTGGTGCCCTGCAAACACATTCCGATACTCCGTCCACACTCAGGAATGTAGGAAGGGCATTGGGCAATATTGGCCCTGGCAGACTGAAGGCACAGCACCTCTCTCTGGTACAGACCCATACAAAGTCTATAAGATAAAACAGCTTGCTTCCGTGACACCATAAGGCCACGATTCTTACACACTTGCTGCAACCTGTTGAATGTTTTTTGGTTGCTGGGAAAAAAAAAAACAAACAAACAAAAAAAAAACTGCCTGAACAAACTCTCAAAACAAAATCTTGTATAAGTTGGTGCACTTACCACTGGGTATTTGCAGATTTAGCCACAGACAATAAACTGCAGCTTTTCTGCAACTTTTATTGCATAAAGCTGTTGCAAAAGTGTTCATCATTGAAGTAATTGCTGTATAAGGTCGCGCTTATAGTGCCGGCGACCGCGGCAAAACAAATGCTTTGCCGCCGTCGCGTGCGCTTATTGTAAGCGCGGCGCTACAGCTTGGTCGCGATCGCTGGAAGTCATCTCAATTTTATTTTTCCAGCAACTGCAGCCTGACGTCAGCGTCGCGTCGCCAGCACTATAAGCGTAGCCTTACACTTCACATTTTAGGAGGAACACAAGATCTCAGCACTCTTAAAGCAGCAAAAAAAAAAAAAAAAAAACACAGGGTTTTTCAATTTAATCAGTTCTGTAGTATTAGATAATACGGTCTGCGTTTTTTGTTTTTTTTATTGTAACCTTTGCTTGCTACAGCAAAGTCATATCCACTTCCTCTTTTGAAACAGGCTGACACCTTTTTGAGCCCTGCCCTTTGGAAACAAAGTATCACAAACAAATCTGTTGCTGTGTTCCAAACAGCAGACTGTCATTTGCTCTGAATTCTATAACAATAATGTGCTACACTTAGTAATATACAGTAATGTTACAGATCAGCTACTGCAGCACACAGTTAGAAGGCAGCCATATCGTTAGGCACACAACCAGGATTTTGACTGATTTATAACAGGAGCATCAAACGATTGCCAGCTTAGGTAAAAAAAATAAAACGTAGAATTATACATTTTCACATGCTTTATATATTAAAGAAAATTAAAAAGGGGGTGGGGGGGGTGTAGTATTTCTGCTTTAATTTGAGTCTGATCACATCTACAGAATCCAGCTTCTACCAATACCCTCTTCATACTCTATACCAGCTATCCCGACGCACGATCACGCTGCAGACCGAGGCTCAGTGAATTTACCAAGATCTACCTTATTCAAAGTCTCAAAGTCAAGGTAACATATTGGTCAGTATTGCCTACTTTGAGACTGTTTAAAGTGGGCGGTGAATAAAAAACAGATGCTATTTTTATGAGCTTCTCTCATCAGCTTACTCTTAGTTTTAGGGTTTGTTTACATTTCGCATATTCTGGTAATGGCGGCCAGGTGTCCCATCTGCAAACTGGAAGACCCAAAACTGCTGCAGGGTGAGGGCTTATTCCAGTGGCTAACAGAAATACCTCAACATCATCAGGTGACATTGCAGCTTTCTATTGGTGACCACGTACAGTATGTGGTCAGGCAGCCATATTTGTAGTGTGTCAAAAACGGCACACAAAAACAAAAACGCCAAATATTTCAGTACCACCGATCACCTCGGGGAGAACCCCTGGCACAGAAGGGGTTGCAGTTAGAGATTTCTGCTGTAATTTTAATATGAAATACTGCAGCTCGGCTGAATGGAAGTAAAAGGGTTACACCGCATGTTACCGTTTCAGGCCAAATCCAACGAGTTATCCAATCAGAAGTAGATTTGGGGCAAGAGAAGTCTATGCCAAATGTGGTATGATTACCTGCAGTATGGACTTTGCAATCTCGGTGTTCTCTGGACTATCAAAGTTCAGAAGCTGGGAGCCAAACCCATAGTAGTGTGGCCCCATCTTGTGCAGGTCCACCACATTGGCATCGGCACTGAAAACGGTACGCCAGCCCTCCCGGTACATTTTCGGCAGCTCCACGGAGATGATTCGACGCTTGTTGTCATACAGACCTTTTACAAGCCAGAGGGGGAGCTCTAGCTTGCTGCCCTGAGAGAGAGAAATAATTAAAGTTATATTCTTATTTACAATTATTATTCCGGACAAATTAGTTACAGAACATATTCCCACTTCAATCGCCTTATGTCCACCACAGCGCAATCTTATGTAACCTGCCAACAAAACAAAAAAATGTCACAATCTAATTGGTTGTGTGGTTTCCATCGTGCCCCCATAGATAGTGGGGGAGAAGGGCACACACAAAAAAAAAACCCATTAAGTTTGAAAGAGAGAAAGCAGCTGAACATGTCACACTAACAAAATGTCACCAATTCAATGTTATGGGGGGATTGCAGCTCTAATGGGATTTCTGGTCTGTGGGAGGTGCCCTCCTAGTTCAATCCTACCGCATTATCATTACATATGCAGCGTACCATATACAAAACACCATCTTCCAATAAAACCAGTGGTCCCAGTGTGATTGTGCTGCGGGTGCATGCAGTGCCACTATCCGTGAAACCACAAAGTTGTGTAAATACAAGAGAAAAGAATAGCCGGCTAACTGAGGAGGGTTCCAGAGGGCCCGAAACGTGGAATAGAGCGTGTGTGTGTGTGTGTGTGTGTGTGTGTGTGTGTGTGTGTGTGTAATATATATATATATATATAATATCTACACACACATGTATACATATACACACACACACATCTCCAGCCTGCACTTATAAATCAGACTGGGTAAAGTACAATAAACTAGGTGTATTTATTATACAGTAGTCAGTGTGATAAGAGTATCGCTCATTTTATTAAGATTATTCCCAGTTAGAGAAGTCATTGCTTTAGCAAGCCTCTTCAAAACGTCTGCTTTACAAGCACAAATACTGTAGTAAATATGGTCTGAAAAGTTAAGTGGGTGTTACATTTAGATTACTACCCCCTCCCCCCCCCCCACAAATCAGAGTACCACAACTTGTAAGTCACAGGTAATGAGGATTTCACTTCTCTCTGACATGAAGGGGCCGTGAGGGTTATTATTCTGACATGTTATTACCCCAGGGGGACACTATTAGATTACTACTTGTTATTGTTACCATACTTATTATCATTAGTTTAATTGCCAACATATCATTGTTGTGATTATTTTATTAGTATTATGATCCTTGTTAATAATATTATTAGTATTATAAATATCACCCTTGTATAGTTATCCGTATTTGTATTATAAGGACAGTAATATTGTCATGATATCATTGTAGTTATTATTGGCGGGGAGGATATCTCGGTGAGGGGGAGCCACCTCAGGGATGCTGTCGTTGTCTCCCCCTTTCTCCAAGAAGCCGAGTCGGGGGAGGCCGCTCTGTACACAGCAGGGCAGCTTCTCGTGGGACATGAGGAGATCCTCCAGGGACAGAAAATTCTCCTCCCGGCCCAAACCGGCCTGCACGGGCAGGTACGGCTCCCACATCCCGTCAGCGAGTCCAAAACAAAATGGTAGCTGCCTTCTGACTGGAATCTCCCGCGCTCCCGCCGCCCCGCCCACTCCAGAGCCAGCCGCTTGCGTTCCAAGCCTCGCTCTTGCCATCTGTTTTAAAGCGACGTCAGAGCGTTGCTATGGTGATCGTAAAAGGAGAGAGCAGTTGCCACGGTGATATGAGAGAGGAGAGGTTTCCATGGTGACGGTGTTTTTTGTTGTTGTTGTTTCCAAATGGACCATTAAGTGGTGCCCTCTACTGGAGACACTGGCTCCCCTGACAAAGACGCATACATGGCAAGTCTCACTGATTTATCCCATTGTATGTCTTTATTTATGTAGCGCTAAAAGTGTACTCGGCGCTTCACAAAGAATACAGCACAGGGAATTATAAATAATAATACATTAAGCGCGGCGAAATCAGACAATAGGAAAGGAAATCCCTGCCCCGAAGAGCTTACAATCTAAGGCTCCGCTTATACTGCCGGCAACGGCGACCGATGACGTCACGCGTCGCGTCGCGATAGTTGTGATGTAAGTTTAGGTGACGTCGCTGGCTACAAGGCCAGTGACGTCAGAAAGGGGGAGGGCAGAGGGACGGAGAAGCTCTCTGATTGGCCGCAAGGGGAGACCGTCGCTGAAAAAAAATAAAATAACAGTGACTACCAGTTTTTTTGGTAGCGCTGTCGCTTGGTCGCGCCGTCACGTGCACCATAAGCGCCGCCGCCGACGACAATGCATTTGTTTTGACGCGCCGTCGCATCGTCGTCACTATAAGCGCAGCATAAGGGTTAAGCACAACATTAAGTATCAGGTTGTGTTCTGACCTCATTTTATTTTTTTGGGGGGGGATTGGTGCCCTTAAGATGTTCAAAGAACGTTATATGAATGTTGCCAAGGAGGGGGTGAATCTTATTGGAAACTAAGTGGGCATCACTGGGAACTTTGCCGACATTGCATGACTGGTAGCTCAAGCGGTCGTGCGGTCGTGATCCCGGAAAGACTGACGGCACCTCTTTAAAGCACCTTTACCCTTGAAAAGAAATGTGTTCCCCCCGCTTGGTGGGAAGCAGTGTGTCTCCGGAGCTGCACGGCGTTGATTCCAGCTCTGAGGACCCCTTTCTCTGCCAAGATACATCAGAAGGTGATACCGTGTCTCACTGCAGTTTAAAGGTCCAGCTATCACACGAGCCAATAGGAAGCCGGAAGGGATGACGTTGCCACTTCCTATTAGCGACCTTCAAACAGACATTTTCTGTGCCAAGCTGGGGCTGCTACTGACATCACCGTCCGATGTAAGGCCGAGTCCATAGAAGGACAGGCCGCGCTGAGCCGTGCGGACGCTCCGCGCTGAGCCCCTGCATCCTCAATGAGGATGCCTTGAGAGGGGGCTCACGCGAGCGTCCGCAGGCGTGCGGAGGCGCTTGATTTTTCAGCCGACAGCCAAGCTGTTTTTCAGCGCGCTGTCGGCTGAAAACATCCAATGAGGGTGGAGCAGCGTCAACGTCACGGCGCCTCGACGTCGGTTCGTCGCGGGCGATTGGCCCAGCGACGTCACTGCCCTGCCTCCCTCAGTCTCCCCCCGCTTCCGATCGCGCCCGCTGGCTCGCCTGCATGGGCATGAAATCGCGCAGCTTTCAGCAGGCGAGCCTCAACGTCAGCGCGGCTCGGAACTCCTCACCCCTCTATGGCCCCAGCCTAAGGCTGAGGACCCGCTGCGGGTGGCCGCGCGCATGGCCGTGTGCGCCCCCGGGCCACCAGCCCCTTAACTCATGTTTGACTGTCCCCGCTGTCTCCATCCGACGAGCCTCACTACGCGCTGTTATGTGTCAGCCGCCAGGGGATGCAAGACGACTGCGAGTCCATAGGGACTTCAGCTGTTCGGGGGCGCATGGTGGCTGAGGGAAAGCCGTCCGGGGGCGTGTCTGGGGGCGGGCCAGTGATGTCACGGAGCTGGTTCGCCCTCATTGGGTGAACCGCTCACGTGACCGACCCTCCGCTCCCCTCAGCGAGCAAATTTAAATCTGACTGTCTTCGTCTCCGCACACCTGCGGAAGCGTGCGCGAGCCCCTGCTAAAGCCGCTCTCATTGTGGCTGCAGGGGCTCACTGGTAAGCGTGAGCGCGGGTCAGCGGGTAAGTGCTGACCATGCCCTCGGCCTTAGGCCTGGGACATAGTCATTTAAAACAGTGCGGAGGCGCGCTGAGGCTCAGGGAAAGCGGTGCTTTCCCTGGCCTTACACAGCGCGCCGTCCTTGGGCGTGTCGGGGGCGGGCCAATGACGTCACGGAGCTGGTTCGCCCTCATTGGGCGAACCACTCACGTGACCGGCCCTGCGCTCCGGCAAGCAGGAAAATCTGAAAACTTGGTGAGACACACGCTTTCGCAGGCGTGCGGAAGCGTGCGTGAGCCCCTGCTAAAGCTGCTCTCATTGCGGCTGCAGGGGCTCAGTGCCGAGTGTGAGCGCGGCTCAGCACAGCTCAGCCTTGCTCACACCACTATGTCCCAGGCCTTAGTCTCTTAACAACATACACATTCTGAATTGTCTATCCTTGTCTACTCAATGTATTGAAGGTCCAACGATAGAAAAACATATGACTGTATCTCGTTGTTGTTACTCCTGCAGGGTTGGACTATATTTGTTGCAACATTGAGACAGGGTGCAACTATGTTTCATAACAGTGCTATGCACCATGAAGTGTCTATCTTTGTCTATTAGGTTTGTTATAGTTTCAGAGACAACGTCTTTATTCAACAATAGACCATGGGATCCATACATCCCATACATCCTATACATCCCATACATCCCATACATCCCATACATCCCTCTATCACATACATTTGTGATGGTAGAGTTTCCTGATCTAGTATTTTTGTTCCTTTATTGTCAAAGCGTAGAAATAAAATCAATGAGTCAAGGGTTCAAAGTAACAACATTAGTTTATCTGTACCAAGGCACACTTGAGAGAAAAGAATTCCAACAAGGAACTCAGGCCTCTGCCAACATATTGCTTGGATCACATTTTTATACATTTCAAAATGAGTAATACACCCCTTAAGGGGGCTGGCTTAGAGATAAATAATAATATGATGACATACAAAAAATACATATTGGTTGATACATAAATATGCTGCATACGCTATATTCTTATCGATAATTTACCATAATGTGGGCCTCTTAACCTTGTGACATAAGGGAGTTACTCTGTCCAGCCCTGTGTGTGTACTGTAGTTGTCAGATAACAGATCCTACGGTCAGCAGAAATATCTAATGCAGGAGAAATCGCTTACGAATGCTATTTCAATTTATTACATGTCTCGTAGGAATTACACAAGGGTGGGTTACATCCAGAAGCGATACTCTGCAGAATGAAACATTCACAGTTCATTCATTCACGAATGAAACAAATAAACATTCATATAAGCAAACACTCAAAATGGTGGTTTAGGCCAAAATGGAGGTGATGATAGCCACACACATTATCTCAATCTTCACATCTTATACTATATTAGTGAAAGCACTGTATGCCTGCCTGCCTGGATGTCCGGTGTCCCTAGGGGAAATGTCATTGGTCCCTTGGGCCACCCGCCCCCACACCTCTCATTGGCCTGAGGCGCCCGCCCCCACACCTCTCATTGGCCTGAGGCGGAGTGACGACACACACACACACACACACACACACCCCCCCCCCCCCCTCTCTGTCCGCCCCCCCCCCATCACGTGCGCCGCCCTGCACTGGCTCCGGACGGAGGGGAAGCGCGGCCCTCCTACCCCAGCCGTTCCCTTACCTTCCCGGCGCTACCTCCCCCTCAGGTAAGTCAATGCGCGTCCCGCCTCAGCCTCAGGCCCACTGCGCGTCCCGCCTCAGCCGCAGGCCCACTGCGCGTCCCGCCTCAGCCTCACTGCGCGTCCCGCCTCAGCCTCAGGCCCACTGCGCGTCCCGCCTCAGCTTATGGCGCCAGTAACACAGGCCCACACAGGGCGCTTCCTGCCGCCGCCTGCACACCTTCCCCCCCTACTCCTCCCCTTCCTGCCGCCACACACACCGCTGCTACCCGCCCTACGCACCGACATCACTGGACCACCGCCTCACACCCCTAGAGGACCCCCACTCACAGACAGCACTCACAACCCACGCGCCACCTGCCGCCTCACACCTAGCAGGCCCCCACTCCAGACAGCACTCAACCCACGCGGCACCGCCGCCTCCACACCCTAGCAGGACCCCCACTCACAGACAGCACTCACCAACCCACCGCGCCACCTCATGCCGCCTCACACCCTAGCAGGACCCCCACTCACAGACAGCACTCACAACCCACGCGCCACCTGCCGCCTCACACCCTAGCAGGACCCCCACTCACAGACAGCACTCACAGCACACGCGCCACCTGCCGCCTCACACACTAGCAGGACACACGCCTCATATTTTTACATCTGTTATGTCACCAAAATATACATTGTACTGTGGTGTGTTTACAATAAACCATTTTTAAACAACATCGTATTACAATTTATTCCATCTTTCTTTTCAACATTATTATCCAACCTTTCCAACAAATAGTCATCTATTGTTCCACCATTTATAAATAATACTACCTATTACGCATCTACATCCCGGGCAACGCCGGGTCTCTCAGCTAGTTATATAATAAACTCTAGTGCAGGGGTGGCCAACTCCGGGTCCTCAAGGGCTACCAACAGGTCAGATGTTTCAGGATATCCCTGTTTCAGCACAGATGGCTTGATCAGTGGCTCAGTTAGAATGACTGAGCCACCCGTGCTGAAGCAGGGATATGCCTAATACCTGGCCTGTTGGTGGTTCTTGAGGACTGGAGTTGGCCACCCCACCCCTGCCCTAGACCATTGTTACAGTACGTACAGTACATAGGATAAGGGGACTGGAGTTATACAAAGTCAGTAGAGATTTGGAGTGGTACAGGAACACAGACTTACTGATTAGCAAGCCCCTGTGCCTGTCACACTCCAAATCTCTACTGCTGATTTCTCTGGGAACTCAGAATATCCTTCTGATATGGAGCATCGGCTGATTAGTATCATTTGATTTTCTACAGAGTGCCTGCATTACCCTTCTTATGGTTATACAAAGTCAGAACATATTTCTTACAGGATCCACTGAGTTCCAATTGTTTTAAAAAGGTTAGAAAACACTGATCTATAAAACCTTAACCCATTCAGAGCCATAGGGCCAACAACACATTATGAAGGGGTTAAATCCTACTTGTTTTTTTTTTTTGCCTTTCTGCAACCTATGTAATCAAATCTTTATTTTTTTATATGCCCACAGATAATTGGATTAGCCAACACGGAATATGGAACTTGATTCAGAACAACAGGAGTAAAAAGTAATTGATACAAAATAGTGTCAGATGTTATAAAAGGGCAGTCCTTTCGTGGGCGAAAGTGAGCTAAAGACTGTAGCATGGTATTGTACTGACACTGGTATTGTGTATCAGGGCCTTCGCCCAGGACTGTAAGCTCTGTAAGGACTGTAGCATGCTTAATAGGTTCATAGTAGAGTTGAGTTCTGGACGAGTCTCACATGGCAGTCTGAATGTGAATGGGGCTGTAGAGAGAGTCAGACTATTCTGCCACAAGTCATTTCTTTCACCCCACCCCCAGCATGGCAACCATTTATTTTATCCATCCTACTTTATTACAGGACTCACTATCGTCTGAACAGCTATTGTAGCTGTGTCCACACGGGGGCCCCTTGCATGATTTGTGATGGTGGAAGCACTTTATTAGATTAAAATGCAGCGACGTTCATATTCGCGCGATTGCCTCACCGAGACGGGGCATTTTCCACAGCAAGAACGGTCACCAGGTAATTCTCTTTGGCCTTTATTCAATATAGTGAATAGCAGGGTACCACACAGTAATGACGCATCATCTTCCATTCAAGTGAATAGGAATTGGTGTAATAATGACGGATGTATATGTTCGTAACACAGCAATCAATGTAGTATAGATGCATATTCCCATGGCACACAATGCCCTTGGTAGTTAAAATTGCAATTTGGCTTCAGATAAAAAGGACAACTTAATTTGGTACAGTTAATAATAATAATAATAATTAATATTATGATGTAGTTCAAAGTTCTAGTAGTAGCCATATTGGTCCTGGAGAAATGTAGATTTATTATAGGTTCTGAGACATTGTATAGGACCAAAGTAAGCATTCTTCATAGAAGCCTTTGGGGATATGTATATATTTATATACTTCTGTAACCGCCTGTGTGGTGAGATCCACACACTCACACTGCCCCCTGGCAGGCTCCTCTCCAATGTCCTCTGGACATGTAACTAATAGGACATAAGAGCAATACTAACGGCTGTGGAAGAGGAGGGACTAAGAGGGAGAGGAGCCTTTAAAAAGGGGGGCGGTCATGTTGAGAGGAGATCAGCTTGGACCTGAGGGCTAGCAGGTTCTTCGAGGATTCCAGAGTGGGCCCGAGAACACGAGACGGCAGGAGTAGCGGGTTACAATCCAGATGTGATAGAGAGATCAAGCGCTGTCGGAGTGGACCCTCAACGGCTATAACGCAAAGCGGTACTGAAGCACCCTTTTTGAAGTGCAGGTCTGCAACAGTTAGTACACAACGAGCTCCTATGGTGTGCGGCTCCATCACAAGCCAACATACCCAGGATTGGGTGGCTACACACCACTGACACCTATTTCACACCTCCGCAGCATCATTGGGGATTGTGTTAAAGTGCATATTGCCTGTAGTGCTCCTCGGCTCAGAATCACAGGTTACCGTAGCTATTAGTGGTTAAGTGTAATGCGTAGCTCACCACAAACGAAGCGCGACCGCGGTGCTGAGGTAGGGAATTGAGTAACGCCAACCCACAGCCACGCGGGCGCGCCTAGAATGTAGATTGGCCGTGCAAGCCAGGTCAGGAGTATAGATGTGAGAGTAGTAGAGGGTACTTGCCGGATCAGGATTGGAGAGTAGCGGATCGTCGGGGTGCGTAGCCAGGTTCAGGATTGGAGAGTAGCGGATCGTCGGGGTGCGTAGCCAGGTTCAGGATAGGAGAGTAGCGAATCGTCGGGGTGCGTAGCCAGGTTCAGGATTGGAGAGTAGCGGATCGTCGGGGTGCGTAGCCAGGTTCAGGATTGGAGAGTAGCGGATCGTCGGGGTGCGTAGCCAGGTTCAGGAATGGAGAGTAGCGGATCGTCGGGGTGCGTAGCCAGGTTCAGGATTGGAGAATAGCGGATCGTCGGGGTGCATAGCCAAGTTCAGGATAGGAGAGTATCGGATAGTCGGGGTGCGTAGCCAGGTTCAGGAATGGAGAGACGCGGATCGTCGGGGTGCGTAGCCAGGTTCAGGATTGGAGAGTAGCGGATCGTCGGGGCACGTAGCCAGGTTCAGGATTGGAGAGTAGCGGGTCGTCGGGGTGCGTAGCCAGGTTCAGGATTGGAGAGTAGCGGATCGTCGGGGTGCGTAGCCAGGTTCAGGAATGGAGAGACGCGGATCATCGGGGTGCGTAGCCAGGTTCAGGAATGGAGAGTAGCGGGTCGTCGGGGTACGTAGCCAGGTTCAGGAATGGAGAGTAGTGGGTCATCGGGGTACGTAGCCAGGTTCAGGAGTAGAGAGGTGCGGAGTCCAAGGTATGTAGCAGGGTCAGGCAGCGGCAGGATCAACAGACAAGGCAGGAGATGCAGGAACTGAATGCCGCAAGGCCCGGCGTCACACAACACTATGCTCAGCAATGAGTGTCTGGAGCAAGAGGTTATATAAAGGAAGATCCTCCAATGGGGAGCCGGGGCGGAACCAGAAAACCGAATCCTATAGGCTGCTGGTGCACACAAGTGTGTCCTATGATGCAGCCGAATCAGGACCGGAGGTGGGACCGAGCGCGCGCTGACCTGCGCGTGTCACAGAGGTCATGGGCCGAAGACTGGAGCGCACGTCACTCCCACGTCTGTCCTGTCCATCACCAGGGCGGGGGGACGGAGACTGGGGCGTGAGTCAGAGGGGAGGCTGGATGAGCGCACCCGTCACGCGCCGGAGCAGGAGGTGGAGATGGAGTCCGCGTGTGGGTAGACAGGCAGCGCAAGATCCGCGCGCGCGTAACGGGGCCATGAGACGGCGCCTGCTGAGTGTCCGTTACGACAGGAGCTTTGGAGTGAGGAGACAGTCTCCAGCCGCCAGGATGGCGAATCCTCACATTAAGCAAATCTGTTGTATCATCCGTATACGTGTCTTTATCATTCCCGCCATCTGAACGTAGGCAAGTAAGTTGTCAATAGGAACTGAGGCCCCCGCCTCAGCAATAGTCGTAAGTCTAAGAACTAAAAGTAGAGGTGGTCCACTTCCTTCTTGCCGTGCTGCCACAGTACACTCGAAAAAGAAACCCTATTAGGTTTGGAAAGCTCTACATTAATTTAATCTATGAAGAACTGTAATCTTGGTCCCTTGAAAGATGTCACAACCTACAACAAACCTTTATATTATGATGGAGGATTTAAAGGACATTTGCCTTCAAAGAAAAAAAAACCATCTCCTCTCTCAGATTTGAAGCAGAGGGTCTTCGGAGCTGAACCATGTACGTTTGAACTTCTGGGGCCCCCTAATCCCTGAGATATTTACATCGGAAGGTGATGTCAGTTTCTCACGCCTGTTTAAATATCCCGCGGCATGCGGGTCAATAGGAAGCCGCAAAAGATGATGTTGCAGCTTCCTATTTGTCCGTGAGACCTTAAAACGGCCATTTTCTGTGCCCAGTCGGGGTTGCTACCTTCCGCGGTAAGTATCTCAGGAAGCAGAGGGTCCCCGGAACGGAAATCAACACTTTTCAGATCCAGCTTCCCACCTAGTTAAACAAATACAAATAAATCCCCCCTCACCCAGAGGTTATAGCCACTAAAGGAGCTGGCAGAGGTTTTCATATTAATTTAAATGGTGGTTCCAAGGAAAGATTCAGCTGATTTAGGCTTTTACATGTTCCATCCTATAAAAGAAGTTCACTGACATTTCAATCTTGAACAAATAAAAAGATACTGTACTGTAGGGCTGTACACTTTCTAGTGTGGAAAAGTACACGTGATTCTGCAGTTAAATTGTTGAGGACAAACATAACACTTCCCTTAGTCAGAATTAAATCAGTGTTTATCTTAATTGCTAACTCATATAGAGCATGGCAGTCTTGGGATTCATCTGTGATGCACCTTAGCAAATGCTGCATATTAACCTGTAATTAATTCATATCACTTGGAAGGAGAGTGGTACATAGATAGAAACATGAAGCAAGTGAAGGGCAGCCAAAGGGTTTGAGCCATTTGCTGCCGTTCGCTGATGTTTGGTGATGTTAAAGCTGCTCTATTACAATCTGAAACTCATAAGCCCTTTATCCCCTGTACCCAATTTTCCAACTCTCTATCTGTGCATGAAATGTCTGTGAATTCACTGTATAACCCTGTTCATTTAATGTAACCATGTATTTTTTTTATAACTCTGTGCCCAGGACATACTAGAAAACGAGAGGTAACTCTCAATGTATTACTTCCTGGTAACACATTTTATAAATAAATAAATATATATTTTTTTAAAGTAATCTTCTAATGGGATCTGAATATGTACAACTCTGTGCCAGGTTTTTAAAACCCAGTTGAAATGGGCTAAATCTTCACTTTGACTATAGAGCTCCAATGGCATTTTCCAACTTTGACAACAACCACCCCAAATTTCAAATCCTAGCCTGGATTGGCAACTATGGAAGATCAGGAGCCAATGGGCAAATGTTATTAACCTTTTTGCTACCAGGGAGAACTCTAGGGCAAAAGGAGGCATTTTAATGTTGGATTTCAATTTGTGCCACATATATGAAATTTGGCTAACGAGCTAACAATCTCTGTCCCGTAGCATTGTTGTAGCAGGACTACTTTCCTTGCCATGATTATAGCCGAGTGTGAAAGTCAGTAATTAAACTGTCTGGCCATCCTACAGGGCGAAGGAAAAAGTCTCCACAAAGGAAGCAGCGGAGAGTCACCTACAACACAGGAACATCAGCGATCCCGACACCAGACAAGGAGCAAGAAAGGTGGCTCCATGATGCAGAGAAGCTTACGTACATGTTATTTTTTAAATCATATATGACATAATAACCTTAACATGCAAAACTTGGGAATTAAAGGGTTATACTATAGGTGGGAGGGTTTATCTATTAAAAATGTTATGTACCACTCTGCCTACCATATATATATATTTTATATATATAAAAACAAACAAAAAGTAGCGCTAGGTCAGTGTAACTACTAACACTATGTGACAATATGACATTAGATATAAATATAAACCATATTAATCAATTGCCAATTAGAGGCTAAATAAATACAATTAAAATGTAAATACAATTAGATAGTTACTTAAATCACAACAAACACAACCAGTTACCACAGAATAGTAATAAACAGAGAGGAAAGTCTGGTGTAATTAGTCCAAACAGCTGATCACTTGGAGCCGAAACTGCAGCTTCTTATGTGGTTTAGCCAACCACAAAAATACCTACAGAAAAAAAAAAGAAGCGCAAGCTCCATAGCATAAATCTGTGATATAATAGGGGATTTATTAAAAGGGAGAATGCCCAATCGATAGGACATGCACTTACAACACGGTTATAACATAAAGGCATGTAGAGTTAACACTGAGTGCTGGAGACGTTTACCACGGGAGCGGGAGGACTGGAGTCTTTGTAGCCGAATATCACCAGAATCGTGGGCTCTTGTCAGCGGTGTAGCGGTGTAGCAACCTCACTATGTGAAGCTGTTCCCTCAGCCTCGCGGCGCACAGCTTGCTGCTAATCAGCTGTATGCCTGCGATCAGCTTGGAGACATGTCGGACCACCTCCGTCGCCTTCCGTAGCTCCTCAGCTTAGTGACGTCACGTCAGCAACTCATGTCCCAACGCGTTTCGTCACGATCACGTGACTTCATCGGGACCAACGTTTTTTTCCTGTATATATGTATAAATATTGTGGGACGCTGGGAAAGCCGCCAAGTTCCATTCCCATCACGTTCATAACTCACTGAGAGCTGAAAACGTCGTCTTCCCTAGAGAGCAAAATATTATGACATTAACTAAACATCTCAAGGGCCATCAGTAGCCAGGCCTTATGATGGCTAGTGGACCTTATTAGGGGACCCTAATTGCTAAACATTAATCATCTTGAGGACAGGTGTAATCTGTAGGTAACAGGCATTTATAAGCAGTGCCATCAAATATAGTTAGGTGCCCTGACCTCACAACCATGGATTGTGGTGATGTCACACTAGGCTTTCTGCCTTCCCATGCTTAAGTGATATACTATAAGCCAAGGGCAGATTAGGCAAAACACAGAGAGAGATGCTTTCAACAAAATGCCATCATCCCCAACATTCCCCAATGGCGGGATCCTTCAAAGTGACAAGGACAAGGCGTGTGCATCTCAGACATCTTGGAACCAGGTCCTTCACTGTCACCGTCTTATCTTTACATCAATTAAAACCAGCATGTCTGAGATGTAACTTCTGCACCTAAGAGACTGTTTTTGAATGCAAGATATTTGAAGCCCTCTTAAATTTGAAGCCAGTGAAAATTAATGCAATACACCATATCAGGTTGCAAGTGTCAGCTGTTTGATACATAGTGCCACATTTAATATGACTATTCCATAGGACACCTTCCGTGCCAGACGTAACTTGAATGAGTAGTAAAGTGCCATATTTACTATGCCATGCTGGAAGGAGTCTTATGTAATATAACTTCTTAGATATACCAAACAAATCTAATACTATCAATTTACCTGCAGAATGGAGGATACTGGAGCTTGATACGGTATTTACAGTTGCACCCAGAACTACACAAGCTTACATTTCACAAACATTTTCAATGAAAGGCTTAATCACAATGCCTTTTTGTCAAAACATGTTCATGCCAGACACATTCTGTAATTAATCACCACCCCTTTATTTCCAGTTGCCATACGTTTAATGTATCTCTGTTCAGCTCCGATACTGGATTCGGCAACTATCAAGGTGTCTTCTGTTGGTCACTCATCATCTTGGTAAGTGAAAGGTGTTTAATTAATAGGTCAAAGCACTTCAACAAAGTGTGGTAGATACCATAATGAAGAGGTAATTATTAAGCGGAGCGAAACTTGGCTGAAGGTATTACAATGAGTTGTGTTAGTATATCTTCATGTCATTTTCATCTCCTCATTGACTCAGCATGTCAGCAGACATCTACTCTTTAAAGAACAAAGATTGATTTGCTAAAACATCACTACTAGCTCAAAAACATAAATAAATCTTCTTTATTTAATTAAACATGAAGTTATTCTGTGTTAACATATCAGAGAAAATGCAAGCCTACCCAATCTTCAACAACAAATGCTATCTTTAAATGAAATTAACCTGGACCACTCAGTATCTCAGTAGCAAGTATTTTAGAGAAAGAATCAAGGGACATTTCCTTTTTCCTGGCACTCTACTGTCTGTGTGTGTATGTATACGTATTGAGTATTTCAGTATTGGGTGATACATTTTTTGTTTGGACTAACAATTGATATTATAAGACAAGCTTTCGAGAGTTCTTTCTTCCTCAGATCACAAATACTGTTTTACAAAGAAAGATCAATAGATATATCTTCATCATCACCATCAAAGGGGCTCCTTTCCTGGCACTCTGTTGTTTACAGATATATAGATATAAATCGCTATATACAGTATGTGTGTGTGTGTGTGTGTGTGTGTGTGTGTTTGGTAAAGACAGATAGCTAAGTCATCATTATCATCAGCCCTTGTCGATTCCCTGCTGGATGAAGCTTCCCCAATGGCCTTCCAGGTACTGAGGTTACAAGCCTCTCTCTCTTCCCCATGTTATTCCAATAGATTTTCCGATTTCATCCTTTCATCTTACTTTTGGCTGTCTTCTTGGTCTTTTGTTATATGTTGGAATCCAGTTGAGTACTATCTTTGCCGAACGATGGTAAATACTTCTTGCGATATGTCTGTTCCACTGCCATTTTATATTTCTTCACTCATGGGATGATGTCACAGACTTTTGTTTGCTTCTGAAACATTTAACGTTTTTTTCCTGTCTTCTGTTAATGCTCAGCATATTCTGATCATCTTTGCATTTGGGGTTCAAGTTTCACATTTGTACATGAGAACAAGTATGAAACACGAGTCGAACACTTTCCTTTTGAGGCGAAGGTTCCCTTAAAAAATAGTTTTGTTTTCTTCCATATGTGCTCCAGCCCATCTTCATTCTCCTGTTGATTTAATTTGAAAGGTTCCCATCCATTGCTGGTCAAGGTACACAGAGTCTTCAATTTCTACCAGTCCAATTCCATTTATTTTGATCTTTGTAGAGCTGGCATATTTCTTGAACATCACTTTGGTCTTTCTGAGATTCATATTGAAGCCGGCCTTCTTACTTGCTTCGGCGAGTTCTCTGATTTGTCGCTGGAGATCTTCTGGACTTGTGACATAAATAACAATGTCACCTGCAGACCATAGGTGACTCAAGTATTTACTGTTTATTTTGATTCCTTTTACGTCCCAATTCAATGTCTTCAACAATTCTTCTGTGAAAAGCGTTGGGGCCATTTTGTCTCCTCCTTATCTTGCTTGTGTCTTCTAAGGGTTGATATGGCATTCTCGTAAATGCTCCTTATTATATCAATATACAGTTCAACATGTTGTCTTCTTAATGCATTTAAAATGGCTGAGGCATAGACAGAATCAAATTATTTTACATAATCTATGAATCCTAAAATGAGTGTTAGATAGAGATATGTGCGAGTGTTAATATATTTATATACATGTGTGTGTGTGTGTGTGTGCATGTATTTCAGATACTTATCATTCATCACATATACTGCACTACACAATTTGCTGATGAAATACACCACTGTGATGGGAGTTGTTAGACAGGAGGGTGTCAGGGAACTCTAGGTGCAGAATTGGACCTCAGTGGCCAGAACAGCAGGCAATAAGCAAAGGTGTAGTCGGGGTCACAGGCAGGGGTCCAGGGCAGGTGGCAATGTATTATAGTCGGGTCACGAGCAAGCAAACGGCAACGTACCATCGTCGAGGGTCACAGGTTGGGGTCAGCAAAAAGGAATCCACAGGCACAGAAACTGGACAAGCTGAATTACTGGCAAGGACATGTAATACATGAACTAGGGCTCAACACAAACAAAGAACAGGCACTATGGCAGAAACCGGCTATGGCAGGGTGAGTCTCAGAACATACAAAACAAAGGCAAAGGTAATCAGAAGACAGGAAAGTATAAGAGAACCAAGAGAAGACAGCAGAGGAAATCCCAGAGAAGACAGAGGAAGCAGCACACCAGATGGACCACAAGGGAACTGTGAGAGAGACAACTAGATATGTGTGTCAAAGATTTTCCTGGTAGATGGGCATTAAGTCCCTCTGTTTCACACAGTTACTATATGTTGGGAGGACTAGTATTTATTCACATCCTGAAATGGAAGCATATAATTGAAGGGCGATGGGTTGATCTCTGAATCACTGCGATACTATATATTATTGTATTACTGGGTCGTCAGATGTGTGGGGACTAGAAGCTTCTACTCACAGTGACGGTTATATTTTTTCCCTCTAGTTCCTTACTCATGTCCTTATGAACCTGGAGAACTTTACCAAGTAAGTGTTCCTCTGAATGAGAGAGTACTGCTGATATACACAAGGAAAGGATTAAGGAAACGGTTGGTTGGTTGCGTTTTCAGAAATGGAAGACCTGTAAACTTCTAACTCTTCTTGTTTCTCCCCCAGATATGGGCTACTTGTGGACCCTTTTCAAATTGTCTCTTACGTCCGGCAGGATCCATACAACTGGCCAGCTACTTATCTAATTTTAGGTATGTGATCACTTACCATGGATAGTTTCAGTGTGACTATGGAGGGGGATATTAGGTTTGCACGGCATCTATCCGTGCTTTACCTGATCTTTGTCTGATGGTAAGGTTTAGCAGAATGGCAAGGTGTGTGTGAAAATAAGATCTAGGCTTGCACTGGTGCTGCTTGCTGTCTTTATTGTAGGGTGATGTGAATGTGGGGGATAGGGGAGTCTTTAATTTCTGTGTGATGAAATTTCCACTAGTGCTGCATTATTTGTAAATGGAGCAAATTACAGGGCATAATGTATATGTGTGAGAGGATCCTGGCATTTAATCTACCAGAGCTCAGCCCTCTTGTTCTTTGAGGGTAATTACAAATCTCTCTCCTTTCTACTCCACAGTCTCTCATGTGATTGCTGCTCCTGCTGTGTTTCTTGAAAAATTCATGACCAAGGTAGGAGTTCATCCACTTTTACTGACGTTGTGCCCCATACCAACTTATCTCCTTCCTGTAATGAGACTAAAACAACCTAATGTTCATTGGAGTCACATTACAGGGAAGTGAGAGGCCGAACACCAATCTCAAGTAGAACCAACAAGAATGGTTTATTTTCTTAAGAAAAGAAATAGCAAAGAAAATACACATAAAGGATTAGTCTGATAACTCGGGGAGGCCTATTACATCATAATCGCCTGACCCAGTAACAGGATTTGCACTCCTGGAGAGAGAGAAAGATTTCCCCTGTCAGTTCCTGTCTTGCCCGTTATTAAATAACATTTGAATACTTAATGTTGCTTGATTTCCTCGCTTACTAATGAAATTTGCATGTCGCATGAACTTTTTAACGCCAAATGAAATCGCTACCTGCATATCACTTTACGCACGGTTTCAACGGGAGAGTTCTCGTTAATGAATATGGCAAAAATGACTGAGCGATGTTACCATTTACGGCGCTTGAAAAGTCTATTTTTGCACTTTAATGAATAGCTGCCTTATTGTCAATTGCCATTTTTGGAGTTTGATAAACAGACATCGGGGGAAGGTGCATCAACTTAGTGAAAGTGCAAAATAGAAGTCCGCTTTGACGCTCGTGTCAAATGTAAGAGAGAGTTCGGTACTTTGTGATGCTAATTGTTACCCGGAAAAGCTTACCGCATTTCAGAGCTGGCGGATTTTTAAAAAACGCAATTACAAGATACAAAAAAAAGTGATGCAGGGAGATGCAGAGTTTTATACATCTCATTATAGTCTGTGCATCATGTAACTGCTCCCTAACTTCTCCTATTGAGTCACCCTAAACTGATGCACAAGGCCCAAAATGCAAAGACCACCCATACATTCATTTCAAAGTGACACAATTTGCATCAATGTTGCAACACGTTTGTCAATCAATAAAAATGCCTGCCTGTGTGTGTGTCAGTAGCGTGATCAGTTACTGCTCCTTCATGTGAGGTCTAATCACCTTTCACATTGTCTTTGTAGAGCCGCAATCATGAAATACTTGGCACGGTGCTTCAGTGCATTTATTTGCCTTCACTGATTGTGTTTCCAGCGCTGATGGTCTTCAGGCTCAAATCCATTACACCAGGTCAGATTGCCACTCTTCAACGTGTCTCTCCTTCTGTGTCTGTCCGATCAGGCAGAGAAAGGGTTAGTGGTTGAAGCATTACTGTAATGACAGGTCCAGTCTTAAACTCCTTCAGGGTTCTCACAAGTTGCACTTCTGTTTTCTCAGTGGGATCAATTCTGACTCTTCTGGTGTACACCATCTTGTGCCTAAAACTTTACTCCTACCATGATGTCAACCGGTGGTATCGTGAGAAACATCCCAAGAATGCCCGAGGTGGACTGAAAAGAATAGGTAGGGAACAGCTGCACGAGCGATGCCAAACGTCGCCATACACCACTCTTAGTGATCAGTGGTCTCAGTGTGATGCTGCTAGGATGTATGGAGAGCACTACTTCTTATATTTACAATCTTCCAATCCAATTTCATCTTGTGTTTAAAGAATAATGGATTTAGTCTAGGAATCTACTTTTACAGCTTTAACCTTTCTAAAATTCAGTCCAATGTGTCTTCCTTTAAATTTGGCACAGTACCACCAATGTAACCGCTGGGATCTATGTGATCATTGTATTCATATTTGGCCCCAGTACCCAACTGTACAGGAAACTGTGGCATATCTTTAGTATAAAACAAAAAAAAGAAGTTGCAAAACAAAAATTTTAAATAAAGAATTGAAGCAGAGGGTCTCTGGAGCTGAACCCCGTTAATTTCAGCCCCAGTGACCCCTTACTTATGGAGATGCTTATCTCTGAAGTAGGTGCTCTGTCTCAGGAAGCAGTGCTTTCAGGTTTGAAGCTCTTGCATCACATGGAAGCCACATCGATGACGTCACGGCTTCTTATTGGCCCGCAGGCCGGGAAATATCTGAACAGCAGATATATTGTGAACCCTGCTTGCCGAGGAGAGCTGCTCCTGGCACCTAATTCGCAGGTTAGTATCTCTGGAAGCAGGGGGTCCCTGGATTGGAAATTAATGGGGGTTCAGCTCCGGGCACCCCCTGCTTCAACCCTATATAAAAAATGTAGTTCACAAAAAAAAATACGCCCGCCTTACATTACAGTACATTGCATCTAAATACAAATATATTAAGAAAATAAATATATATATAAAAAATATATATAAAATACAATATAATATACAAAATAGCAAACATGATGGTGCACAGGCTGCAACAAAGTTAATCCTTGCACAAGGGATAGAAACATTAAATCTGAAGTTTAATATCATCTGATACAAAGTTGGCTAATACAGAAGTACACCCATACACCCGTACCCACAGCTCACCCAGCTCTTCAGTGGGACATACGGTACAACATGCCACCAATAAGCAATCAATTAATCCCTTACAATGAAAAATGACTGTACTCTATCATAGCCATTTGAGGGTTTATTCAATAACTGATTAACAATAACATTGTATCATCTGGGCAGTCAGCTCGAGGGTTTGACAGTACATAGCACAGTCCTTAGGGTGTTCAGGAAGGCTTAAAGTACCTTAGTCCCAGGGTCCAGTGCTGGCATCTTTTTTTGCAAACAATGGGGCAGATGTATCAACGTAAAGAAAGTGCTCACAGAAGTTTGCATCTGACTCCCATGCTGTACTTTTAAAGCTGTGTTAACAGCGAGCATTAGCTTATATGGGCTCCATGTAACAATGTTTTTTTCAGACAAAAGGTGACACATTGTGTGCTCATTTGCATGTCATTTCCCAGAATCCCTTGCTGCAGTGGAAGCACTGTATGCTGGGGATAATGGTGAAAGGCAGGGTTGCAGACCTGCCTAAGACATGTGAATGTGCTCACAAGTGATCTTTTTATTTGCTATATGCAATACGGTGGAGGTTTCTTGTTGCCTTTTTCACCCACCATAACTTAAAACGTATATATATATGTATATAGATATATATATATATATGCAAATATAACTGTATGCTCATCTGCATGTCTTAGGCAGGTCTCAACCCCGCCTTTCCCCATTATCACCCAGCATACAGCACTTCCACACTGCAGCAAGATTCTGGGAAATGACATGCAAAGAGCACACAGTGTCACTTTTTGCCTCAATAACCATTTTTAACATGGTCTCCCTATAGGCTTAAGCTTGCTGCATGGTCACAGCTTTGCACAGCCGGGTTAAGGTGCATACCCAAAACCACCACAGACAGCTGTTTCGACCTTGATGGGTCTCATCAGTGTGGGGTTGGATTTTACTGGAATGCAAGAGGCTATGGATAGGCTACCATAATACTGAGTTAAGTTAGGTGAGTAAAAAAGTGACAAAACCCTCCACAGGAAAGCAAATATGCAAATAAACTGTATGCTCATCTGCATGTCTTAGGCGTCGCAACCCGCCTTTCCCCATTATCACCCAGCATACAGCACTTCCACTGCAGCAAGGGATTCTGGGAAATGACATCGCAATGAGCACACAGTGCACTTTTGCCTCAAAACATTTTTAACATGGTTCCCTATAGGCTTAAGCTTGCTGCATGGTCACCAGCTTTGAGCACAGCCAGGGTAGGGTGCAAACCCAGAAAACCCCACCAGACAGCTGTTTCAACCTGATGGTCTCATCAGTGTGGGGTTGATTTTACTGGGAATGCAAGAGAGGCTATGGGATAGGCTAAACCATAATACTGAGTTAAGTTATGGTGAGTAAAAAAAGTGACAAAAACCCTCCACAGGAAAGCAAAAGTGACACTGTGTGCTCATTTGCATGTCATTTCCCAGAATCCCTTGCTGCAGTGGAAGTGCTGTATGCTGGGGTGTAATGGGAGGCGGGGTTGCAGACCTGCCTAAGACATGCAGATGAGTCATACAGTTATATTTGCATATTTGCTTCCTGTGGAGGGTTTTTGTCACTTTTTTACTCACCATAACTTAACTCAGTATTATATATATATATATATATATATAATATATATATATATATATATATCTATATATATATATATATATATATCTATTCTATATACTATATATATATATATATAATTATCAATATCTATGTTAAAACCATATCTATAGATAAAGCTATACATACATACAATAACAAATGAGTGTGAAAGAGTTAATGTTTCCTGCCACCTCCTCAAAACCTCTCTTTGAAATTTTAGCAAGGGCAGAAGAGGAGAAGAGGAGAAGAGAAAGAGGGAAAGACAAGATGGTCATGTATCCACTAAACCTCACACTACCAGGTAACATTACCCATTGAGCGTCCTGGGAAACCAGGGACAGGGGGCTCTTGCAGACAAATATATTAAGATCACAGAGATAACTTAGCTCGTTTTCAGTCTTCATTCGCAGCTGGGGGCGGCTTTGTGCTAATTCCTATGCTACAATCCTCTGCAATGCTTTACTGACCCCTATGGTAGCAAAAGGGTTAAGCTTTAGTGTGTCCTCGATTCAGGACATAACCATCGTGACGTCATCAATCACGACGGTGATGTCCTGAAGCGAGGCGCCGCCATCTTGGTGCAGCAGCGGACACCTAGAAGGCTTGTATCGCGGTTTTCTTTTGGCTCATTATACTTACCTATTGTAAGTGTTTCACAGAACACAAGTTGAGGGCCGCTGGTCTACAAGATAGTGGGGAATGCATGACCGTAAAGAGTTTGTCAGGTCGGAGCTGAACCACGGCACACCAAGCCATGGGGAACCCCAGCTGACTGAATACTGGCGGCCAATAGAAACTGGTGACAGCATTGAGAGATAACATTGCAGCCTTAAAAGCGATCTTTATTTTTTCTTTGCTGGTACTGGCAAAAGTAAACAAATTAATAAGAAAATTAAATATCTGCCATCAGCGTGTCCTTGGGCCTTGAGTGCTGCATTTCAGCTTCGAAGGACCCCCTGGTTTATATAAGGCAAAAACAAAATCGTAATTTCGGGGAGATTGCTGCATGGAATCCCATTATTATAAATGTGTTGCTTAACTTCCAGCAAACCTCCACCCCCCACCTCCCAATTAATCCTCTTTAAATCACTTGCTGATACACATAGTGCAGAACTGGATCAAAGTACCTTGATACAATGACACTACGAGACACGAGACGAAAATGACGCTATTTGCAGTGATTTTGCTCCGTAATTACCCACCTAAATCACCAACCGGGAATTGTTGTTCTCAGACTTGTTTTATTTCCTGCTTGCCCCAACTCTCTGCTACGAGCTGAACTTCCCCAGCACCCGAGAACTGCGCATCAAGTTCCTGCTTTGCAGACTTCTGGAGATGGTAAATTCTTCTTTGCAAAAGAAATAAGGTCAATCTATCGTGCACCTCAAATATAATCTCTTACTCTATAATTCGAGGTGGCCAACTCCAGTCCTCAAGGGCCACCAACAAATCAGTGGCTCAGTCATAATGACTGAGCCACTCATCGAGCCACCTGTGCTGAAACAGGGATATCCTGAAAACCCCTGCACTATATCATTATGAAATTTCAAGCCAGTATTCTTCCCTGTTGTGACAGGGTGAATGAACGTCACCAGCCATATACCTGGCAAACATATGTCTAAGTTTGCAGTGCAGCAGTGACGAGGTTAACTTTCAGTGGAGAAGGGCTGCTTAATGAGTCTGACCGCAGCTGCATAATCAAGGTGTTTAAAACCCCCAGGCTACACACACATGTGAGCTAGCTGGTCAGGAGACAGGACTGAAAATACTGAAGAGATTACTGCTATAAGGTCTGTGTTGCAAAGTACATATGTTATGAACTGTCTGTGTCCTGCATGCAAAAGAGAAACTGCCTTGTTTTCTAAGCTGAAGAGAAGCTATTTTGTTTTGTCTGCTAAAGAGAAGCTATTTTGTTTTGTCTGCTAAGAAGCTATTTTCTTTTTGTCTGCTGATGAGAAGCTATTTTGTTTTTTGTGTGCTGTATGTTTTAAGGCTCAATAAATAAGCCTTATCAAGAGAACCCGTGTGTGTGGTTGCATGTACCCTGCAACACCAGTGCATTCTTTTTTTCTTTGGAAAATTGAGTAACAGGAATAATGATAGTATTGAGGTAGGTTGGCAACACTGCAGTCCTAACTAGGGTTGCCAGTTGCCACTAAATTCTGATCACAGATAAACTGGGACCAAGGGGATGAGGTTTAAACAATTGAGTGCCAGAGGCGCTGCAAGGGATTACCTTTTCAATGTGTTGATAGCTCCTCTGGCAATTGAGGGACTAATATGGATCCTATGCATGTAGGTGGTAAAAATAGTGATATTACATACAAGTTCATTAGATGGATTTAGGGCTGCGTTTGGCTTGTTATATCTAATAACACTGCACCTTCAATATGCCCAAAACACATGCTCCAGCCATACGGGGTTGAGAAGACTTTTCCTGGGTCTCTGCTTACCTATGTAACCACAGATCAGATGGGGTGACCAATGCAGAGGAGAAGCCTCATCACTTCCCACCCTAATTCTACCACCAATAACGCCTTCCTACTTGTCTTCTCCTCTTTGTTCTCAGGTCATCTTGTTTCAGCTCATGCTCGGAATCGTGCAGCAGGTACGTCGTATACAGAACCCATAGTACAAGATCGACTTCACGGTGACACTGACACATCTGAATGTGGCGTCAGGGGGGCTGTCCAATTTTGGATTCTAAGGCGGCGTCCATGCTGGCGAGGACAGCGCGGTGGTGTGGGCGCGGGGCGCGACCACATTGCATTAAGGCATTGATCGCGCCCATAGAGGTGTGCGCGTGTGGCGTGATCATATTGCCTTAAGGCACAATGCCAGCTAGCTGAGCCGGATCGTCCACTGGCACCCCCTATGGAGGTATCTATCTCCAATAGCAGGGGTCCCCAGAGCTGAAAATATTGGGGTTCAGCTCCTGAGACCCCCTGCTTCAATCATGTGTAAAAAAAAAATGTTAAAAAACAAAAAGAGCACTTGGATTGCCACTTTATGGATTGATTGAAGCTGAAAGGCAGCTATTACGTGAACCTGGGGAAGCAGGATCTTTGCCGATCGATCACAGGATAACGAATCGATCGGCAATTAATTTTCATTAAAGGTAATCAAATGCTGCATATATTAAAACAAAAGTAAATAAATAAATGTGAGTTTAACTCCGTTGCTACTATGATTGATATCTAAGGACCCTCATGCTACTAATAGGGCTAAATTAAATATTGCTCAGATATAATGGTCTCAGTGTAATTCACCATTCAAGTGACTGGGTTGAAAGGTGTCTTCTGGGACTGGAAGTTGTCTTATGGAATAGCACCGCTTAGTAAATATGGGCCACTATGTTTACCTACTGTATTCTGTGCTCTTTCCCATAGTGGATTGTGCCTGTCATCAAGACAACCATGAAGCCCATTTGTGTAAGTACCAGAGGCCCACACTGCCGGCACTTACAGTACTGCTGCCATGTGTGTAAGTACCAGAGGACCACACTGCCGGCACTTACAGTACTGTGACCAGGTGTGTTGAGTACCAGTAGGCCCATACTGACGGCCACTACGTACTGCTGCCATGTGTGTAAGTACCAGAGGACCACACTGCCGGCACTTACAGTACTGCTGCCATGTGTGTAAGTACCAGAGGCCCACACTGCCGGCACTTACAGTACTGGCTCAATGTGTGTGTACCAGAGGCCCATACTGCCGGCACTTACGACTGCTGCCAGTGTGTAATACCAGAGGGCCCACACTGCCGGCACTTACAGTACTGCTGCCATGTGTGTAAGTACCAGAGGCCCACACTGCCGGCACTTACAGTATTGCTGCCATGTGTGTAAACGGTACTATGACATTACAATTTTGAGCACAGTGCCAACCGCATAAAACATGTGATGCCAATATGTAAACAGAAATACAGATGATTTCGCGGCATTCCCCTATTCGTATATGGAAATAATACCGTATTTATTAAACAAACATTTAGGATCTTAATTGTTTGTTTAATAAACACAGTATTATTTCTATACAAGACCAGTGGAGTGCCGCTCAATCCTTATTTCAGCCGTTTCTACCCCAGCACGTTGGGGCGACGTGCACCCCGTGGCAGGATACACGAGTCCGTGTTAGTGCTTCTTTCTTTGATACTTCTCAATATATACACAGAGAGCCAGAATGTATGGATGGTCTTGTATGTTTGTGTGTGTGGCTGCTTGTCTGTGTGCTGCCATTGAGCTGCAGGGCAGGTGATGGAAGACCAGTGTCCAGACTACACAACTCACACTTCTTGCATTGTTTCACATTACGTAGAGATGATTGCTCACAATGAAAAGCAAACTTCCAAGATGGAAACTAGAGAGAGAGAGAGAGAGAGCGACTGTCTCCAGGGGGGGGGGGGGGGGGGGTGATGTGTAAAGGCAAATTTGGAAGAAAATTGGCACAAATTGCATGATTTTCATTGTATGTCTGTTTGCATCACTGTATCAGTGTCCTTGGTCCAAATTTTGCATCATGTGTCAAATTACGATTTGGGACGTGTCAATAGGGGGATTTACACGTTGCACAGATTATAATGAGATGTATCAAAGTCTGCGTCCACGCGCCTCACTTTTTTTTATCTTGTATTTGCGTCAGAGAAATCTGCCCGGTCTGCGGTGGCGTAAACATTTCTGGCAAACAGTTTGATTCAGTTGTAAGAAAGTCTTGCTTACATTTGACACAAAGGCAAACAGAAAAATGGAGCAATACATCAAAACAAACTTCTATTTGCACGTTTTTATGTTAATTTATCTTCCCCCACCTATCATGGTAAAAGTGGTGCACTTTTGGTGCACAAAAATGCTCCACCTCTACAGAGAAATAAAACCCCATACTGTACATCTGATGTATTTTTTTTCTCTCCAAATTTGACATATATTCACTAACGTCTCCCACCTGCAAGCGAGTGCACCAGCACAATATTTATAAAAGAAAATGGATCCCACTCAAAGCAGTTTTTAAGTTGATTAATTGGGTGCAATTAATTTGCTCTGGTTTTGCCAAATTTGCAGCCGGGACCCTTTAGCAAATAACCTCCATAGCACCTCATGGACCCTTTAGCAAATAACCTCCATAGCACCCCATGGGGTTTATGCATAAAAATAAGCTGACTTAAATATTCGCGTAAAACTAGAGCAAAAACAGTGCAGGAGATTTATTACAGAAAAACACCCCACGGGATGCAATGTGATTTTTTTTTTGCCTTGATAAATATAGGGCAGTTCCCTCCACCCCCCCCCCCCCCCCCACCTCCCCATGCCAGATGATACCAACTTCAAGGTACAGTCTGCTTCTCATAAAGGAAATGGTTACTGGATACAAATTGGATATTGCCATATAAATGAGATATAAATCGAACAGCCAGCGATGAGTTTAGTGATACACCTGCCTGATCTCTGTCCTTTTGTCTCTTTTATGCAGGAAGTGCAAACAAATTCCATTGTTGAGCATATACTAAAGCTTGCGGTAAGACCAGGTGCACATCGTGTATGAGAGACAGAGAGAGCCAGAGAGAGACAGAGAGAGAGCGAGACAGAGAGAGAGAGAGACAGAGAGAGAGAGAGCCAGAGAGAGAAAGCCAGAGAGAGAGAGCCAGAGAGAGAGAGAGAGAGCCAGAGAGAGAGAGTCAGAGATAGAGAGACATAGAGATAGAGCCAGAGAGAGAGAGCCAGAGACAGAGAGAGAGAGCCAGAGAGAGAGAGCCAGAGAGAGAGAGACAGAGAGAGAGAGAGACAGAGAGAGAGAGAGAGAGACACAGAGAGAGACAGAGAGAGAGAGACACACAGAGAGACAGAGAGAGAGACACAGAGAGAGAGACACAGAGAGACACACACTCTTGTTAATTATAAAAAAAATCTTAAAAGAACCTCCGTTAAGAATACTTGTATCAAAATATCAAAATACTGCTTGAACACTAAAAATAGTCTGTCAGTAGCATACTGTAGCTAGACAAAATAGATGCCATGACCATGTGCCATGTGTATGTATATAGTATATATACCACAGAGCCGGAATCTGTTTTTTGACATCTCATTTTTTATTTTCCGTCACGGACACAGCCCCCGAAACAGACTCGACCCCCCCCCCCTGCCGCGCGTGCAACAGCACATTTCTACATGGCCAGGAATCGCTCCAGCTTCATCAGCGCGTGACGTCACGGCGCTCGAACGCGCACGCATTCAGCATGGACGAGGCCTTACACAGACCTATAGACCTATTGGCCCACATGGGGGGATTTCAAAAGCCATCCAGAAGTACCGGTGCTAGCGTTATCAGTATGAATCTCGGGGCCCAGGTGTTCCCCGGAGATGGAATAACCGCGGTTCAGCTGTGGGGAGCCATTGCTTCCTATCTGTAAAAAAGAGGGAGCCTGGGGGGAGTAACAGCTGCTTTAGTATATAAAGGCCTCTCTGTGGCCCTTGGATTAGATTAGCTTTTCTTCCAGTGCCCTACAGATGTAGTCGGATTTACTGTTTTTGGCACCGGGGCAAGTTACGGTCCACGTAACCACGGTGGTCCTGGCAACAGAGCCACGTAACCACGGTGGTCCTGGCACCAGAGCCACGTAACCACGGTGGTCCCGGCGCCAGAGGACTTTTTCTTTTTCAGCTGCATCTTCAGAGACAGTAAGTCTCGCTACATCTGCATATACATACCTTTGATGTCCACAAGTCCAGGAGTGCCACAATGTCTCTGTCATTGCTTTCTGCCTGGGTGATGATCGGTACTTTATGACCTGGATTTAATTATGTATTTCCCTGCAGATTCTTAACCATTTCGTCTGGATCTTCTTTTTTTATTTCTTCTTCCATTCGTGTCTCAATTTCACTGGAGAGCTGCTGGGCTTTGGAGACAGGGAGTTTTACCTGGACTGGTGGTGAGAAGCTGTGTGTGTGTTTCAAAAGATGCCATCCAGGGATTGAATACATACGCTGTACTGTAGAACACTGAAACACAAGCTTGTCCAGCAAATAAGGGCCTCTTGTCCCACATGAGCTTCCGATTTTTCTAACATTCTACAGTGAAGGATGCAGTGTGTACGTACAGTATGCGTGTCTTTATTTATATAGCGCCATTAATGTACATAGCGCTTCACAGCATTAATACACACGACAATCATATACATAACAAATAATATAAATAACACATAATGGGAAGAAGTGCTTCAGACATAAAAGTAACATTTAGGAAAAGGAGTCCCTGCTCCGAAGAGCTTACAATCTAAGTGGTAGGTAGGAAGAACGTACAGTAGGAGGGCATTCTGGTAAGTGCGACTGCAAGGTGCCAACCTTTATGTATCAGGTGTATAGTGTTAGCCACGGAGCTACTCATATGCTCCGTTAAGCAGGTGTGTTTTAAGGTGGGTCTTTAAGGTGGATAGAGAGGGTGGTAGTCGGGTATTGAGGGGGAGGGCATTCCAGAGGTGTGGGGCAGTCAGTGAGAAAGGTTTAAGGCGGGAGAGGGCTTTTGCTACAAATGGGGTAGAGAGAAAACATCCTTGAGCGGAACGTAAGAGTCGGGATGGTGCATGGTGAAAAGTCATGTTCTTTGCACGCAGTTGTTGGCAGATTAGTGCCTATTTGATGCAATATCACCTGGAAAGTCACAAGCCGTAATCTCGCCTCTCCAAGCTAAGCGAATGTGGGCATTTACTAGTGAGGAGAGAGGGAGAGAGACCAATTTAGAATTAGGCTCATTTTCTTATATACCATTTGAATCATTTTAAAATATTTTGTATTTGCTTTTTTTCCCAGGTATCATTTGTCTTACCATGTGGAGTATATATTAACTGGTTTGTCCATTTTCGCATTGACTAGCCATCGTCCCAGTTGATTAAATAGGTCGTATGTTATAGATACCACACACTATAACATGGGAGTGTGTATGTTTCTGAGTTCTCATACAATAACACACATGGCTCTGATTCACAATATTAAATGCCTATGATGTAGAAATTAAACACAACAACACATTGAGATGTTTCAAACAATTAAACGCTCAAATACAGAAACACAAAGACCCTTGCTTCTGTAATACAATAACATACAGGACTTTGAAACTCAATGTCACATGGAACTGTGACGCACAGAGACACATGGCTCTGATTATACACAGTGACACAAGATTATGATACCTTTTTAAGCAGTGGATATTTTGTGCTTTCAGGAACGCAGAATCCATTCCCCAGTTCTGGTCTTGGTGGAACCGACCAGCCCACAAGTGGCTAGTGAGGTAGGAGCAGAAACTGTATTATGATTCATGGGATGTACTGTACAGTACCACTGCCAATACCAGTACCAATACCAGTAACACAATTGGAGGGGGGGCATTATTTATTGGAAGCCTTGAAAATATAGTTGTGCTAACACACTCCCTAAAGGTGTGCTTCAGTGCTGGACAGAGACCACGATTTGCTCTAAAACAGAGCAAAACATTTGCACTGGCACCAATTTGCACCAGTTTGCACCAGCCACATATGTATGAAGCGTGTTAATCTAGCTTCTTAAATTTAGCGCAGATCTCTCAGAAGCAGAGGTTAAAGCCATGTAAATATGTTGGATTTATTTGACATCGAGAGAAAAGAAACCTACACCAATTATGTGCCCAAATTCTAATAACGAACCTCTGTGGATCTAGGCCTGTGTGTTTTCTGTCCTGACTGGGCCCTGCTCTCTGTATGTCTCCCATTCATAGGCACGTATATAAACCTTTGCGTCTTCATGGTTTTGAGAAGCTGCAAGCCCAGGTGGTCGTCTTCACGCTGTCATCACTCTTCTATGAGGTCAGTCACGTTTGGAGCAAACCAAATAGCCACAACCCATTCAAATGTACCCAGAGATGTAACCTGGCTTATGTAACCCAGAGCCGCAGGTGTCCCACAGCTGCATGCAAGTTGAATCCACGGCTACTTCATTCTCTGTAGCGGGCATCTTTCCCCGCATCTGGAGATCTCCATGGTCGTTTTTTCCACCAGCTACAGGGAAAGTTACTGGGACAACATCTGTACAATGTCACTTAAGAATCCAATATTCCACGCATTAGAACACTTAATGGATTTGTAAGCACTCTTGGTATATCTGAACTCTAACTGGGTTCTTTTCATCTCCTGATATCACCTTTTCAATGTATATTCTCTTATTTCCCAATATCATTTCCATTCAAACTTTAAGGGGACATGCCGACATAAAGGGGAAAAAAAGTAATTGGCTTCCTTGTAAAGATTCAATCAGCCTTAAATTCAATATGTCACCTGTGTGAAAATGGATTTTCCTTCAGGTCCATTTAACTCTAACCTTATCAAGCAATTAATTACCTTGATCTCTTTGGTTATTGATTGTGACATGATTAGCCTAAACCAAATAACAAAGGGGGGAAAGTGTGGGTCAACAATACACTTGTTTTTACCACGGTTTACAAACAGATTAGATATTAGTTAAATATGGTAAAACACTCCGAAGCATTTCGTTTAAAAAAAAAAAAAGTTTTATAACGTGTTCAGAAATATCTTTCTTATTGCTGTATTACAGTTCATAATTAAATCTTCAGGATAACTTCACATCATACTGAACAGGGTCTTTGTCTCTCATATTTTTGCAGTACCTCATCAGTGTCCCACTTAAAATGTTCCGCTTCTGGATATTTTTCTCCATGTTGGCTCAGGTATGTTCTAAGTCAGGGGGGTAGCCAACTCCAGTACCTAAAGAGCTACAACAGGTCAGGTTTTCAGGATACCTGCTTAAGCAAGGTGGCTCACTCAACTGATTGAGCCCGGGTATCCTGAAAACCTGACCTGTTGGTAGCTCTTGAGGACTGGAGTTGGCCACTCCTGTTCTAAGTGCTCCTACTTACCTCCAAAAATGTAGCCTGCATTAACTCCGTCAGTGCCAGGGGGGCCATGCAACACATTCAACCTTACTTGTGCCTCCTATATTACAATGTTAGTCTCATCCACAATTAAAATGATAAAAGTATCTCTTACTTATTCCTAAGGTTTTCGTGCCAGTAATATTATGGAATGCGAATTACATTTGGTACTTTTATTCTATTTATATTTTACGGTTTTATATTCTTTAACACACATATTCTGGCAACTTGCTGAATGGACAGGACTCACTGCAGTTCCTTCCCCTCATACAGAGGTAACAGGAAGGGTTCACAGTTTTAGTGTTAGGACCTGCATTTTTGGTTTACCTTGACGTTGGTATGCAGGCTTACGACACTTTGGCCAAAGGGTTTAACTAAAAAAACAAGTAATTACTATTATTATTCAAGTATTTAAACTTTATACTCATTACCATATATGTTTTGTCAATCTGATGTAGCATTGGGCACCCGTGTCTTCTGTTGTTTTATATTCTTGTAATGTTTTATTTATTCTTCCATCTCATCGCTCTCATCTCTTCTTCTTTAATCTTTAGCTCTTAAGTCAGTATTTGTTTCTTCATTGATTTTTCTAGGATGTCTTGCAGTCTATACTTTATTTTCCTATATTTTACACATTCAGTTTCAGACTCTGGTATTAAAAGTCCCCGGTGGGGAAACAGATCATGAGTGCTCCTACAGGGCATAATTGGTTTTGTACTTATGCGTGCGTACAGTACACAGACTCAGGCATTCATTAGTTTGTGCATATATATATGTACATACATATATAGATGCATACAGTTGCAAACATTCATAGACACAGAGAAGACAGACTCTCCCTCATACATCGACTGCCACAGGAGTCTTCTGCTTCTACCCAAGATTCCATTAGTCTCCCATTCATTCCAGGAGGCTTGGCCAGATTGAACCTTGATGCTCCATTTGATGCCAGGGTCCCTCAAGGGATTTCCCCTGGTGCTATGTGATCCAGTCCAAGCCTGTAACACATTTGGGCCTATATTTACTAAGCTGTCTTCTACCATAAGGCACCTTTTGGGGCCGGAAGACTTGAATGAGCTGTGAGGTGTCTTCCAGTGCCGGAGAACGTCTTATGGCAGAAGATTGGCCCCATCTTCCGTTGTCATTTATAATTTCCAATCAGTTTGATCTTTCTTTCTTGGAGAAGAGGTTGATGTAATCTTACATATTTAGTTTGAAAGTGTCTGGACATGAAAGGTTTCAGGCTACACCGAGTCCTTTTTCAAGCCTGAAACATGCAGATGCTTTTCAAATAAATATGTAAGATTCCATCGACCATTTCTCCAAGCGTTTTCGAAGCAAGAATTGCAAAATAGGAGTCTGGGAAACAGTGGTTTAACCAATACTCTGTAGCATCACATATTGCTTTCCCTGCTAAATACATCTTCAGAAGATGGCCTAACCCATCTCCTGCTAGAAACCTGCCAGCTATAGTCTTCCTTTGAGATAGTCAACCAGTAGAATATAACTAGACACTGCAGTGCTAGAGGGATCCTACAGCACTGTCAGGTTAATAATTGCTCTAGAATTACATTGTATTGCTCTTTATGAAGGAATAAGTTTGCAACCTAAGGTTTAAAGTATGCTACTCCAATCTCCCCTTCCCCCTTTTCCATTTGTTTTCTCCATTTTCTGACCACCCACTGTCCTACACATTTTCTCCCACAGATCCCTCTGTCATGGACCATTGACCGATTTTTCGGGGGGAAATATGGAAACGTCTTCATGTGGCTGAGTGTAATGCTGGGTACCCCTTTGATTGTGCTTTTCTATTTGCACGACTATTACGTGCAACACCAGTTTAGCAACTCACGCTGGGGCTTATTCTGACTCTGAAAGACTCTAGATTGACTATTCAATACTTGTTCCTCATGGGGGTTGGTACATTATGTTTGAATAAATCACTTATTAAAATCAGCGTATATAAATGACTACTTTCCAATCTGTGCTGAGATCTCTATTTATGAGCGCACCACAACACCAAAGGATGCTTAATGTTCTCTCAGGGAAGTGCCTTCAAAGTGGTATACATAGTCAGAGATGTTTTACTCATATTTGATCCTACTAAAGAAAGAAGGTCCAAGCAGAGGTTGTGGTTAGGATGCATACTCCATTGACTTCAAACGCATAAAGAATGACTACAAAGTTAGAGAAATGCCCCCAAAGCTCTGTCCTCTTAGGAGACACTATTGGGTTCTAAACGCAAATCAAGAACCCAGTGAGGAAGAATCCAGTGGCCAGAAAAGCACGAGGACAGAGGTGAAGAATGTGTTCAACATGTCTGGTATGGCCATAGTAATAGTTTTAGTAATGGTCATTGGAATTAGCATAAAAGATTTAGGGGCCTATTCTATATCTGCGGACGTGGCTGACGTGACTTCAATGGGCAATTTCAGCCCAAAATGGCACAATCTTTGGTGGACATAGAATAAGCCCAGTATGCAATTAAGCATCATTGTAAAGGATGCAGGCCTGCAAATATCTACATCTTTTTACTTGGCAGTCAGTGGGAGCTGTGTATAAAATCCATTTTTGAGCAGAGGAAGTACAGTACGTGGTTTGATGCATTGCACTGTTTTATGGAGCACAGTTTTGCCACCTGTTGGAAGCCGTTTCTTACATCTGGTGCAGATTATTATAATTAGACAAAGGTATACGTGCACTCCCCAGAATGTAATCAGCTGCCGTCGCTGTGCAGCAATCAGCCCAATGTGGGGAGATGTTTATGGCTTATGCGTCCTCACACTCGAAGAAGGAACCAGCTTTCAAAGGGTCTTGCAACAAAAGTGTCATCTGAGCACAATATTGAACCCGTGACATTGAACAGAATATTCAATAGACAGGCAGAATCTAAGGCTGCGGCCATGGTCGGGGAGACGGCACGGAGGCATACGCGGCGCGATCACAATGCCTTAAGGCAATGATCAGAGCCATGAACCGCATGTGCGACAGTGCGAGGGGTCCGCGGTGCGCGAGGAATCAGTTAAATTTGATTCCACGGCACGACGGCCAGGTCACGTGAGCGGTTCGCCCAATGAGGGTGAACCAGCTCCATGACATCACAGCCACACACCCTGACACGCCCCCTGACATGCCTGCCCATCGTGTCTACCCAGGCCACAGATCGCTAGAGCTAAAAAGCGGGTGATGTCACGCGCACGCACGCAAGTGCGCGGTCACCATGGCCCCAGCCTTAGTCTAGTAAGTGAGGTTCAGTGCTCTAACATTGCGTACATAAATATTTCCAACTTTTGTAGCAAATTCCTTTCATCGTAGGAGACAGAGTTTGTTGCCTTATAAGTTACCACTTTTCAATCAAGCACTTCAATGACAGTTTGCTATTTTGCATACTGGCGGCCCCGTTAAAGGTTTCTTTACTTTAATTACATTATATTAGATATTTTAAGCACATAAGTTATTGGAACATAAACATGGTCGTCACCCGAGTATTTTATGCGTTAGCTTATATATTTGTCTAGATAATGATTTTCACAGTGTGTTAAATCCTGAATTGTATGCATTTATCCACGTCTGATAGTCTGGAGATGTTCAATCACTTGAATGTATGTATGCATATCTTTATATAGCGCCATTAATGTACATAGCACTTCACAGCAGAAACACATGTGACATAATAATATAAATAACAAATAATACAAATGGGAAGAAGCGCTTCAGATATAAAAGTAACATTTAGGAAAAGGAGTCCCTGCCACGAAGAACTTACAATCTAATTTTTTGTATATATTGAAAAATACATAATCTATGTATCTTTGCCATAGCACCAGGTTTGCACCAAGCTCACTGGTGGACCAGATGGAGAAGTCCTCCCATTGCCCCATTAATAAATTGGCATAGCTCAGCGCAAACCTGGTGCCCATGGTAGTACCCCTGGTCTGGAGGTCATGCTGACCCTCAAATAAGAAATAAGAAGAAGAATCCACCGCTTTTGAGAAAATATTCTGGGGCTTGACAACCTTGTTGGTGGTCGATAACGGTGTACAGGGATGACACATCGCTGATAACCATAATATATCCCTCCCTCCATATAATACTATGTAAAATGTTCAATACTTGTATGGTGTCCTGAGTGTATTATCTTAAGTTCTTAACATAACTTTGCAGAAACGTAGCCACATATTTGGAAATATTGGAGGTGAGGAAATTGATGCCAGAAATGATCAGGCGTCCCGGTGATTCCTTTAGATCTTTGTGAATTTGTGCATCAGGCTTAAATGAGACACAGGTGTAGCAGACTTCATTGTATCCTCTGGTGCATTAAAATGAGATATGTTGTGATATTCTGTCACTTAATCCTACGGAAAGTGCAATTCTGCGTTATAACAGAATGTAATACATTGTATTATCTGGGGGAGCAATGTCACGCATTACATCTGTAAAGGGCCATATCCAATAAGACACCTTCCCTGATAAAAGATACCTTACATCCCATTCACTTGAATAGGCCGTATCTTATGAAGTGGCACTGCGTAGTAAATATGGCCCAAAGTCTAATCTTGCTGAACTGCTTCTAATTACAACTAATTAGCATTGCTCCCTTCCAAGCAGTAAAGATTTTCTCCCTTAGATCTCCACTATGCATGAGCAGCTCGATTTGTTAGAGACGAGCAAACCTCTGAAGTCTGCTTCTAATACAAGTTAATAAGGTCAGCAGCTCATTCCTGTTATGTGATAAGAAGTCGCCTGAACACAGGATTCCTGGAAACGAGAAGACCAAAGTGAATATCCATATACATGCCAAACCCTTATATAAGAAATTGACCCCATTAAAAGTGTAGTTCCTTAGGCAGTATGTGACCGGGGAAGGCATCCCTGCCGCTGGCTGTGTTTGACGTACAGATGTCGGTATGTACTAAAAAACAATGTTTCTGTGTGCCAAAAAAAAGGAGAAAGATGCGTGAAAATTGTCTACCTACTGTATGTAGTTCAACTTTGCATAAATTCTAAAAACACTGTTAATAGTGTTGCTATGTATCAGCTCAAGAATGGATTTGACACAGCTCAGATGTTTCATTAAGTTAACAAAATGTATTATTTTCACAGTATGGCTATGTAACAGGGACTTAACCCTATCTAAAGGAAGCTTCAATAGAAAGCATGTATTGGTCTGAGGAATCCAGCAGGAAGCTGGTTAATTGCAGCTGAAGACAATTAACCTGTCTCCACCTGGCTAATCAGACATGTAGAAAATCTCCTGCTGGAAACTGCAGTGAGATCTCTTGAGCACAGGGAACTGTGATGAATGAAAGAGACATTGTCTTGAGCACAGGACTGTGCTGCCCAAAAGACACCAGGACTCAGCCCCCTATTCCAGGACACTGTGGACCCTGGAACCCGCCAGAGGCTGGCCCCTCAACGGACACCAACTCAGACCCAGAGGCTGACACAAAGGGCCCCCTGCTTACAGGTACCTCTTTAGACTTTGGGGTTATAGGTTGGTAAGAGGCTTATCCTCCCAGCCCTGCAGGTAGGGACTGGGATAGTCAGTTAGCCCTGACACATGGGTAGGATGTTTATTTATGGTGTTTCCTGCCATGTTTAAAGTGACGGCTGAATAAAAGCAATGATTTAATTCCCCCAAATCTGTCTCCCTGGTTGCACCTCTGCACATGTCTCTTACAGGCTATTATAAATTATATGACACTAATAATTGATATCTACTAATACTAGTTAGACTGTAAATAAAATACACGCTTAATTCTGTTTTATTTTAAATTGTATTAATATGACGCAGTGCATCATAAATCATTGAAATCAACACATGATGTGCCATATATAGGAACAATACGCAAAGGCGTTTCGCCAGTTCCCGGAAGTGACGTCAGACACCGGGAGAAAGCCGGTCTCTCGGGGTCTGATCGGGGAGGCGGCCGATGCTGTTGCAGGACAGTCGCATTATTGGACAATGCTTCTTGAAAACTTGACAAATGTGAGTGAGATAACCTTGGAAATCATATGTAGGAAGTCTCCATACATCTGACGCAAATTCTATGGCGTTAATGGCTCATATTTACTAAGTGGTGTTATGCCGTGAGACACCTTCACTTGAATCACCTGTAAGGTGTCTTATGACATAACACTGTTTAGTAAATACGGGCCAATGCGTCTTTATCACAGAGAGCTCCCCAGTGCCACATGTATCCCTAGGCTATCAGGGTGGAGCAATGAAAGGCCATACTTGTTCTTACTGAGTAAATGCCCTTCATTCATAGACAAAGACTTCCCATGACATCATGAAAACAGTGATGTCACAAAGAGCAGATGGGTGCACCGGATGGGGCAGGTAAATAGGACTGCACAGGATGGGACAGCATGAGATTGTTTCATCAGTTGAGGTGAGTGTGAGCTCAGAGACAGAAGCAATATGAATCGGAGGCACTGTAATGTATCAGTTGGATAGAGCCGACACCATACACCATTAAAAGAGATACGTGGGATACTGCAATACTCCATGGATAGACAAGCGAGTAAGAATAGTAGAGAGAAGGGACTTATGATCAAGTCAAGGAAGTGAAGCTCTTCATGTGAAAGTAAAAAGTAAATATAGGATAGTGAATGTAAGCATGAAAGAGGGCTGGGATAATTCCCAATAATTAAATTATATAGGGCATACAGTATATAGTATAGTGAAGAATACAAAGTATACTGTGGCAACAACACAGGGATCTATGCTGTGCAGTATAAGGATGAGTATCATTTTCATCTTGATGGTGATACATTTTATTGGATCAGCAAAATAGTTATTTACAGGTGTGTTTGTACATCAGATTTCAAGACCGCACACAAGTCTCTTCTTCAGGTGTACTGTAGCCTTATATCATGTGGGTCTAGTAAAGGCATCAAAACCTACAGTCCAACTAACCACATTTGTACTGGACCGATATGGGTAATAGAACTATATACTGTACTAAATAAAGCATGCTGGGTAGAAATGACCCTTATGCTGATTTTAACCACTAAGCATCTGAACAACCCAAATAATGTTTTTGTTTTTTAATTATTCTGGTGGTACTCAATGTAACATGTAATGCAGATTTAAGGGAGTACATGCACTCTATATAACTCCCTAGGGGTGTACAAGTGCTATGTACAGCACTGCATACACTGGCAGAGCTAGGTAATCATGATTATTATTTTAAGGTTTGTATATGGCCATGTAGGTACACTGTAAATGTATAAGGTGGGTATGGGATGGCACAGGTACACTGTAAATGTATGAGGTGGTTATGGGATGGCACAGGTACACTGTAAATGTATAAGGCGGGTATAGGATGGCACAGGTACACTCTAAATGTATAAGGTGGGCATTGGATGGGACAAGTACACTGTAAATGTATATGGTGGATATAGGATGGCACAGGTACACTGTAAATGTATATGGTGGATATAGGATGACACAGGTACACTGTAAATGTATATGGTAGATATAGGATGGCACAGGTACACTGTAAATGTATACGGTGGGTATAGGATGGCACAGGTACACTGTAAATGTATAAGGTGGGTATGGGATGGCACAGGTACACTGTAAATGTATAATGTGGTTATGGGATGGCACAGGTACACTGTAAATGTATAAGGTGGGTATGGGATGGCACAGGTACACTGTAAACATATACGGTGGGTATAGGATGGCACAGGTACACTCTAAAAGTATAAAGTGGGTATTGGATGGCACAGGTACACTGTAAAAGTATATGTGGGTATAGGATAGTGCAGACACAATATATACACTGTAAAAGTATATGTGGGTATAGGATAGTGCAGACACAATATATAAAAGCATAACATTGGGTAACTACAGAATGCAGTAGTGAAGATGAGTTACATAGAATGATCACTGTAAGAGTAAACTGGATGGGGTGAGCCTCTCTTGGTATATTTTTTAGGACCATTGTGATGTTCTGGTGCATCCTGCTCTTCATTCTCACCTCCCGCTGCTCTGCCAGTGAGTATCGTTCATTAGCAATGCATTATACAAACCTCAAGCACCCCTGTAATGCGTTGCAACAAACACCTGTCTCACGCAGCACTGAAAGCATGTATCATTTTGTTACAGTATGTGATAAAGTCAGTCACTCCTTTTAACCTCCATTTTGATTTCTGTCTCTCGGAAGTTTCTTAAATGTGATGTTAATAGACAGAATAGCAAATCGCTGATTTTGCTGCACATCCCAAGGGACCCTAATCTCTGAGTGGTCTGTGTCAAGGCAATTTTAATGCAAAATCAGGACATTTTCATTCTGCAACTATGTACTCTGTATCAAAGCATTTTTCTCCAATTTTGCTTCATCTGCCTCTGGCCTGCACCTTGGGGAGAGTCAGTAGGAGGAGTTGGGGGAGGAGTTACATGGTGCACAGATTATAATGAGATGTATCACATTCTGGCATCGCTGCCCCAGCAATGCACTTTGGGGAGAGTCAGTAGGAGATTGGGGGAGAGTTACATGTGCACAGATATAATGAGATGTATCACATTCTGCATCTCTGCCCCAGCATGCACTGGGGGAGTCAGTAGGAGGAGTTGGGGAGGAGTTACATGGTGCACAGATTATAATGAGATGTATCACATTCTGCGTCTTCTGCCCCAGCTGCACCTTGGGAGAAGTCAGTAGGAGAGTTGGGGAGGATTACATGGTGCACAGAGTTAATATGTTCACATTCTGCGTCTCTGTCCCAGCCTGCACCTTGGGAGGTCAGTAGGAGGAGTTGGGGGGAGTTACATGGTGCACAGATTATAATGAGATGTATCACATTCTGTGTCCGTCCCAGCTTGCACCTTGGGGAGAGTCAGTAGGAGGAGTTGGGGGGGAGTTACATTTGCACAGATTATAGATGTATCACATTCTCTCGCTTGTCCCAGTTGCACCTTGGTGAGTCAGTAGGAGGAGTTGGGGGGAGTTCACATTGTGCACAGATTTATATGAGATGTATCACATTCTGCGTCGCTGTCCACTTGCACCTTGGGGAAGTCTTAGGAGTATTGGGGGGGTTCCATGGTGCACAGATTATAATAGATGTGTATCACATTCTGCGTCTCTGTCCAGCTTGCACCTTGGGGAGTCAGTAAGAGGAGTTGGGGGAGTCATGGTGCACAGATTATATGAAGTACCACATTCTGTTCCTCTCTCAGCTGCACCTTGGGGAGCGTCAGTAGAGGAGTTGGGGTGGGAGGGGAGTTACATGTGCCATTATAATGAGATTGTACACATTCTTCTGATCCCTCCCAGCTTGCACCTTGGGGAGAGTCAGTAGGAGGAGTTTGGGGGAGTTCCATGGTCACAGATTAATGAGATTGATCACATTCTGCGTCTCTGCCCCAGCTTGCACCTTGGGAGAGTCAGTAGGAGGATTGGGGGGAGTTCACGGTGCACAGATTTAATGAGATGTATCACATTCTGGTCTCTCTGCCCAGCCTGCACCTTGGGGAGAGTCAGTCAGGAGAGTTGGGGGGGGAGTTACAATGTGTTTGGCACCGGTATATAATGCATGTAGTCACTTCTGGCTCTCTCTGTCCCACCCAGCATGCACCTTGGGGGGAGTCAGTAGGAGGAGTTGAGAGGAGTTACATGGTGCACAGATTATAATGAGATGTATCACATTCTGCGTCTCTGCCCCAGCATGCACCTTGGTGAGAGTCAGTAGGAGGAGTTGGGGGAAGTTACAGGGAGCACGGATTATATTGAGATGTATCACAGTCTGCGTCTTTTTTTCCTGTTTTTATTTGCCAAAAAAATCCTCTATTCGATTAAAAAAACCTGTTTAACATCGATGTTCTCGTGCCCGCGCTCTACTACACCGTCAATGTTTTCTCACATGTAAGTAAGGGATAGTTTTTATTTGATGATAATACACCATACTTATACAGGCGGTGCTTGTCTGTTTCCTTCTTTTCAAATCTATCAGAGAGCTTTGGGATGAGAGAACTTTTATTAGTGAGAAAGTAAAATCATTTTCAGGGATCCTACCTTATTAATAGGTAGAGTTGGCCAGAATACCCAGGTCATTTCCTCTTTGCCTCCACCGCCAGTGCACCCTGTTTAAGTCCCTCTTGTGGGTCACAGCTGGATACTCTCTGTCATTTTTTTCTCCCAGGTTGTGGGACGTCTGAAGGCTTCGTAGCAGATGTTCTTAATACCAAGTTGGACGAAATCACTGAGTTCCCTTGGCTGGCTTCCGTGCAGGACGACAGTGGGTCCCATCTTGTTGTAGGAACCATCATCAGCGACTCATGGATAGTGACGGCTCCATCCGGCTTAAAGATCAGGTATGAGACTCCGGTCTATGCCTGTTGTTGAGAACTATTGTTTAGAGAGACTCCTTGTTCCAATAAGTACCTCTATATAACGCGTGGAGATATACCTGGTAACACACCTGAAGTACCAGACTCGTTTCCATATGCAAAATATATATAAATATTAAAAATTGTAATAAAAAGTTATACAAACCTCCATTAAATGTGCATCATATGTATGAATGTCATTATGTAGCTTCATCCATAGGGTGCCTAGTTCATAGTTTGAAATTAATTTTGACGCTTTGACTCATGTTGAATACCTGATTGTTACAATTGTAATTAAAACAGACTTCTGTGTATTTTATTTATAACTAGTCTACCTCAATTTTAATTATTAGAGTAATATTATTTAATGAAACATTGTGCATCAGATACATTTTTGGTTGATACATAGCAACCTAATTCTGCGCTAATAGTCTTTTTAGGGTTTTTATGCTAGGTTCAATTTTGACTCGCTGTCTCCTTTTTTTTTGGTTCACAGAAATATTTTTTTTAATACATGACATTTCCATCTGCGGTCTATTTGTGCGCCAAAAAAAAAGGAAAATATTTCTGACGGTGATGACGCAGATTAAACATTTTTACGGTATGTACCGTAGGTGCACACAAGGGCAGTTTAAAATTAGATTTTCCTATGCCAATTTTCAGGGCCGCCAACAGGGGGGGATGGCCGGTGTTGGCGTCCCGGGCCCCGTGAGTCATGGGGCCCGGCCGCCCTGCTCCTTTCATTTGTCCTGGGCGCCATGTTTTTTGTTGGCGGCCCTGCCAATTTTGCATCCAAAGAAAAACTGGCTACGCTTAGATTATAGACCCCGTAGACTTCCAAGCTGTTAAAATCATGGGAATCGAGGCATAAACTGGGAACAAGAGCTACTGGAGGCAGGGTGCAGTCACATAGGATTCGGAATGTAATTTAAGATAGGATTCATTACCAATTGTCCCAGCTCCTGCTTCTCCTAGAACAGCACATGTCTGTCCACATACACCTTCCTTGTGCATCTAGTATTTTACACGGCAGTTCCAAGGTCAAGGTTAGGTCTGTGCTGGAAGACCACTTAGAAAATGATCAATTACAATTATTGTACACAGCAAAGTTTGGGGGGGAGGGGGTATTTTTTTTGACTGCTTACTCTGATTTGAATTGGTGTCGTACTTTGCAGCCAATGACAATTCTCTGTCTCTTCCGTGCCCCACTCTTAACCCTTTAATTTGTCTCCCTTAGGAAAAATCTAGTAGGTGTGGTGGGCGTCACAGAGCTGGGAGCCCAGGAAGTGGCCAAGAATAAATACTATCCCATCCGCAAGGTGGTTGTCCACGAGAGGTTTGACGAGGTGCTGCTCGGGAATGATGTGATGCTGCTAATGACAGAGCACAAGATCACGTTCGGGCAGTGGGTGCAGCCAGTCTGTTTCCCTAAGCGGGATCCTGACAACTCTGCGTACAGCAACTGCCAGGTGTCCGGCTGGAGCGGCGCTGCTGCAGAAGGTTAGAGGAGATGAAACCAAGAGTAGGACCCTGGGGGAGAGGGGGATGAATATAGAAGCCAGAGGACCATATGTGTCAAGAGCTGCTCGCAAACCTTAGCGTCCATGGATAGTGCTTGCGGGCGGAGGCGCGCTGAGGCGCGCTTATGCTCGGCACTGAGCCCCTACAGCCGCAATGAGAGCGGCTTTAGTAAGGGCTCGCCTACGCTTCCGCAAGCGCGCGGAAGCGTAGGTCTTAGGAAAATGTAACATTTTCCCGCTTGTCAGAGCGCAGGGCCGGTCACGTGAGCGGTTCGCCCAATGAGGGCGAACCAGTTCCGTGACGTCACTGGCCCGCCCGCCGACACGCCCCCGGACGACGTGCTGTCTAAGGCCAGGGAAAGCACCCGCTTTCCCTCAGCCTCAGCGCGCCTCCGCACGCAAGCAGTATCCATGGACGAAGCCTTAAAATATCTCCAGAAAGCAACTGCAGGATTTTGACTCTGTGTCACTTTGTGTTAATGCCTGAAGGTGTTTGCAGTGATGTTTGCTAGTTTTCCTAATTGGGGAACCCCTATCCCACCCCAATGCAAAGTAGTTTAAACTTTATTTTTATTTTTTTTAAAGTGTATCTTTTTTCTTTTACCTGTGCTGCCACAGTATGCTGGGGTTGTTTCTTTTATCTGGGGACTAATGGCAACCCAACATTTCTTCTGATCACCCAGCAAAAGTCTATGGGGGATATTAATCAAGTGTAGAAATCTGTCGCAGTGCACGAAAAACAAGTGCAAATTGCACTGTTCTGAATATGCATCACTTTGCACCAATGGATTAAGATGTTTTGCTCCGATTTTGCTCCACTTCCATCAGTAAGTGATTGGGGTTACAGGGAGATTTTCGGGGAGAAGAAAGCGCAATATTATAATGAGATATATCAAAATCAGTGCTTCAAACTGGTGCAGTTTTCCTTTTTTTTTTTTGCTTCAAACAATTCCCCCTGGTGAGCTGGGCACGTTTAATGAGAAATCTGCATCAAATGTAAGATTCAAGAGTAACAAGCTTCAGACATCTACTGCTGGAGCAAAGTGACGCATGGTCCGTTTGTTTGCACCATGTTTTGAAACAGATTGCACCATCCTGATACAAATCCTCCAATGCATGGTCGGAGGACACAACGAGAATTATACTCCACATATCCATGACATTTAACGCTGCAGACCAAGCAATATCCTACATGTGTGGGTTTGTTTTTAATAAATCCGTGCTGTACTATGAGAAAATACTTGTAGCATTTTTTTTTTTAAAAACAACTCTGAATGACCTTTTTAATGTATTATAACCTAACAATAATTTTTTGTTTCTATAGCAACCATTTACAAAGTCACATCCCCTTCCTCTTCTGAAACAGGCTGTGGCCAAGGGCGTAGCTATAGCCCGGTGGGCCCGCGCTCTTGGCTCTCTAGTGTGAACAACGCATATTTTTGCTGCTGCGCACACTCTTTCGCGCTTGCCAACTGCGCCCGCGTGACATTTGTCCCGGTTTTTGCAGGACACACTAATAACGCCCAAGTGTTAAAAGTCAATGGAGGTTAAAGGTCAGCCAATTAGACAACTGAACAGCTGAACTAAGCCTCGTGCCTGATAAAGAGGTGGCTGGTTATTAAGAAGAAGAATAAGACCATGTAATGGGCGGATCTCAGTGGCTCTCTCTTGTTCAGACAGGAAGCAGTGGTTCGGAGGCCTGGCGCAGACTATCGGTGGAGAACATTGACACGTGTCCCCTGCAGCGTACCATGGCCACCGAGTGCTGCAGCCACCATGGGGCTGGCAACAGCTCCACCTCTATGGTGAGAAGGGAAGTGGGTGGGGGGGGGGGGGGGGGAAAGGGGCTAAAAGAAGCAAGAGCCTTTTAATGCAGCCATTGCCTCTATGTTTTCTAATGTCGGCCTTTGTCCTACATTCCACCGAGTGCTCTGTGATACATTCAAACTCCTATCCAAAGCAAGACTGGAAAATCCATTGGAGTCAATGGGGAATTTCGGCTGGAAATGACCCAACTGGCCGCTTCGGCTGATATAGCATAAGCCCCTTCAGAGGGTTATTCATTAAACTGCGAAAGTGCCAGTAGGGGGCGATATCCCATGGAATATTCTGTCGACTTGAATGGCAGTTCCTGTGTGACAGTGCCCTGATCGGCACTATTGCAGTTTAATGAATAACCACCCAAGGGTCTATTCATTAAAATGTGAGAATGGACGTCTCAAGTAAATAAATGGCTGTATTTGCTCAAAAAGACGACTCTGTGTTCTTCAAAAAGAACTCGCAAGTCTAAACCGCGGGGAAAAGTAGAGTTTGTTTGGCGTTTCAAAATCTATGCAATATGCAACTTTACTATGTAAATGAGGACATTTAGCAGAAGGAAATCAGCGATTTCATCTATAGTGTACAGAGCTTTAAAAATCTCAGAGGTCTCTTCTTGAAGTGTCAGACTTGTGAGTTTTAGAAAAAACTCCGAACTCTACAATTTCATCTATTAAGAACACTCATGTTGGCCCTGTAAAAAAAGGTATTACAGTCTGCAATGACCCTACATTACACTGAAGCCAATATGGCTGTTAGAGGTTTGAACTGGAGAAGATTAAGGGCCTTATTTACTAAGCCATGCTACTCCATAACACGCCTTCGTAAATACGACCCTTTACAACCCATTCAAATGAATGTGCTGTAAAGTGTCTTCTATGATGAAAGGTGTCTTATGGAATTACACGCTTCGTAAATATGGCCCTCAATGTATATATTGTATACGTGTTTTCATGGTTATACGTGTATAGGCGTTTATATTACAGGATGTAGATATTGAATGTACGTTGCCTGTCTCCCCCTCAGGGTAAGGAAGGGAATCCCGTGTCATGTCTGGCAGGTGACAATAATCAGTGGATGCTGGCGGGGGTGCTGACCGGCGGCGGCATGATGTCATACGGCCCTTTCCTGTATACGCGCACGTCCTATTACAGTGACTGGGTTGCGGCTCGCACTGCTGAGGCGGGGGAGCTCTTCCAACCATCCATCATCCTTAACCCCGTCGTGTACTCCGCCTCGGAGGCACCTCCGGGTCACTTCCAAGTGAGAATGGCGCCCAGGGAAATGGATATTGAAATGCGATCCAAGGAGGAAGAGTCTCTTTTCTATGACTATTATAATGGGAACTAACCTCCGAAAACCCATGGACACAAAACGCAGCCTTTCGTTTCTGTGACCTTCTGTGCGTTAATCCAAACCCTGCTTCACTGCTGAGCCAAACATGGCCCAAAACATATTGTGTGTCTGTTCAAGAAGTATTACAACCCACCGAGCATGATTCCGACCAGTAATTACCAACAGGGGGTTCGTGGGGTGCCTCCAAGGGGTTTGCCAAAAATAAATCTGTAATGGTAGATCCCAGGCAGTATAGCGGATTCCTGAGCTGGTGTGGGGATGTCGCACTTAGTAAGGCCCCGAACGGCACCTTCGAGTGGGTGGTATAGCTCACCGTCGCTTACAGCAGGAGCTTCCAAAGTTGCTCCCCACAATGCTTTGCATCTACAGCGGCAAGGCATTGTGGGGCGGGACTTTGGAAGCTCCCGCAGTGATTGACAGCTATACCACCCATGCTGTCTGCACAAACAGGTGCAATGTGGGGCCTTATTAAGGGTGTGTACCCCCCACAAGCTCGGGACACTATCCTGCCTGGTATCAGTCACACAGTTTTGTTAGCGGCAGTCTGATGAGTAGGCAATAAGGTTTATTCATTAGGGATTCGCTGAACACATTTTCTAGCAGGGGGGTGTACAATGTAAAAAAGGCTGAGAACACTAGACTCAATGTTACAGTAACCATATAACATTGCGTAACTATTCCTCACCACACAGCATTACTCAACTTATTTCCTGAAAGGAAAGGTCTTCTCTGCAATAATGATCGTGAATCTCTGAACTCTTTTGTGGTTAAAGTCAAATCAGTCAGTCCCATCCCTGGTAGTGACCAATCGTTTCTTTGCTAAAGCAAGGTGAAGATATTTGATTGACCACAGAATTTCTATAAAACATGTTTTTAAGGCAAGAAGCAACTCTGCCTGTTTATAGTGCTGCAGAGAATGATCCTTTCCTGCACGGGGAATTGGCAGTGCATTGCAAAGAAGTGAAGGGGTTAATCTTACCCTGCATGAAAAGGTTTTAAAGCTGCAGTTCAGTCTTTTTTTTAATTTATTTTTTTACTTCAATAGTTTTATGTGGGCAATCTCTAATTACCTAAAGAACTGTATAGCTGCAGGTCAATTCGTTCTCCATGTATTGATAGGCGAAATTTGGTGACATAATTAGAGCTGGCATATGTTTATATTCTGCCTCTGTCACTCAGTGGAAGCTCATGAATATTCATGAGCACTCCTGCACTGACATGTGCTAGAGGGAGGGCAGGGCTGACAAAGGGGTGTGCCAGGGCTTGTGACAGGACATGCAGGGGCAGTGCCTTAGTAAATGGCTGTTAAAATAGAATACAAGAAAATTGGTCTTTCAAAGTTGTTTTTTTAAAAACAGAATGCTAAAAGTATTTTTTCTTACTACAGAACTGATTTATTAAAAAAAACACACATGCAGGATATTGACTGAACTGCAGCTTTAATTTGTGGTCAGATAACTGCTCACTCCACCTCTATCCCTGAATAGTGATGCATCCCACACAGTTCACAAGACAACCATCATGATAGGATTATGTCTTTTTATTGTCCTGTATTAGATTATTTTGCTTGTCTTCCCGGATAATGTGGGAGCGACGGGGACGGTGCATACATGTGACCGAAGCAGGAACCCGGATTCTCAGAAGTTTGTGGTGGCTTTCTGGCACTCACTGGGCCCCGTACAGCTGCCTGTAGGCCTGTGTCTTGGTCCTGACGGACTTCAGCCGCTCCCACGCTTTGCGATAGGTCTTCAAGGAAAGCTGCAGAGAGAAGGGAAGAGGTGTAAAAGGAAAGCATACCTCTTATACGCAGGCATTTAAAGATACCGGACCAAATTTAACTTATGACAGCGAGATATTTTTGTAAAACCGTTGCATTACATCACAAGCATAGTCTGTGGCATAACAGAGTAAAATATAGTAACCTATATACAGCATTCTTGTTAGGTTGAGGGGTGATGGGGAAGGGGGAGAGAGGAGAGGGGAGGGAGTAGATCATAAGAATCCTGGCTGTGGCCTATTGCACCACTGTTAAGTGGTACCTAATAACCTATAAACATATATAGTATTGTATTAAAGTTTCTCTACATCGTGGTCTTAGTTTATTGCGTAGCTGAGTAACAATCAATAACAGATATACATCGTCCTTGTCATGTTTAAGGGGCGAGAGGGGAAGGGAGAAAGGTGCATGGGGAGGGGGGAGGTTCGGCCTCATGATATTTCATTATATTTATGTAAATTAGGGCAGAGATACCCCGATCTAGGTCTACAATGCAAATTCTAGAGAATACAGTGATCCTCAAACATATATATTTTATACAGCAGGTCAGGGCATCCCGATCAAATTCTATAACACGATTCTGGCTAAGGTATGGTCACATGTATACATCTTTTGTATCTTTCTTATTGAATTTGTGGGGTAATGGGGAAGGTAGGGAGAGAGGGTGGGAGACAGGGGGTAATAGAAAGGGGGGGGGAGGAATGGGGAAACAGCATACATTAAAACTTACCGCTCTCTATTGATTAATATCTAGTAACTAGCAATTATGATCTAGAACTCTCAAAGATCTACTTCGCTTAGCAAATATATATAATAACGTGGCGGGTATCAGTCAGTGTAACAGGCACAGTTCAGTATAGCAAACTTTAAAAAAGGGGGGGGGGAATGCTAGACTTAACCTGTCAAACTTAGATTATACTGTTAAGCAAGACATTAAGGCTCTAGATCCCTGGAGTTTCTTTAGCCTCCTGGCCTCTGACAACCTAGAACTTAAAGATACATTTTGTTCAACCTGATCAGCTGGGAGCCGAGAACAGAGCGGCTCCTCTCATCTAGACCACAAACCAGATAATAACAGAGTCATCCTCTGGGCTATACTGAGGCGGCGGCATGTCTCGATCGGCCGGGCCTCGGACCGACAGGAAGAGGAAACTGTATAGGGGAAGCTGCAGAAACCCCCCCAACACCGGCGACACCCAAGCGACGTCCCTCTGGGACAACCGACCGGCAAGGGGGGGAGGGGGAGGGAGGCGGTGGCACATCCGACCGAGCCCGAGTCGCAGATGAACAGTGGGAGGTCCCCAGATCGACCGGCAACTCGAAAAAGGCCTTCCCGGGCCTGTGGACCATGCCAGATCTCGTCTTCCAGATTGAGGGACAGGCCCCTCCTTGCGTAGCCATCGGCAGGAAGGGGGAAAAACCGGACTCTGTATTTCCCGGGTGTGCCCCCTGTATTCCCCGGGAGCGACCCCTGTATTCCCCGGGAGTGCCCCTGTAGAGAGAGCAGTGCTTCGGGTAATAGCTTTCGTAGGATCGTCGTTGCTTGATCCTCAACAGCTGAGTAGCTTTCTCCACACCGTCTGTTGTCTGGGTTGATTGTTGAGCGGGGAGACATGGTCACAGATGGGCAGGTAAATGGTAAGACTTCTCTCTAGATTTCGATTCAAGTGATATATCGGACGATGGACAAGTTTACGGTAGGATGATCAATACTCTGGGGCATTCCTTATTCTCAGGTTCTGTCGACAAACACTCCTAAACCATTCTCCATCAAAGATCCTCCTAATGTAACCCCATTTCATTTGCAAGTCGCCTGTTTATTCGTTTCCCAAATGCATAACCTTACATTTATCTGTATTAAACCTCACCTGCCATTTACCTGCCCACGTTTCCAGTCTCTCCAAGTCCTTCTGGAGAGAAATTACATCCTGTTCTGATTCTACTACCTTACACAATTTAGTGTCATCAGCAAAGAGGGAGACTTTGCTCTCTATGCCAACCTCGAGGTCACTAATAAAACAAGTTGAAAGGCAGGGGTCCCAGTACCGATCCCTGAGGCACTCCACTCATAACTTTAGCCCAACCTGAAAAAGTTCCATTTATGGCAACCCTCTATTATCTGTCCTTCAACCAGTTTTCAATCCAGGTGCATATATTTTTACAAAGTCCAATTTGCTTTATTTTGTACACCAACCTTGTGTGGAACCGTATCAAAAGCCGTTGCAAAATCCAAGTAGACCACATCAACTGCATTACCCTGGTCTAAATGTATTGTATGTCTTTATTTATATAGCGCCATTAATGTACATAGCGCTTCACAGTAGTAATACACGGGGTAATCAAATAAATAACAAATAATATAAATAACAGATCATGGGAATAAGTGCTTCAGACATAAAAGTAACATTAAGGAAGAGGAGTCCCTGCCCATAAATTCCTACTTACCTCAAAGAAACCAATAAGATTTGTTTGGCACGACCGATCCTTCATAAATCCATGCTGACTATTACTAACAATTTTGTTTTCCATTAGGTATTCCTGAATATTATCCCGTACTAAACCTTCAAGTAGCTTCCTCACTACTGATGCCAGGCTTACTGTTACCTATCAAAACCCGTATGAGTGATTCCTGCTTTTTACTAGATGATCCCATTGATGTCTTGTGGGGGCGAATGATCATACTATTTATATATTTCTGGGTAAATGTTGTGTAAGAATGTGACACTATTTCATTTTTTTCAGATGTGTTCAAAAAGTTAAAGGGCCATATTTACTAAGAAATGTTACTACAAAAGACCCGTTCTGTGCAGAAAGACACCTTGCATTTGAAGGACTTGAAAAGGGCCATGTTTACTAAGCCATGCTGGAATGTGTCTTATGCACTGCTTAGTTAATATGAGCCTAACTGTCCTAAAAAAGGAGAACCTGGGAGCTGTTTAGTGTATAAAACTTTATATGACGCCATAGTTACTCACCATATACTAAATATTTATTTACCCCTCAGTGATCCTTTTATCCCTGACATGTTTGTACCTCAGTGCCAATGTCCAATAGAGTGCAACTATTGCCCACTGGACTAGGTGGGATCCTTCTGTGTTACCTCTGCGATCTCCACTTTCCTCTCCCAGGTTTGGATGCTTTTCTCCAGTTCCTCTTGCTCCACCTTCTCATGAACATACTGCAGAACCTCGGGCACGCGGTAATCACTCAGCTGTTTTCTTAGCATTTTGTTCAGACTCTCGGCTTTCTCCCGCTCCTTTGCAAAATACAAAAACATTGCGATGGAGACGACGACTCACAAGTGTGAAAAGATGTACAGTAGTGACTATTACATAGTTCAGCATCAAAGGCCGTGCATTCTTCCGCACCGTTAATGTTGCTCAACTCTGCCACTACACATCAATCCAGCATTAACTAAGCTTCTGGTGTTCCAGTTCTCACCTCATATCAAATCCCTTGTATCCTTCCGACAGCCTCACACACACACCTCTCTGTTACAGACACTCAGGGCAATATTAAATGACATCAGCAGTACTAAACCATTCGAGTGAATAGACCAGCGGTGCGCAAACTAGGGAGGCACGAGACTTTATTGGGGGATGCATGGCGGTTATAGAGGCCCCGCACTAAGAGCGCGAGGCCTCTGTAAATGTACTCACCAGCTTCTTGTCCTCGCGACTCCATGGCAACGTGGCGTCAAATGATGCCCGTTGCCATGGAGACGTGAAGTCAAATGACGCCGCGGGTCACGTGGCGTGACGTCACATGACCCAGCAGCATCATTTGACGCTTCGTTGAAGGTAAGGGGGGGCGCAATCGAGCAGGCAGGGGCAGGCGCAGCGCAAGGTTTGCGCACCCCTGGGATAGACCCTACGGTAGCATGTGGCTTAGCCCCACTTAGTAAATATGGCTTTGATTGCCCCTCATATGTCATATTGTTATTACATATTAACTATAGCACATCCTGCTGTTCTGCCAATGACCCATACACAGCCAGCCCTGCTTCCTACACTCTCTCGCTGGTACCTGCTCCACCAGCTGTGTCTCAGCCTCGATTCTCTGCAGCATCTCGTGTCTTATGAAGATCTCCTTATCTAGACGAGTTGACTCAGTTGTTGTGTTCTGTAGCTTCTTCTGTTGTCCCAGGGGTCAAAGTAGGAAATGTGCATCATTAGTCCCACTACAAACTGCTGTAACATCACTGATACTGCAAGCAATGTGAGATACTCTTGCGTTCTTCTCAAGGATGTCTTCTTTCTACCCCCTTTGTATCTAAAGCTCTCTCCCGCCTTAAACCTTTCTCACTTTCTGCCCCACACCTCTGGAATGCCCCTCCCCTCAGTACCCGACTAGCACCCTCTCTATCCACCTTTAAGACCCACCTTAAGACACACTTGCTTAAAGAAGCATATGAATAGCACTGAGGATAATCATGGACACGATACATAAAGCTTGGCCCCCTGCAGACGCACTTACTAGAATTCCCTCGTACGTTCTCCCTACCTACCAATTAGATTGTAAGCTCCTCGGAGCAGGGACTCCTCTTCCTTAATGTTACTTTTAAGTCTGAAGCACTTATTCCCATGTTCTGTTATTTATATTATTTGTTATTTATATGATATGTATTACTACTGTGAAGCGCTATGTACATTTATGGCGCTATATAAATAAAGACATACAATACAATTTTGCCCAAACATTGAGGCATCCTAAAAATGTGTCTGTTATCGTCACTGTATCAAGCAATTCTGGCTCTTGCTTGCACTGCTAATGTCACATTGCAATTTTGAGATGGATTATACTACTTGGCAGTAGTTTCTCAAACTTTCCTCAGGGTGGAAAATAGTTTTTCCAAGTGTGAGGTGGAAGTCACTTCTGAGGTTTACAGATCTGCATCAAATGCAATAACCACGATGAACAAGTTAATGCCGAAAATAACGTTGCATAGGCATCAAGGCAAACTTCTTGGATGCTTCATATAATTCCCTCCATACGCAAGGAGTGAGTGAGTATATGTACACCCACACACACTGTGGCATTTGCACAGGGCGGCAGGGGGCCGCTAAAGTGCCTGGCCAAGCGAGAGAAAAAAAAAATGGGGCAAATCACATCATATCAGAATTATAAGGAATGTAACAAAAATTGCAAAAGGGCAATCAGATTAGCGAAAATGGAAAATGGAAAAAAAGGATTGCAATAGAAAGTAAGATCAACCCTAAAAAGTTTGTTTAAGTATCTTAATAACTAAAATAATGAGAAAAGAAAATATAGGACCCTTTCGGTGATAGATGGGTAGGCAGATTATTGGAGATAAGGAAAAAGCAGAGGTATTAAACACATTCTTTGCCTCTGTATTTACGAGGGAAGAATCAATTGCAATAGTAGCGCCGCAGGAGGAAGCCACAACCTCTATACTAACAAACGATTGGATAACCGAGGAAAAAGTTCATAGGCGGCTTGATAAAATTAAAGTAAATATGGCCCCTGGCCCCGATGGCATACATCCAAGAGTTTAAGGGCTTAGGTTCAGTAATAGCCAAATCATTACATTTAATATTCAAGGACTATATTTAAAAAGGGAGCTTGATCACAACCGGGGAATTACGGTAAGCCTGACATCAGTAGCGGGGAAGCTACTTGACGGTTTAGTACGGGATAATATTCATGAATACATAATGGAAAACAAAATTATTAATAATAGTCAGCATGGATTTATGAAGGATCGGTCGTGCCAAACTAACCTTATTAGTTTCTTTGAGGAGGTAAGTAGGAATTTAGACCAGGGTAATGCAGTTGATGTGGTCTACTTAGATTTTGCAAAGGCTTTTCATACGGTTCTACTCATGGACATGTTGCATTGTGTTAATATACACACTACCTCTATCTTTCTCCTCTCACCTTGTAGGAGTTTAAGACCTGAAGAGTGTCTCCCGTAGTCAGTTTTAGCTGTAACAGGTCCTGGTTCCGTTCATCAATTCGTTCCAAAAACTGTGCATTTTCGATCTTCAGTTGCTGGAAATCCACCTCATGCAGAACCTCTCCCATCTCCTCCTTCTGTATGTGCATTGGGTCAATATTCAGTGCATCATTTCTTTCCGGTATTAGATCTCATCTTTACCTCTCACTACTTCTTGTGTGATATAGAGCCTCTCAACCCTGCGTGTGCCCCGCTATACTGTATGTACTCTATCCTGCGTGTGCCCCGCTATACTGTATGTACTGTATCCTGCGTGTGCCCCGCTATACTGTATGTACTCTATCCTGCGTGTGCCCCGCTATACTGTATGTACTCTATTCTAAACACTAACCTGTTTTAGCTGCATCTGCATTTTTCTCTTCTGGACCTTTAAGGATGCGTTCCTCAGCCGGAGCTTGTCTGCCAAACTGTCCTGCCAAGCAAGGAATAAATAGTCACACGTCTTTCAGGGAGCTAAATGTCCATCTGTACAGCCTGCATATATGTGTGTACAAAGCCCAATATTGACATGTTTATAGTACTTGCAGTGTACATGGTCCTGCAATTGCATTTATATAGTAATAGTGCGCACACACGTTTATACAGATACCCTTATGTATACATTTACAATCAATGCTCATAATTGCATATAATTTCTGCATGGTATTTTACAATACTTTACAAGACTGTACATATTACCGCGCTCCTCCCTATAGAAGTTTGCTGCAGGTATAAAGATCGGCCTTACATAGAGAGATACAAAAAGAACGATTCCTGCGCTCCTACCAATTAGGCCAAGATAAAATAGTGATCTCATGAATAAAGTTTATTTTGTTAAGCCCTTTAGCCAAAGTGTTATAAGCCTGCAAGTCACGTCAAGGCATAACCGAATGATGCAGGTACCTACACTGAATATATGTAATTATTGTCCCATGAGCTAGTGAAAAATGTGAGAAAGCCCTGAAGGGGTTAAATAAAGTAACTTTTGTGAGTAGTGCACGTCATCACGTTTTGGAAGTCCGAGACTCCCCCTGCATGTCAGCAGCTGATCACGGATGCCGGGCTGCCCTAAGCTTAGAGTTTGCTACAGGAAGGAGTGAGCCGTCCATACAGCCAATGAGCTGCTTGGAAGGCATATCAATCTAAGGCTGAAACTAACGGATGATACCAGCCAGTCTTCTGAAGTGCCCAGTTGTTGCGGTTTTGGATCGTGACTACCTCCGGGTGACGTACCTTCTGAGAGATTGTCTCTTTTATATTTCCAATCCCCACCTCCTTGTTGGACTCTCATACATACCCTGATGCCAGGATTTTCGATCATTGTCCCCCCTTATGGAGCGGTTTAAGCCCCAGATGAGTACTATCCTGTTGAGATGATACATCTCTAAATGCGCTAATTCTAGCTACACTTGTGAGTGCGCCTTTTTTATAGATTCAATTTTTAAAATAAATGTCAACACAGATAAACGCTATGTGGCACGCGCTTCTTTCTTACAGTATATAAAGTGTGTGTCTGTGTGTGTGCGCGTGTTATATATATATCTCAAATGGAAATATTACTGTATGCTCATTTGCATGTCTTAGACAGGTCTGCAACCCCGCCTTTCACCATTATCACACCCATGCACAAAGCCTGTCCCCTGCAGCAAGGGATTCTTCTGGGAAATGACAAGAAATGAGCACACAGTGCCACCTTTTGCTTCAAAACCATTTAACATGGTCCCCTATAAGCTTAAGCTTGCTGCATTTTACAGCTTTGAGCACAGCCTGGGTTAAGATGCAAAGCCAGTAAACCCACCCACAGACAGCTGTTTTTCGACCTTAATGGGTCTCCTCAGTGTGGGGTTGGTTATACTGACTTTGCAAAATGAAACATGGGATAGATTTCACCACACAAAGTTATGGTGGGTAAAAAAAAGTGACAAAAATCCTCCACAGTAAAGCATATAGAAAATGGAAATATTACTGTATGCTCATTTGCATGTCTTAGACAGGTCGCAACCCCGCCTTTCACCATTATCACCCAGCACACAGCACTTCCACTGCAGCAAGGGATTCTGGGAAATGACATGCAAATGGGCACACAGTGCCACCCTTTGCTTCAAAACCATTTAAATATTATATATACACACACATATACATATATATATATATATATATATAGTGTGACGAAACGCGTAGGGCTGTGACGTCATCGCGTTCGTGTTGGTGTACTTGGAGTCCCTGGCTTCCCTGCGCTCGCCGCTGGCGGCAAATTTGAGTGCTGGCAACCACCATATGAGGGAGAAAGGACGCGCAGGAAGTGCGTGATCCTCTTACCTTGCTGCCAACTCGAGATAGGATTCGTGGGTGATCCTGGGCGTTTTACATCCACCCTGCTAATCCGGGACTCCCCCTACCATCGCAGATGACCACAAGAGTTTCTCTCCATGAATGGTTCTATTTTAAATCCTGTAAGTGCACATTCTTATGGGTTGCTGATTTTTTAAATAAAGTACCTTATTTTTTATTCTTACGTGCTATGGAGCTTGCGCTTTTTGTTTGTTTTTTGTCTCATATATATATATATATATATATATATATATATATATAGTATTATCTATATATCGAGATTATATAACACACACACACACACACACACACACACTTATGGCAATGTGCGTGCCGATTATAGTTATAGGCATATAGTCGTCCCAGTGCATGTTGCCCATGACTTACTCTGGCCCTGGTCTTCTCCTCCATGTAACGGATAACCTTCTCAGAGGTGACGGCTCCACCCTTCTTCCTGCCCGTCGCAGTGCTGCCAACGTCCCGCTCAAACTCATACTTGGCTTTCTTGATCTCCGTGCTGCGAATCTCTGCCTCCTCCATTGTGGCCTGGGTGGGCACAGATCATAGACCAATGGAAGCAGGTGCATGTGGGATTACCCATGCAATGCAATGCTGGTTTCTCTGGCACTCAAGGCGGTGGTCTCTCCTGCTGAAGAGACAAGGACACACAAGAGCCAAAAAGCCAGAACATACATATTTACTAAGCAGTCTTATCTTTAATGGGCTGTAGGATGTCTTGCGTTACGTTACAAGACTACTTAGTAAATATGGCCCTCAATATCTACAAGAAAAACTATTGTTGGTATATTTGATTTGTATACAATCAATCCCTTATTTTCTTCCCCTTTCAAATCCATTTGTATAGGCGATGTGTCTGGCTGTATTTGGCAGAATGTGGAGGACACCAGCCATCTTGAAGGTTATTTTTTGTCCAGCTAAGTGGGCTTGCACCTTGAATTGCTTGAAGGAGAAGTTACAGGACCCCCTGTGAGTGGCTCTGTCACCTTGTAGCTCTGCAGGATTCGCTCCTTGTTCTCGTGATCTCGCTGCACTTCCTCCTTCATCACCTCCAACTCTCGCTGCACCAGCTCACATTTCTGCTCCAAGGTCAGACTCAGCAAACGCTCCAAGATCGCGCCGCGGGACTTAGACCTGCGCCGGCTCCGCATCTACAACAAGGGTTGACACGGGGAAAAATAAAAAAGTAAAAAAGGTGAGGCGAATGTGACGGGACCCTAGTAAGAGCGGCGCTGTGAAAGCAAAGCGCCAATCTGTGCTCTTAATGAGCACTTCAAATAGTAATAGATTGTCTACTGCAGCGGCGGTCAAACCAAGTCCTCAAGCACCCCCACCAGGTCAGGTTTTAAGGATATCCCTGCTTCAGCACAGGTAGTGCGGGCAAAATCAGTGAGCCAGTGATTGAATCCCTGTGTTGTAGCCGCAATATCCTTAAAACCTGACCAGGCGGCTCTTGAGGCCCGAGTTTGGCGACCCCTGGTTTACTGCATGGTCTTAATGAACTATAACCCTATTTAAAAGGGTTATCTAAAAAAACAAAGTGTCCAACAAGCTTTCATGCCTTTTTAAGGGTGCAGTTCGACATACTGTAGTACCAGAATGCAATAAAAGCAGGTCTTATGGTGATGAATACCTTCATATCAGACCTGGCACAGGGCAATGACAGGCTAACTATGGTCACCTGCAGGCCGCCACTGCTTACTGCACCATAGTGTATGTTAGCGTTCATGCAGCATTATTATACTCTTTCAACCTCATTGTAATGTGCTGTGGAATATCTGGGCACTTTATTAATAAATGATAATAATTATAATAATAGGACACTTTCCAGGCAGTCCTTTCATCTGAATGGGAGAAGGACCGTAGTGACTACGCGGTGTTGGAAGTATGGAGTACCTCTGCTTAGTAAACATGACAGTGTTTTCTATTTTCACATTGCTAATAGGCTGCTGCAATTTTTGCAAGACCTGCATTATGATTCATTAGTCTACCACAGTATCCCTTAGAAGGGAAGTTCTTTGGAGCTTTTGTATATGTTCAGTTCCAGTACATGCCTTCTGCTCTTGCAATGTGTCAGCATTTCCCTGTATTTCATCTGCTAATGCAGCAAAGCAATGTGCTTTGAGCTACATCAAAATGAATTATTAATAACAGCACAAATATGAATACCTGGCTGAAGTCCAGGGCCGAAGCTCCCACTTCTGTAGCAGGCAAGGGTGCCAAGTCTTTGGGATCCAGGCGTTTATAGAATTTCTCAAACATTTCTGTTTCTGCTTTAAGTACAGAGACTGCATTGCTGCAAGAGACAGGATCAAGCATGGGCTCACGAGGTCAAAGGAGAGAGCTTCATCAGGACTAGTCCTCGTGAAGCGGTTTACAGTGAAACGTTGATGAATAAAAGTTATACTTAAGCTTTAACTCTATTACAGTCTGGTATGCCACTCTACACTTGTACCCAGGGCGTTTGCAGTTTCTGCATTTGAATGCAGCACCAAGCACTAATATTTCTTGCAGAAAGTTGTGCATCTCTCTACACCAGTGTTTTTCAACCAGGGTTTCTAAGAATTGTGCTAAAAAATGAAAAAAACTAATCATATACTAAGCGCTCAACCTATTACCAAATCTAAACTATACAATACAAAATAATGAATGAAAGTAAACGTGAACTGAATATATCTTAAATGAAAGGTATACCAGGTGTGCAAGGGATCCCACAAATGCCTAATAGTGAATGAGGGAGTGGCTGCCTAAGGATTAACAACAAACCTATCCATAAGGTTAGTACAAATGGTAACAGAAAAGAAAAAAAGTCCTTGGCGCACTATCAGGTATGGAAATCTGATACAATAAAAGTTCCCAATTCTCTGAATGTAATGTTTGAAACGCAGGACCTTACCTCCATATGCGCCGCTTTTCTATCCTCTCAAGCTAGCGGACGGCACATTGTATCCTGTCCATAGGGCTGGTCAGCATGTGAGTGTACTGCTGTGAGTCCTTATTGTTTTATTACATTTTATATGGTATCATACCATTGGTTTTTCTATTCTATTCCATTTTATGCATGTATTCGCTACTGTGTGGAGAGGGTTAATACCATCTGGTAATCCACTGATATCCAGCCTGCACACCGGAGCACAAGTTAAAGATACCTTGCAAGGCCCTTTATCTTCTACTTTTAAGTAAGTAGCTAGCAGCGGTGTGGGTGTGAACGAATAATCAGAGGTTACTGCGCAATGGTCGTTTTGTTTTGTGTAATTGCAGATTCAGAACTACCATCCAAGAGACTCTGAGATATCCAATTCCGGACCCACGAACTGCTCCTACATTCAGAGAATTGGGAACTTTTATTGTATCGGGTTTCCATACCTGATAGTGCGCCAAGGACTTTTTTTTCTTTTCTTTTCTGTTAGGGTTTCTAAGAACACTGGGGTTCCCCAGACATCTCTGTAACCTGTATACTGTGTGTGGTGATCCTCGGCTGAGGATCACGAGGTATCAGAGTTTAGCAAGGTATAAGTAAACAAGTTGCACCCCCCCATACTGTGTCTGTATTCTTCCGGTCATCAGACCGTAGGCCACGTGTGGCCCAGTAAGCTATTGACAGGGACTCCATATCCCATGATGAAGATTTATATCTTTAATAAATTTTATGACATAACAAAAATATTAAATATTACAATAATAGAGACCATCAAAAATATTACATTGACAGTGGTCTATAGAAAAAAAAAAAAAAGTAGAGGAGTTTCAGGATATCGAATAAATTGCCCTTGCTAGTTCGTTCTTTATATTGATAGGTTTATCGTATATAAATTGAGATTTTTATTTGCCTATCAGCTTCTTGAAATATAATCATTGCAATGTTGTCCATCAAGGAAGAAATCGGCCTATGTTTTTAAAATATATATATTTTTTTAACAATTTTTGTACTAATATTTGTAGTGCATAAATCTTAGTTTATTTTGTTGTTGTACAGATTTATGATGGGGAGGTCGCCACTCGTCAGTTGCTTCACATATCCCCGTCTTCATGATATAGTTGTTGGCTGAAGAACGATGTGGCGACGATTCCTCTGATATAGATTTAAATATACATATATGCATCTACATACATATTTCTATGATTCAGTACATTGTTTGATGTTGTTGATTTGTTGATGTAATGTGGATTCCCACCAGAGGGACCGCCACTCGACCTTCCACACACCAGAATGACCGTCTACCATGGCGGTTTTGGTGTGAGAGGAACAGCTTTGAGGAGCACGAGGGCGGACCTTCCAGTATGGATCCTTATTTAATGTGTTCACAGGTCAGAGATACCACGCTTTGACAAAGTGCACACATGCGCAAAACGCATCAGAGGTTCTCTCTGCCTGCTCTCCTTACCTGATTTTATAATTTTGCGAGTAGACCAATAAATAACTTTTTAACTTTTTTTGAGCGATCCAGCCTCCATCTTTTAATCAATAGCAGTGCACCACTTTTTCTTCCACCACAGGATTGCACTTCCGATATGTCTCAAGTGTTGCAAACTGGACCATTGCTCCAAAAACAGACGCTAATTACGTCATTTTTACTCAATTTGCTTTGATGTATCAAGATGCTTTGCTCCCATTTTGCTCAGTGAGCATTTTGGGGAGTGGTTATAAAAGGAGTTGGGGGAGGAGAGAGTCAGCGCAATATTAAAAAATGCATCTATAACTGGTGCAGTTTTCCTTTTACGTTGCGTCTTTTTCATAGGCAGCGCCAGACTCTGCTCCTGAGACAAATACAAGAAACAAGCTTTCTACATCTGACGCAGATGAGAATTGTTGTTGTTTTGGAGGAAATTTCACCATGTTGATACACATATCCCCCCAATTTTTTACATAGGGGATATTTTTAATCCAGTTTGTGTAAAATCTTAAAGGTTATTAATTATTACTTTGTTTTCACCCCATGCTTTTATGCACAGTGACGGTAACCGTGACGGTAACCGTGACTTCAGGGTACGGTCGCTGGAAAAATCAAATTGAGATTACTTCCAGTGATCGCGACCAAGCCGTCGCGTCGCGCTTACTATAAGCGCACACGACGGTGGCAATGCATTTGTTTTGACGCGATGTTGCCGGCACTATAAGCGCAGCCTAAACGTCACAAGTGTGTCAGTAAAATCCCGGGTAATTATCATTGGGCAAGAAGGCTGCATATTGACATACACACGGTCACGTGACGTGTGTTGTCCAATCACCAGCCAGCTTCTCCAGGTACATTGCTGTTGTCGGTGCAATGAATGGGAGATACCGCAGCGGCGGTTTTTGGGTGGGGGCACCCGTGAAGTACCTGATATCCCCGATCACGGCTGCCAGCTGCTCGTTGTTGTATTCGGACAGCTGCTGTAACGGGTCCTCCCCGGCCTGGGACTCGGTCTTCACGCTCTCCGCGTCCGTATCCGCCATGGTTTCTAAGGTAAACACAAGGTGTGCGCGTCGCCCAGGGTATGACGTAGGTGCGAGCGCGGCAGCGTCACTGTCGCCATGGAAACGGCCTGGACACCGTTTTGGCCCACCAGTTTTAACCTCCTCGTTGCTGGAAAAATCTTACTCGGCAGCCCATTACTCTTTGCAGTCGAATAAATTCGTTTTTAGCCTCGAATTAATGGAGTTTAATCCTTTGACGTCAATAGTTTTTCATGAAAATGCAATAGTTGTGGTTCAGAGATCTCCAGCTCTCACTCATTGTGTGACCTAGCCTGAAACAACTGCCCCTCCCAAAAGGCATCAAGGCAAACACGGTGCCATTGTGTGACCTAGCCTGAAACAACTGCCCCTCCAAGGGCATCAAGCAAACACGGTGCCATTGTGTGACCTAGCCTGAAACAACGCCCCTCCCAAGGCATCAAGCAAACACGGTGCCATTTGTGTGACCTAGCCTGAAACACCTGCCCCTCCCAAGGGGCATCAAGGCAAACACGGTGCCATTGGTTGACCTACCTGAAACAACTCCCCTCCCAAGGCATCAAGCAAACACGGTGCCATTGTGTGACCTAGCCTGAAACAACTGCCCCTCCCAGGGGCATCAGCAAAAACACGGTGCCATTGTGTGACCTAGCCTGAAACAACTGCCCCTCCCAAGGGGCATCAAGGCAAACACGGTGCCATTGTGTGACCTAGCCTGAAACAACTGCCCCTCCCAAGGGGCATCAAGGCAAACACGGTGCCATTGTGTGACCTAGCCTGAAACAACTGCCCCTCCCAAGGGGCACAAGGGCCCCCCAAAAAAAAACCCCACGTTTGTGGGCCCCCCCCCCAAATTGTGGGTCCTAGCCTGAAACAACTGCCCCTCCCATGGGGCATCAAGGCAAATATAGTGCCATTGTGAAGCAAAGCCAACTGCACCAAGCCTATCACAGAAACAATCCTACCGATTTCAATGGGATTTTTGTCATTGTTACATATAAAGCGGCTGTTTGCCTAGAATTGCATCACGGTCGCCTTGATACAAATGCCCATTTCCCCCGCTACTTTAGTGCAGGGTATAGGAGCTTCCCAGCAAGTGACAGGATTCACAGCAACACGTGATTTATTGTATGCAAATAAACTGTGTACTTTGGCCTTTATTTGTGTACAGTATACTTATATACACATACAACAGAAGTGGGGTGAAATCCCCCTAACTAGTTGATCATTATCGGTTCAGTTATCAGTCTGCCAGCTGTTTTTATTAGTTGAAGGTTCGGAGCTTCAACCCCTGGCAAATAGGTGCATCTGTTTTTAATAAGTACATGACAGATCAGGTACTGTCCCTGCTAAGAGAGAATGAAAGTTACACTGGGCGCTCTACACCCAATCAATGTGCTTTACAAATCAGTGCAAGAACCTAAAGAGGTTTAAAGAACCTATAGCAGTGATAGGACTTTGCATTGGTGAAGAAATCCTAACGTGAAGAATAAAGTACATATGACAATTTTAGATAACACTTGTGCACATACACAAGAAATATAACATATACACACGTGATTAAAGTAAAAAATTAAAACGTGAATAAAGTGCTAATCGTCAATAAAACAACCGTTGATTGCAGCTCAACCCTTCGTGTGAATTGCTTTCTCTATACTGTCCCTGCTAAATAAGTACAGTTGGGTGATATGCTCTCACATGACAATAAATATAGTTAATCAGATGCTATAAAAACGGTTGTCCCTCTGCGGTTGTGCTCAGCCTGGAACTACGCCTTACATATTAACAGCCTCACGTACACAAGCGAGAAACTTCTTCTTGTCTACTAATTCCACTAATGGCCTCACACTCCCCCCTCCCCCCCAGTCTGCAACTGTCCCTTAGGGCTGTTATATACTGTGTGCGGGCGTGAGCGCGCATGTGCCTGTGCAAAGGTGCGTGCACGTGCCGCACACGTTGTGTGTGTATACTGTGCGCGAGTGTATGACTGTATGTATGTGTATGTGTGTATATGTGTGTATATGTGTGTGTATGTGTGTATATGTGTGTGTGTGTGTGTGTGTGTGTGTATGTATGTGTAATTTATTATTTATTTAAAAAAAAAACACATTGGTAAAAATAAAATATTTATTAACATTGTGCAGACACACACACACACACACACACACACACACACACACACACACACACATATACATACATACACATGCATACATATATACACATACACACATATCATATACGTTTCAGCACCGGTAGCGGCGCAAAATCATTGTATTCCCTGTCTTCCCCGCTGTCGGCCGGATGCACACTCACTGCCGTGCGCACGCGCGGCCCCTGTATAAAAGGGCTGACTAACCTCAGCCAATTATAAGTGCCGCGCGCGCACGGCCACTATATAACACGCCTGTCATACTCCAGACAGAAATTGCCCTTTTCTGATTGTTATACCGTATACACACACACACACACACACACACACACACACACACACACACACACACACACACACACACACACACACACACGTTTCCAGGTGTAAAATATTGAAACAAACTGTCTTGTATTTGGACACTGTCCAGTAAAACATTAGAGGTAATACTGGACATGCCGGAAGCCGGGCCCAACTTCTGTGTCAGGATCCCCCGGGCGGGCTACCTTCAGCACCGTCACCACCCCACTGGTAGGGAAGAGGCCCCACACTCACAGTTTGCACAGAGCCCGGGATTTTGCAAGCTGGTCCTGCTTCTATGCATATCAAAATATTGTTATTATATTGTTACTGTAACCTTATGTAACATATATCGAGGGGGGGGGATTACGCTCAGATATTCTTTGTCAGTGTTTTTCAACCAGAGTTCCTAGGAACCCTTGGGTCCCCCGGGCATCCCTAAAGGGTTTCCTGCAATATTCTGGTCATTTGAAAATTGCATCAAATAAGAAGAATGTACAATGCATCTGATCTCGTATGCGCTATTAGAGAGGGTTGGGGTTCCTTACAATGCATCTGATCTCGTATGCGCTATTAGAGATGGTTGGGGTTCCTTACAATGCATCTGATCTCAGACGCTCTATTAGAGAGGGTTGGGGGTTCCTTACAATGCACCTGATCTCAGACGCGCTATTAGAGAGGGTTGGGGTTCCTTACAATGCATCTGATCTCAGACGCGCTATTAGAGAGGGTTGGGGTTCCTTACAATGCATCTGATCTCAGACGCGCTATTAGAGAGGGTTGGGGTTCCTTACAATGCATCTGATCTCAGACGCTCTATTAGAGAGGGTTGGGGGTTCCTTACAATGCACCTGATCTCAGACGCGCTATTAGAGAGGGTTGGGGTTCCTTACAATGCATCTGATCTCAGACGCGCTATTAGAGAGGGTTGAGGGTTCCTCAGAATTGCACTTAGGGCTCCTTAACCAAAAAAAAGTTGGAAACCACTGTTCTATGTATTAAAGTGAAAAAAGAGAATGTGAAAGGCACTAACAAATCTATTACTAAAGTGACTTAAATAGTGGGGTTGGGAGATAGGTGAAAAAGCCTAAATTAGGTGTATTAGGATGTATACAATGAACACATCTTGCAAGATTTAAAGGATTTTAATCGCAACGGCAGAAGGAAGCGTGGAGGACCCACAACCAGCAATCAGCCTTACCCCGCATAAACACCAAGAGGCATGTTTGTGAGTGAGATAATCCTTCATTTCAATTATTTTAAATAAAAACAGTGGTAACCCCCTAAGTGATGCAAGAAACCCACTCACACTGCCCCGTCAGGTTCCTCTCCAGTGTCCAAAGGACATGTGACTTATGATGGACATAGGATCAGCGCTATGGCGTGCACTGCAGCGACAAGAACCCCTCAATGGGGCCGGGCCCACTACCAGGGCTGGCCACCGCGCTGTGCGGCCAGATTTTTCTGAAGGCTATAAAACTGTCTTCAGAACTGGCGATGGAGCGCTGGCCACGCCCCCCCCCCCCCGGCGGTTCAGCCAAAGAGGACGAACCTGCCGGGTGACGTCATGTCCGTGCTCCCTACCACGTCCCCTCTCCTTCCCCGCCTCCCCCTCCCCCAGTCTTTCCCCCTGCAACTCTGCACAGACCGGGGAACAGAGCTGCACGCGCCGCCAGCCTGGAAGGCGCACGTGCAGAGCAGACAGCGGGGCCGTAGCCTTAGGCTGCTTTGCGCTCAGTGCTTGCCGCTTTTTCTTCTTGTACTTGTAATATTGAGCGCGGTCAGCGCCAGCGGGGACGCAGCCTTAGGCTGTGGAGGAGGCAGGATTTATGGGAATGGAGCCTTTAAGAGGGGTTGGCTGGGCACCTGAGACCAGATCTGCAAGCAGGGCCGCTTTATAGGCTGGGGCCTACGATATTTCACTTGAAAAAATACCTAAACAAAAAAAATCACAAAATAAGAGAAAACAGCAAATTTTAATTGAGAATGCCTTCGAAGTATCGATACCTTTAAATATCGAAACAAAAGTATTGATGCCAAATATCGCTAGTATCGAAAGAAACAAGCAAACGTTGAAACTAGCATAAAAATGAGTAAAAATATCGGACACACAGGCCTCTAGAAATAAAAGTGCCTCGGGCCTACGAAGGTCTTAAAACGGCCCTGTCTGCAAGAGCCTGAATGAGATCAGGATTGATCGAGTGTGACCCAGGGTCAGTCTGTGTCCTGAGAGCGCGGACATTTACTGGAGGGCAGTGGCGGATTTACAATTTTGCCAACCTTAGGCCCATACCTTTTCGCTGCCCCTAAATTTTTTGCCTCTCCTCAATACACCAAATGTAATCACCCCCCCTCCCTGTAGCACACACAGTGTAGTACCGCCTGCAGCAGACACAAAATGGAATCTCCCCGCCTGCACTGCACACACAATATCGCACCCCCCTCATGCAGCACACACAGACGACACCCCCCGCACAGCCCACACAAACATGGTTCCCCCCGCGCAGCACACACAACATGGCACCTCCCCACCTGCAGCACTCACACACCACATGGCACCCACCCCTGCAGCACTCACCCCTACAGCACTCACACATTGTACCTACCCCTGAAGCACTCACACACCACATGGCACCCACCCCTGCAGCATTCACACATCGCACCCACCCCTGCAGCACTCACATACCACATGGCACCCACCCCTGCAGCATTCACACATGGCACCCAACCCTGCAGCACTCACACATGGCACCCACCCCTGCAGGACACACGCACCACATGGCACCCACCCCTGCAGCACTCACACACCACTTGGCACCCACCCCTGCAGCGCAAACACATCGCACCCACCCCTGCAGCACTCACACACCACATGGCACCCACCCCTGCAGCACTCACACATCGCACCCACCCCTGCAGCACACACGCACTACATGGCACCCACCCCTGCAGCACACACACCACATTGCACCCACCCCTGCAGCGCAAACACATCGCACCCCCCCTTCAGCGCACACACACAACACGGTACCCCCCTGTAGCGCACACACACAACATGGCACCTGCCCCCCTCACCGCAGCACACACATACACAAACACAACATGGCACCCCCCTGCAGCGCACACACACACAAACATGGCAACCCCCTTGGAAGCGCACACACAATAATACCACCCACACATACACACAAGATACCCCCTCACACACACACACAATACACACACAAACAATTATACCTCACACACAGGCACAATAATACCCATACACATAATAATATCACCCAATTCATATTAATACCCCATGCACAATACCCCCCCCCCCCCCCCACACACACACATAATACCCCACACACATAGGGTTGCCAGGTGGCTTCTCCAAAAATACTGGACACAATGGGGAAAAGTGTGACGCGCTCGAGACAAACACACAATTTCTCTCTGCTCCATGCGATTTCCTTCTCTCCTTGGCCCCACCCGCAGGCTCCCGACACCCGGAAGCTTCTGGCGTAGAGGCAGCCCCGGTCTGAAGCCCAGCGGGGGAGTGGCAAGCCGGGCAGAGAGACCCGCACCAGATGGTGACAGCTGTGGCCTGGCAGCAGGATGCAGAAGTTGGACCTGACCTCTGGCCGGGCCCATGCCCCAGTTGTCCCAGCTCTTCCCCCTTATCAGCGACCCTGCATGGCACTATCACACAGAAACCTCCATTAACCTGAATGGGAGTTTCCGTGCCATAGTGCCCTGATTTGCACTTTCGCTGTTTAATGGACAATCCCCACTCTTTTGTTGATGTTGTGTTGCTGTGTTAGTCTGGATTGTGATGTCATGGTAGTGTTTTTGTGCTGGTTTACAATGTGCAGTTGTGACTGTGTTGTCCTGTGTTAGTTCTGGTTGTGATTCTTTCCTGGCTCTGTTTGTGTATGTGATCATTGTCCTTTGGTGATTCAGCCTGTGATGTTGTCGTGTTGTGGTTGCATGATCCTGTGCTGGTTCTAAGTGTGTTGTTGAGGTTGTTATCCTGCATTGTTCTGACTGTGCTGGTTCACATTGGCTTGTGGTTGTGTTGCTAAACTAGTGTTTTGTTGCATTGTCTTGTACTGGTTTTGATTGTGTTGTTATAATATTCTGTCGTATTGTTAAGGTTGCTGCACATTGTGTTGTTTTATTGCCCTGTGCTTGTCACATTGTGTTGTTGGGTTGCCTTAGTGACATTGTAATAATCTCTGCTGGCTCTGGCTGTATTATTGTGTTATCCTGTTGTTTCGAACTGGTCACATTGTATTGTGGTGTACCCCTATGCTGCTTCACATTGTGTTGTTGTAGTGATGCTCAGGTCACATAGTGCTGTAGTTGTTGTGTTGCCCGGGTTACACTGTGTTGTCCTCTGCTGATATTGAACGTCACTGCGTTATCTCTTTGTGTTGCCTCGACCCATTGTGTAGTTGTTCCGTTACTCTGGTCACACTGTGTTGTTATGTTTCTCTAGCCACATTCTGTACTTGGTGTGTTGCTCTGGTCAGTATGTAGTTGGAGTGTTGCTGTGGTCACATTATGTTTGTTGTGTTGCTCTAATCACATTGTGTTTGTTGTGTTGCTCTGGTCACATTGTGTTTGTGGCGTTACTGTGGTCACAGTATGTTGCAGTTGGTGTGTTGCTTTAGTCATATTATGCTGTTGTGTTGCACTAGGATTGCCAGACGTTCCATATATACGGGATTTCCCCCCTTATTTCATTGACTTGTCCCGTTGTGCCGGAATGGTCTGTCGGGACGCATAACTATCCCGTATTTTATCACCTTGAGTGAAATGCCTGAACTTCAAATTACTGTAATGAAATCAGTCATAAAAATGTAATATAGACGTCATCTTGAGTGACCTTTTCTGATAGATGTCGCCTTACTAAATATGTATAGTAGCACTGCTGTAGTAGATGTGTGTAGCTGTCACACTGTGTCAGTATCAGTGCTGTGTAGTAGAGATGTGTGAGTACTGGTCACACACGTATCAGTAGATGTGTGTAGCTGTCACACGGTGTCAGTATCAGTACTGTGTAGTAGATGTGTGTAGCTGTCCACACGTGTATCAGTAGATGTGTGTAGCTGTCACACTTTGTCAGTATCAGTAACTGTGTAGGTAGATGGTGTAGCTGTCACATGGTCATATACAGTGCTGTGTAGTAGATGTATGTAGCTGTCACACTGTAGCAGTGCTGTAGTAGATGTGTGTAGCTGTCACACTGTATAGTAGCAGTGCTGTGTAGTAGATGTGTGTGGCTGTCACACTGTATCAGTGGATGTGTGTGGCAGTCACACTGTATCAGTAAGTGTGTGTAGCTGTCACACTCTATCAGTAGATGTGTGTAGCTGTCACACTGTATCAGTAGATTTGTGTAGCTGTCACACTGTCATTGCTGTAGTAGTAGATGTGTGTAGCTGTCACACTGTAGCATGCTGTGGTAGTAGATGTGTGTACTGTCACACTGTAGCAGTGCTGTTATAGATGTGTGTAGCTGTCACACTGTATCAGTAGATGTGTGTAGCTGTCACACTGTATCAGTGCTGTGTAGTAAATGTGTGTAGCTGTCACACTGTAGAGTGCTGTGTAGTAGATGTGTGTAGCTGTCACACTGTATCAGTAAGTGTGTAGCTGTCACACTGTATCAGTAGGTGTTGTAGCTCACACTGTATCAGTAGATGTGTGTAGCTGTCACACTGTATCAGTGCTGTGTAGTAGATGTGTGTAGCTGTCACACTGTATCAGTAGATGTGTGTAGCTGTCACACTGTATCAGTAGGTGTGTGTAGCTGTCACACTGTATCAGTAGGTGTGTGTAGCTGTCACGCTGTAGCAGTGCGTGAGTTGCTGCGCTCCCCCGCGGGCCGGCAGGTGGCGCTGTCCGTTTTCTCCCTCACCTCCCTGCCCTTGCCTCTCTCAGTCCGCCCGGCCGCCGCTGATCCGGAAGCCGCGCGGTCCGAGCGCCCGCCCCCCTTCCCCGGCCGGCCTGGCGTGCTGTGTGCGCCGCCCGCCCCTTCTCCTGCGCGCGGCCTCCCGCCGCCTCCCAACCCCGGGGCTGCGGGGCCTACCCCCGGCCTCCCCACCCGCTGCCGTCGTCCCCCCCGGAGCCATGCCGGGCCCGCAGGCGGGAGCAGAGCCGGGTGTACGCCGACGTGAACATCGCTGAGGAGCCGCGAGTACTGGACTACGAGGCGCACGTCCCCAACTGGGGTGAGAGGGGATGTCCGGGTTTAAGTAAGGGAGTAACATTACATGGGGGTTAACAGTACAAGGGGGGGTAAACGGGCTGGGTGGGCAGTAAATGGGGGAGGGGTATCACGGTGGGTGAGGTGGGGTATCAAGGTGGGTGGGGGTACATTAAAAATGGGGTACAATGGTAGGGGTATTTTGGGTGGCGTATAAAGAGAAGGAAGGGGTTTAAAGAGGAGGGGGTCACGTGTGGTATGGGCAGTACATGGGGGAAAAGGGAGGGGTGACAAAGGGTAGAGGGGGTATCACGTGGGTGGGGTTACATTCAAAAAATGGGGTTCCCATGGTGGGTGGTTATAAAAAAAGGGGGGACTATTTTGGGTGGCGTAGTAAAGAGGAAGGGGTTTAAAGTGGGAGGAGGGAATGGGTAGTAAATGGGGAAAAAGGAGGGGTGACAAAGGGTAGAGGAGGTATCACGTGTGGTGGGTGGTACATTTTAAAAAATGGTGTACCATGGTGGGTGGTAAAAAAAAGGGGGGGCAGTATTTTGGGTGGCGTAGTAAGAGGAAGTATAACACGGTGAGGTTTTAAAAGGAGGAAGGGGTCACGTGCTGGTATGGGCAGTAAACGGGAGGACATCATGCTGGGTGAAGGGGGGTAAATAGGGCAGTATAGGAAGAGGGTTTGTAAAGGGTATGCTGGAGCTGCAGCAAATGAGAAGGGTTATCATAGTGGGTAGAGCGGTAAAAGGAGGGGTAACATGGTGAACCGGGTGTAAAGGAAGGTGGCCATCATAGTGGGGCATAAGGAGGGTGGTATAACTTTGTACAGGTGTCAGGCAGGAGGAGGTACAGTAATGATCGAAGAGAAATATAGGGAGTAAACGTGTGAATGGTTTGAAGAGAGAAGGTTGGAGTGGCAAAAAGTGGATTGATAGGGTGCAAGAGAAGACGTAACATTTTGGGCTTCCTAAGTCATGCCCCACAATTCCTTGCCGCTGTGGATGCAGCGCACTTTGGGCAGCCATGCTACCCACACACAGGTGCAAGGGGATAAGAATAGCAGCTTGTTATTTGAAGGCGTTGCGAAGAAGTCATTGGGATATCACAGGTAATGTCGGATGGAAATGATTCAATATACATCTAAATACTTCACCAACACCAATAACAGAGTGAACGCCAATGGCTGCCGCTTTTGCTGCGACTGGTGTTATCTGAGGTAAAGGAACCGCCATTGCATTCAATTTAAATTTTTGGGCGAACCTCACAAACCCCTGATGGAAATCATGGTTTCATCTCTCCACCTTCTCATGACTCTCCTCTCACTCCCCGCCTTCAAGACTTCTCCATGCTGCACCCGCAAATCTGAATTCTCTACCATGCACAAAAAAAATACAGCACAGTATGTGTGAGTAGAGGGAGATTTTTATATGTATGGTATGGCAGATTCTCCCCTACCATACATATACAAATCCCCCTTTACATACAGACATTACCCCCTTTAAGGACACTCACTTTAAGTACACTCGCGAGTAAGTACATATCGCCCAATAGGCAAACCAGCTCACGCATGCTCCTGTCATCACTCCTGACAGCAATACCAGCTCCCTACCGGGCCCGGAGCTGAGGCGCAAGCGGGGAGACTATAGAGCCTGTTACAAATCGTTATTTACATCAGTATGCACAGACTGATTGCAGTACAGTACATAAGTGAGAAAAAGGTAGTGGCTCACTTAAGTACATTTCTCGCTTTAGTACATTCCTCCCGGTCCCATTCGCACGTTAATGCGGGGTATGCCTTACTGCATTTTCTTTGTCTCCACTTCCCCACCTTTTTGATTGTAAGCTCCATGGAGCAGGTAACTTCCTGAGTGTTTTTGTTTAATGTGACTACACGTTATGTAATGTTCTTGCCCTCCCTCCCAATATGAAATATTTGTTGGTGCCGTGCCAAATAAAAGGTCAATTAAAATGTATTCAGTAGTCCGCCATTGCTAAACATGCCAAATGCATCTTTCATTTCGGTTTTATAGAAAATGACCACATATTGTAACTAAGTGGTCATTTGGTTATGCTATAAAGTAGCTAAATCAGCGCTCGCCCACCCAGACCCCCGCCATCTCCCCCTTTCCGTCACGTGATGAGGGGTCTCGGACTAATCACGTTTTATCCAAAAGAACTCTTTTTTCGGATAGTTACCGATAAAGACACCACTGGTGCTTCCTGTTTTTTTTAAATCTCCTCTCACACCAACCACCACAGCCATCACCGCTGGCCATAGGAAGAGACACGTGCCGTTGCGGCGTCCTGTTGGCCTGCGTGACGCAGAAAAATTAAACTGATGTTTTTTTCTTGTTGAAGGGATTATACGAGCTACATTTACGATCACCGTTCCACACGGAGCAGGGGGTCCCGAGCAGAGGAGCACATTTCAGCTCGGGGTACTCCCTGCTTCCCTATCCTATCTTTTTTTAATTTTTTTAAAGGGGATATATTTTTTTTTAAATGGGAACGGCGGTTCATGATCATATGATGTGCGCAAGAGGCGGAGTCTAACATTAAAGGGCAGCCTTACCTAGGAACAAGTAATAAGACCATGACTTGTTATCGTTAAATGTAGCTTATGATTCTTTGGTGAAGGGAACAGACATGTAAAAGTATTTCTGAATATTTGTTTGTTTACACAGGGGTTTTACATATCTGGCAGTCACCAAAATACGTTAGTTTGTAATCAGATTTGTTTTTGGCTTCTGTCTCCTTCTTTTTGCATCTTAGTTAGTAATACAGTATACATAAGCAGTCTGAATCCAGTCTCCCTAACAACAACCGATACTACTTATCCATAGAAATAAGCAAGACCATTATTTTAAGGCCACAATTTCCCTTAACCAGTCCCCTCCTACCCCCCATTTAAAAAAAAATTATTACTATTTTGTTGTTTTCCAACTCTGGGAACCCCACTTTCCCGATATTCTATAGCGAAGGTACTGTAGATATACGTCCTAGTTTTTTCAATCCTCTGCTTAACGCAGGCCTTATGATGCCTCAACGGATGACATTGTGGCTATCTCAAGGACAGGGTCCCCAGGGTCTAATAACACTTTCACACTGGCGCACGCTCGCCCCCCACACACCCCCCTCCTCGGGGGGTGCACCAAAGGGGTAGAGAAAAAAGGAACAAGGGGAGCGTGCGCTTAAAGAGGGAATTCCACTGAAGCCGAATGCGGACACCAACATAGTATGAATATGATGATAATTTGGTCAAATCCTAAAAGTTAGGGTGAGTTGAATAAAAGAGGGGGGGTTTTATGAGGATCGTTCAATGGTGAGTAATAAGTGTATATTGAGGGGTCACATGGGGGGAAGCTGTGGTAAAACAGTAGTAAGTGCAAACTTTAGATGTAAAATAAGGGCCTATGATACAGAGAGAGGGGAGGAGGGGGTCTTGTTGGGAATTTACCCTGGTGGAAGTCTGTGTGTTAATCAGAGTGGCCACAGTATAGTACGGGCTGATTCTCGATCGCTTTCCTCCCCCCACAGAAATCAGGAAGACTATCAGTTGGTCAGGAAGCTGGACCGGCCGATCACAGCGAGGTGTCGAAGCCTAAACGTCTACGAACAACGAGAGGGTCGTGTCAAGATTCTCAAGGTCAGCTCCATACAGACAGTGGGGCCTTCCATTAAAGGGCAACAGAAGGGTATCCGCCGAAAATTTTCATGTAAATCTCCCAGTATTCATTAAACAGTATGTGTACGTCCAAACCGTGCAGTGGGGACTGTCTCTCCAGCCATTTCCTTTTTCTTCTGTAGCTCTGGCTGATCACACAGAGCCGTACATAGATTTTTTTTTATTTTGTTGCATTCACATGGTATAGCTGCCCCATAGAGCTTACAGCTAATCTTGAGGGCTGGAACAGGAGATAGGAGAGATGCATGCGATTCGAATCGTCGTGTCACGGTAGTCCATACCAGTCCGGGCTGCCCCTCCATCCTTGCAACATGATGCTGGTCTTTTTTGATGGTTTGGCCTTTACTATAGGAGGACATTGCATGGAAGTGGGTTAAAGGTGCCAGTCAATATATGAAGACAACACACCAGGGATTTGCTTCTAGGTTCAAACTAGGTGATGATCATATTAAGATGCTTTTTACCCTTTTTTTTATTTTCTAAGTAACCTTTGTTGTTATTAGTTTAAACCATTATGAACTGATGAAAAAGTCTGGGTTGCGATTTGGTGTCCTGTTTATATTACCAGTTTATATCGCACAGTTTGCAACTACAAATTCGTGTATTAATGAATATGCTGCAGTGTCTCTTACAGAACTGAACCCCCCCCCCCCCACCCCCAGCCCCTCCTTCAGCTCTGAAAGGTTTTACCGCGTTTACTTCCCCTCTCGCTGCCAGCGAAGGGGGTGTAAGAATTATTTTTGGCATTCGTCCCTGTGAAAAGAAAAAGATAAAGCGAAGGTGAAAATTCTGAAACCTTCGCGGTGGCACCAACGTTATCCCCGGTCACACTGTATCAGTAGGTGTGTGTAGCTGTCACACTGTATCAGTAGGTGTGTGTAGCTGTCACGCTGTAGCAGTGCTGTAGTTGCTGCGCTCCCCCGCCGGGCCGGCAGGTGGCGCTGTCCGTTTCTCCCTCACCTCCCTGCCCTTGCCTCTCTCTCAGTCCCGGCCGCCGCTGATCCGGAAGCCGCGCGGTCCGAGCGCCCGCCCCCCTTCCCCCGGCCCGGCCTGGCTGTGCTGTGTGCGGCCGCCCGCCCCCTTCTCCTGCGCGCGGCCTCCCGCCGCCTCCCAACCCCGGGGCTGCGGGGCCTACCCCCGGCCTCCCCACCGCTGCCGTCGTCCCCCCCGGGAGCCATGCCGGGCCCGCAGGCCGGGAGCAGAGCCCGGGTGTACGCCGACGTGAACAGCCTGAGGAGCCGCGAGTACTGGGACTACGAGGCGCACGTCCCCAACTGGGGGTGAGAGGGGATGTCCGGGTTTAGTAAAGGGAGTAACATTACATGGGGGTAACAGTACAAGGGGGGTAACGGGCTGGGTGGGCAGTAAATGGGGGAGGGGTATCACGGTGGGTGAGGTGGGGTATCAAGGTGGGTGGGGGGTACATTAAAAAATGGGGTACAATGGTAGGGGGTATTTTGGGTGGCGTAGTAAAGAGGAAGGGGTTGTAAAGGGAGGAGGGGGGCACGTGCTGGTATGGGCAGTAAATGGGGGGAAAAGGGAGGGGTGACAAAGGGTAGAGGGGGTATCACGGTGGGTGGGGGGTGGAGTGAGAAAAAAAAAAAAGGGGGGGGGGCTATTTTGGGTGGCGTAGTAAAGAGGAAGGGGTTGTAAAGTGGGGAGGAGGGAATGGGTAGTAAATGGGGAAAAAGGAGGGGTGACAAAGGGTAGAGGAGGTATCACGGTGGGTGGGGTGGTACATTTTAAAAAATGGGGTACCATGGTGGGTGGTAAAAAAAAGGGGGGGGCAGGTATTTTGGGTGGCGTAGTAAAGAGGAAGGGATAAACACGGTGAGAGGTTGTAAAAGGAGGAAGGGGTCACGTGCTGGTATGGGCAGTAAAACGGAGAGGACATCATGCTGGGTGAAGGGGGGTAAAATAGGGCAGTATAGGGAAGAGGGGTGGTAAAGGGGGTATGCTGGGAGCTGCAGCAAATGGAAGAGGGTTATCATAGTGGGTAGAGCGGTAAAAGGAAGGGGTAACATGGGTGAACAGGGTAGTAAAGGGGAGAGGTGGCCATCATAGTGGGGCATAAGGAGGGTGGTATAACTTTGTACAGGTGTCAGGCAGGGAGGAGGTAACAGTAATGATCATGAAGAGAATATAGGGAGTAAACGTGGTGATGGTTTGAAGAGAGAAGGTTGGAGTGGCAAAAAGTGGAGTTGATAGGGTGGCAAGAGAAGACGTAACATTTTGGGCTTCCTAAGTCATGCCCCACAATGCCTTGCCGCTGTGGATGCAGCGCACTTTGGGCAGCCATGCTACCCACACAAGGTGCAAGGGGATAAGAATAGCAGCTTGTTATTTGAAGGCGTTGGCGAAGAAGTCATTGGGATTATGCACAGGTAATGTGCGGATGGAAATGATTCAATATACATCTAAAATACTTCACCCAAAACCAATAACAGAGTGACAGCCAATGGCTGCCGCTTTTGCTGCGACTTGGGTGTTATCTGAGGTAAAGGAACCGCCATTGCATTCAATTTAAATTTTTGGGCGAACCTCACAAACCCCCTGATGGAAATCACTGGTTTTCATCTCTCCACCTTCTCATGACTTCCTCTCACTCCCGCCTTCAAGACTTCTCCCATGCTGCACCCGCAAATCTGGAATTCTCTACCATGCACAAAAAAAATACAGCACAGTATGTGTGAGTAGAGGGAGATTTTTATATGTATGGTATGGCAGATTCTCCCCTACCATACATATACAAATCCCTCCTTTTACACATACAGACATACCCCGCTTTAAGGACACTCACTTTAAGTACACTCGCGAGTAAGTACATATCGCCCAATAGGCAAACGGCAGCTCACGCATGCTCCTGTCATCACGTCCTGAACAGCAATACCAGCTCCCTACCGGGCCCGGAGCTGTGCGCAAGCGGGGAGACTATAGAGCCTGTTACAAATGCGTTATTTACATCAGTTATGCACAGACATGATTGCAGTACAGTACATAAGTGAGAAAAAGGTAGTGCTTCACTTTAAGTACATTTTCGCTTTAGATACATGCTCCGGTCCCATTGCGAACGTTAATGCGGGGTATGCCTGTACTGCATTTTCTTTGTCTCCACTCCCCACCTTTTTTGATTGTAAGCTCCATGGAGCAGGTACGTCCTGATTGTTTTTGTGTTAATGTGTACGTACACGTTATGTAATGTTCTTGCCCTCCCTCCCATATTGAATATTTGTTGGTGCCGTGCAAATAAAAGGTAACAATTAAATGTATTCAGTAGTCCGCCATTGCTAAACATGCCAAATGCATCTTCATTTCGGTTTATAGAAAATGACCACATATTGTAATAAGTGGTCATTTGGTTAATTGCTATAAAGTAGCTTAAATCAGCAGCTCGCCCACCAGACCCCCTCCCTCTCCCCTTTTCCGTCACCGTGATGGGGGTCTCGGGAGCTAATCCACGTTTTATCCGAAGAACCTCTTTTTCGGATAGTTACCGATAAAGACACCACTGGTGCTTCCTGTTTTTTTTAAATCTCCCTCACACCACCACACGCATCACGCTGGCCAATAGGAAGAGACAACGGTGCCGTTGCGGCGTCCTGTTTGGCCTGCGTGACGCAGAAAATTTAAACTGCTATTTTTTCTTGTTGAAGGGAATTATACGAGCTACATTTACCGATCAGCGTTCCACCGGAAGCAGGGGGTCCCGGAGCAGAGGAGCACATTTCAGCTCGGGGTACTCCCTGCTTCCCTATCCTATCTTTTTTTAAATTTTTTTAAAGGGGATATATTTTTTTTTAAATGGGAACGGCTGCTTCATGAGTCATATGATGTGCGCAAGAGGCGGAGTCTAACATTAAAGGGGCAGCCTTACCTAGGAGAAAAGTAAATAAAGACCATGACTTGTTGAATCGGTTAAATGTAGCTTATTGATTCTTTGGTGAAGGGGGAACAGACATGTAAAAGTATTTCTGAATATTTGTTGTTTACACAGGGGTTTTACAATATCTGGCAGTCACCAAAATACGTTAGTTTGTAATCAGAATTGTTTGGTTGGCTCTGTCTCCTTCTTTGCATCATTAGTTAAGTAAATACAGTATACATAAGCAGCTGAATCCAGTCTCCCTAACAAAAACCTATACATACTTATCCATAGAAATAAGCAAGACCATTATTTTAAGGCACAATTTCCCTTTACCAGTCCCCTCCTACCCCCATTTAAAAAAAAAATTATTACTATTATTGTTGTTTTCAACTCTGGGGAACCCCACTGTTCCCGAGATTCTTAGCAGCGAAGGTACTGTAGATATACGTCCTAGTTTTTCAATCCTCTGCTTAACGCAGGCCTATATGATGCCTCAACGGATGACATTGTGGCTATCTCAAGGACAAGGGGGTCCCAGGGTCTAATAACACGTTTCAGCACTGGCGCACGCTCGCCCCCCCACACCCCCCTCCTCTTGGGTTTGCACCAAAGGGGTTAGAGAAAAAAGGAACAAGGGGAGCTGCTGCTTTAAGAGGTGAATTCCACTGAAGCCTATGCGGACAGCCAATAAGTATGAATATGATGATAATATTGGTCAAATCCTAAAAGTTAGGGTGAGTTGAATAAAAGAGGGGGGGTTTTATGAGGATCGTTTTAATGGGTGATTAATAAGTGTATATTGAGGGGTCACATGGGGGGAAGCTGTGGTAAAACAGTAGTAAGTGCAAACTTTAAGATGAGAAAGTAAGGGCCTATGATACAGAGAGAGGGGAGGAGGGGTCTTGTTGGGAATATTACCTGGTGGAAGTCCTGTGTGTTAATCAGAGTGGCACAGGTATAGTACGGGCTGATTCTCGATCTGCTTTTCCTCCCCCCACAGAAATCAGGAAGACTATCAGTTGGTCAGGAAGCTGGGACGCGGCAAATACAGCGAGGTGTTCGAAGCCATAAACGTCACGAACAACGAGAGGGTCGTTGTCAAGATTCTCAAGGTCAGCTCCATACAGACAGTGGGGCCTTCCCATTAAAGGGCAACAGAAGGGTATCCGCCGAAAATATTTAATGTAATCTCCCAGTATTCATTAAACAGTATGTGTACGTCCAAACCGTGCAGTGAGGACTGTCTCTCCAGCCATTTCCTTTTTCTTCTGTAGCTCTGGCTGATCACACAGAGCCGTACATAGATTTTTTTTTTATTATTGCATGCACATGGTATAGCTGCCCCATAGAGCTTACAGTCTAATCTTGATGGCTGGAACAGGGAGATAGGAGAGATGCAATGCGATTCGAATCTCGGTGTCACGGTAGTCAATACCAGTCGGGCTGCCCCTCCATCCTGTGCAACATGCTGGTCTTTTTTTGATGGTTTGCCTTTACATAATAGGAGGACATTGCATGGAAGGGGTTAAAGGTGCAGTGCAATATATGAAGACAACACACCAGGGATTTGCTTATAGGTTCAAACTAGGTGAATGATCATATTAAGATGCTTTTTACCTTTTTTTTATTTTCTAAAGTAACACTTTGTTGTTATTAGTTAAACCATTATGAACTGTATGAAAAATCTGGTTGCGATTGGTGTCCGCATTTATTACCAGTTTATATCGCACAGTTTGCAACTACAAATTCGTGTATTAATGAATATGCTGCAGTGTCTCTTACAGAACTGACACCCCCCCCACCCCCCAAGCCCCTCCTTCAGCTCTGAAAAGGTTTTACCCGTTACTTCCCCTCTCGCTGCCAGCGAAAGGGGGTGTAAGATTATATTTTTGCATTCTGCAGCCTGTGAAAAAGAAAAAGATAAAGCGAGAGGTGAAAATTCTGGAGAACCTTCGCGGTGGCACCAACGTTATCCGGCTGCTGGACACAATCAAGGACCCTGTGGTATGTACTGACCGGTCAGAGCCTTGGGTAACTTGAGTCCAGACTTGCACGGCCCCGGGAACTGTGCTAACCTGAGGGGCTAAGGGGGTGCCCAAGGGGGAATCCAAGGACTGGAGGTTGCCCCAAGGACTAGGAGGGTGCCCCAAGAGGGATCCAAGGTTGGGGGGTGCCCCAATGGGGATCCAAGGGGTTGGGCATTCCCCAATGGGGTTCAGGGGTTGGGGCTACCCCAATGGTTCAGGGGTTGAGGGTACCCCAAGGTGGATCCAAAGGCTTGAGGTTGCCCCAAGGGCTAGGAGGGTTCCCCAAGAGGGATCCAAGGTCGGGGGGTGCCCCGAGGATCCAATGGTTGGGGGGTGTCCCAATGGGGATCCTAGGGTTGGGGGGTGCCCCATGGGCTAGGAGGATGCCCCAAGGGGGATCCAAAGGCTGGGGGGGTACCCGAAGGGCTAGGAGGATGCTCAAGGGGGAACCAAGGTCTGGGGGGTGGGTGCCCCAAGGGAGATCCAAGGGCTAGGGGGTCACTCCAAAGGGGATCCAAGGGCTAGGGGGCGCCTCATGCGGGATCCGAGTTGTTACTAAGCCACTGAGGTGCTCCCATTGTTAATTAGCGTCCCAAGCATTGCTGACCTTGCTGCGAGGGCCTATGGTCTCCCCCCTTGTAATTGAAGCATAGCCACATGCTCCCTTGTCACTGATGTGAGGAGCTGGTTGGGAGAAGCTGACCATTCTAATGCCAGCATCACATAATAATGTGACATTTAGGGGTTTAATTTGAATGGTATTGAGCAGTATTACTTTCAATCCTCAAACCTAAGATTTATTTATTTTTACATATAAGATTTCAATAAGAGCTCTTTAACTGCTATATTAACATGAATATACCAAAAATATTGAACAAATTGCATTTGAAGATCATTATCCCATGATATTTTTAAAAAGGACCGTTACTTTTCCACCGCACTTTCAGGCTATGTATTATGCGCACTTTCACCATAATATGCTGAGAGGGATCCAGTAACATTGAAGGGATGAAATCTCAAAGTCCTGTGTGTGGTGTGTTGCTTTCCCCAAGATACCCCAGTAGCAACTTTACTCTTGGAAGTAATGGCGGGTCTTTGAATGACAGAAAATGCCCCTTTATCAGTCTCCTGTATCCATACACTCACAGGTGTAGAGTTGTACCTGTGAGATCCTGTCAAAGTGAACTTCTTTAACGCAGACTGTTCTGAAAAGTTGTGCAATACGGCAGGCATAAGCTTATAGGGGTCCGTGTTAAAATGGATAAGAAGTGACGGTGTGCTCATTTGCATATCATGACCCAGAATCCCTGGCTGCACTGGATGCAGTGTTTGCTAAGCGATGATGGGGAAAGACCGGGTTGCAGACCTGTCTGAGACGTGCAAATGCACCACAAGTGGGATTTTTATTTACTGTCAAAGTTACCAAACAGACATTTTGACCCCATCTTTCTCTATGCGGTTATTCTTGTAATTTTGCTTTCTGCAAATAGTTTTCCTTCACGTAGCCTGGTCCGTGCTGCTTTGTACTTGTGTGGATGCAAAGGGGCTTAGTCATTAAACTGCAAAAGTACCGGCTACGGCACTATCTCTCATGGAAACGAGACGTGCAATACTAGTCCAGAACGGCACGATCGCAGTTTATGAATAACCCCATAATGTCAGTTCCTGAGATGAGCCTAAAAGGCACATGGTGAAGATCCCACTATTGATGTTACAGGATACTGTAGTAACTTAATCATCGTGGGCTTTACAGGAGATGCCAAAAAGTAAATCTGGTGTGAGCGGCATATTGGTTCCCTGGGGACTCTCTATCGGGGATGGTTCATAGGGACCGTAAGGTTTAATGGAGGACCATCTTCCTCCTCATGAACTTTTCACAGAGGATGACAGAGGCCCTTCTTCCCTTTCCTCCCCCTTAGTTAAGTGGGGGAAGGGTTCATCGCTCCATGTAAAACCCCAAATATTCCAGAATATCTACATCCGACTCTTGATCTTGGTGGTTTGTGTGCCTCCCAACACTAAACCAGAGGTGGGCAACTCCAGTCTTCAAAAGCCACCAACAGGTCTGTTTTTAAGGATATTCCTGCTTCAGCCCAGGTGGCTCAATCAGTAGCTCAGTCAAAGACTGACCCACCTGTGCTGACGCAGGAATAGCCTGAAAACCTTGCCTGTTGGTGGCTCTGGAGGGCTGGAGTTGTCCACCCTTGCACTAAACAGAACAAAATCTGTCCCAACTCCTACTCCCTGGACATCAATGAAATCAGATTCCACGCTCTGTGCTGGAGAGGGTAGCAGATCAGAGCCTCAAAGGGGCGGTAGGTTTTGTATTTATGGCTTTTCCTACTGCAATAATTCAAACCCCTTTCAGCTGTTGTAGTTCCTTTTGCGCTTCAGAATTCCCTAGAAGTTTCAATGAGCTAATTGTGCTGATGGAAGCAGCATCCGAATCCCACGGGTCCTACTTAAGAGCAATGTGTGCGCGCTGTTCTGGAAAGAACGTGCACCTGCGCTGGGGCGTTCAGGGGGCTCATTTAGCCGCCCACGGCTGTCATTCGTCTTCTTTATTTTCTGGCCAAAAAAAAAATGCCAGGTCTGAGGCCATTTGTCTAGGAAACAGATCTGCATCAAATACAAGGAACTTGATTAACAAGATGCATATGGTGTAAAAGAAAGAAAAGGGTTAGTGTGTCCAGAATCACTGTTCAGAAGTTGTGTTAACATAACATATTAATATCGATCAAAAAATAATAATCTATTTTGCTCTGTTTTGAGCACCTGTTCTTGCTTCAATGCGTTCTTCCATAACACTGTTATCTGGCTTTGAGCCTCGTTCTCCATTAAACCATACGGTCCCAAGGAACCATCCCTGATAAAGGGGCCCCCAGGGAATCGATATGCCGCTCACATCGGATTTACATTGTGTCATCTTCTGTAAAGCCCACGATGATGGAGTTACTACAGTATCCTCTAATATCAGTAGTGGCGGTCTAGGATGTTTGGTCACGGCCGTTTCGCCGCTGCCAAATGATCCCCGGCGTTTAACCGCAGGTCACCTCGCCACAGGGACTCTAAGGTAAGATAAGTCCCTAACCTTAGCCCTTACCCTAAAAAAACCTAATTCTGACGCTACCCCCTACCCTAAAAATTAACCCGTTACCCTTAAACCCCTTGCCCTAACCACTTAAACCCTCTAAGTTAACTCCCACCCTGACTGCTAAAACCCCTAAGACTTGCCTTATCGTAGAAGCGGGCGGCGGCTCAGTGTCCAGCGGTGGAGGGTCAGTCGGCGGCCATGCTCCTGCGGAGACGTGGTCGCGGCGAGACGCCCGCATCCAAATGTCCCACTTCGCCATAGTGGGATCTTCACTGTGCTCATTTCAGGTCTTTCTCCCCATTTCTTTTTCCTTCCTTTTGCCCCATCGTTCACCCCTCTTCTACCCCTTCAATTACGTTACACTTTTTACGGTAATGTATATTTTATGCTTTTTGTAAAATAAGGTGGTTGTGTTAACCTTGTATTTCCAGTTAAAACCCCAAATCAATGTGTTGCTTCTCTCCCACAGTCCAAGACCCCAGCACTAGTGTTTGAATACATCAATAACACAGACTTTAAGGTATGTGAACACATTCTCGGCTGCTCATTGCCTTATTAAATAATGCATGTTTTGACCCGGCCTCTCTGTGCAGAGAGACTGCACAGTTCTCGATACACGGGAGTTTAACACAATGGGATTCTCGGTCGCAAAACGGCCACTTTGGAATGCACAGAATTTAACCCTTAAACGGACACCTCTGCGGCACTGTCTCCTTTCTTCCAATGTCTACTTTTATGTTTCACGCAAGTCTTACATTTTCACCAAATGACTGCAGGCGTTTTTGTCCTATTTAGCCTTGATATTTACCTTCTTTATGCCACCTCTCTTATTACACTTCCTCTCTCATCACTTTAATCTCGCCTGTCTCCCATATTCTGTCCCTGTGTCTTTCATTCCACCCTGTCTGTCATATTCGCGCCTTCCCCCCGTCTCTCATTAGTAACCATTCTTTCATTTCTCCTCCTTTTTTTTTCCCCTTGTATCTCCCATGTAGCAGTTGTATCAGATCCTGACGGACTATGATATTCGCTTTTACATGTACGAGCTGCTGAAGGTGAGCGTCCGTGCCAGGGCTCGTTTCTAGGGTTCTTACTAGGCTTGTGTAATGTATGTATCTCTAAAATACCCCTCTCCCTTTTGATAGGCCCTTGATTACTGCCACAGCCAAGGGGTAATGCACAGAGACGTGAAACCACACAACGTCATGATTGATCACCAGCAGAAAAAGGTACGTGCTGGAGTGTGTGGGGATCCGCCGAACACTCTATCCTGCGTCGCACCTTCTCTCTCTACTCTCCTTTTTATCATCAATTCCTCTCTTGTTCTCACTATCCGGCCAGTTCTCACCCTCCACCTTGTCTTTCTCTCACTCTTGCTTCCCTATGTGGCTGTACACTGTTTTATTGCTGTCTTTCTTACTGTATTCTGCTCTCCTGGCTTTTTTGTTTCCCACTCACTTCCCCCCCCCCCCCCTCCACACCCCGACTTGCTGATTATCTCCCTTCCATCCTTTCTCTATTTTCTCCTAACACCTTCTTTCTCTCTCAGCTCCGGTTGATAGACTGGGGTTTGGCAGAGTTTTATCACCCAGCACAGGAGTATAATGTGCGTGTAGCCTCACGATACTTCAAGGGCCCTGAGCTGCTGGTGGATTACCAGGTAAGGGATGGGTTCCATTGGGAACTGCATGGTACATCATTGGGCTAGCTGCCCTTCTAGGTTCAGTGATGGAATGGTCAAGGACAGAAATGAACGCCAGATTAAGTTGCCGTGCACCAGGCAGCTCAAGGTTGTGATTGATCCTATTAGAACATGTGTGAAAAGAATTGAGTGGCTGTGAGCAGCACTGGGTGGAGAGGTGGAAAGTGGTTTGATACCCAGTGCGTGTGGCAGCGTTGAAAGTAGAGTTCTAAAGCACGAAGTTGGAGCTTGTCATCTTTATTCCACAGATGTATGATTACAGCCTGGACATGTGGAGCCTGGGCTGTATGTTGGCCAGTATGATCTTCCGGAAGGAGCCGTTTTTCCACGGTCAGGACAACTATGACCAGGTGACTACTTGTCTGTAAATGCAGTGATCGAAATATGATGATACCACTGCGCTTTTATTTACAGGTTGACAGTACCACTACTTTTTTTTTTCACTTTTTATTGCAAGAAAAAGGTGCGTTTCAGGAAGTCTCTTTCTGAAATATTACCCAGATTTTATTATTTTTTCAATGTAGAAAAAACGTACTTTATTAACTCTTTTACGCAATATGGGCCACAGTTTTTCTTTGGAGGGGGTGGGGGACCAGGTTATGGAGAGTTGTGACCAGTTTATGGAGAGTTGTGACCAGTTTATGGAGAGTTGTGACCAGGTTATGGAGAGTTGTGACCAGGTTATGGAGAGTTGTGACCAGGTTATGGAGAGTTGTGACCAGGTTATGGAGAGTTGGCACCGGTTATGGAGAGTGTGTGACCAGGTTATGGGAGGTGTGACAGGTTATGGAGATTGTGACCAGGGTTATGGAGAGTTGTGACCAGGTTATGGAGAGTTGGACCAGGTTATGGAGAGGTTGTGACAGGTTACTGGAGAGTTGTGACCAGGTTATGGAGAGTTGTGACCAGGTTATGGGGAAAGAGAGGGAAAAGGGATAGAGTAGAACGGCGTGGGGAGAACATAGCCGGGCGCTCGGAGAGAGGGGGTTGGGAGTAACAGAACAGAGAGTAGCAGTGTGTGGGAAAAGGAAGGCAGAGGTTGTGTGGAAGAGCAATACAGAAGAAAGTAGCATGACACATATGAGGCAATGCTGGACACAAGGACTGTGAATGTACAATAGGTGTTGAACAACCTTCACATTTCACCTTCTCCCTCCTCCTGGCTGCAGCTGGTCCGGATCGCCAAAGTTCTGGGCACCGATGAGCTGTTTGGATACCTAAAGAAATATCATATAGAGCTGGATCCTCACTTCAATGACATCCTAGGACAGTGAGTAATCATCTGACAAAACAGAGCCGCTTCCGGACTCTACAGCATTGCCTCAGGGAGCCGCCTGCAAATACAAAAATAGCTGTGCCAGGCAAAGCTCAGATGAGAACATATATTTTACATTTCCTAAATTGCTCTAAATTCATATATACGTTCCATATTAATGGAGTAGTTCTCCTTATTCTGTTTTTGAAGTGAAACTTCTTTGCACACAGTGGCACCTAAAAACATCTTATAGGGTAAAATAGCCTTGGTGGGGAGAGAACTTGAGACGGAAGAACCATACTGCGCATGTGTAGTATCAGGCTGTGCGCATGCGCTCAAATCTGTGACTGAAGTGCCGTCAGTGCCAGGTGTTAATGACGCGTGCGCAAAATTGTGGCCGTCTTACTGCGCATGCGCTGACTGACCATTGCCAGGCGAATGCACGGCCGTCGCCTCGCAGACGCAGTCGTCATCGCGTGCATGCACTGCCGTGCAGACGCGCCAGCTATTGTCCACGCATGCGCAGGGAACAGATTTACACGCATGCACAGAGAAGAAAGGAACTTTAATCATAGCCTGCGCATGCGTAGAAGAGAGCGCCAGAGCCTGCGCATGCGCAGAGGTCACCGGCACATCCTGCACATTTTCAGAGCCGGCTAGTCCCGGATTTCAGCTCTGGGAACCCACTGCTTTTCGAGATAGTGGGGAGGAAGATACCGCCGGGGAAACAAAATGGAGGTTTAAAAATCCCCCGCGTGACACAGAGGATTTAAACCTCCATGAAGTACTCTGTGTCCAATCCAGGCATTGTTGATCTTTCCTAGTACTGCAAGTACCATTTGGGTAGTGGAATACCTACTGGAGAAACCCACTGCCGGCTTGTGCTGTGACCTCTGACCTTTTCCCCGTAGGCACTCGCGGAGGCGCTGGGAGAATTTTCTGCACAGTGAGAACAGGCATCTGGTGAGCGCCGAGGCTCTGGACATGCTGGATAAGCTGCTGCGCTACGACCATCAGCAGAGGCTGACGGCGCGCGAGGCCATGGAGCACCCCTACTTCTGTGAGTAGGAAGGGAGAGCAGCACCCCCCCTTTTTGGGAGTCTGGGGAGGAGCCGGGAGCCGCGTGACTAAATGTGAAGACTCCCTATTCCAGGGGTGACCAACTCCAGTCCTCAAGGGCCACAAACCGTCAGGTTTTCAGGATATCCCTACTTCAGCACAGGTGGTACAGTTGACGACTGAGCCACTGGTTGGTTGAGCACCTGTGCTGAAGCAGGGATATCCTGAAAACCTGACCTGTTGGTGGCCCTTGAGGACTGCAGTTAGCCAACACTGCCCTATTCTACGGCAGGGAACTTTCCCTTCTCATTCTAAAGAGAGTGGGATTCTACAACAGTTGTGAGGTAGACGTATGGGGCACACTTTTTTGGTTTTCTTCGGTCTGCTCACTGTCCTTTTGTCCCTCATCAGATCCTGTAGTGAAGGAGCAGCAGGCTCAGACAGACAGCACTCTGCTGCCCAGCAGCCTGTCAGCAGCACGATGAGGGCTGGGAATTGCGGGTAAGTGCACCTTCCTACTGGGGAAAATACTTCTTAAATACTGCGCTGGGACAGAGGCATGTCAGCACTGTCCCAAGTTCTCCTCACTTCTCCCCTCAACGCCCCTTCTTCCTTCCCCAACCCCTTCTTTTTTTCTTCCCCTCATTCCTTCTACCCCTTCTCATTTTTCCCTTGACCTTTTTCTCCATCTCACTGGTCCCCTCTCTCCTCACTCAGCATCAATTTGGTCTCTTTCCCCTTCACAATGATTTAAAAAATATATATATATTAATAATATATTAACTTCCATTTGCTTCTCACACTTGCCTCCAGTTATTTTCTGCCGTTGTTGTGGATTGCCTACTCTCTGATACGGTGTACCAGAGCTCACCCCGGCATTAGCTGCCATTCAAGTCACTAGCACTTAACACCGGCGTTCCCGTTTAGATACTATGTCCTGTGGAATCGGCTTAAATATCCATTGATCTATTTTCCATTGTATTAGTCTGTGCCCTTTTTTCCCCCTCTCACCCCACAGTCTTCCTCTGACCCCGTCTTCCTCTCTCCACCTCAGGACACCGCTGCTGATCTCACCACATTTCCGTGAGCAGAACCAGAGTACGCACTGGAGCAAATCCTGGTATCGGCCGCAGTGAGCGCGGGGACAGTTGAATCTGTTTTAGTCCCAGCGACACCGAAACCCAGAACCTCTCTCTTTACTAACCCAGACACCGCGACGGACAGACTGCCTCTGCCAGAAACCCCCCACAGGGGGAAGGACAGCAACCAACAGCACCCGCGCACTCACATTGGACTAAGGGGCCCAAAAACCCCAGACCTCCTCCCCCCCCCCTCCCCCCTTTACCTCCGAGGGCAGGAAGATTCTTAACCTGCTTATATATACCTTGGTTAACCCTTTGCCTTCTGGACAGAGCTTCCTTGTAGGGGTGTAAAGTATTTCCAAACAGGTCTCTAGCAAGGATGGGCTGATCCCCCTTTGAAGCTAAAAGGGGGGCAGAAATACATTACAGAGGATTTAAGGGGAGCGAAATGATCGGTTCATTGGTTTTACGGTTAGCGGCTTGTATGAAACGGGGCTGTTTGTTACAGGGTAATGATGTGTGAAGCGGAAAAGCCATCTTCTCGGCCTCTTTTAAAGCAGCAAATTCCCCGATGCTATGTGTTTGTTTGTTTTTTTTTCTCCCACTAATAAACAGGGAATGTCTGGATTATGAGGCTATGGTTCATTACTGTGGGAGCCCCATGCTTCCAGTCTTGGTAATCTTCAATCTTTCCGGGGGGGGGAACACACATAAAAATGGCAGTCGGCAAAAAGCCAGCGCGTGACGGTGATATTGCTACAAGGCGACTGACGTCACCATAGATGATTGGCTTAAAACGAGGGGCTCTCAGAGTAATGGCTGGTACTCTCATACGCCGAGACCACCCCCAATTCAGATAATGGTAAGGGAGATTGCCTATTTTAAGTGGTTGTATATGTGGCGTTATAGAAGGCCCACACGAGGGCTTACAAGAATTCTGCTGGCGTCCCCACCCGACTGGTAGAACCTGGCTCTCTGAGCTCTTCTTCCTGCTGGTAGTGGAGAGATGGTGACTTCAGCCCACACCTCATAGGATGGGGCTTTTCGGGGACAATGATTACCGTCCTGATTCAGGTGACTATGTCTTTGTCACTCATTTAAAGACGGGCACTGAACGTGTTTTTGTGCCTCCACACACACCTGTAGTGTTGCTTAACCCCTTCCCTGTACGCGCTAATCACCTTAACACCTCGCCGTGTCGCTTAAACTCACCTGCGTCACTGAACTCCTTCCTGGCTGGAAAACCTGTAGCTGCTTTTTAACCCCTTCCTTGCCGAGAGCCTGCACGACATCCCATAAACCCCCACGCAGGGTCGTCGCGTAAACCTTTCCTTGCTGGAGACCTGCAAGGACGTCATTTAACCCCTTTCCTCTCCATCACTGGGCTATTGAAGTGAAGCCCCCTTAGGTGCTAGCGTTGACATCGCGCTTGTTACGAGCTAATCCGATAGTGGGTGTGACATCACGGCTCCGCCCCCTGCTCTGTCTCTGACCCAGTTTGGTTTCACCCCATTCTCCCATCACACCGTTAACGTGTGTTCTAAAGCTACCTCGGTGACAGGGCTCTGGTGCAGGTTGGGATCCGCCGCCTGTGCAATGCATTCTGGGCTTCGTAGTCCAGGGCTGCAGCCATGTCATAGAATTATTGGGGGGGGGTGGGGTGGAAGCAAGTTAATGTTACAAATGTTTTGTTTTTTATCTTGAGCGAGCCAATGGGGTCATTAAGTGTGCTGTGCTAGTGCTAAGCAGCTTTCTACTGCAAATCTAGAATTGATATGCACTGCGGTCTCCGTGCTGCTTTAACTGTACAATCTGGTGTCCCTTTTGCTGTCAATGGCCCCTCTGTCTCTGTAAATTGGGGAGATATTTTGCTGTAGAGACCTGCTCATCTTAAACCCTGTAAATGCTGGGGAGTCTTGCAAACCAGAATATTGCAGGTCGTTCCAGCACAGCTGGGCAAGCAGCGCTCCCCTGAGGTGTGGAAAAAAAAAAAAAGAGGGGCCTTGGTTTTCTAACCTTTAGCCCTTCAGCTTTAGAGGGGCCTGCAATGCATCACTCGGCAAAGCAATGTGTCGCCAGCCTCTCTGGTGCTGAAGACTTTACATGGCCTCCCTAGTGTCTGTAAAGAAATGGGAATATCCCCCCCTAATATCTTCCCCTTGTGGTTGCACCTCAGTTGTAGCAGCTATTGTGGGTGGGTTTATTTTTGCCAGATCTCAGGTGGGTAGGGGGCCCTCCCCTCCAACTCCCCTGGATTCGCAGCACGTGGGGGCAATGAAGGACCCGCCTGTACAAGGTGTTAGTTGCAGACTGCCCCCTCGGCTGTAGGCCCCCCATCCCCCCACACACGGAATCCCATCTATAAATACCTCTGCTCAGCACCCCGGTCTCCGCACCTTCTTATGTGCGTATACATACGTCTGTGTATATATGCGCTGGTGTGTGTATGGTTGCCTGTGTGTGTTTGTACGAAGGATGGGCAAGTTTGCAGGTTCGATACCCGCACTTCGCAATTAACGACCTTCGATTTGAATTCCGGGTCTAGCAGGTTGAGAATTGGTTAATGGAATACACCTTCCAATTCCAGCGAAAATGGAGAGCACACCCTCCCCCCCCCCCCCCCCCCCAAAGGCTCATCCTCTATTTTTAATTTTAGACTGGTAGAAGATCTTTAAATAAAAACAAACAAAACTGCAACTGTTTCTTTCTTGCCCACCATTAAAAAAAAACCTCTAAAAAAATAAATAAAATCGTTTGGGCAAAACGTGAAAATGTTGTAAAACCAAAACATTTTTAGAAATAAAACCACTGAAAGTGCCCACCCTCAGCTGGTGTTCGTATATTAGGTATAGATTTGTGTGCTGTGTGCCTAGGTAGATGTGCGTGTCTGGGTTGGTTCAGGGCACCCATTTATGATGGTTTAGAAGGCAGTCCCACATAGCAGTCAGCAATATATACATTTTCTGCATAGCGGTGGTATTGGATTCCACAGAAATCCCCCTTTAAAGTAACCGTCTTATTTGTATTTTGTGAAAATAAATGTTTTGCCTTTGGCCAGGAACACGGCATATGAGCATAATGGCTACTTCTGTTTGACCAAAGATGGCATCATAATTACTGTTGCAGACAAAGTAAAGAAAAAAAGAGCCATTTACTTGTGGTGTTGAGGGCGGACCTCCTTATCACCAGAAAGACGTTAGAAATTGTTACTGCCTTCCAAGGCCTTGAAAATATAAAAAGTTTAACATTTAAAAATACTTCTACGTTCCAATATGTGCCAACCTGTTTTATTTAAAACAGTGGTCTGTGCTGATGGGAAAAATGTTTTAAATTGACTTTTTATTATTTCAAAAGATCTTTTTGCCGTTTCCAAAGCTTCTTTTGTTTATATTTTACATATTAATGGACCTTTTTGGGAGATATAAGCGGTTGAGTATATAAAGTGCCCGAGAGGTTAAAATGGAGCCCATCGAAGTAAAGGTTATCGTGCTCATCGCAGAAGCTAGAGATTATGAAAATCATGATTTTTAACACACACAAAAAAATAAATCTGGGAGCATGTCGTTAACTTTGAATTTAACCCAAATAGGGTTGGAGGGCGGTGGGAGAATAGCTGTTTTAGCCTATTAAACATGTCACAATCCTTTAACTTGTATCCTAAGAGCGACTTCCCCTTTCAAAATAAAACCCAAGCGTGTATCTGCACATGTACCACAAGCCCCCTAAACGGCACCATTTATGGTCACGTCTGACAGTGGTTAAAAAGCAGACAAGGATTCTGGGTAATGGCAAGCAAAAGAGCACACACTTGTGTCCAGCTGTGCTGGAACATGCATGGCTGTTGAGATTAACCAGTATTTCAACACTGGCTCCTGCGCTTTACAGAACAGACAGAACCCGCAGATTTATTATACAATACAGGGTAAATGCACCAAACATACATGGTAAAATAAGGGGGGGGGGGGAGATAATTGGTTTCCCAAAGAGCGTATGTATGTATAGTTTTATTTAAATAGTGCCAACCATGTACGTAGCAAAATGTACAATACATGGACAATACTTTACAAATAACAGGGATAAGTGCAACAGGTAAATAACACACGGCACAGGGAGACTGCCCTGAAAAACTGCATATAATCTTACTTTGAAAAATATGGGCGGTGTGTCTAGTGCAAAAACATAGCATAGAATATTATTAGATTGCTTTGAACTGTGTTTTGCAAACGTGATAAACCTTTTTGCTAGTGGTCACGGCATAACCCGTTAGTACGAATGCGTTGTTCAGAATTGGCACGTAAAAATACCACATTCACATCTCAGACAGGTCAACCAACCTGATAATTACCATTATCTATTAGAATACAATGCTTTACTGCAGCCAGGGATTCTGGGTAATGACATGCAACTGAGCACTGTGCCTCACTACTTATTCAGAGTACAGAGCCAGTAAACCTATTCGCAGCCAGTTGAGTTGTTAGTTTTTCTAAAAACCCGGGCGGTGAGGTGTCCCACTTTATTAAACCATGCTCGGGTCCATTATGTGGTACCAGGTGCACGCCACTTGTGATAGCCCTTTTCCGCAGGCAAGTCCTTTATCTTTGTCTCTCCGGCCAGAAGGCCATGATGGTTCCTGACGTTACCGGTGACGTCTGCCTCCGAAGATTCAGATGTCCTCTTCCTGTTCCCTCCTTGGCCAGAAGGGCCTAAGTCCTGGTGGGGTTCAACCCGCGTGCTTACTAAACCAAACGTGGTCATTTCTCTCGTGAGAGGGAGGGGCGACCACAGACCTGCCACATAGTCTTTCTCTGCAGAAAGGTGGGGGGACAATCCTACTGCCAAACAAACAAATCCATGGTGTGAGTGCTTCAGTGTGCCGTGTGATGCACTGTAGAAGTGCTCTAAAAATGTGCATGAGTAAGTACCAAAATATCCCGCTACCTCCCAGCCAGAGAGGTGCCTGTGCGGTGAAACCTAACCGTCTGCAAAAATATTCCGTGCGGGGGCCGAGTGCTCTAGTGATGGAGACTAACATCCCAACCCGAAGGTGCAGCTCCGTGGGACCCCCAGGGTGCCGAGAGCTGGTGTGCTAGAGTAAAATGCCGGGCCTGTCTTGTATCCGCATTCTCAGCCAGGTCAGCGGATCAAGTGCATCCTGTGATACCCGCCCCTCACAGGGCAGGTGCTGCACTTGATCTTGGCCAAACGTCCGAGAAGCAACAGCTGTTTTGGGTCTCATCGTTGTGTGGGGAGGGTTACTGGCTGCCCAATGCGAAGCTGCTAATGGCTCCAACCGGGCACAAAGTCATTTATGGCAAGTAAAAAAAAAAAAAGATGTGGCAAAAACCCTTCACCGTGCAGCAAATAAGTAAATATGAAATCATGTCAATAGGAAATTCTACAGCAGGTGGAGCTGGTGTGTAAGAAGTGTGTGCCACGTGCTTTTTGCGTGTCATTGTGAACGTGCGTAGTGTGAGCCAGTACTAAGACAGCAGAGGGGCATGGCTATTTTTGTATAGGAACTGAGTTCCAACACATTGTTTTAGGATCAACCTTAGGCTGCGGCCATACTTAGCGCAAACCAAAGGCCGTGCCTCTAGGAGGCAGGCCACAGAGCGCGCCATCACGCGACAACGTGTTTTTGCTGAGCAGTATTGGGGTGCAGCGGCAGGGCTGTGTAAGGAGGTTAGAGAGACTACATAGCATAGATCAGTTATAGAGAGACTACATAGCATACATCAGTTATAGAGAGACTACATAGCATAGATCAGTTATGTAAATTAAATTCTTTATGTATAAAATATAAAATGCACACTCACAATCGTGCATATAAAAAAGAGCATGTATCACTCAGAAGTGCATCACGGAGTCACCGCGCCACGATGTCTCTCACCGCCTCTTTGAACCGGTGCCTCTAGCTGGCGATGGAGCCTTCTGCGCGGACTGTGTCTTTACTCCATCGCGTCCAGTAGCGCTGCTGACATCACCCTTGTTGTTACTCCCACAATGCGGGGCGGTCTGGTACGGATCGTCTGTGTGGCCAAACTTGACAGAGAATCCTCCACTCTACGCGTTTCGCCCATAATCAAAAATAACAATAATTGTTCATTAGGTTTTGTTAATTGATTATCAATTAGAGGGGGTATATATATGTGGCATGATGACAGCAACTCTACACTCCTGACGAAGCCGCAACAGTCTCACTGGGCGAAACGCGTAGAGTGGAGGATTCTCTGTCAAGTTTGGCCACACAGACGACCCGTACCAGATTGCGATATGTAGTCTATCTCTCCTTATTGGTCATCTGTCCTCCACTGTGCCATTGGATGAGAGTCCTGATCAACACATACCAGCTTAACATCGTGGCAAATAGCCCCCTGTGCAAGTGCCTTTATATCTCTTGTATCCTGTGAGTAGGCTGCACATAGAGCCAAGATTAGGACCATGTATACTTCTACAGATGCCCCACACATCTGCACTTATATTGTTTGTGCTGTTTGTCTTTTTTTCCCCCCATATGCTCCGCCTGGATTGTTTGAGAAAACGGGGGGAACCAGAACAGCACGAGATTAACACAAATACAAAATCCCCTTGTTTTAATGTGAGTTTCTTGTTTGATAAACGTGTAGCTCTCTTTGCTCCTGTGTTGTAACCAGGAGATTGCAATAGGGCCCCGAACACCGAGAGGGAGGGAGATGTCGGCAGAGTAGTGCTTGAGAGTACGTGCGTGAGAGGTAGCTGGCACTTGTTATGTGTGCCTTGGCGATATTCTTAGAGGTAATGCATGTGTGTGTATTGGCAGTAGTCCTAGAGGTGATAATGTGTGTGTTGGCAGCGGTCCTAGAGGTGACACCGGGTGCTCACAGCTGTTTCCGGAGCCTGTGAATTCTCTCTCGGAGTGCTTCCTGTCGGCCTCAGGAGGGGTCTTCATGCTGTGGGATATTATAGATCCCAGAGAAAGGCCGAGTGCGCGGGAGAGAGGGGCAGACACAGCGTAATGGGACAGAAATACAACCCACAATCAACAGGACACAGGGGCCGCTGCTCATAGGGTAGAGGGGGAGCCACTGTCCTTAATCAGCAGAGCAGAGGAGCGGCACTTATCTAGTGGAACAGATAAGCAACTTCTATTGAATGAGGTAGAGAGGACCAAGCACTTATCTCTGAAGACACATATTGGGATTGTCATTATGTGTCAGTTTTTTTACCGCTAATAAGTAGTACAAACCGTTAATAAACAGTGCGTAGTATTTATGAAGGTCGTTGTGTGGCTTTATACATGACACACTTTGTTGTTTGAAATACATTTGTACGCATTGCGTCATGTTGAATACAGTTTCAATAAAAACAGAATATTGTAGTCTTTTTAAATTATTATTATTATTATTATAGCAACCCCGTTATAACGCTGTGCTTGGGGTCCAAAGAATCACATCGCTATAAGCGGATCGCGTTAGAAATAATGTACAATTGTATGCATTGTATAATAAAGTATTTAAGATACCAATAATCGTGTTGTAAAGAATTCATAACTAAAAAATTGGGAGCCACGCTTAGCATCGCGTAATAAGCAGATTCGCGTTGTAACGGATCGCGTTATATAACGGGGTTGAGCTGTATTAGTAAATATAAATGATTAGTGTCATATTATTTATAATAGCCGTATCGTGAAAATAATACATTCTGTTAACCTATATAATTAAACACCCGTGCTGCGTCTAATATATTTTTGGTTGATACATAGCAACCTGTACTTACAATGCGCAGACTTTTTAGGGTTTACGTCAACTTCAATTTGCCGGACGATTTTGTTGCAGGTTCTACTTTTTTTGGCGCACAGAGACATTTTTTTTAAGTACACACTATTAACATCTGTGTGCCAAGCAATTTCCATTCCTCTGCGCCAAAATATTTGACCAAAAAAAACATTTTGGACGCTTAGGGCGCAAACTGAGAAAATAAGGTTAATACACAGGTACACACAAGTGCATGTTATGCCAAAAATGCAATTTGCCATGTCTAGTACGCAGGCTAATTCCCTATTTACTGGACAGAGGGACAGCTACGATTTAAACGAGATGTACACATAGGAATACAGTGAACTATAGGTTTTAAGTAATTTATATAGTAAAAAATAAAGCAGATTTGTACAAGTATTTTTAATGTATCCATAGCAACCAGTTGTTTTGCGTGGGGGTTTATGATCTTTACCTAATCTCTTTAGTAATAAGGCTGCATGTAGACTCTGATATACAGGCAAAGTGATAGTCCACATGTTTTTCTCCTCTGCTGTCATTGTTAGCCACAGAGATAAGGGAGGAACAATGATTATTAGTGAAAATTTGAATTACACAGACCAGAGGGAACTAGAAAGTACAGTAGTTTATTTTTTTGATGAAGCATATAAGTAAAACTGTTACTTTAAAGCAGCGGTCAAGCTGCTGTTTTTTTTATTTTTTCCATTTAATATGTGCATCAATACAATCCACACAATGAGAAGTAATTAGCTAAGTTGTCGATCGATCCGTTCTCCTGTGATCGATCGGCGAAGATTCGGCTCAGGGGTTCACTAAATGGCGGTCCGTGCAGCAGAACAGGACCAAAGATACAAAGTTCTGAGGGGCAGATCATGTGACCAGGCGGTCGCTAGATACAATTGGTGCACTGCTAGAGAGGGGGCAGGGGTGTGCCCTCAAAAAGTGGTGTGCCAGAGCCTGTTTTAGAAGAGGAAGGGGATGTGACTTTGTAAATGGTTGCTATAGAAACAACAAATGTTATACATTATAATACATTAAAAATGTAATTCAGAGTTGTTTTTTTGGTTGTTTTTTTAATGCTACAAGTATTTTCTCATAGTACAGAACTGATCTATTAAAAAAAAATACACACATGTAGGATATTGCTTCGGCCGCAGCTTTAAGGGGGATTGAATCTTGTGAAAGGAACAATCCCTGTGTCTGATTATCAATTTTAATTAAAATCTGACAGCTATTTGTAATCATTATAAAATCATATTTTCAAGTTAGTTTGTAAACATCAAACTAAACCAAATGAAATATGACCAGCTCAAGACAGTGATGTGAACTATCCCAAGATAAAGAACAAAGCTGAACGTATTGCTGAAGAAATAATGTATTGTTGATAGTATAATGAATTTAAAATAAAATCGTTATATGTACAGTAGAGTCTCGGGCATAATACCGACTTTCGGTTAACCGACACTCCGTTTTATCCGACATCTTCGCCCCCCCCCCCCCCCCCCCCCCAATCTTCTCACCGGCGGCTGAAGAGGACTGAAGGCCATGGACGCGTAGCGGCACAGGAGGAAGACAGCTGGCGGCGGGAGAAGCGGACCATGTCAGCGGAGCAAAGGAGTTAAGACAGCGGGCGGCGGCAGGAGAAGACCGTTTGAGCGGAGCGGGAGAGCGGCCGGTGAGGAGTGCGCCGTAACAGCGGCAGACACCTGACTTCCGGTGTCTGCCGCCGTTACAGCACGTTCCTCCCCGGCCTTTCTCCCGCGCCGCTCTGCTCCTGCTCCACTCACATGGTCTTCTGCTGCCTACGCCGCCTTCCCCCTGTGCTGCTCCGCTCCTGTGGTCTTCCGTCCTCCTCTCCTGACGCCACCGGTAAGTGAGAAGATGGTGGGGGGAAGGTCCGGAGATGTCAGGTAATACTTTCCGTATTATCCCTAATGTTCGATTATCCGACACGGTATTTATTGGTCCCGGTTTAGGTCGGATAGCCGAGACTCCGCTGTATTTACTATTTGTTTTTAATATTGGATTAAAATGCCAGAAAGAAAGATAAGATTTTTTTTTTTTAATTGATAATTTTTTTTGATAAACCGAATCGAAATAACCCTAACTCTAGCGCTTAACCTATAATGTGTGATTACACGTGCAACAAATAAAACAATAATTGTGTAAACCAATTGTGATAACAAGAGGCCGGAGCTGCCAAAGGCTTCCCACAATGCAAATTATCTCCAACCTGCATACAGTAATACGATGAATGAAAAAAGGATACCTGGCACTTTAAAATTACAATGGACACAGTGTAATTTTAAAGCGCCAGGTATCCTTTTTTCATTCATCGATAATTGTTTTTGCTTTGTCTTATTTCTTTTTATACCCTTCTCTTTTTATCCTGGTTGGCACTCATGTTGAGCTGATATTTGGGAGGGGTTTCGTTTCCTCTTGCTGCTCCCCTTTGTCTGATGTCACTGAATTAGACAAAGCCCCCTGTCTCCCTGTCCCCTTATCTTTAGTGTTCTCTGATAAGGACAGGGTGGGACAATGATAAAGAAAATACTTGATTGACAAACACTTCCCCATTCAGAGGCCCCTTAGAGATGTAATTTGTAATTCATTTCCTGGAGAAACAAAGATTTGCTTTTTGCATGGTTCTATTAGTTTAAGGAAGTGGCAACTTAGGTAGCTAACTTTTTTACAGCAAATACAATATATCACTTGTGAGCATAGTCACATGTCTGCTTCTCACCATTATCTCTTAGGCCCGGGCCATAGAGGTGTGGGGAGAGCGGAGGCGCGCTAACGCGGAGGCTCGCCTGCTTCAGTCAGCGCGATTGCACGGACTTGCAGGCGAGCCAGCGTGCGCGAAGGGAGCCGGGGGGAGGTGGTTGGAGGCGGGGCAGTGACGTCGCTGGGCCAATCGCCCGCGACGCACTGACGTCAATGTCACGGCGCCGACGTCACGGCGCCGTGACGTTGACGCTGCTGTGCTGTGATTGGAGGTTTTCAGCCGACTGCGCGCTGAAAAACAGCTTGGCGCTCGGCTGAAACCTCCAACTCCTCAGCACGCCTGCGTGCGTGAGCCCCCTCTCAAGGCTTCCTCAGTGAGGATGCAGGGGCTCAGCGCGGAGCGTCCGCACGCCTCAGCACGGCTGGTCCATCTCTGGACGCAGCCTTAGGCCTCGGGCATGGTCAGCACTTAGGCGCTGACCCGTGCTGAGGCGCGCTGCTGCTCGGCAGTGAGCCCCTGCAGCCGCAATGAGAGCGGCTTTAGCAGGGGCTTGCGCACGCTTCCGCAAGCGTGCGGAAGTGGGTGTCTTATTAAATTTTTAGATTTGGCGCTCACGAGAGCGCAGGGCCGGTCACGTGAGCGGTTCGCCCAATGAGGGCGAACCAGCTCCGTGACATCACCGCCCCACCCCCACCCCCGACACGCCCCCGGACGGCGCGCGGACCAAGGCCAGGGAAAGCACCCGCTTTCCCTCAGCCTGCGTAAGCACGGCTGCAGTCCTATGGACGCAGCCTCAGCATGCAATGCACTGCAGCCAGGGATTCTGGGAAATGACATGCAAATTAGCACTCAGTGTGTCACCTTTTACTTCGTTTACATTTTAACACAGACCCCCCCTCGCCCCCCGCCGCATTACACAGATTTTCAGAACAGCCTGGGTTAAAGAAGTGCAGAGCCAGTAACCCTACCCACAGCCAGTTATTTCAGCCTTTTGGATATCTGCAGTATGAGGCTGGTAATTTGTTTACAAATGGTTGTTTTTTGGTCGGCTACATGGGATTGTACCTTGAAGGAAGCTAGTTACATTAATAGGTTGTTTAAAAAAATAAATAAATAAACAGCTCTCTTGGCCTGCAATGGGCAGGGGGGCGTCCAGTCAATGGTGCAGGGGATCAGGGCAGAGCTGCGAGGGAGAGGTGCAAGGGGTTTAGCCTATTTGAGGTACGCAGTGACCGCTGTGTGGTGTGAATGACTGCGGTGCAGCGCTACAGTATATGTCACTGCCTGCAACAATGCTGCGTGAGCTCATGTTCATACAGTTCTGGTTTATGTCATCTTCTGCATCCTGGTCCCTGAGCAGTGCAGCCTGGGAAATGAGTGACGAGATCGCAGGCTTTGTGCGTGTGATTGGGGCGGCTGGTTCATAGCTTCCTCCTCTCACAGTGGGAAATTGGCTACAAAATCCTGGGCGTCTAGGGATTTTTCCTCTGCATTTTCTTTCTTTGATAAATACTGTTTCTCTCTCCCCTTCCCCACCCACCAACCCCAACCCCCCCACCAACCCCAACCCCCTCCCCCCTCCCCTAGTTCTGTGGCTGGGAGACTTCTCCTGACTTTGAAATGCCAAATTCTTTACAAGTCCTGTAGAATTAACCACAAAGAGGGAAAGGGGACCACGTCCTCCATTTATTTTACACTTTGATGCTCAATAATGAGTGCAGCTGTAAGCAGCTTCCGGCTGTAATACAGGGTTAAAGGTGCAAGTTCTGCGTTTCATTTTCTCCGTGCTTTCTACGTCAATAAAAACGCCCGTCCGCAGTGACGGAGACACCGGCGTAACATGTAAGAACGCGGGCTCGTACATTTGCCGTGGCCACTAATCAATAGGCGCGTGTGACAGAAAGGTTTTGGCTTGAAGCGTAGCGATAATAGATTCATATACAGCACCATTTACTCTCTCCCAACCTGGCTCTGCTCACATCTCTGCTGCTCTAAGGAACCCAGTCACTGAACCCCCCATACCGACAATGGGAAATCGCCTGAAAATGACATATCCCTCTCTCCCCTCTCTCATTCCTCGCCTTGTGCGGCATGCTTTCTCTCTCCCATATCTCTCTTTTTAAGTCCCGTTCTGCTCCTCTCTCTCACCCTCCCTGCCTCTGTTTTATTTTCATTAATGAATGAGTCACATTCACTGATGGACCATTAAGCTGATGAACTCCAGGAGGGGGGAGGGGGGTAATTTAATTAACTAGAGAGTATTTTTCTCTCTCCACTCCAAACCCCCCGACTTGTACATTTTCTAGAGCTGGCCTTTGTATGGTACACACACATATCGCAAAAAAAAAAAAAAAAGCTTCCACTGCAATTGAAAGGCAGACACATTAAGGCCTTTCACAGCTAATGCAGTGGGGGGTTTCTGCCATTCGTTACCCATCATGACCTTACTCTGTCTGGTTTCCAGCCTGATTCCTGATTCACCGAAAAGAATCAATGGTACAAGGTCAGGCACCAAGGTCACCAACAGTTGTACTCAACCTTCTGTTCGTATGATGCACTGGTACTGTATCAATAAGGTTTATTAATAGTCCAGTCCATTAAACGTCCTATAAAATGCCTCGTGGAAAACCCTTGGCCAATAGACAAGGAGGGCTGTTGGGATATTACTGTTCTCCAGCAGTGATGCATTTTGGAGGCCACACTCCATAGCCGCATTATTGGGAAGTGTGGGGTGTCTTGGGAGTCTGGCTAAGGGACCAGTGGCTGTCCTTGGACTGGCTCCTACCAGGGCTACTGTTGTATTTTGGAACACTTGCCGATCGCGTTGACCATTGCTGGAAAACGGCAGCAATGGAAAGCTCTTGCACGGGCGCCAAAGTGGTAGAGACGGGTGTAACCCCGACACAAGTCCGCCAAGTTGGCGACTTCTGGACATTCGCGGCTAGCACAAAAATTGCGCAGAGATATTAAACTTTCCCGGACGTTTACAAATATCAGCACCTGGATACCAACCTTGGTGAAAACGATTGGCGGATATGCTGGCAAATTGTAGTGCATATTGTGAATTTTACAATTAGTATAAATAAAGTGTGAAGTTCAAACAGACACCTGCAACCATACATAAAGCTCCTTATCGTGTGTGTGTGTGTGTGTGTGTGTGTGTGTGTGTGTGTGTGTGTGTGTGTTCTGTCTCTCTCACCCTCTCTCTCTCTGTCTCTCTCACCCTCTCTCTCTCTGTCTCTCTCATCCTCTCTCTCTCTCTGTCTCTCTCACCCAATCTCTCTCTGTCTCTCTCACCCTCTCTCTCTCTGTCTCTCTCACTCTCTCTCTCTCTGTCTCTCTCACCCTCTCTCTCTGTCTCTCTCACCCTCCCTGTCTTATCTTAACTGCCATATACCTACACCGACGTAACCTACCCTTCTTTCTTCCAGATCTGACTCAAGTTTCACACGGGAGACCTCGGAAGACAGGTAGGGAACACCTCCCCTCCAGTATAGTACCTTGAGGGACGGCGGACCAGGTAAGATCCCAGGCGGGATTGCGGCTTTAGAAATTGTGAAGAGGCGGCATCCTGACACTGGTTAATGGGTTCAGAATCATTCACATCTGGGTTTTTTTTTGTTCGATTAGTGAGGTCAACACACACACACACACACACAACTATGTAACAAGGACTAATGGTAGTAAAGTATAAATGTACTACAATAAATAAACTGTTATGTAAAAAATAAAAAATGTCCCGGTTTTTCATTTTCAAAATCTGGTCACCCTAATTATAAGCCCTGATAGGAACAGGCAGTGTTGGGGTTAAACTCCTGCACAGAGGCCTAGCACGTGAGCTGCAAACTGGATAGGGGATACAATGTTATTATATTCAGGTGCCGGCCTAATGGCAGTTAGGAGTATCATGCCTGGAAGGGTACTGATTGGTTCACATGCAAGTGGTGTGATGCCTGTCAGTACCTGGACCTGCCCTGTTATGGGGCAGGGTTACAAACCCCTCCCCAGGTATAAAAGCAGGCACTCCACTAAATTGTGTAGGTTCTGTCCCCTCCCTCTGTGGAGTGGGAGCTATTCCACCTTGGCCCCATCAGGGGGCAAGGGGGATAAGGATGGGCTCTTGGGGCCTCAAGCCCTTTGGGTCTGATCCAGGGAAGAGGGATAGGTTGGAGTATGATATACTGCTTCAATAAACACCAGTTGTACCATCATCTGTCTACTTGTATCTATGGACGAGGAGGGCTTGTGGGGAGAACTTCTGTCCCTGGCAGAAGCCCTACAAGATGTGGGCGCTGCACCGTGACACCTGAGCTGAGAACCTGCCCTGTTGATACTCCCTACTACCATCTGTGGAGCACTCAGTCTGCCATGAGCCTGCAGGTATGCACCAACACACCGGTAGCATGAGGCACTTATCCTGGAAGAGCAGATCTCCCTTTGGGGGGGAAAGAGGAGGGGGGGGAGAGGGGGGTGGATAAGGGTGCTACACTTAAATTGACCGGAATTTCTGCTTATCCGGCACCTCATGTCCGGCACATGTCAGATAACACCGATTTCACTGTCCCATTCTAATATTTCTTTTTTTAAACGAGGTCATTTGTTTTTACGTGTCCCGGTTTCTACTTTTCAAAATCTGGTCACCTTAATTAAAGGGAAGTACAAAAGCACCTAGGAACCAGCACTCACCCACCTCTTCCCGAGTAGTACCAATAGAATCAGCGCGTCCTGCTGCTCAGGTCCCGTACATTCAGTGATACGGTACACAAATAATCTACAAATGTCCCAAATGGACCGGCACGCAGAGAAATAAGTTGGGAAAATAGCTCACCTGTTTCTTCCATGTGGGTTTCCCAAATCGTCTGTTTTAAAGCATATTGTTCTATACATAAAAGAAGGGTTGGTTAGACACATACAGGCGGTCCTCGGTTATCCACCGGAATCCGTTCTGGAAGTGGCGTTGGATAGTGAAACCGCTGTAAAGTGAGTCCCATGTTAATCAGTGGCGGTGAGCGCTGGATAACGCATTCCGGTGTCGGATAACGGCCCGTAGGGTTGCGTTGTAAAGCGCTGGACATGCCATTCGTTGTAAAGTGAAACGTTGGATAACGAGGACTACCTTATCGAAGCCTGAGGAAGGGTCCCTGAAACGTTGCTTGGCTTTTTACACTATGGCAGTATGTGTCTAATCACCCCATCTCTGTATGCTAGAATATTTTGCATTAAAACAGACAGTGCGGAAAACCACTTGGCAGGATCACAAGATACTTTTTCCCGCTGCATTTCTTGGGGTGCTGGCTCATTTTGGACATTTGTGCATTACGTGGCCTTGTTCATCACGCTAGTTTTTCACTCAAAATACTAACTCGGCTCCGCCTTTAGTTTCATTGCTGCATGAAACATGACAGTAAGAAGTAAAGTAATGGGCGCCTTCCATTACAATATGAGCATCATGTAGCGTGGTCAGGCAGAGCAAGCACTTTGCAGGCACCATTATGGCACCCTACATCATTTCTAGCTGCTGACCCGCTAATGCTGACCCGCTAACGCTAATGCCCCTTTACCCTGCTGCACTAATTTACAATAATACACTGACACACACACACACACACACACACACACACACATATTTTTGTTTAATATGGGTGCTACACCCCAGTCCACAAATGTAAGCCTTGGAAGGTGAGTATATGGAGAGGACAGTTAACCCTGGCGCTGCCAGAAAGAGGACTCAAGCCTGCTAGAAATGTATATGCTGAATGTAAGTTGCCGCTTCCCACCCCCCCGGCCCTCCATGATAATGGCAGGTGAAAGTGCCCTAGTACTTGTTGGCCATAATGATAATGTGTCCGCGGGGAGGACCTTGTCCATGTAACTCCAACCTTTGCATTGTTGCGTGTAATCACTCCCCACATACTGTAGCTTGCTGATGCATTCAAAGCATTGATACACGGATGTGTGCAGATGCTCAATTACATTAGATGCACAAACAGCATTTTCCTGCGGTAATTGTGGGGGCAGCCTAGGCTAAATTAGAGGAGACAATAGTATTTATTGATATTTGGTGACTCTGCCTCTCTCCCCCTCTTGGAGTGACAGGGTTACACGCCCCAGACACTGCCCCTTTAAAAGGTCTTCAGCTGAAGGTCAAAAGAAGCAGCAGCTTGAAGGGATGTGACCCCAGAGCATCCTGGGAGACTGAGCCCTCCTCCACCCCCCCTGCCCCCCCTACCTTATATAATGGGAAAAGGAAATGGATGAGGTCAGATTGAGGGAAAGGATGTCAGATTAACCCCTTTACTTCCAGGGAGACACAGCATCACCTAAGCCTTTACATCCCAAGGAGTCCGACCTACCCCTTCCCAGCTCAGGAAACTTACAGATCATCACTTATCCCAAGCAGAGACCTGCAGAACATCACTTATCCCTAGCAGAGACCTGCAGAACATCACGTATCCCTAGCAGAGACCTGCAGAACATAACTTATCCCTAGCAGAGACCTGCAGAACATCACTTATCCCTAGCAGAGACCCGCAATCATCACTTAATCCCTAGCAGAGACCCGCAGAACATCCTTATCCCAGCAGCAGACCCGCAGATCATCACTATCCCTAGCAGAGACCGCAGAACACATCACTTATCCCTAGCAGAGACCTGCAGAACATCACTTACCCTAGCAGAGACCTGCAGAACATCACTTATCCCTAGCAGAGACCTGCGAGAACATCACTTATCCCTAGCAAGACCCGCAACTATCAGACACATTATCCCTACAGAGAGACCCAGAACATCACTTATCCCTAGCAGAGACCTGCAGACATCAATTATCCCTAGCATAGACCCTCAGAACATACTTATCCCTAGCAGAGACCTGCAGAACATACACTTATTTCCCTAGCAGAGACCCGCAGATCATCACTTATCCCTAGCAGAGACCCGCAGACCATCAATTCCTAGCATAGACTGCAGAACATCCCTTATCCCTAGCAAGACCTGCAGAACATCACTTATCCCCTAGCAAGACCTGCAGAACATCATCAAAAGCCCTTCTTCTTAGTGCATCACCTAAAGGAGCAATCCATGCAATATCCTAGTGTGCGTTTTTCAATAACAGTTTTGGCACATTAGATAATACGTACTACATTTTATTAAACTCTTAATGCCATTTTTTAAGAGTTTTAATAGAGACAACCTTTGCTTCTATAGCCGCTTTAGCAGGCCTCCCAGCAGGGCAAATCTTTGCAACACTTTCTGTTTATGATCATTTGTTGCCATGATCCCAGCAGTTTGAGCTGCAAACTGTAATAATAGATAATGTTTACTTTTGGATACATTGTAGTTGCTGAGTTAACTGACTGAAGGATTGATTAAACGGAAAGGCCGGCCATTTAGTGGATCCCCGGGAAGCGGACTTGTTTACCCTATAAATTTATTAAATCATTTTAAAAGTTGTTTGTAACATGGTGAGCGGAGATTTGGGAAGAGGTTTGATGTCCTCTGACAGCTCCCTTTAGTCTCATGTCACGGGGGTGTACACGACTTTGCACAGGCAAACCACCTCCCCTTATCGTTATTGCCTCTCTGATAGAACAGGGTGGAATGGGTAAGAGACACTCACCCTCCCCCACCCATTCTGAGGCTCCGAAGAAATGTCATTTGAAATCAGTTTTCCTGATAAGCTAAATATTTGCTTTTAGCACGTGTTAGGTGTTTGAAGAAGCTTAATTAAACCGTTAAATTAGTTATGAAAGTTGATTTTTTTTGCGAGGGGTTCCTGCAAAGCCTTAACCCTCCTGGTCAAGGGGACCAGGAACCGAGGTTAGGGTGTACCACGGTTTAGCCGGGACAGTCCCGGATTTTCATTATAAGTCCCCGTGCCCCGGCAATTTTCTCAAAATTGCTCAAATGTCCCGGGGTTGTAGCTTTCTGTTTGGACTCACTAAAAAACTCTAAAACCCGTAAAAAAAAAATTAGACACTGCATGTTTTTTGCGAGATCGATCATATCGGAGATAAAACATTTTAAATATTATTGTAAAATCTACTTAACGATTTATATTATAAACCAACCCGTCATTTGCTACACAAGTTTTGTGTCATGTTCAGAATGGAATAAAATCAATATACAGCATAAATGGGCGCTATTAGGGCAAATACCATTATATTATTTTTAAGTGATGTCATTAGTTTTATAAATAAAGGTTTTAATATGCCCCCTTTTCTACCTTTGAAAATATGGTCACCCTACTAAAACGGCGCACCTTTCTAAATGTCAGGATGGGTTACAGAGTTTCTTTTCTGTGTTTCTCTGTGCGTCTGGCCCATGTGACTCCTATTGTCGCTATAAAGTATTTTCCACTTAAAGCTAATAGTAGCGGATAGCAGCTAAGAGAGGAGATTTCCTGTTAACTCTTTCATTAAGATTTATTGAAGTTAGTGTGAAGAGCTATGAGTGAAATCCAGCTGTAACTAGCGATAGATAGATCGTTACATAGTTACACTAGTAGGTGAGGGTGAAAAACAGACATACCGCCCATCAAGTCAACCTTTGCTACATTAGATGGCGATACTCTATATCCCTACTTACTTATTGATCCAGAGAAGGCAAACACAAACCCAGTGACATATCATCCAATGATATCTCAAGGGGAAAATTAATCCTTCCGGCTCCAAGAATTGGCAATCATATACTCCTGGATCAACGTCCTCCCATGTTTACCATTAGGTATATCCCTGTATACCTTTCCTTTCTAAAATATATCTATTTGTATCTGCTATCAACAGTCTCCATGGGTAATGAAATTCCACATGTAACGCCCTTACTGAAAGATCCCTTTCCTTTGTTGCAGGTGAAATTCCTTTCCTCCAATCTTAAGGATGGCCCCTGTGTCCTTGTTTGCCCTAATATAGTTCTTTTGAAAGCTCCTTGTATTGTCCCCAATATATTTGTATATACAGTAGTTATCATCCACCCCCTCTTACGACCTCTTTTCCAATATAAACAAATCTAATTTAGCTAGCCTCTCCTCATAAATCAGATTATCCATCCCCTTTATTATTTGGTGGCTCTTCTCTGCACTCTCCTATTTTCCATAACGTCTTTTCTAAGAGTGTTGCCCAAAATTGTACTCCATATTGAAGGTTAGTATTACTATGCTTTATAAAGGTGGATACTTATGTTTACTTCCCTTCCACATTGCTCATTTAATCAGATAAGATCTGTTGCCTTTGCAGCTATCATGACTTGGGCACATGCTACGCCTGCTGCCTACAAGCACTCCTAAATCTTTCTCTATCAAGGATTCTCCTAATGTATCCCATTCTAATTTGTAAGTCGGCGGTTTATTCTTGTTTCCTCAAATGCATAACCTTGCGTTTATCTGTATTAAACCTCATCTGCCATTTAACCTGCCTAAGTTTCCAGTCTATTCAAGCCCTTCTGGAAGAAATCATCTGCTCGGATTCTACTTACTTACACAGGTTAGTGTCCACACAAAGATGGAGACTTGCTCTCTATGCCAACCTCCAGGTCATTAATAACAGTAATAAAAGCAGGGGTCCAGTACCGACCCTGAGGTACTCCACCACCCCACACTTTAGCCCAACTGAAAAGTTCCATTTATAATATTTCTCTGTCTATTCATCAACCAGTTTTGAATCCAGTGCAAATATTTGTTACCAAGCCATTTTCTTTTATTTTGTACCCTACCCTCTTGTGGATGCTGAAGCAGACCACATCAACTGCATTACCCTGGTCTAAATGCTTTTACAGACCCTCAAGAAACTAAAGATGAGTTTGGCTTGATCTATCCTCTATAATTATTAATCTTTTGTTTCCTTTAGTTATTCCTGACTATTATCTTGTATTAAACCTTCAAGAAGTTTCCCACTATTGAGGTCAGCTTACAGTTTCTGTAATTCCCCGGTTGTGATCTAGCGCTCCTTTTTTAAATATAGGCACCACGCTGCGTTACGGCAATCTTGTGGTACTGAGCCTGTGAAATGGAGTCCTTAATATTAAATGAATGAGTTGGCTATTCACTGAGCTTACTAACTCTTGGGTAGAACTCTTGAATGTAAGCCATTGGGGGCACAGGATGTTCCTTATTACTTAATTTTATCAAGCGGCCTATGACTTCTTCCTCGGTTATCAATTTTCATTAACATGGAGGTTGTGGCTTCCTCCTGCGGCACTACTATTGAACTTGATTCTCCTGGTAAACACAGAGGCCAAGAATTTGTTTAATACCGCTGCTTTTTCCTGTACAGAGCCTGCATGATAACAGCCCTTCCTCACCCTTTTATACTGAGATTCTTTACACTTGTTAGATACCCTCCCCGCTACAGCTTGTGGTGAAGGGAATGGTGCTTTGAGGGCAAAATAGTGGTAATACTGAAGACGAACAGAAACCCCTATATAGCACTCTCTTCCTATGTGAAATGGTGGATGAGTTAAAATATTTTATTCAAAAAACTTCGTTAAAACATGGGGGTTTAAAACATTTATTAAATAGTACCAGTTGTTTTATAGACTTTGGGTGTAGGTTACTCCAGAAGGAGTGTCAATTGGATAAGGAGTCCAGTGGTTGGTGAACTCACTGGCCCTAGTAACCCTCATCTAGAGTGATTAACTAGATATGGATGTTGTAGGACGATAGTATTGACCATTTATGTAATGCCACAGTAATTGAGTACTAATTGGGTGCACCGCACATCAACCCTATTACTGTGCTGCTACTGCTGCAGCCAGATTTATGCAATATGATTGTGTTATGTACAATTCTAGGTAGTTGTGCACCAAATGATGTTCACTGACGCCAATTAGGATTAGCATCTAGCAGCACAGTAATAGGTTGTGTGTGTCGGTGCACCAATTAGTACTCAATTACTGTGGCATTATATATATGGTCAATACTATCGTTCCTATACAACACCAATCTCTATTTCATCTCTATGAGGTTACTAGGGCCGTGAGTTCACCACACATGGGTACCTACTATCCAATTGACACTCCTCTGGAGTAACCTACCCCAAGAGTGTGCTATATAGGGGTTCTGTTCGTCTTCAGTATTAATACTGAGATTCCACAGGAACAACTCCCCACCTAACACTCTTACAGACACCACAAGGGAACAGACCCTGGTCCTGATTCTCAGAGTGAGGACCTGAGAGACTACCCTGAGGAGCTTCAGAGAGTGAGGAGCCTGAGAGACTATTACCCTGAGGAGCTCAGAGAGTTAGGG